>CM042140.1:100433210-100455710 GCA_023376005.1 Doryteuthis pealeii | reverse complement strand
CAGTTTTGGAATTTTAATGTGCATGAACATGTGGGATCTTTTCAAGATTAGGTCATACAAAGATTTTTTAATTTCCAACGACTCTAACCATCATGGCACGCGCACACATACACATGTCTAAAAATAATAACATTTTAATGGAAATCTTAAAAAGTACTCTGTACTTTATATGTAGAGAAATATGCACTTAATATTAAATGTTAAAACTCACAAATGTTTTCAGGCTACTTAAGGTTCCAAGAATTTCAATCTATATGTAGCTTAGCTTCTTTTCATTGTAAGAACACATTTTACTCATTAGATTCTTTTTATTGTACCTACCTATAATGTTACATTTTAGAGAGTAAAAGAGAGAGAAAAATAACAAAAACTAAACAGAAGCATTGTTCAACGATAATATAAAAGCTGATTTTTAAGCGAATACTTTTCCTATTTCTTAGAACAAATATAATAATACTTAATCAGTGCAACTCAAATTCTTTTTTAAATATATATATATATATATATATATATAATATATATATATATATATATATATATATATATATATATATATATATATATATATATAGATAGATATATAGATAGATAGATAGATAGATAGATATAGATATAGATATAAATATAGATATATATAAGGTGTGTTATAAGAGTGACGAGATTGAAGCTGAAGATAGAAATCAACAATGAATGGAACGTTCCTTTTTTTGAGAATACAAGGTGTGTCATAGAAGTGTCGAGTTTGAAGGTGTATTTACCAAGATATAAAAGAACAATGAATAGAATGCTATTTTTGTCATAATACAAGGTGTATCATAAAAGTGCCGAGTTTGAAGCTGTATTTACAGAGATATAAATAAATAATGAATGGAACGTAAATTTTCTCAATACAAGGTGTGTCAAAAAGTACAACAAATATCGATACATTTTTGTATATATTCAAGAATACAGATATTTTGTGATAAAATGCCTATACACACACACACACACACACACACACAATATAATATATATATATATATATATATATATAGAGAGGAGAAGAGAGAGAGAGAGAGAGGGAGAGAGAGAGGTGGAGGCAGAGAGAAGCAGATATATTATATATATATATATAATATATATATATAGATAATAGATAGATAGATAGATAGATAGATAGGATTTTATTACAAAAATCTGCATTCTTGGAAATTTGCGTCAACAAGAATACTTTCATAAATTTTGTATTTGTTCATGTGTAAATTTAGAATCTTCAACATTGGCCAAAACTTAACCTCTTATCGTAAGCTGCAAAGTGTTTTCATAGCAGTTGAAATAAAAACAAAATACTAGCAATAGTAAAGGCCATAGAGGCAGTAGCACGTGTAAAAGATGCTGCTTATGCAATAGTTTATTATTAGAAATCGTTGCAATATTTCATGTTTTAAGGTTGAACTTGTCATTTATACGTTTGCCTTTTTTAAGTACAACCAATGTCATTTATAGTCTGTCATTCATGTGACTTATTTATTGAGAAAAATAAGCTGAATGCATTTACATTTCTTTATTATTTTTTTTTCTTTTCTTTTTCCATAATTCTTGGCGAATTTGCTCGAGTTCGAACTGTGAACCTTTGACTGATTAATTGCTTCATAAAAGTCACCAGTAAAAATAATAAATAAATAAAATAAAATAAATAAATAAAAGTACAAGGGGAGATAATCCATAAATTTCTCCTCCCATCTTCCAGCCCGGGGGAAATCAGTCAGGAGTTACCTTCCCTTGTTCGCTTTAACTTTCGCAACGATGAGTTATAGGATGGGGCGTTTGTCTTCGCCTCCATCTTGTTTTAGTGAAAGAGAGACGGAGATTAAGGTCGTTCCCGTTTGCACGGTTGTCAGCCGGTCGATCAGTAACCCTCCTATCTCCAGGCTGAAGAATTTCGGCATCATCGTAAGATGTGCAGCGGCCGGGACACAGATATATAGGAAAAGGATGTGGGGTGGAGTCGGTTTTGGTCAGGGGGCGAACCCGAGGAATGTGCTTGGCTGCTTTCTCCATGGGGAAAGAGGCGGGCCAGATTCGGGCTATTAAACGCGCCACTGGCCACCTGATTGAATGTGTGCCTCGTTTTACGTCAATATGGGCATCGCGAGTGAAGCGCTCTATTCCTTCAACCCTCGATACCCACAACGAAGGGAGCGGTGTGGGGGAAGCGGCATAGGAAGAGGAGAGGCAAAGCTGTAGTGTTCTTGGTTGGGGTCATGCCAGGGAAGAATCACCTCTTTACAATCGGTAATGATTTATGATCGGAAGTGTAATTTGTTCGTTTTTCAAGGCAAATGCGATAATAGTATGAAAGGAGTCACGTGGTATGAGGATGAATTATAGATGGGAAGTATCAAGAGAAGGTAGAAGAGAAACTTACAGTATTGAAATGAGAACCCTTATCCGTAAAAACAGAAGAGCAAATCTGAAAAATACATAACACACACACCACATATATATATATATATATATATATATATATATATATATATATATAAACAAAACAAACAAAAACGTTTTTAATTGTTTAGATTACATCACTTTTAGTGGCAATAAGAGTTGTTTGGTTGGTAATTAAACTTACTGCCAAAATACATAATATATATATGATCCAGTGGCCGATGCACACTGGACCCTCACCTGGGCCGGGTATGTTCTGAGGCTAATTGTGAAATACTTTCTTTCTTTGGATTTATTATCGGGGTGAGCGCGTACGCAGACCCCACACTTAGAAATAGCTTGTCCGAGTCGTCCACATTTGGGACGATCGCAGAGGTCAGCCGATCCGTAGTGCAATGGAAAGGCCTCACCCTGGGAAACAGCCTAGATGATCACTGTGATCCCCACAACAGGTAAGTATGATATTTACCGCGTACCCCACTTGTACGGGTCAGGCACAAAGTCCCTATTAACGTGGGACCACCCACGAGCCGAAGCCCATGGAATGGCAGTTGAAAAATTGCGTCGATCCCGTCGGCATTCCCCCTCAAGGGGGGCGCCTCAGGCACTGGGCAATAAACCCAGCCCTGTCCCTTTAAATCGAGGGGGCAGGTGTTGCCTGGGGGGATGGCCCCTGGGATCGACGCTATTATTAACAACAAAACCGGTCCAGCGGCCGAAGCTCGCCGGACCCCCAGTCGAAACCGGGTGAAGGTAAGTATGATATGATATTTACCGCGTACCCCACTTGTACGGGTCAGGCACAAAGTCCCTATTAACGTGGGACCACCCACGAGCCGAAGCCCATGGAATGGCAGTTGAAAAATTGCGTCGATCCCGTCGGCATTCCCCCTCAAGGGGGCGCCTCAGGCACTGGGCAATAAACCCAGCCCTGCCCCTTTAAATCGAGGGGCAGGTGTTGCCTGGGGGGATGGCCCCCTGGGATCGACGCTATTATTATAACATCACCGGTCCAGCGGCCGAAGCTCGCCGGACCCCCAGTCGAAACCGGGTGAAGGTAAGTATGATATTTACCGCGTACCCCACTTGTACGGGTCAGGCACAAAGTCCCTATTAACGTGGGACCACCCACGAGCCGAAGCCCATGGAATGGCAGTTGAAAAATTGCGTCGATCCCGTCGGCATTCCCCCTCAAGGGGGGCGCCTCAGGCACTGGGCAATAAACCCAGCCCTGCCCCTTTAAATCGAGGGGCAGGTGTTGCCTGGGGGGATGGCCCCCTGGGATCGACGCTATTATTATAACATCACCGGTCCAGCGGCCGAAGCTCGCCGGACCCCCAGTCGAAACCGGGTGAAGGTAAGTATGATATTTACCGCGTACCCCACTTGTACGGGTCAGGCACAAAGTCCCTATTAACGTGGGACCACCCACGAGCCGAAGCCCATGGAATGGCAGTTGAAAAATTGCGTCGATCCCGTCGGCATTCCCCCTCAAGGGGGGCGCCTCAGGCACTGGGCAATAAACCCAGCCCTGCCCCTTTAAATCGAGGGGGCAGGTGTTGCCTGGGGGGATGGCCCCTGGGATCGACGCTATTATTATAACATCACCGGTCCAGCGGCCGAAGCTCGCCGGACCCCCAGTCGAAACCGGGTGAAGGTAAGTTTATTTGTCTCATACCCCACCTGTATGGACTGGGCACAAGGCTCCGTTTTAACGTGGGCCCACCCACAAGCCGAAGCTAATGGGTGGGAGTGAACAAAAATTGCGTCGATCCCATCGGCATTCCCCCTCAAGGGGGCGCCTCAGGCGCTGGGCAATAAACCCAGCCCTGTCCCCAAAGGGGCAGGTATTGCCTGGAGGGATGGCCCTCTGGGATCGACGCTATTAATATAACCTAACCGGCCAGCGGCCGAAGCTCGCCGGACCCCCAGTCGAAACCGGGTGAAGGTAAGTTTATTTGTCTCATACCCCACCTGTATGGACTGGGCACAAGGCTCCGTTTTAACGTGGGCCCACCCACAAGCCGAAGCTAATGGGTGGGAGTGAACAAAAATTGCGTCGATCCCATCGGCATTCCCCTCAAGGGGGCGCCTCAGGCGCTGGGCAATAAACCCAGCCCTGTCCCCAAAGGGGACAGGTATTGCCTGGAGGGATGGCCCTCTGGGATCGACGCTATTAATATAACCTAACCAGTCCAGCGGCCGAAGCTCGCCGGACCCCCAGTCGAAACCGGGTGAAGGTAAGTTTATTTGTCTCATACCCCACCTGTATGGACTGGGCACAAGGCTCCGTTTTAACGTGGGCCCACCCACAAGCCGAAGCTAATGGGTGGGAGTGAACAAAAATTGCGTCGATCCCATCGGCATTCCCCCTCAAGGGGGGCGCCTCAGGCGCTGGGCAATAAACCCAGCCCTGTCCCCAAAGGGGACAGGTATTGCCTGGAGGGATGGCCCTCTGGGATCGACGCTATTAATATAACCTAACCAGTCCAGCGGCCGAAGCTCGCCGGACCCCCAGTCGAAACCGGGTGAAGGTAAGTATTTATTTGTCTCATACCCCACCTGTATGGACTGGGCACAAGGCTCCGTTTTAACGTGGGCCCACCCACAAGCCGAAGCTAATGGGTGGGAGAGAACAAAAATTGCGTCGATCCCATCGGCATTCCCCCTCAAGGGGGGCGCCTCAGGCGCTGGGCAATAAACCCAGCCCTGTCCCCAAAGGGGGCAGGTATTGCCTGGAGGGACGGCCCTCTGGGATCGACGCTATTAATATAACCTAACCAGTCCAGCGGCCGAAGCTCGCCGGACCCCCAGTCGAAACCGGGTGAAGGAAAGTATAAACTACACCCAAAGTACTGGATATATATAAACAAATTAGTATCTACTTTTTCATTTGATCTAAAATGAGCAGAATAATATTCTCTGAATATACAAATTACATATTAACTAATTATTCAGGAAGTAAAATCTATTCAAAAATTCTTTCATTTATTTGTGATTTATGAAATCTGTAAATTAGTTAGTGAAATTATAGTAAGTAATTAACAATGTCAAGGTCATCATAAGGAAGTGATACACGTTGATATTTCAAAGGGTGAGTTGCTCGAATTGAAATGATAAAGTGACAGTTTCATAATATATATACTAGCAAATATATACACCCTCCGGGTGCAAGTATTTAAGATCAAATGTAATCAAATATTATATTAAATTAGAAATGTTAATGAAACTAAATAACAATGCATGTAAAAAGATTTGAAACAAATGGGGGTATAATCGAAAAATAGAACAAACGAAAATTACATCACTCCTGTCTTTCATTGCTAAATTTCCCTAATTTTATTATTTAGTTAAAATAGGAAGAGTGTAATAAAATTACAATCATTTCTTCTTATAAGGGATTTCTTTTAAGATCTGTCCCCAAGATTCTTGCACATATTCATTAAGAAACAATTAGAAATCAATAATACTATGCAAATATTTATTAAAATCAAACTTTTGATATCAATATGCAAATCATCCTTCCCGTTCACACTGTAAACCCCTATTTTGTTGTATATATGAATACAATTCCATGTTAGTAATATGCTTTAATTATATATATATATATATATATATATATATATATATATATATATTAATGAGTTCATGGTGGACTGCGATATCTTATTATAATGGAGATTGAGTGTTTTTCTGTCTGTAACCGAAACTATATTACTACTCAAGTCACAATTCCCTTAGTTATTTACGTCACATTCACCGTGATTTTATTTTTATCTAAACCCCAATTATCAATAAAATTGTTTTGCATTATTATTACTATTGGTCATATCTACATATGTATAACATGCAATTGTATTTATATATACAACAAAATAGGGGTTTACAGTGTGAACGGGAAGGCTAATTTGCATATTGATATTAAACATTTGATTTTAATAAATATGTGTTTAGTATTATTGATTTCTAATTATTTGGTTTTAACTTAATGAATATGAGCAAAAGTCTTGTGGATACATCTTAAATGAAAATCATTGACAAGAAGACATAATTGTAATTTTATTCTTTACTTCCTATTTAAACTGAATAGTTAAATTAGGAAAATTTAGCAATGAAAGACGAGATGAAAGAGTAACTTTCAGTTGTTCTACTTTTCTATTATACCCCCCCCCGTCTAAAATCTTTTTATCTGCATTCTTATTTAGTTTCATTAGCCTTTCTAATTCAATATAACATTTTATTACATTAAAACTTAATGTACCCGGAGGGTGCATATATTTGCTAGTTTTTTTAATAGATCACAAACTAGGACTAAGCCTATTCTATTAGGGACCACCCCAAGCGGATTTAACAGGTTTAAAATCAGATTTTCCTTCTTCTAGACTACTTGCCCAACCAATGTTAAGGTGCCCAGTCTGCCCTACTAATATACACAAAGCTGGAGGGAGTATAGTTTGATTCATACCTTTCCCAAGGGTATTAGTGCTATGTCAACTGTAGCTTCGTCCAGGCTTTGAACTAGGGTCGACGAGTCCATTTCCTACGACTCTAACCCTTACACCACGCACTTCCAGCATATCAACACTTTTCGTATATATATATATATATATATATATATATATATATATATATATATATATATATATATATATATATATATATATATATATATATATATATATATATATATATATATATATATATATATATATATATATATATATATATATATATATATATATATATATATATATATATATATATATATATATATATATATATATATATATATATATATATATATATATATATATATATATATATATATATATATTTATTGGAATCTATCCCACATTAAAGCTACTCACATTTTATATGTTCTCCAATTTTCAAAGTTTGACAGTATTGGTAAGGCAACCCCACTTCATGTCCAACATTTTAAAGATCAAAATAGATACAGCTGTATCGAAGATACCCCCAAATCATCTTTTCGTCCAACTTTTTAAAGACTATAACCGCACACAATACCACCGATTTAACTTCTCGAAGTAACCTTACATCAATAGCTAAACCATCCTCACCTCAATCAACATACAAAATATTTAAATTCAATTACCAACGACTTATTACACTTTAAAAATAATTAAACACCAATCCTTTACAAAAGTGCTACACCAATTTCTTTAGATACCACTAAACATTATTCAGTTAAGGCATTGTAAGACAATATATTAGGTCTCCCTAGTAAATAATGTTTTTAAATCACTTTCTCATCCAAATCAACGAAGTCAACGAAACAAGTTACTTAATAAATATGTTTATATTAGTGACATTCACACAATTAATCTAAACAAACAGATAAAACAGCTGTATTACTTGAATGCCAGAACACTTGAATCCTTAGTTCCATTATTATTTGAATCTTTAAAATAAATAAAAAGTTACATTCATTTTCTATAAATGTGTCATCTAATATGTGAACTATACGTGAAAACCTTATAGAATATAATGCAACATCTCTAAGTCTTTTGTTATTTCTTATATATATATATATATATATATATATATATATATATTATATATATATATATATATATATATATAAAGATATATAAAGATAATCTAATGAGTCAGAGGAACCTACTATTAGTTTCGCATAAAGCTCTTCAGGGCTAAAATCTGACTCTGATTTTAGCCCTGAAGAGCTTTATGCGAAACTAATAGTAGGTTCGTCTGACTCATTAGATTATCTTTATTATTGGTTCTACTTAGGTATCGAGCACTTTTAAACTTATTAGCTTTCTCCTAGCGGTTATATATATATATATATATATCTTATATACATATATATACATTTAAATTTTTTTCTTTTGGACAAATACTGTACCAATAGATTATTTTTTGTTGGTATGAATATCTTGGTCCTTTCTTTTTTTCAAAAAAATTTTACTTCCTGGTTGATGTTTGGTAGTATATTTTTACAATCAAACTTTCTGCTGGGTTTTTTTTCTCCGCAAGGATCTACCAACACGCTTGGTATATTAAATTATATATATATATATATATATATATATATATATATATATATATATATAAAAGGGTTTTATAATTTGCTTGAAGCATTGTGTATATATTGATTTGGAGGTTCGTTTTGAAGGATATCACAATGCAGGTGTAAAGAAAAAAATGAGGTACCAATGATAAAAGATAAAAATGCCATAGGAAGACGACAACTACTTCAGTTCCAGTGTTCTTTTGAGGAAGAGATTTTATATCGAAATATTAATATTAAGAATAAATAACAGGTTAACAAACAACACCATTGTAACCTTATTTTTTCTTTACATCTGCATTGTAATAGCCTTCAAAACCAACCTCCAGACCAATATATATATATATATATATATATATATATATATATATATATATGAAGAAATAGTAAATATATTAAATTTTATTTTAAAAAATCAGAAGCATTTTTATAATTTTTATTTTATTTTAAAATCCTGGAAGTGGTAATTGCATTTCACTTAGCGCTAATACCCTTAGGAAAGGTATGAATTCTACTCCCCCTCCTACTATGGGTAAATAGTAGGGCAGTCTGGGCTCTTTAACCTTGGTTAGGCAACCGGGCTAGGAGAAGGAAAACTCTGAATTCAAACCTGTTAAACTCCGCTTAAGAAATTGACCTTATGTCGCATCCTGCTCCTGCGGAGGGTTTGGTAAATATTAATATTATTAAAAATAATAAAAGTAAAAAAGTAAAGTCGACGGGGCGGCCTAAAGTCGGTATCAGCCAGTCAGCGAGGGCGTCTATCCCCTTTTCAATAGCGCTAGACCAAGGAGATTGTTTTTAGCATCTGAGGTGGAGCGCCACACCTACCATCAGCTCCTTACTTTACCGCACAGATCCCTGTGCTACTCATACGCTGAGTTGACGGGGACCGGTATCGAACTAGGAACCTTGTGGTTTCTAGCCGAACGCTCTACCGACTGAGCTATATATATATATATATATATGTGTGTGTGTGTGTGTGTGTATGTCTGTGTCTGTGTCTGTGCCTATATATATTTGTGTGTGTGTGTGCGTAGTCACTTTACTTCTTAAACACTAATACGTTTGCAATAATCATTTTACCGCAAATTTTAAAATTGAATACATTTCTATGATATGTACTTCATCACATTCACATTTTGTTTTCAGCATTGGGTTTAGTAATAAATTGTACCTAATAAGATCTGTTTTCATAGAAATAATTAACTTTTACGATCTTAGGTTCGGAATGAAAAGCTGTACTTACAAAAAACGAATCTTCAGTTTCCCTTTTAATTTTTTGATTATTATTATTATTATTATTATTATTATTATTATTATTATTATTGCTGTTGTTATTGTTGTTGTTCTTGTTTGTATTGTTGTTGTTGTTGGTTACATCAATAAGAATTTATATTTTGTTCGGTATATGTCTTGTCAAAATTCACACCCTTTTTTTAACATAGATATTGAAATCGATAAAAATTTATCTGGAATTATTTTCTATTTTAAATTCGTGTACTTGGGCGTATATTTGGTCGAATTTCCACGGGTACAACTATTTTGAGATTTAAACAAAAAATGGTATAGTGTAATATTTGTGTTAATTACATTTGATCATTGTGATTATTGGAAGCAAAAAGATAAAAATCTATTAGCCGTCAACCCAAAATTCATCAGACGTTGTTACAATTTCTGCACTTTGTATTTCGCAGATGAAAAAAAAAAATCTGTTAAATTTGACGCTCTAATCTGATTTGCTTTTATTAGATTACTAACATTTTTATATAGAATTATTAGATTACTGGTTTTTTTTATTAAAAAAAAATTCTGATCAAAAACTATCGAGACCAAAGCTTAAAACTTCAATAATTTTAAAAATTAAATGAAGATGTACTCAAAAATAGGCTTTTTATATATCGAAATGATGATGTATAGTGGTCTGGACATCAGTCTAGACCTTTCTTAGATTGCTACATAAGTTATGAGCAGCCTATAAATTGTGTACGAACCCGTAATTAGAATGTTTAAATACATTTCTATATATTTCTCTCTCTATTCTCCACTATTTATCTCCTCCTTTCTCTTTCTCTCTCTATTCATTATTTATCTCCTTCTTTTCTTCCTTGCCTTCTATTCAGTCTACTCTTCCAGTTTGTCTCCAGTTCTTCTTCTTCTTCTTCTTCTTCTTCTTCTTCTTCCACAACCTTCCTCCTCCTATATTTTCCCACTCTTCTACCTCCCCTTCCAATTATTCTACAGTTCTCTTCTCTCTCTCTCTCTCTCTCACTCTCTATTTCTCTCCCCCTCTCTCTCTATCTCTCTCTCACTCTCCTTTCACCCTTCTCTCCTCATTGTCTACTTCTTCTGTTCCTCTCCTCTTTCTTCTCTTCTGCGTTCTAGAATTTCAATGAATGAATAGATAAATAAATTTTAAAAAATGGAAAAGAGGGAAGAAACTAACATGGGAAGTAACATTATATACAGGGCGGAAGGAAGGAAGGAAGAGAGGAAGGAGGGAAGGAAGGAAAAGAGAGTATGGAAAGAAAGATAGAAAGAAAGAATAAATAAAATGTGTAGAAGGTCTTACGGTATGAAAGAAAGAAAGAAAGAGCATATGAATAAAGAAAGAAAAAATAGGTTGGCAAAGAGGAAAATAAAGATAAATAGTATATAAAGAAAGGAAGGAAGGGAAGAACGAAGGGAGGAAAGAAGGAAAGAAGAGCAAGAAAAGAAAGAAAGAAAGAAAAAGAAAGAAAGTCTCAATATTTTTATTTACTTATTTGTTTGTTTGGGCATTTATTCATTTGCTTGGGTATCCCCTTTTTTCTATCTTTTCCCATGAACTTTAAACAAACAAAAAAAACCCGAATCTTTACATAGAATATATTCAATGTTGATATAATATTTATCCTGCATGTTGCATAATCTATGTAATAGTATAGATTATTGGCAACATCCTGTAGAATAGGGCCTTCAAATCAACACGTAGACGGCAGTTTCCGTGGAAAAAACACCAGGCGTTGGTAAAAGCGGGAATCTTTCACGTCACGTGATTTGTCTAGGTAAGTCAGGTGCAGCCGAGATGTTGGGTATATACGAGGATGGCTATATAACATGCATATTAAAGTTTGTTAATCCTTCGGGTATCCAAAATATGCCTCTTAAATTCTTCTTGTTTTTTTTTTAAATCATCCACACTAATTTTAAAATTATGTATGCCATTACTGTTTTGGATCTGATTAGGCAGTTTGTTCCAAAAATATATATTGTTGAGTTACGCTCACCTTTCGAAATGGAGAGATGACGTGTCAACGTGTGTTGGAATATTTTGGTATATAAGGTGTGCTACAATTCTCCAACTAAATTCATAGACAGGGCGAGGTCACATGGTTTATTCCTCCAGCCAATCAACAGTCATAATGCGTGGCTGATTCACTACTTAAACACCGATACTTTCATGGTCCACTTGCAAACCATTGACGAAGGAACTTACAATACTGAGGATTCTTTACCAGAGGATTACCAAGGATTTCCTCTGAACTAGGCTCTTGCTTAAAGATTAAAGGATGGCCCATAAGTTTGTAACAACGAGCGTTACGTTATGGCACTTATTTCCGAAAAAGATGATTAGATACGTTGGCCTAGATATAGAACTGAAAAAAAGTTATTCAACTTAAGGTGAGAATCATACCAATAAAATTTGGTGAGCATTGGAAAATCCCAATCAACTGAAAAAAGAAAGTAGGGAACTAGAGATCAAGGGATGAAATGAGACCATCCACACCATTGCACTGATGAGGGCAGCTAGAATACTCGTGAAGAGTTCTGGAAAGCCGGAGAGATCTGTTCGTAATTCAATTTTCCATATTGAAATAAAAAGTGCCATTAATCCATTCCAAATAGATTTATAAACTTTTATGATATTAGTGAACTTATTAACATAAGCGTATCTGAAGCTCGCTCGTACCTCAAATTTTAACTCTCAACATAAAGCAACAAATGGACCGAGTAACAGCTTGTAACTCGGAAAAGTTCTCAGTTGGGACCCTCGTAAGTCAAGATATGACTGCAGATGTAATCATTTGTTGAAGTATACCATGTGTTTCCATTCTTTTCAAATTTAAGTTGAACTGGATTTATTCACAATTAAAATACTGTATAAGTATTTTTGAACGAATTATCTATAGAATAGTGTCAAATCAAAATATTAAACGGAAACCTGTTTTTACAGGAATATACTTCTCGAAAATGTCAAGGAAAAGATGCACAAAGAGAGACTAACAGCCAACGATAATGCTCCGGTCTAAAAGAAATTGTAACGGGAATAACACAGCTGTACTCGTATATATATTTACCAACCCCTCCGCACGAGCAGGATGCGACATAAGGTCAATTTCTTAAGCGGAGTTTAACAGGTTTGAATTCAGAGTTTTCCTTCTCCTAGACCGGTTGCCTAACCAAGGTTAAAGAGCCCAGTCTGCCCTACTATTCACCCATAGCTGGAGGGAGAGTAGAATTCATACCTTTCCTAAGGGTATTAGCGCTAAGTGAAATGCAATTACCACGTCCAGGATTTGAACTCGGGGCGACGAGTCCATTTTCCAAGACTTTAACCATTACACCACGCGCTTTAACATTGCTATACTCGTATAACAGCGTAAGAAAACCCGGTTGTGTTTTGCTTGTGTGGATTCTTTAAAACGCGAACATCACGACAGACGCGTGTCTTGATTCAAATGCCCGGATGCACGATACGTTAGGTCAATAGACAGGTCAAAAGCGAATAGTGACGGGCTTTAGAAGGTACCGGTGTTAGAGATTAAGAAGGATATACAAGATGTGTCAAAAAAGTATCGAAACGTTATGTACTGTTTGACACAACTTGTCTTCTGAGAAAAACTAACGTTCCATTCATTGTTCATTTCTATCATTGTAAGTACAGCTTCAAACTCGGCACTTTTATGACACACGTTGTATTCTGAGAAAAATTAATGTTTCATTCATTGTTCATTTCTATCTTGGTAAATACAGCTTCAAACTCACCACTTTTATTACACACTTTGTATTTTGAGAAATATTAACGTTTCATTCATTGTTCATTTCTATCTTGGTAAATGCAGCTTCAAACTCGGTAGTTTTATTACAGACTTTGTATTTTGAGAAAAACTAACGTTCCATTCATTGTTCATTTCTATCTTGGTAAATACAGCTTCAAACTGGGCACTTTTTATACACACTTTGTATTTTGAGAAATATTAACGTTTTCATTCATAGTTAATTTCTATCTTGGTAAGTACAGCTTTAAACTCGGCACTTTTATGACACACTTTGTATTCTGAGAAAAATTAACGTTTCATTCATAGTTCATTTCTATCTTAGTAAATACAGCTTCAAACTCGGCACTTTTATGGCACACGTTGTATTTTGAGAAAAATTAACGTTTCATTCATAGTTCATTTCTTTCTTAGTATATACAGCTTCTATCTGGATACGTTTATGATACACCTTTTATATTTTGAGAGAGAGAATGCCGAGTCAAAGAAAAGGGGATGTTTTAGCTAGATTGGTTAACAATATTCTGGTTTGGTGGACTCCCCCTACCCCATAAACAGCAATATCTAAATCAGTAATGTTTATTTTTTAATTTTTATTTAAAAAAAAAATTGATATAAAAAATAATGTCATTCGTATTTAAAAATGATAAAAAATTAAACAAAAAATGTTGACTCTCTGCAAAAGAAACCTAAGATAATATTTCTGTCTTTCGAGAAACAGGGAGATGACTTGCATTAGCTATCATGGTCAGTAGAATTTCTGGCTGCAATTTCTTTGTTTTTCATTCTCTGATCCAACCGTCTGACAAACGGAATTTGAATGGAGATTGTTATTTCATCCGACTTTTCACTCATTGTTAATTCACTCGCGTTGTTGTGACGAGAAATGAAATTCAGTAATGCAAAGTAAAGAAAAACAACTAATAGCTCCAGTTCTATAAAAGTTGGTCCGGAATTCAGAGTGGCGCCTGGAGTTGTTAAGGCTGCAAAGGTGAATATGATGCTGAGATGACGAATGGTACATCGACACGCAAAAACCGGAACGTAGATATAGACAACTTGCCAGGTCAGTACAAGAGCATATATATATATATATATATATATATATATATATATATATATATATATGTGTGTGTGTGTGTGTTTTGTCTGTGTGTGTGTGTATGAGTGTATGTGTGTGTACATGTGTATGTGCGTGTGTTTGTTTATATGTATGCGATATATATATATATATATATATATATATATATATATATGTGTGTGTGTGTGTGTTTCTTTATATGCGTGTGTGCGTATGTGTTTCAAACAGCTGCTGGTAGGTGTGGTGCTTCACCTCAGATGCAAATATAATCTCCTTGGTCTAGTGGTAGTGAAAAGAGATAGACTCCCTCATTGTCTGGCTGATACCGACATTAAGCCGCCTCGGCGACTTTACTTTTTAATATATATATATATATATATATATATATATATAATATATGTGTGTGTGTGTGTGTGTGTGTGTGTGTGTGTGTGTATGTGTTTATATGTGTGTGTTTGATTATATGTGTGTGAGTGTGTTTTTATATGTATGTGTTATATATAAATATATATATATACATATATGTATATATATATATATATATATATAAAAGTAATTGGTAATTTGCTTGAAGCATTGTTAAGTATGTTATAAAATAATAAAATTCGAAGGCAATACAATGCGTAAAAAATAAAGACAAAAAGATGTTTATATGTCTAATCGATTTCAAAGCGAAGCTTTATCGTCAGAGACTGATTTCAGAAATGACGTGCTTATGTTTTTTTTATTTGTGTGGTTATAATTTCTCTTCTTATTTCCTTTTCCTCTCCTTTTTTTCCTCTCTTTCTTCTTCTCCTCCTTTATGAATGGGCGAATAACTGTAATTTCTTATTTCTCTCTTTCTTTTTTTTTCTTTCTTAAAAGTTTGTTGAGAACAAGGCTGACATCCGGTAAGATGTTGCAATGTGTAGCAATGTGTAGCAACGGTGTGAGCATGTCATAATTTCAAAAACAAAAGTGAACAAATGAATAAAAACCGTTAATAGAAATTTTTTTTTTTTTTTTTTAACATACTTAGCTTTTGTTACGCTTTCACCTTTCATTTCTTATTCTTTCTCCCTCTCTTTCTTTTTTTTTTGTGTTTTTTTTTCTTTTCTTTTTTTTTTTTTTTTTTTTTTTTTTCCTTTTATACCCTTTGTTCTCTAATTTAAATTATTTTTTTTATAGTAAATAAGTAAATAAAAGATTATCTTAAATTATGTATTAGTATTGATAGAAAAAATAAATGATTCTTTTTTATTATTATTTTTTTTTTTTTAAGAAAATATCTTTTATGAGTACTTTTTTCTCTTTTTTTTTAAACTTAAATAGATTAAATATTATATTAATTATATATTAAAATATCATATAATAATTACATATTAGGATTGATGTAAAATTCAAAACAATAAGAATAAAACAAACCATTCCCCCTTAAATTTCAGATAGATTAAATATCATAAATCAAATATTTGAATTACAAAAGGCATAATGTACTGCTTCAATTATATATTTTATTTAACTATTTTTTTTTTCATTCTTTTGTTGTTATTATTTATTCTTATTTTTTTTTCCCCCACTTTTCCTTAAATATTTATTAATAGTTCTAGACTGACCGTAATCCTAAGAGGGTATTATGGTTTAAAGAAATAGTGTCATGGTTTAAAGAAATAATGTCATGTAAAGGAGTTAATAAGTATGTCAATATTGTTAAATTAATCGTAATTAATTTTTTTTATATATTTCTCTATTATCTTTTCATTCTCAATCATCCCATCACTATATATATATATATATATATTTAATTTTAATTAAAAAAAAAAAAAAAAAAAAAAAAAAGGCTATATATGAAACGTGTAAATTTAGTTAATCGGGTATTCTGAGTTTAATTCTAATCTATTGATAGTTGGTAGGTTTAAAATTTATGATAGGGAAAATTATATATATGAATACACGATTAACTAAATTTACACGTTTCATATATAGCCTTTTTTACACGTTTCATATATAGCCTTTTTTTTTTTTTTTTAATTGATTAAATAATATAATATATATATATAGTAGTGATGGGATGATTGAGAATGAAAAGAAGATAATAGCGAAATATATAAAAAAATTAATTACGATTAATTTAACAATATTGACATACTTATAACTCCTTTACATGACATTATTTCTTTAAACCATGACACTATTTCTTTAAACATAATACCGCTCTTAGGATTACGGTCAGTCTAGAACTATTAATAAATATTTAAGGAAAAGTGGGAAAAAAAAAATAAGAATAAATAATAACAACAAAAGAATGAAAAAAAAAATAGTTAAATAAAATATAATTGAAGCAGTAACATTATGCCTTTTGTAATTCAAATATTTGATTTTATGATATTTTAATCTATCTGAAATTTAAGGGGGGAATGTTTGTTTTTATTCTTATTGTTTTGAATTTTACATCAATCCTAATATGTAATTATTATATGATATTTTAATATATAATTAATATAATATTTAATCTATTTAAGTTTAAAAGAAAAAGAGAAAAAGTACTCATAAAAGATATTTTCTTAAAAAAAAAAAAATAATATAAAAAAGAATCATTTATTTTTTCTATCAATACTATACATAATTTAAGATAATCTTTTATTTACTTATTTACTATAAAAATAATTTAAATTAGAGAACAAAGGGGATAAAGGAAAAAAAAAAAAAAAAGTAAAAGAAGAGAAATAACACAAAAAAAGAAAGAGAGGGAGAAAGAATAAGAAATGAAAGGTGAAAGCGAACAAAAGCTAAGTATGTTAAAAAAAAAAAATTTTTCTATAACGGTTTTTATTCATTTGTTCACTTTTGTTTTTGAAATTATGACATGCTCACACCGTTGCTACACATTGCTACACATTGCACATCTTACCGGATGTCAGCCTTGTTCTCAACAAACTTTTAAGAAAGAAAAAAAAAAAGAAAGAGAGAAAATAAGAATTACAGTTATTCGCCCATTCATAAAGGAGGAGAAGAAGAAAGAGAGGAAAAAAAGGAGAGGAAAAGGAAATAAGAAGAGAAATTATAACCACACAAATAAAAAAAAAACATTAAGCACGTCATTTCTGAAATCAGTTCTCTGACGATAAAGCTTCGCTTTGAAATCGATTAGACATATAACATCCTTTTTGTCTTTATTTTTTACGCATTGTATTGCCTTCGAATTTTATTTTTATATATATATATATATATATATATATATGTATTAATACAACATATGTATCTATATATATTATATGTGTCAGTGAATAGTCCCATATATATATATATTATATATATATATATTATATATATATATATATATATATATAATATATATATATGTGTGTTGTGTGTGTGTGTGTGTGTGGTGTGTGTGTGTGCGTGTGTGTGTGAGTGTATAAATATATATGTAGAAACACACATACACACATGTATATGCGTATCTGTGGTGTTAATATAAGTATATATATATATATATATATATATATATATATATAATATATATGTGTGTGTGTGTGTGTGTGTGTGTGTGTGTGTGTGTGTGTGTTTATATACATATATACGTATGAATATATCTGTGTTTATTTCGCATACACATACACACAGAGACACGCACGCACACAAAAGAATATATATATATATAATATATATATATATATATATATAATATATATATAAGAGAGAGAGAGAGAGAGAGAGAGAGAGAGAGAGAGAGAGAGAGAGAGAGAGAGAGAGAGAGAGAGAGACCTAGGTGCTTTGCGTGCATTTGTATTGAGACAAATATCAAAACAGAAAAACACTGGAACAACAAATATTATATATATAAATATATATATAATATATATATATATATATATATATATAATATATATATATATATATATATATCCTGTTTTTTCTAAATATTACGATACTGACTAATATGTGATCGCTCAAATCCCCATATTTATATAGACTCTGCCTACATGTGCTTGATGGTTTAAATGATTGCATTTTTCAATTGTTATGTTTAAATTGTGTGAGACTTTTTTTAGAAATAACATTAATAGGTCCTGAGGAGATAACCTTATTTCTCATCCCATTTGGAATATCTACTACTACTACTACTACTACTACTACTAATAATAATAATAATAATAATAATAACAATAATCTGTGCGGTGACGGAGACGAGACTGTAAACCATGTATTTAGCGAATGTAGAACACAAGCACAACGGGAATACAAAGCGAGGCACGACTGGGTTGAGAAGGTTATCCACTGGGAATGATCCGAAAAAAAAAAATTTGACCATACAAAAATGGTATATGCATAAAGCAGAATCTGTTCTTGAGAATGAAACACATTAAATTCTCTGGAACTTCGAGATAAAGACAGATCACCCCATCCCAGCGAGGAGACAAGACCTACTGTTGATTAAAAAAAAGAAAGAAAGAGAGAACTTGCCAACTGATGGACTTTGCGGTTCCAGCTGATCACAAGGTGAAGTTGAAAAAAGCAAAAAGATGGACAAATACTTGGATCTTGCCAGAAAATTGAAAAAGCTGTGGAATATGAGAGTGAAAGTGATATAAATTGTAGTTGGTGCTCTTGGAACGGTCCCAAAATCATGGAAAAAAGACTGGCGGACCTGGAAATCAGAGGAATAATTGAGACCATCCAGACTACTGCTTTGCTCCAATCGGGTATAATACTCAGAAGAGTCCTGGAGATATGAGCAGACGTGTTGTCACTGAGACTTCAGTGAAATACCATCAGCTAACGCTAATGTGAAAAAACTAAAAGATAATAATTATCGGCCGAATCATCCAAATAATACTGATTATCCAGTCTCCTCCCAAAAATTCAGAGAAATGATAATTTATCATCACCCGTGGCATTTCTTACCTTGCATAGAAGCTTCGGTTTTTTTCTGGTGATGGAGGTGAAATAAATCACGTGGTCCCAAAGAGCCCAGAAAGAACCCTATTCACTAATAGTGACAGGGTCGGGTTTATTTCCCGATGCCAAATGCACCACGAAAGTGACCGCGCATTTTTTTTGCACTGGCCTTTGTATTTGTTAGGTTTGTGCGTGGCTACCCACGTTAAACGCATTTGGATTTATCCGGCCTGGAGGAAAGTCAGGAAAATATCATCCCTGGAATTTCTTCGAGTCCAGCTAGTAAACAAAGAATCTCTAGAATCTGGAGAAACAAAAAAAAAAAAAAGAAAAGAAAAGAAAAGAAGAAAAATGAGAGAAGATCGATCTTTGTAACGACTCCGGGGATCCTTTTTCGAGAACTGATACACTCATATTGTGCTATCTAATTTATAAGCTTTTTCTTTTTGCATGTGGCAACTGACCAACAAAGAATCCATTGGCGCCAAAAATTGCCAGCGACTGGAGATGTGTTGGAGCGGCACGAGTATTACTGCTAATATATTCGGCTATGCAATTGCAAGAACAACATTAGCCAAGGATTAGTGGTTTCATTCTCAATAGCGTTTTCGTGATTGGCAGATGAAATCTGAAAATGAGGATGAGCATCTCGCATTACCCAGGCTCTCCACATCCCCTCCTCGCAACAAACCTAATTCATTTCTGTGTCAGTCTCATCGTAAGTTCCATCCTCATTATCTTTTCCAGATGCAATCTTCATTATCATGATTTTGGTTTCTGGTTTCAGTTCAATAATCCTTGTAAATAAAGCATCAGTGTTAGAAAAAACAGCGCCATTTTCTTTTCTTAGCTTATTGTTGTCCTTCAGCTTCCTTCAGTTTTCTTTTCTATTTTATTTTATTTGCCATTTTACGTTTACTCTTATTTTCCTAACATAAGAATAATAACAGAAGAGATACTAAACACTATCTTGCAATAACATTACAATATTTCTCATTCCTCATCTTTAAATAACAATAATAATGAAGGTAAAGGTCGCATTACCAATTGTAATTGGTGCCCTTGGGAAATCCCCAAAGCTCTGGAAAAGAATTTGGGTGAATTGGAAATCAGAGGAAGAATCGGGACCATCCAAACTACAGCAATATTGGATCGGCTAGAATACTCAGAAGAGTCCTGGAGACCTGAGGAGACTTGCTCTCAGCCGCCAGTGACTCACTAGCTACAGCAGGTGTGAAAAACTAAAATAATAATAATAATAATAATAATAATAATAATAATAATAATAATATAATGAAAAATGTACCATGTTTATAAGAAAAAAAAAAACAAATGAAAAAAATGAAGGAATAGAACTAGACAATCAGGAAAGCGTCAGCAAAACTTATAGATGTAACTACACATATTTTAGAAGCGGATACAATCAAGTAAACGGAGTTGAAAGAATAAGTAAGAAATGGAATACCTCAGAAGAAGACTTCACGAAATTAAATTCTCCAGTAAAAATCTAATCAAAGGAACAAACACCTTGAACATCCCCTAATACACTTCAGTAAACCTTCTCAGAATGGACAAATGATGGAGCAACGGACAAGAAAACTGGCGACGATGCACAAAGATATGACCTAATACCTATGTGTCAAGAAAAGAAGAGATAAATAGTAATTACAGCAGCCGGTAACAACAATAACAATAATAATAATATTCAAGATGGCAGAGACTGGAGACATTACAAAACACAAATAAGTTACTTACTTATACCATGACACCCTAACACCCCCACCCAAAACAATGTGAAGCTCTAAGGATACTCCTAGACATAAAACAAATTTGACCATAGGACAAGCTGATAAATGTGGATTAACATGTATCTAGATTATCAATGAATATCTCAATGTAGCCAAAAACAACTAAATGATACAGTTTTACCAAGAAGTAAATGCCCTCATCAAGCTAATCAGAATGCAATTATAAACTCATTAAATCATATATTCACAAAATATTTAATTGGCAAAGAAACACCTTAAATATTAAAACACATCAATTCAAAACCTGATCGCTTTTTATCTACTTCCAAAAATACAGATACAAAATCCTTGGGTGACCAGTAATTTCTTCAATTAACAGCTTCACAACCAAACCGTATAAATATGTACATGACTGCATACAACCTCTTGTTATCAGAATGGAATCCAAAAGAAGTGATACGACAGAGATTTCAAACAAAACCAAATATATTAGAATGAAAACATTCTATGCGATCAAGGTCACAATGGATGTCAGATGCCTATATCCAAATATCAAAGATAAGTTATCTTAAGCTTTGAAGAAATAACTCAACAATAGAATTTCTCTGAATATTTGGGATGAGGCTTGATTATTAGTATTATCTGCGTTATTCGAACTATAATGCAGATAATAATAATCATCAAGCTTCATCTCAAACATTCAGAGAAATAGTATAAAATCGGTACGGTCCCAATATAATCAGTCAATGGAAACACCTAGAGAAACTGAATCAAAAACTGGCACGAATGTCGAACCACCTCACATTCCTATACAGATGCCGAGATCTCAAGCTAATTCCCCCAGCTTTAACCCTAAAAATACCAGTTAATTCCGGGATATCACAAAGGATCACCAAAAGAGTAGGGCATGAGCTAGTCCGCGATCGTATACAGAACATGCCGGAGGGCATATCGGCCGAAACGTTGTACATATAACAATAAAGATGGGGACAATAGTCCGAATAACGCAGTTAATACTAATCAACAATCGAATATCAATCATTTACTATCAGAAGTAAAAAAAAATAAATAAATAAATAATAATAAACCACATATTAAAATTAAGCAACTTTGAATACAATCGACAACACTATGTATAAGCAAAGGGGTGCCTCATTAGTCCTATTACTGCACCTCTCTATGTCACCATTAACATAGGAAAATGTGAACATATCTATATCCATCATGGGATTTAAAATGAGTGCATATATTAGACTCACTATATTGATGATA
>CM042140.1:100428210-100430710 GCA_023376005.1 Doryteuthis pealeii | reverse complement strand
TAGCGCTAATATAACAAACACATGTGTGAATATGATGCTATTAACCGTTAATTTTTATATGCGCGTTTGTTTACGAAAGCCAATAACGTGATCAATGCATGTGCAAAAATTGAAGATCATTGATCACATCATTGGCTTTCGTAAACAAACGCGCATATAAAAATTAACGGTTAATAACGTCATATTCACCCTTTCACTATACACTTAACATCTTTCATTTTGTCCCTCACATAAACATTACTTAACACTGTCCTGAAGATGGTACAATTTACCGAAATGCCTAAGTATTGACATATAAAATTGTTTCCCCTAATCATAACATCCTGTGTTTGTTATATCTTTAAAATGTTTTCTTCTCATATTGTCGGATTAATTTCCTCAACGTCTTTCCATATATATATATATATATATATATATATATATATATATATATATATATATGTGTGTGTGTGTGTGTGTGTGTGTGTGATAAATTAAGATCTATATCTATATCTATATATATATATATATCTATATCTATATCTATATCTATATCTATATCTATATATATATCTATATATATATATATATATATATATAATTTTAATTTATCATATATTTCTATTCTATTCATATTTACACTACTTTACATTTACTTAATCCGTTGGAAATAGATTCTCTGTGAAAACTCTTTATTTTTATTCCCCGTTATAATTACCAGGGCCAAGAAAAAACACCCCCAGGTGATGTAAAGATTAATTTTTGCCAAGCTCTTTCGTAAATAAAATTATAAACAGATCTTTGATAACTTATATTTTTTTATTAATAGACATAAAAATAATTTGACTATAAAAATTAAAATCAATATGTTTTTTTTTTCTAATAAAAACAAAAGATTTCTAACAGTTCAATTCAAATTAATTCAAATATTTAAGTTTTTTCTTTCGGGGGGCGTCAAACCCGTTCTGTTTCACCGCGTAATAGAGTATAAAATTTAATGTAGAAAAGAATTATGTGATTATTTCTTGCTTGTGAATAATTTTCTCATATACGTTAGATAATCTTAATTATCTACCCAGAACTGAATGGGTGACCCAATGAGTCACCATAATGAGGACATGGGTTCACATACATACATTATCCATAGCATATATATATATATATATATATATATATATATATATATATATATATATATATATATATGTGGAGAAAGAGAAGGGGAGAGAGATATGTAGTAACAATGAAATAGTTAATTAAAAAATGTTAGATAAATAAAAAGAAGTGACCAAATCTGACCAGTTTCATAAGCTTTATATTAAAAAAACAACAAAAAAAAACAACATATTAAAACTATCATTTATGACATAAAATTAAGTAGGTAAGTGTTATATTGTGTGTGTGTCAATGTATTTATACCTACAAATATACAAACTAACGCATATATATATATATATTGTTGTTGGCAACCTTCGGTCTATTTAACACAATGGCGTAGTGTCCTTTTTTTGTTTACCTTTGTTGTTTACCTACAGCTACGTGAATGGCTGATCAGACCGATCTTGGAATGGCAGTCTCTGGTACAGTGATTGCAAACAAAAGGTAATGATTTCAGTATGTGTTAGGGTGTTGTCTCTCCTTCCTTTTAGCACTATTTTCTGTGGCAACTTCTTTCCTCTCTTTTTCACTCCCTTTCGTTCCTTGCCATCTATATATGATATATATATATATATATATATATATATATATATATATATATATATATATACCCAAAAACCTACAAAAACAAACACACTGACCCCACAATTTCAAACGAACAATTCCCTAACCTAATTGAAAACTCAGTAGCACGCAACCCTAAACAGACAGACACACACAACCATGCACACACAAACACACACCACAGAGAGAGAGAGAGAGAGAGAGAGAGAGAGAGAGAGAGAGAAGAGAGAGAGAGAGAGAGAGAGAGAGAGAGAGAGACACATATATGTATATCTTCTATTAATAATGGAGATTCGCTTCCGGTGTTTGTCTGTAACAAAAATTACGTAACTGCTTACGTCATATTACCCAAAATCGTCATAACATAGAATAAATACATTCAAAATTTGAACATGCCACATTAGACAGTCTTCATTGTTTTTTAAAACAAGTTTTAATAAACACATGACTGGTATTATATATCTATATATAGTTTGTTTTATTTTAATACATATTTAAAGCTTACATTTCAAATTGTTTTATTTTTTAAATCCTTTAATGAATTTGATGATTTTACTTACTTAGGGTACAAACTCGCTGACATAGAATTTTTTACTCCCACCCTTCAGGTAATATGTTTCAAAAATCTATTTTTACATCGCCCTGAGGGGGTGTTATTTAATTTGTATACAGCCTTTAAAATGATTTATTACTGTTGATAATATGGGTTACTATATTTATTAGTAAATATATCTATTAGTGAATACCACTATTATAGATTCGAGCTGCAAATTATAGCATTAAAAGAAACATAACTGCT
>CM042140.1:100420710-100425710 GCA_023376005.1 Doryteuthis pealeii | reverse complement strand
AGGGAAGTGATTTTTTTTCTTCTTCATCTTCTGCATTTTAATCTCTTTTAAATGTTTAATCCATCAAGAAGAAGAAGAAGCAGGAGGAGGAGGAGAGGAGAAGAAGAAGAAGAAGAAGAAGAAGAAGAAAGAAGAAGAAGAAGAAGAAGAAGAAGAAGAAGAAGAAGAAGATTAATGAAGAAAAAAAGGTTGAATAATGATAATAAGATTAATGAAGAAAAAGAAGAAGAAACAGGTTAAATAATAATGATAAGGTTAATGAAGAAGAAGAAGAAGAAGAAGAAGAAGAAGAAGAAGAAGAAGGTTAAATAATAATAAGGTTAATGAAGAAAAAGAAGAAGAAGAAGGAGGAGAGGAGTAGAAGGTTAAATAATAATGATAAGGTTAATGAAGAAGAAGAAGAAGAAGAAGAAGAAGAAGGTTAAATAATAATAAGGGTAATGAAGAAAAAGAAGAAGAAGCAAATCGATATAACAAGTAGAATAATTGAAGAGAAGTCATTTGATAGATGGTTAAATCTAACCCGATGATTGACAAGATAATATAACATACTCATGAATGAACTAGAAGCAGTTACCCGGCATTGCCTGGGTAGAGGGGTGGTAAAAAAGAGTCTCGCAGATCCATTATTGTTTGAATCCTGAGTTTGATCCCTGCAGGATGCCCCATTAAAATCCCCTTAAAAAAAGACCTTGCGTTAATCCAGACACTCTGAAAAGAAAAAAAAATAATGTCTCCTATTTAAAATACCAAATGCAAAAAAAATTACATGCTGTTATAATTTAAATTTTATTTTTAATTATCTTCACAAATATGAATCACATTCTTGCTCAAAAAGCAAGACCTGGTGATAGTGGATGTGTATATATATTACTTTGTCTTTGTTTGTTTAATTTTCGTAGTTTACTCCAAACATACACATATATACATACACACGAAGTGCCCTTTATATATGTATAGATTTCAAATTCCGTGTGAAGGATGTACATTTGTTTTGGTTTGGTTTATTTTGATTTATGGCATATCAACCACAGTGGGTCATTTAATGCCGACAGGGTTTTGAAATATATTAATTCTTAATGGTTACAGAGTTTTTAAAACACATTTTTTTATTTAACAGATAGATAAGACCTTAACAGATACGACATCTCTGGGTCAGAGTGGACCAGGAAGCAATGGTAATGAAGGTGCTAGGGCTTTACATGACCAGCTGATTGATCGGATAGTGCCTCTACGTTCGCCCGTCTAGCCTAAGTAAGGACCTAAGTGTTTTGCATGTCATGGACTGCTCATCAACCTGGATTCCGTCCTTACGCATCACGTATCACCACACACTGCCAACAGGTGGCCCCATCAGAGAGTACCCCTCTGCAGTAGTGTAGTCGGTGTATTCTATCCCCAGTCGATAGGGCTGATTTATATTTGTTGTCGCATCTCAGCCTATGACAAGTTGGGCATGTGCTAAAAAAAGAATATGTATTTACTAAGACAAATGACAAATAAATGGAACGTTTTTTTTTAAACCAAACCCTCAGACACCCAAAAAACTTCTTTATGTAAAAAAAAAAATTCCTAGCCTCCAAACACTGGGCATTTTCACGTGGGGAATTTTTACGGTGCATTCAGCGAGGGTACAACTCGCTAATCAGTAATAATTGATCTGTGTGACTCGCTTGCTAACCATCATAGCATAGTTGAACTTTCTCTTTCGATATTTGCAGGTGTTTGGTTTAATGATTAGAGTCGTCGGAAATGGACTCGTCGACCCGAGTTCAAATTCTGGACGAGACTGTTTACATTTCACATAGTGCTAATACCCTTGGGAAAGTATGCATCCAACTTTTGTCACTCCAGCTATGGGTAAATAGTAGGGCAGACTCTTTAACCTTGGTTAGGCAACTAGTTTAGGAGTAGGTAAACTCTGAATTCAAACCTGTTAAACTGCGCTTAAGAAATCGACCTTGTTTCAGATCCTGCTCGTGCGGAGAATTTTGGTAAATATATATATATATATATATATATATATATATATATATATATATATAAGCCAAATGTCCAGAGAAGAAATCTCCCTTACGACACAAGCGTTTAATTTAAAAAAAATCTGTCGCAGTTTGAGAGCTCAATGTGTTAGAGTCACAGAGCAAATATATAACAAAAGACTTAGAGATTTAGCATTAACGTCTATTTCAGGGAGCTTAGACAAAGTCTCTAAGTCTCCCGACCCATCAGATGCGAATGATGAATTCTTTATTACTTTAAAGGCATTTGAAAACAGATTTTTTTTTTTTTTTTATAGTCCTGTGATATGAATTCCAAGCGAACACCTTGATGTTGCAAAAAAAAAAAAATTATGTTGTAGTTTCAAATATGAGCACTTCCGCCACAAATATCTCGGTCAACAATCTATGTATCTCTTAATGTATCTCTAAGTGTAACAGATTTTGAAAAATAGAGACATATTCCAAGTTCGACACCAGAGGAATTCACTTATTCAAACATTATGAATATTAAATTTTAAAGTTTATAGTCTTAAAGTAAACGTGATAGCGCGACTGGGGTTCAAATTTACTTATTAATGGTTAATGGTTGGATGATGGGGTCCAACACGTTAGCCGCAATGCCACGGGGTTTGTTTTTATATATATATATATATATATATATATATATATATATATATATATATATATTAATAAGTCATCCACAGACACGTGTTTCGGCATATCATGCCTCTTCAGTGTGGCTAGACACAACTATCCTTGGGTAGGGTCGAACTCAGCATGGTAGTCCGATATCTTATCCCCTCGCCCACTGACAGCTGATGCGGGGACTGGTGTTTTTAAACTATTAAGAACATAGGAATGTATGTATCTTTCGGTCACTGAGAGATCAAATTTCCGGAGAAATGATCATTGCTTGTTTGCTTAGTAGTGAGAGTTAATTTAAATTACCAATTAGAGAGCTCATTACCAAATTTATGGGAGCATATATTAATAAGTCATCCACAGACACGTGTTTCGGTATATCATGCCTCTTCAGTGTGGTGTTTTTAAACTATTAAGAACATAATGGTAAAATATTGAAAATTAAAAAAAAATCAGAGGGTGTGGTTGGATTAAGTTTTGCTTCATCGCAGGAACCATGCCTCACGAGGTGCGGGTGCAGAACTTACTCATGCCATAGTGGCACACCTCATAAGCATAGTCTTAAGTGACTAGCAATTCACCCAGCCCTTACCCATTTAGGATAAAGTGTCAGGTGCTGCCTTGGGGAACGGTGTCTATGGACTTGGCACTAATGCCAATCGAAATCGGTAATCGTTAATGTTAAGACATCTTTATCCATAGAAAGGTGAGAGGTCTGAACACAGATTAAACTGTATACACTGATTAACTCTTTTATCATCTAAGCCATTGTTCCAGGAAAATAGTTTTTTCTAATTTTAAAGCTTTAAACGTCTATAATCATTGATGATCTTTCTATGTATCAATCAATCAATCAATCAATCAATATATATATATATATATATATATATATATACATGTGTGTGTGTGTCAGTGTGTCTCTGTGTCTCTGTGTGTATCTATCTATCTATCTATCCATCTCTCTCTCTCTCTCTCTATATATATATATATATATATATATATATATATATATATATATATATACAAGGGTTGTCAAAAAAGATTTTTTGTAGTTTTTGACACACCTTATATTCTGAAAAGCAATAACGTTCCATCCATTATGTTCCTCTGAATACAAGGTGTGTCAAAATTTACCTAGTTCAAAGCTATATTTACCAAGATAGAATGAAAAAAGAATGGAACGGTTTTTTTTCAGAATACAAGGTGCGTCGAAATGTATTTAAAAAATCTCGACACTTTTTTGACACACCTTATATATATATATATATAGAGAGAGAGAGAGACAGAGAAAGAGAGAGAGAGAGAGAGAGAGAGAGAGAGAGCGAGAGAGAGAGAGAGAGAGGAAGGAAGAAAGAGAGAGATGAAGATACTGAATTAGATATGATAAAAGCAAACTGAGATAGTTAAATTGATGAATAGATAGATTCAGTATGTCCATGCCTGTCTTCCTACCCTATATCTCTCTCTCTCTCTCTCACTCCCTCTTTCTCTCTCTCTCTCTCTCTCACTACACGCACACACACACACACACACACAAAGCAAGAATAAGCAAATACCGTCAAACATTCCGTTACCCATCATCTGTCATACTAGAATCGGAAAGACGGTTTACTTGCAGTAGAAAATGGATTTGTTTCTACTTAATTTTCAAGGTAATATTCCTGTAAAGAAAACTTTCCGGCTTCTTTTAAATAAGCGGATATAACCTATCTCTCTGTGAATAAATTAGTTATGTTAAATTAGATAGCAGGGCGTGTTGACTTATTAATGAACTAAAGCAGGTGTAAATATCTTCAAAGATCCTACAACACCCAGAACATCAATCTAATATTTGATTAGCTCGATATAAAATGAAGCATACATGATTATTAAGGCGCTCGTTGTGCAACAGTTACCGTCATAGGAAATCGACTCAGCGACACGAGTTCAAATCCTGGACGAGGCTGGTAACATTTTTATAGCACCAACAACCTTGGAAAAGGTATGCATCCAAATAATCTCCTTGAAATATAGGTAAATATTAGGTCAGATTGGACTCTTATGGTATGACAACTGGTCTCGGAGAAAAAATTTAGATTCAAACCTTTTAACCTTCATTTAACATAGAACTTCTATCACATCCTACATGTGTGGAGGGGTTGGATGAATACTTATATACATATATATTTACCGACCCCTCCGCACGAGCAGGATGTGACACAAGGTCAATTTCTTAAGCAGAGTTCAACAGGTTTGAATTCAGAGTTTTCCTTCTCCTACACTGGTTACCTAACCAAGATTAAAGAGCCCAGTCTGCCCTACTATTTATCCATAGCTGGAGGGTAGTAGGATTCATACATTTCCCAAGGATATTAG
>CM042140.1:100360710-100415710 GCA_023376005.1 Doryteuthis pealeii | reverse complement strand
GTGGATTGCATTTATTGTAACACAATCACAGGCACGTCCACACACACACACGCGCGCATATATATATATATATATATATATATATATATATATATATATATATTATATATATATATATATATATTTGTGTGTGTGTGTGAAATGATATTAATTATTTTTTCTGAAATATCAACCAAATAATTCTAGTATCAGTCACTCTGTATGTCCAGATGTAAGTATTTGCCAACCCCTCCGCACACGTGGATGCGATACAAGGTCAATTTCTTATCAGAGCTTAACAGGTTTTAATTCAGAAGTTTCCTTCTCTTTCACCGGCTGCCTAACCAAGTTTAAAGGGCCAAATCTACTCTACTAATTACTCATAGGTGAAGGGAGAATATTTGGATCTGTAATCTTTCTTAAAAAGTATTAGAGCAATGGGAAATGCAAACAGCTTGGTCAAGGATTTGAACTCGCTTCACCGTGTTCATTCTTATGATATACATTACACCACGCACCGCCAACTTATTAGTTAAAGATAAAAGACAAAAATAGGACAAAAATAACTTTATACCTCTTACACTCCGCTTAAAACATTGACCTTGTGTCACATCCTTCATTGTTAAGGGGTTGGGTAAATAAATGAAAACAAAGAGACATGAGAATTTCATTACTAGTATCGGAACAAGTGATAATCTGTTTTTATTTCTCAACTTTTATGTACATTTTGTTGGATCTTTCTCAATCTGTTTTTTTTCCTTACACACACACACACACACACACACACACACACACACATATATATATATATATATATATATATATATATTATATATAATATGGGTGTGTGTGTTAGTAATATGATATACATAATTTGCAATATTTATAAATAAACAGTGCTCAATATGCAAGCTTTTTGGTCTGACGATTGCACAGGCGAGAAACTAAGACACAAAGCGCCGTTGACACTGTGTCTACGCTATTAACCAATATTTTATTATCACCTAAGAAATGACTTGGTTTCACGAGAGAAGGCGACAGCAGCAAATAGTCGGCAGGTAAGAAACAGTGTGCTTTTAAAAAGCAAATTATGGAATTAAATGGACACATTATATATATATATATATATATATATATATATATATATATATATATGCTCCCGTAACCCGGTAGAGCTCTTTAGGAGCGACTTTAATGAACTTTCACCGCCAGCATAACGCAATGATCGTCTGTTTACAGAATTTATCTCTCTGGTGATCGTAAAGTATATACACAAATGTATGTATTTAAACAGTTAAAACACTGCGCCTTAAAAAGCAGCTGGCAATGACCCACAGATTAACAGATCAAACAGGCGTAAAGTCAGTCGGAGTTTGCTTCTGGTCGGAGTTAGTTGTTGTGCCTAAGCATACTGAAGAGGCGTGAAACGCCGAAACACGTGTCTGTGGATAACTTTATATATATATATATATATATATATATATATATATATATATATATATATATACATACACACACACACACACATATATATATATATATATATTAGACACACACACACACACACATATATATATATATATATATATATATATATATATATTGCTGTAATTATAAAGCATTGCTCAGTATGGGCGCCTCTTGGTCTTATGATCATCTCGGCTAAAAACTGAGTCACCAAGCGCCGTTAACACTCTGCCTATACTATCCCCCCAAATATATGGTATTGTCTATTATTAACTATTCTGAAGCTGCCTATGTTCTATTCATTATCTAAGACATTCATTCACCAATCTCCAGGCAGTGTTCATGAGCCATTTAGAACAATACTCACATGCTGATTTTAACAGCTAAGAGGACATCATAGTTAAATATCTGTCGTATTAATATACTTTTCTTCAGAAAGCAACTTTCTAATACATTCGTAACCTTGTAAAATTGCTGATAACTCTATGGAAAGTATATGTCTTTCTGTATCACTTCAAACAAGCTATCAAGGCTACGTCATGCTTATGCTTACTCTAACTGTACTGAGTGAGGGAAACGTGCCCCTGTTGAACCGAGCAGGCGAACAGCGAACTCTTTGGCGAAGGTCAACACATGCCGATCGTATCTGGCCAGCAAATCGCTATTTACTTCCGGCGATCCATTATACTATCCATAATGTAGAGATCCAAATAAGATGCAGTAATTGCTTCCTTTGACCCGACAGACGTCAGAATAATGAAATTACAAGTGTCAAAGAAAAGATAGTGGTTCTCAAAAAGATGCGCCACATTTATTTTGCCAGGTTAGGGAGTGCTGGGCGTTGAGGTTGAAATGAAAATATAAGTGGAAAGTAAACGAACGAAAACGTAAACATCGTGTTAGATTAAAGCTTTTATTGATAATTTGGAATCATACTTTGAGTTGGGTTGGGTTGGGTGTACGGCATGTCAACCTCTTGGGTTATTTTATGCCGAATACTTCTATTGGTAAAAAATGCTAACAAAGTTTTGAAATAATTTCATTTTTAATGGATAATACAATTTTGTTTATAAACTCATGTTTTCTATTTAACCCATAATGGGCGAATCATACTTTGAGATTCTTTTTCTTCCTAACATTGTTTTATGCTTAGTTCTGTAATGAGTGTGTGTGTCTGTCATTGTTTTGACTTAGTAAAGATTGTCTTCGTTTGGGTGTCGGTTGTAGAACATAGATAGTCGCTAAAATTTAGAGACAATTGGAATTAACCAGCGGGTATTTTTGAAAAGCTGTATGAAAATAAAATATATTCTGGATGGGATATATAAGCAAAACAAGAAAGTGTTCGTTGCGTAATGGTTACCGCCGTATTAAATGGACACTGTGACACTAGTTCTCCGTTCTTAATGAGGCTGTTTACATTTCACATAGGACTAACACTCTTGGGAATGGTATGAATCAAACTAAACTGTCTTCAGGTATGGGTAAATAGTAGGACAAGCCGAGCGTTTTAATGTTGGTACGAAAACTGATGCAAAGGAAGGAAAACTCTTAATTCAAACCTATTAATACTGTATGTGTATTTCGCAATAAGTTAAGTAAAAAGTAAGTAAAGTCGTCAGGGTGGCCTAAAGTCGGCATCAGCCAGACAGCGAGGGAGTTTATCCCCTTTTCACTAGTGCTAGACCAAGGAGATTGTTTTTGCGTCTGAGTTGGAGCGCCACGCCTAGGTCTAAAGACCGAAATATCAAAATAATACGAACTAGTTTTTCTTCCCAGTCTTGACCTGCTCGTCTAACGTGGATGGTGTGTGGGATGGAAGGCAAGTTGCCATTGTGTAATTATTTATTCATAAAATCTAGAGAATGTAGGTCTATAACACACAAAGATTAAAATATACCCCGAATGAAATAGGGTAAGGGATAAAATTATGTACCTTTTTAGAATGCACATGTTGCTACATTCAATATAGAATCAAATTAGAATGAGCTTTCAATTTAAAAAAAAAAACTGTTATGGACAAAGAATAAAATCAATAAACTATAATAAATTACGCCCTAACAGGCAACAACTTTAAGGGAGGCGCTAAATTCTGCTAAGTAGAAACGTTATATATCTCTCTCGCTCTCTGTTTCTCTCTCTTCTCTCTCTCTATCTCTCTCTTGTGTCTGTCTGTCTGTCTCTCTCTCTCTCTCTCTGTTTGTCTCTGTCACTGTTACTCTCTCTCTCTCTTTCTCTCTCTCTCTCTCTCTCTCTCTCTCTCTCTCTCTATATATATATATATATATATATGTATATATATATATATATATATATATATATATATATATCAAATAATCAATAACAGTCCAGGGAGATATGTGGATATTACATAAAGCGAGTCTAACCATAAACAGATTTAAGCGGAAATTAAACTAGTCCATAAACTGATATATATATATATATATATATATATATATATATATATATATATATATATATATGTGTGTGTGTGTGTGTGTGTGTGTGTGTGTATTTATATATATATATATATATATATTTATATACGAAAATTGGAAATAGATCAGACGATATGTATGTTTAGTAATATGAAAAAGTAAATATTCAGAGGATGTGTTTATTTATAAATGAATAACTATTACTGCTTCGTTCGAGTCTTTCGGTTTTACATATATTGAATATATAAACCATCCTCAGGGCAATATCAAGGAGTGATATTAGTTGAAGGATCTTCATGGCATAGATACTTAATATTGCCTTGATGATGATCAATATATATATAGTTTATATAAAAACCAAGACGCTTGAACGAGGCAGAATACTTATTCCTTCATAAGTAAATACAACCTCCGATATTTGTCTTTTGGGTTTTATTTTCATGATTCTATACTCACCCGTGCGTGCGCAGATTATATATATATATATATATATATATATATATATATATATATATATATATACGCATATATTTATTTATAATATAATGGTATTATATATATATATTATATATATATATATATATATTATATATATATGATATAATATATTTTTATGTCTGTGTGTATATATACGATATGATTGGTCACACTCTACATGCATCTGCAATTGCACCTACATAATTTTCCCTAAATATGCTGGAGCGGCTTTTATTGGCTGTCGTAATTAATCTTACCTTGCTCCTTTTTGTGTATTCTTTGAGCCCTTGGATTTTGGTATCTACGCAATGCTCAATGTTGGCAAGACCTCTTCCAACTGTTTTTCTTGATACATATAGACTGTTTCTATCATCTCTCAAATGTAATGCCTTTTTCATAGTCATTAATTGTCTTGTTTTTTAGTCAATCTATCTGAGTTCTTCTTTTTGTCCATTTTAAGTATGGTCCAGAGTATCTTATATTGGGAATAACCCAGGTATTTATTCCGTTCATGATATTTTTTACTGCAGAGCTTGGATTATTATTATTACTAGCAAATATATGCACCCTCCAGGTGCAAGTATTTAAGTTTTAATGTAATAAAATGTTATATTAAATTAGAAAGGCTAATGAAACTAAATAAAAAGATTTTAGACAGTAAAAATAGAACACCTGAAGCTTACTTTTTCATCTCGTCTTTCATTGCTAAATTTTCCTAATTTAACTATTCAGTTAAAATAGGAAGTAAAGAATAAAATTACAATTATGTCTTCTTGTCAATGAATTTCTTTTAAGATGTATCCACAAGACTTTTGCTCATATTCATTAAGTTAAAACCAAACAATTAGAAATCAATAACACTGAGCACATATTTATTAAAATCAAATTTTTAATATCAATATGCAAATTAGCCTTCCCGTTCACACTGTAAACCGCTATTTTGTTGTATATATAAATACAATTGCATGTTATTCGAATGTAGATATGACCAATAATAATAATAATGCAAAACAATTTTATTCATAATTGGGGTTTAGATAAAAATAAAATCATGGTGAATGTGACGTAAATAACTAAGGAAATTGTGACTTGAGTAGTAATATAGTTTCGGTTACAGACAGAAAAACACTCAATCTCCATTATAATAAGATTATTATTATTATTAGTAGTAGTAGTAGTAGTATCATCAGTTTTTCATTTGTGGTATATTTAACCTGACAGCCGTATCTGATGGAGCACCTGCTTTATGCTACTACCAAGTGTAAAGTACTTGCAGTTATTCAGTTTTAGAATACAAAAGGCAACCGATAGAAAATAATTTCTAATTAACGGTGTGTGTTACATGGATGTCAAAAACATGTAATGCAAGTGTTAGGTACACCTAAAAAAAAACATATAGAGTTGCTCTCCTTTGATTTGCCAAAGCCGGAAGTGAAGTCTCCGCCATCTTATGTGTGGATGGCGTTTGTTTACATTTGAACGCGAGCGTTCAGATCCTGGTTAAGTTTGCTTGAGAGTAAAAACATTTTCTACACTGTGTTTAAATAAAACCTTTTTAAGTTCATAACAATGTGGGCTTGCATTATCATTTCAATCCTTCATATTTCATCTGTATGCTAAAAACATAAAAGTAAGGAGTTTGCAACAAGATCTTACGGGACCTGTTAGTTCAACGTAGCAATTGCTAATTACTCTGTCCACTTTGTATATTTGCTTAGTAAACCTTTTCCCTATACTTGATAATTATTAATACTTAAAAAATATTTTATCTTGTGGGTCACCTTATACTGTGTAGACACGATTTGTGTCTTATAAGAATATTTAAAGCCATATAATTGTATTTAAACAAACAATTACTATTAAATGAGATAGAGGACGGGATATTTTATTCCGTTAGACTTGGTATAAAAGGATAGGCTTGACCTAGCACTCCGGGATTGGACACAATAGTTATCCAGAACTTGTCAATGTCATCAGTATCTGTCAGCCATCTAAAGTGGTGGTCGGAGCTTGCAGGACGATGCCATCCATGTGCGAGAAAGTGGGGTTAGATTGTTCTGTGAACACTAATAAAATTTGGTGGCTGTGGTATGAGGAGACAAGTGTTGGAGTGTACAGAGAGCGACTTATCCTTCCTATCATGTCCTACACAACAGTATACAAACAGTAATCTACCATGGGGGAGGGGTTATTGGTGTAATGATCGCATAGACAAGGAACTGTCAGTCAACAAGCACCAATAACTCAGTGTCGACACTATTCACAATTTATACACACATATATACACACACATCCACCCAGCCATATACACACACACACACACACACACACACACACACACACATATATATATATATATATATTATCAAAATAGTTGATATTGAAGGTATCTCGATAATGAAATTTGAAAAAAAATAAATTGTGCAATTTTCTTTGATTAGTAGTTACATTTACACACACACACACACACACATATATATATATATATATATATATATATATATATATATATATCAGTCATCCACAGACACGTGTTTCGAAGTTTACCTCTCATCAGTGCAGCTTGACCTTTTAAAAGTTACCTCTAGCCGGGACCGAAACCCGCCAGAGGTTTTGTTTGCTATGTTCTTTACCCTTGCGGCTATCAGCGGCCGCCAGTCTAGGGTGAACAATTAATTGCTACATACTTTACGACGGTATGTTTTTACAATCACCAGAGAACTCAAATCTGTAAACAGACGGGTAACTAACGGTGAAGTTACAATTAATTGTGCCACACAGAGAGAAGCCTTAATAGGATGTAGCATGATTCTCAGACCTTACGGGAGTGGGCAAGCAAGAGGATAATGGAATTCTAATTATCACCTGTGACTCGGCGATAGCCAGGAAGTCTAGGATTTTGCTATTAAACATTTATTTTAATCGGTTTGTCAGAAGAAAGGGTGGTTGACTCGCTAACCTCTTAAGTGACACGGGCAATTTGGTAAAACAGTTAGAACATTCGAAAGGTTCCAAAAGATTCTAGAAAGCTCCACACCAATTTCTATATAATGAGGGAACCTTAGATTTTAAAGACAGTTGGTTTGCGGCAGTGCAGTTGGTCGGACAGTCAGGTTATGGAACTTACCGAGAGCAGTCGGGGTTGGCAGTTTGGCCGAACGACTGAGGTCCTGGAATCGAGACATGGTGTCGCTGATGTGTGAAGCCTGATAATTGGTGCTGACAGTAGGAACATTACTAAAAACTTAAGGAAGCCGACTCTCTCTCTCTCTCTCTCTCTCTCTCTCTCTCTCTCTCTCTCTCTCTCTCTCTCTCTCCCTCTCTCAAGAACGATATGAGAATAAATCAAATAAATGAGCCATTTTAAAAGCAAGAAGTACTGTCCTCATCTTTATTTTACTACGCCAAAGAAATCGTACGAGAAATCATGAATGAAAGCCATTAAACAAACAAACGTGAACAGATACTTGACTGATACTAAGGAGAGAGATACTTGTCAACAAGTCAAATTGGCCGTAACGAAGAGCACGCGGCCTGTGTAAGTTGATACTCGGTTGATACTCATCCGCTGACCGACCAAAGGACTACTAGATCGGTGAATGTTGTAAACACGCGCTAGATGTTTACATGCCTTGTAAGCGTCCAGTGACTAGTTTAATAGTGCACTCACTGGGTGCACTATTAAACTAGTGAGTGCACGGTGAAAAGACACCCATTGTGTCAACCACATTGTGATCCCCGCCACTTTACATATTGCGATTTAGTGCCGTGACCCGATGTAAACCTTTGCATTTGCTTGTCTTTCGACGCTCAGTGATATGTGTACAAGCATTTGTTTATAAATCTACCTGATATAAAAAATGGAAGTGTCCGTAAAAAAAGAAATTTCCCTCCATGACTAAAAAAGATTTCTTTTTATCTATCTATGTATCTATCTATCTATCATATGGAAAAAATTATCATCAAGGCAAAGCGACAGCACAGATCTCTTCAATTTATCAGAAGAGACTTACCAAATGCGATGCCAGATAGGTGCTAGCGGCACTCATATATAATAAGTCCTCTAGACCAGGGATTCTCAACCTTTTTTAGCTCATGGCCCACTTTGAAACCAGAATTCTTTTGTGGCCCATTAAATTCTTATAATAGATAAAATATTTCCATTTTACATGATATATTTTTTCAATCAGGATACAACCATATTGACGTACACACTTTATCTGAAGTATCTAAACTACATGTACTTTTCAGCTCCAATTTAACGACTATTTATTATCAATATTTAATTTTGCAATTTTCCTGTATATATGTATGTGCAAAAAACAACAAAGCTTTCACAAACTACCGTGAATTAGTTGACATCTAACTTTCTAGAAAATATAAATTTCCTACATATATGATTGGATTTTGTATATAAAAAGTATGCTCTGAAATCATATTGAATTATAAATATTTCCTTGGCCCACCTGAAATTTGCTCTGTCCATTTTGGCCATGTGGGCATAGGTTGGGAACCACTGATTTAGATGACAAGCAATGTGAATACATGGCGGATAAATGCATTTTTGCTTGTTGGGCAACACTGTCATTGCGTAGGACTAAATAAGAGGTCGCTTCTGAATTGGTCCTTATTTATCAAGCAATGGCAAGCATGTCTTTCTCGTCTTTTTTGGATGGTTTGCAAGATGGGAAGTAGATGTCCATACAACTACTGTTTTTAGGGAGCTGCTTCCAGGATTTGCCCGTAAAATGACGGAACACATAGTGCAGTTCCTATCTAGCTTTTTTACAAACGTTTTTTAGATTCAAAGCGGTGTAACTGTACCCTAGTAAAGATGGCTACAGCCTGAAATATTGATCATCTTTATCATAAAGTAGTATTGACAGCACGAATTCCCATGACTTTTTCTCGCCACCCGTCCCTATCGGATATCGCTCCTGTCAAGCACTCTACACCGAATTCAGTATCCATGAACAATGTAAGTATTTGCAAGTTATCTTAAATTTGTGTGTGTATATGTTGGTGCCACTAGAAGAACGTAACTTATGTGTTTTTCCATGCGGTGTAGCCATACAGTAGTACTGATATGGCAACACTGTCATGCGACATTACTTTCTAATTATAGGGACGGAAACTATTTTGAATATTATTAGTAATAATTTTCTTGATAATAATGATAATATCTAGTAATGAATTTGAAAAGAGCAAATTAATCTTTGAAAAACGAATCCCAAAGGCTAAATATCAGAAAAAAAGATTTTTAAAGAGAAAAACTAGCAAAGACACGAAGGGAAAAAAACTGGTTTAATTAAAACATCACAATACCCAAAAATCAAGATACAGATTTTTCTTTTACTATTTTTCTTCGTCAAATAAAAGAAGGAAGGAAGGCGAGATAATATCAATTGAATTTCGCTGCATGGTGTCAATTAGACACTGTCGCGCCTGCCTGATCGACAACAAAATGGCGGCGGTGTGCAGTTCTGTTGAGCTTTTTCTCCCTGCAGCCGGTGAATTGGCGCCAAAACAAACGAGGCGCGCCGACGGCAGTGACCAATGAACGCGGTTAATGGTACATAAGCTGCTTATTGTCTTAGCGCCTCGGTTGCGTAAAAGAATGAGAGCAGAGAAGTAAAAGGAGAGGATGGGACAGATCGATCAGGTCGTAGTGCAAACAGAAAGAGACGGGGGATATAGAGTGAGAGAGCGAGAGAAAGAGAGAAAAAAGAAGGAAGAAGGAATTGGTTGGAAATGATCTGTTTAGGGTGGGTACGGATAAGAACAGAAATAGAAAAAGAAAGCAATGATTGGGTTCTAAAAATAATCTTTCGAATAGACAGAAACTGACAGAATGTTTTTAAGAAGAAAGTTGACGAGAAGGAAAAAGAAGAGAGACTGAAATGAAAGAAATATTGAACAGAGAAAGTAATGCAGTGAGAAAGCGTGACACTAAGAACTAAGTTTCCTTGGTATGAATACTAAAGTACACCCGGTGGTGAGGCTGCAGTTCCGGAGCTTGGAGGAATATAAAATACTCCTTCATTGACATAACTCAAAGGCCCAGTATTTGAAATGGTAGTATCTGTTATGTTCCAATCTAATACATTTGAAAACCCTTTGTCTTAAATGGAAAGCGCATTGTGTAAGGTTTATCATCATAGAAAATGGTCTCGGCGACACAAGTTCAAATCCTTGTTGGGGCCCATTGCATTCAAAACAACACTAATAGACATCGGAAAGGTATGTATCCAAATATTCTCCCTCCGGCTATGGGTAAATAGTAGGGCAGACTTGGTACTTTAATATCAGTCAGGCAACCTGTCTAGAAGAAATAAACAACAACTCTGAATTCAAACCTGTTAATCTCCGCTTAAGAATTTGCATCGTATCCTACTAATGTAGAGGGGCTTGGTAAGTATATATTAGATAGAAATACTTAATGCTATATAACTGTATATACATTATTTGTATTAGGTACACTTAATACCATATAACTGTTTGCAAACAGATGGTAATTAGTGTGGAAAACAAGTTATTAAATATATTTACAAGGAAACGTTGAAAATACAATTCATTATGATTATAATTAAATATTTATACACAAATCAAAACAATGAAAACATTATTATTATTAGTAGTAGTATTAAATAAAATCTATATTAAATACTATTTAAAAAATTGTGCAATTAAAATGCCATTAAATACCGAAAAGAGAGTTAGGATTAAAATCAGATATTTACAAATGAAAGATATATTGCTATGCCCATCATCAGACAAACACGCTCACTGTTTGTTTGATTTTTCCGACGGTCGTCATACTGTAATCAACTAGATATACGTGGTTATTTACCCTCGTTGGGTATATACACAGTGTTCTTATATATAGAGAGAGTGTAGAGTATCCGAGATAGATATACAGATACATAACTTGCTAGGCTGTTATTTTATACTTCGGCCATTTGTAATCCCTAGTATTCTTTCTTCTTCCATACCGCCGAGTCGCCATGTTGGATTTATACTTTGTCTAGTCTTTTCTCCGGCCATGATGTCTACGTCTAGTCTGGTTTCTATTATTAGTTCTTCATTTTCTTGTCTGGCCGGTCTTTTAACTAAGGGCATGCGTTCAAGACATGCAACAACCGATCAACAAGACCTGTGGTTTTTTAAAAGTTCTATTTGTCGTTTCTCAACTCATCGGACGGAGTTGACAGCCGGAATGAAAACACATCTGTTTCATCCGGGATCTATCTATCAACTGACTAACCAGTCAAATCACGTGATGTGTGAGACTCCTGCTTTTACCAACGTCTGGTGTTTATCCACAGAAACTGCCGTCTACGTGCTGATTTGAAAGCCCTATTCTACAGGTGATTGTAAATAAATTATGCCACCACACGGACTATGCAACATGGGTATTCTGTTGATGGCTACGTAATAAAAAAAAGCCTGCAAAGTTAAGGTAAGAAAAAAAGTACATGTAAGAAAGTAGACCATATAAAATGAGAAAACATCAGTGGAATTTAACGAAAATCTGGGAACTATTTGGAGACAGCGTTTTGTCTATTGACCAAGAAATAGATGAAAATAGAATTATTAAGAAAACATATTGAAAAATAGAATAAAAACCATCATCAGGTCGTGCCGTCAGCACAGAAATCCATGACTGTTCCTCATCGCCTGTCCTTATCGGCAATGGCTCCTGGAATTTTAATAGTATTTAATACTGATTTCATTTCATACTAATACTAATAATAATAATAATGTTTTCATTGTTTTGATTTGTTTATAAATACTTAATTATAATCATGGAGAATTGTATTTTCAACGTTTCCTTGTAAATATATTGAATGATTTGTTTTCCACTACACCGCATCTAGTATCCTTGCAGAGCTGATCGATGTAGGTTTTTGCTAACCGGACCACACTGGTGTGTCCAAGTGAAGGTACCCATTGGAGAACGCTATTTATGAGTTCATCCTTTCTCCTTCAGCATTGTCAACCATCCCTTTTTCATCTTGGGTGGTTTGTGTTATAGGGGGCAAATGGCCCAACAGTTGCTTTCTTGTGGGATGCTGCTTCCAAGATTTATTCAAGGCAACACGCATCATCCTTGTGTACTTCTCATCTGGCTTTTTCTCTCAGCCTTTCTTAAGAGTCCAAGTGGTGCAGCTATACAGTAGCACCGACAGGGCTATAGCTTGGAAGAATTCTCACTTTATCTTATCAGAGAGATCAAATTTCCATTTGATCGATAATCTGTCTATAGCTTTTTCAGTGCGTATATTGACAATGTCAATAATCGCTTAAAAACAAGTGGTGTAGCAATACAGTAGCACTGACACAGCAACAATTAGGAGGAAGTCTCGCTCAATCTTATCAGAGAGATTAGATTTCCATATGATCTATAGTCCGTCTATAACAGTTCATGTCTTTCTAAAGCGTATATTGACTATATCAATAATCGATTAAAAAACTTTTTTCCTCCGGAAAGAAAAAGAATAAAGATCAGTTAAAGTGCAAAAGAAATTCCCAATAAACCTACTCGGAAGTGACCATTAAAACGGCGCAAAAAATATTCGGCGGGAAAGTAGCATGTAGAAGGAAATAAAGCTTGAATAAAAACGTACTGCTGTCTGCAAAATAAAAAAAAATGGTGGCTGGTATTGACAAAGAATAAAAGAAAGAGACTTACTGACCGCTGATTAGTGGGTGAACATAAGCAAATATATTTTTTGTTTAATTACGAACAACTTGACCATGAAAAAGAATCGAATAAAAAAGAGAGAATTTAGAATAATAAAAGACAAACAAAAAGAAGCAATGGAATGGAAACACTTGAGTAGCACTAAGTGTTGTACAAACATCAGTGAAAATAGCGTTTCTCCCTTTTTTTAGTTAAGCAAGAAGAGAAACAAAACAAAAAAAAACAAGTTATTCTACTTAATGATTTAGTTAGATAATTCATATTCTAAATGGCGTCCAACAAAAGCAATGGTCTTGTTTTTATTCTACGTAATTTTATATTGCTCTTTTCGTTTTGCTTGGACAAGAGTGTGTTGCGTTTTACTTTTTATCTTTTATGGTTTTATTCATTTGGAAACGACAGAAACACTTACAGATTTGTGCTGAAAATGTTTCAGAAGGGGTCAACATATAGAGACATTTTTTAAAAAGTTGAAAGTCATCAAGTGCAAAATGAATGCTGGGAAATTATAGAGGCCGTGCTGTAATGGTTAGAGTCGTAGGAAATGGACTCGTCGACCAAGTTCAAATCCTGGGCGTAGCTACCATTCACATAGCGCTAATACCCTTGGGAAAAGTATGGATCCAGTTACTCTCCCTCCACCGATGGGTAAATAGTATGGTAGACTAGGCTCATTAAGCTTGGTTAGGCAACCAGTCTAGGAGAAGGAAAATTCTTCATTCAAACGTGTTAAACTCAGATTGAGGTGGTCGCTACTAGAATAGGATCAGTCCTAATTAATGATCTATTTCACTAATGTAAATAAACATTTTTTAGATGAAACATTTTCAGTCTGTGTTATTATTGTATCGTATTATTCCCCTTCTTAATTTTAATTGTCTTTTATAGCGAATTGGTTTAGCTCAGTCCGTTGAGCGTCTGCCTATGAATTACAAGGTTCAGGGTTCGATACCGGCTCTCGCCAACTCAGCGTATGAGTAGCCCAGGGATCTGTGAGGTAAAGTGAGGAGCTGATGTAGTTGTGGCGCTTCACCTTAGATGCTAAAATAATCTCCTTTGTGTAGCACTAGTGAAAAAAGAATTGACTCCATCACTGTCTGGCTGATACCTACATAAGTCCGCTCTGCAGACTTTACTTATATGATAGACAGGAATGGCGGATATCGAATATAACAATTAAAAGTCAGTTCCAGTGAGACTCAAGCTAGCATCCCCTTTTACTTCCAGCTAAATTTGTCAGTTTTTCAGATAATTAATCCATGCGAGTGGTACACGGTCAGTTTCTTAAACAATGTTTAACAGTTTCAAATTTTAAAACTTTATTTCTTTTTAAATAGGTACCTAACCATTGTTAAGATCCCAGAAAACCTTACTATTTACCCATAGCTGGAGGGAGAATAGGTTGATACATACCTTTCCCAAAGATATTAGCGCTATGGGAAATGCAAACAGACTCGAACAGGATTTTAACTAAGGTCGCTATTTCCTACAACGATAACCATAAGACAATACGCCTCCATCATCTGTAGTACACGCGAGTAAAAGGACGAAATATTATCCTGATACTTCATAGACTATGTTCACGGACTAATACACACAAAAATGGCGTAATTGTTATCGTCATAGGAAATAAAGTCAGCGTGCCAAGTTCAAATCCTTGACGAGTCGGTTTGCCTTGCACTCCTCATTAATGCACTGTGGAATCTTGCTATCTCCATAACAGACATTGGTAAAAGAGTAGAGCAAACTATTATCATATGTGTTGCATAATCTATGTGGCAGCATAGATTATTGGCAGCACCCTGTAATTCTACAGGGATGGGCCTTTTTCATATCACGGGCGGCACTTTCCATGGAATATTACAGAAAGCCCGCAAATCATGTGAAGTCACGCGAGAGCTAGTTAACTCGTCAGTTCAAACGAGGATCCCAAGCAAGGAAGACGTTTCTTGCTTAGTTAGTTGGACTCACCTGCACGTAGTTAGTAAGATATGAAAACTTAGTTAAGAATAAACGTTTTTAAAATAAATAACATGGCGTTGTTGGTTGATGCATGTCTTGGTAAAAAGACTGACCAAGAAGAACAAATGATTCAAAGACGAAGAACCAACGAAATAGAAAGAAGCCAGACAACACACGAACGGCCAGATGAAGAGACAGAGAACGTAAGTCCTGCATAGCATATCTGTGTCTACCTGTCTATCTCTTCCCCCCTCTCTAGTGAAAGAATTTCCATTGTGTATATACCCAACATGGGTATATATGTATGAGTATGTAAGATATTGAAGCCCTGTCGGTAGAACATAGAAATAATCTGACTGCATTTTTTTCGGTAAGACCACCTCCACAAGTATAACACAATTAAAAATTAATTAATCCAAGGCTCCAGTTTAGGAAGCAAGTGTTAAGTCACCCTTAGGTTTCCATTGCTTGTAGCTCATCTCTGTCCAGGAGTGGTAGTACCATCTATGGTTTCATGTATGGGTTAAATAGTCCTGGGTTATTTCCTATAAATATAACATAAACAAAGGGGAGGCACTCTTGACTGATTTATTATTATTATTATTATTATTATTATTATTATTATTATTATTTATTATTATTATTATTATTATTATTTTATTTTATCATATTTTTAAAAATTTATTATTATTATTATTATTTATTTTATTATTTTATTATTATTTATTTTATTATTTTATTTTTTTAAATTTTATTTTATTATTATTATATATTATTATTATTATTATTATTTTCCCATTAAAGTAAGCCTAAGCCTAACCCTAAACACTAACCCTAACCCCGTCTTTTTTCCCTTGTAGATCAATAAATAAATGAATAATTTATCAGTCAAGAGTAGTTCCTCTTTTTCGTGTTAGACTTATAGGAAATAACCTAGTCCTGTTTCCGATAATGACGAGTTTATCTGTTTAACTCTTTGCCTACCAAAATGTGCCCACGGCTATACCAATATTTTCATTCCACTCGTTTCCTATTGCAAAATGATCAAGTAGCAGTCTTGGGGTTTGTTCACAGACAAAACAAAAGAAGGCAGGGTGTGTTCAGTTAGTGATTTTTCAGTGTAAACAAACGACATCAGTGAGAGCCGCAACCAGCAGCTTTGGGTAAGATTGAAATAGTGGGAGAACCTCTTTGAGCCGTTTAAATTAGGCAAAGAGTTAAACTGGTAGGCTATGACTTTAATGCCGTATATGATTGGAGGGTGTATCTGTTAAATTGGCCTCGGCATAAAATAACCCAACAAGAGATGATGTGTCATAAAACCAACAACATTTACCTTGGATTTTCTATTCGATTAATTTAATTGTTTTGGGTTGGTTGATTTGTTTGATGGCATATAATCTATGTATTATTTACTGCAGAAATGTGATTAATTTCTACATGTTTCATTACAATCATGACTGTCTTTCCCAAGTTTCATTTTGTATTTTAAAAATGATTTCGTTCATTAATTAAATTAGCTTAGCAAAAAATAGATCTGTTTAAAAATCATTCTTATTATTTGTTTTAAGAATAGATAATTGAAGCTATATTTTTTTTATTAGGGATTATTGTTGTTAGTTATTTTAGAACATTGCTTGACGATTATTTGTATTAGGTAGAAATTCCTGATATCCAAAGCCCTGTAGGCTGGTGTTTTAGAATACATCGACTGCACCTTTGGAGAGGGCTAAGAACCCTCTAATTGGGGCCGTTAGTTGGACGTGCGTGGCGACACGTGATGCTTAAGGACGGAATCTTGACTGCTGAGCAGTCCATGACAAGCAACACTCCACTTACTTAGGCTAGACGGACAGGCGTAGATGTCCCTATCGATCAATCGGTTGGTCAGGTCAAGCCCTAGATCCTATATGATTGCCTCGGCCCTATTGTCTTTATGGCAAGCACCAACCCATCTTATCATATGGATGCTAAAATGCGGTGCCTGAGGGCATTCTTGTCCTGGGAATGACGTTAAACTCTATCTGATGGTGAGGTTCCATTTCGGCAGGCCTGAGGAATATGCCGGACCCCTTTATCACCATTGATCACAGGTCCACTCTGTCCCGGAATCGTAGTACTTATTATAGTCTCATCTATGTGTTAAATAGAAAAACATGGGTTTACAAAAAAACCCACTGAGAATCCATTAAGAATGAATAGTTCAATACTGATTCGGCATTAAATGGCCCACTGATGTTGATATGCCGTAAAACAAAACAAACCAAACCAAAACTGGTATTCCATAAGACTATATAAAAAAGAATATTTAGAACAAACTGAAAAAAATGTAAATATAAACGTAAAATGAACACGATTCCCAAACCTCTAGGTATAAACAAGCCCTGGGGTTAGAATCAATCAATCAATTAAACATTCGAAAACATATATAAAACTTATAAAACACTAACTTTTGCCCGTGCAGAAGGATAAGACTAACAATATAGTGTCCTTTGGCACTAAACTGTATCTGATCGTAAAGTGTCAGTTCTGAACTTATGGGGTTCAGCCCTTCATTTTTATTAATACAAGGTCCTTTCTTATCCGGTGTGGAATTACCTGTTATCGCCCCATGAATGGTATGTCATGGGTATTACGTTAAACTGCATGTAATGGTGACGTTCCAATTCTGGAGCTCTGGAGAGTGTGGAGTAACCTTCATCGCCATTATCCAAGGTCCACTCTGACCCGGAGTGGTAATACGTTAGGGTCCCATTCATAGGTTAAATAGATTACAAATGAGTTAAAAACATTGAATTCTAAAAAAGAATGAATAGAGGTCATCAGCATAAAATAACCTTACAAAGGTTGACATGCCGTAAAATCCAACCCAGCAACCAACCAACCTATCAATGGTTCAAAGAGGAATATTTTGAAAATTATTCGTATTACGAAGCAACGAAAAAATTAGGTCTTAAGAAACAAAAATGTAATAATTAAAAATGTAAATGCAATAAAATAAAATAACCCTAGATGGGTTGATATTCCGTTAAAATAAATGAATCAATATAAATATTTATAAACAACAGTTACTGCAATTTATGGTTTTGGTCTTCCTGAAAATTATTCATTTTATATCTGCATTTTCGCATGTATATCATTATATACATAATGATAAGTAAGTTTGTATGTGTGGATGTGTGGGTGCGTGGGTGTTTCTGTCCGTCTGTCACTTTGTCTGTGTGTCAGTTATGTAGGCGGGGTTACTCGAAATGTGAACAGGTCAGTTTTCTTTTTTTCACCTTTTTTTCTCAGTGTATCCATTCCGTTGTTCGCACCTCCATTTTCTTCTTTTACGTCATGAATATGGAGAAACGGTGGTCATTACATTTTTTTTCCGAGCAGCCGACAGATCAAAGGACCGCTTGATTGTCTTTGATCAGCTAGGCGTTAGCCGAAGGCCAGCCCACCTGCCTCAGCCAGCAACCAAATGCCTAATGACCAGGTGCTCCAATCTCTTTATCGACATTATCCGCAGTAAATTAGTTCAGCGTTATTCAGTTAAGTCGCATGTGTTTCCAAAGACCTGCAAAATACAGAACACACGTGTGTGCCTCGGTCGTAGATAGTTCTGTCCCGAAGGTGTGTAATTTGAAGCAGGCTATTGTTGTGGGTTTTATTATTCAGTAAATGGATTAGAGAACATTGCAGGGCAGACGGCGAAGTGCCTCGAGTTGGTGAGTTTAAATTATGGACGAGGATAAAATGGACAGTGCGTTAATAAAGACCAACGCGGTACAGGGTGTTCTATTATTTATTTTATTATTATATTCTATTATTTCTATGTGACGATGTGTCCACCTTGCGAAAGCAATGATATGCTGAAACGCTTGGCTTTGGTGAAAATAATTATATGAGGCCTTCTATTGCATATCTAGTCCGCTCGTCGAAATAAATCTGCTTAATCTATTTCAGGTCTTGGATGCATATATAGACCTAGCAAATCTTATTAATAATGACAAACACTAGATAGTCTAGGAAAATTTGTAGTTTCAATTTGCTATTAACTTCTTCTTCAGTATCATTGGCGATAAGATTGTTTTTCCAAATATAGCCAGAAATATAGCATTGCAAGGTTAGTGTTACGATTGTTTTATTGTCAGTCATAAAAAACAACAACAATATAATATATACGGAATGTACGAACAATAAGGTAATCATCATCATCATCATCATCATCATCATCATCATCATCAACATCATCATCATCAAAACGTACTGACAGCTAGGATTCCTTGGACCCTTTCTCACCATCTTCCCAATCGGCCATCACATCCAGTTTATCAGGGTCGACTATGCGAACGAAGTTAAGCAACATCCAGCCTGTTCAGTACTTAATTGGGTGACCAATTATACAACAGCGGTTACTGTAAGCATCCCGAGTACATTTTTTTTTATCAAAAAGGAAATGATATGGTATTAAATAATCCGAAAATGTTGATATGTCGTAAAACAAAACAACAGCGTCATGTGTGCGCACAGAACTGATGAATCTAAGTTTTTGTTGATCGGCCAAAACATGCTAGATGGGAGGTTAGTGGCGCTGCAGTTATAATTTGAAGGATGCTGCTTTCAGAATTTGTTCAAAAGAGCACGCAGAATCGTTGCGTAGTTGTCATTTAGTTTTTTTTTCTCCCTGAATTTCGTTCGAGTTCATGTAGTGCATCAGTAGACTTATCAATCGAATGACCACATGTTTGCCAATGCTTTCGGCATCCAAGATCGATTTTTGAAAATCCACAGGAATGCGAGTGACGCAACTTAGTCGGGGATTTTTGTGACAGGTCGGGAGCTTTGTAGGAATGAGTTGCCGAAGACGTTGACAACTCCAAGATCGAACTCTCCGTTACCAATATAATCTTATTTTGCAATGTGATTATGCAACCATATGAAATAGTAAAAGAAAAGTTTCTGCACACGAGGCAGAGGGAAAACATATAGTGAATAATGTTACATTATGTAGAATGTGAGTTTTAGTTCTCAATTTTAATGACTTCCGCCTATATATATATATATATATATATGTATATATATATATATATATATATATATATATATATATATATATATATATATATATTGTAAAATGATGCAACCATCTTCTGTCTGCAAGTTTTGTCCTTTGTTTTTTCGTATTGCCGGATTAAAAATCTTAGAAGCACAGAAGCACTGCATATTAGACACAAAAATCCAAAACTAAACAAAATAAACTTTAATAATAGCACCAACATTCTAAAATGCCTATAATTACTATAAAATTATAATAGCAAAAGTAGTAATAATAATGACAATAATAATATAATAATAATAATAATAATAATAATAATAATAATAATAACTCTAATAATAATAACAATAATAATAAACACAACCTATATAAATGGAAAATGGAATAGCCCATTGTTGTACGGTTTCAAAAATACCTTGAAGATGGCCCACGATAGGACAGAAAGTACTTGGTCTATGACATATGGTAAATACATCAGCCAATTTTCGCCAGATATTACAAAAATAATCCGGCAATACAAAAAAAAAAAAACAAAGGACAAAACTTGCAGACAGATGATGACTGCATTATTCAACAATATATGCCTACAAGAAAAAATACTGCCTAAATACACACACACACACACACACACACACACACATATATATATATATATATATATATATATATATATATATATATATATGTATGTATGTATATGTGTGTGTGTGTTTGCGTGTGTGTGAGTGTGTGTGTGTGTGTGTGTGTTGTAATGTTTTTCTTTCTTTGAAAGTTAAATATTGCTCTGTACATAATATCATTTATTGGTTATTATACATTGAGCTCTTATAAGGGATTCCTAAAAATCCTTGAGTATATATGTTTGCAGCTACAAGAGCTTACAGTATGGTTGTACAGTGAGATTTCGATTATACAAGATAGAATCATCCCTTACTTACCAGTCATTTGAATTACCTTACACACACACACACACACACACACACATATATATATATATATATATATATATATATATATATATATATATATGCTTTAATTTGAAGAGATTTCATGGATTGCACGTGTTCATCGTTTATTTATTTCATTTTATTTTAGACACTTATATCATTGGGTCTTTTATTCTCAAAAGACATTGCATTGGAATCCGTGTAAATGAAAGACTTTTCTTCAATATTCTTAATGATTACTACATAGAGTAGACATCTGTGGCGTAATATTTTGTGTGTTAGGTAATCAGAACAATGGTAGTGAGTTTGATTATCACCGTGTGCCCATACGTCTGACCTTAGTAAATGACTAAAATGGACGGGTGGGTTTGCGTTGTCGATAATAAGAGAGAATTGTCGTGAGAAAAACACTCGTGCTTAGATTGCAATTTCGCTTAACAATAGGTCCTAGTTAAAAAGTAAAGTATGATAAACATTGCATTCCTCATAGGAAGGCGCGTGGCCTAATGGTTAGAGTCGTAGAAAATGGATTGTCAAACGAAGTTCAATTCCTGGACGAAGCTGTTAGCATTTCACATGGCGCTAATACTCTTGTGAAATATATGAATCTAATTCTCCCTCCAGCTATGGATAAATAGCAGGGCAAACTGGGATCTTTAAACATGGCTAGGTAACCAGACTAGGAGAAGGAAAACTCTGAATTCAAACCTGGTAAATTCCGCTTAAGAAATTGACCTTGTGTAACATCCTGCTCGTGCGCGGGGTTGGTAAATATATATATATATATATATATATATATATATATATATGTGTGTGTGTGTGTGTGTGTGTGTGTGTGTGTGTGTAAAATGAAAATGGAAGTGAATCCGACGGTATGTTGTAAAAAGAAATAAAGGAAAGAAAATATAATTAAAATATCTTATTTCATCCATTCTATACTTTCTTTCCTTTCTTTCTTTTTTCAACATATATATATCTTATTATAATGGAGATTGTGTGTTTTTCTGTCTGTAACCGAAACTATATTCCTACTCAAGTCACAATTCTCTTAGTTATTGACATCACATTCTCCATGGTTTTATTTTTATCTAAACCTCAATTATTAATATAATTGTTTTACATTATTAATACTGTTAACTATGTCTACATACTGACAACATGCAATTATATTTATATATACAACAAAATAGCGGTTTACAGTGTGAACGGGAAGGCTAATTTGCATATTAATATTAAAAAATCGAATTTAATAAATATGTGCTTAGTATCATTGATTTCTAACTGTTTGGTTTTATTTTAATGAATATAACAAAAAATCTCTTCAATGAATCTTAAATGAAATCCATTAACAAGAAAAAATAACTGTCATTTTATTCTTTACTTCCTCTTTTAACTAAATACTTAAATTAGAAAAAATAACAATGAAAGACAAGAGTGATGGAAGAGTAAGTTTCAGTTGTTCTATTTTTCGATTATACTCCCCTCTGTTTCAAATCTTTTTTCTGCATTCTTATTTAGTTTCATTAGCCTTTCTAATTTAATACGATATTTTATTACATTAAAACTTAAATACTTGCACCCGGAGGATGCATATATTTGCTAGTATATATATATATATATATATATATATATATATATATATATATATATATATATTGCCTGGATGCATTAAGTGGCAAATTTACTAACTATCAATTTAAGCGATTCCAATTTTTTAGTTGATAGTTATTTGCTCCAATGTGACTGAATTAGAAGCATTCTTTCTTCGTTATTGGTTGTATTATTTCCTGTTTTTTGCCTAAAATCTGTTGAGTCCATTGAAAAACTTCTTAATTATTCTTTTATTATCTCTGCGTATTCATACAGTTGCCTTTCTTCTGTCGATATCGGCACATTTTCATATAAAAGTAAACGTATGTAAAGTCGTCGGGGTGGCCTAAAGTTGATATCAGCCAGAGAGCGAGGGAGTCTATCCCCTTTTCACTTGCGCTAGACCAAGAGATTGTTTTTTAGCGTCTGAGGTAGAGCGCCACACCTACCATCAGCTCCTCACTTTAACGCACAGACCCCTGTGCTACTCATACGCAGAGTTGACGAGGGCTGGTATTGAACCAGAAACATTTCGATTCCTACTCAAGTTCTCTACCGACTGAGCTAAACCGGCCCTTTCCCGTAAAGTTGGCTCAGTTAGTCAAAATAATTCTACGCTTTAATATTTCTGCTTCTGTTATTAAAACCCACACCGAATGTCGTAAGAACGAGTTTTTTTAGGGCCAGAGTGTGTTCAGTCTGGTGAGAGACTCAATACACATAGGGGTTAAATAGATATTCCTCGAATAATGATCCCACGTACAAAATTAGGAGATTTGTAATGTTAGTAAGTTTAATGCAGTGTGTTTATTATACAAGTAATAATACAAGCTAAACACTCGCAGTACTTCACAGTTATACCTTAATATTGCCACTGTTATAGCCACTGTTGATGTCGTTAATCTAAAGTCTGGCGTGTTCAGTGGCAGTTCAACAATATGTCTGAAGAAAACTCTATTAGTAGAAATCTGCAGTCCTTCTGAAGTTCGCCTTATCAAAACAGTGAATGATATTAAATGCATTTGTCCTGTTTATTATTGCCCACGTTACCGGACGTTCTTCTTGTTGTTGCTGATGCTACTACAGTCCCTATACAGATCCTATGAGGGTAATATTTTGGTGTAATTATTTACAGAGCTTAAATTAGACGTGACACAAGGCCAGAAGTATGGGGCGTCGAGTGAGAAACGAACTCACTACTAATGGTGTAACGGTTAGCAAGCTAGATTTGCAGTCCATTGATAGTGAGTTCGATTCTCCTTGTGCGCTTCTACTTCTTGCCTTGTGCCACATCTAAACTAAGTTTAGAAAAATACCATACCAAAATAATCCAAGATTAACGATTGTTGATCTTTTTGTCTGGTTCTTTCTTTCTTTCTTTAATGGCATATCAATCTTCATGAGTTATCTAATGCTAAATTCATCCTTGTAGAAGAAAAGCAGTGGTACTATTTACTTGACAATATTGATCTTCCTAGTTTGGTTTCTTTCTTTCTTTTTTGTTCAATGACACATCAAACTTCATGAGTTATTTAATGCCAAAACCATCGTTGTAGAAGAACGAAAGGGGTACTATATAACGCATAGCTGGGGGATCATTGATTCCATTCATTTCTAAATACATTATACATAATGTGTATGTACTCACGCGACTTGAAATCGAACTCGCTTTATAAGATGGCGCAGTCAGGTAAGTTAGTCACTAAATCACGGTGATATATATATATATATATATATATATATATATATATATATATATATATATATATATATAAGACGTATTTACACAGTTATATATAGTGATATTCCCTCCAGCTGAGCTGTTCTTTTAAGGAGACTTAGTATAGGCTAATGGCATCTCCTGCAGTCGGGGCAAGAATTCCCAGAAAAAAGGGTTTACTGCGCATGCCATTATTATTCCTAAATCGCCATTGCTACCAGGTTCACTCTGATGCGGAGTGGTAGTAGCTGTTATCGTCCAGTCTATGGGTCAAATGTATCTGTTTAAAAATCAATCATATTCGCAGGGTGCACAACTCTCTTAAGAAACAACTACACAAATCTTAATATAATGGAGATTGTGTGTTTGTCTGTCTGTAACCGAAACTATATTAGTACTCTACTCCCAATTCCCTTAGTTATTTACGTCACATTCTCCATGATTTTATTTAATTTAAACCTTAATTATTAATAAAATTGTTTTACATTATTAATACTGTTGACCATATGCACATACTAATAATATGCAGGAGTATTTATATACACAACAAAATAGTGGTTTACAGTGTGAATGAGAAGACTAATTCTCATATTGATATTTAAAATTTTGATTTTAATAAATATCTGCTTAGTATTAATCATTTTTAATTGTTTGGTTTTATCTTAAAAAATATGAGAAAAAATCTCTGGGATAAATCTGGAAAGAAATCCATTAACAAGAATACATAACTGTCATTTTATTCTTTACTTCCTATTTTAACTAAATACTTAAATTAGGAAAAATTTAGCAATGAAAGACGGAAGTGGTGGATGTGTAAGTTTCATTTGTTCTTTCTTTCAATTATACCCCCTCTGTTTCAAATCTATTATTTATTATTCTTATTTAGTTTCATTAACCTTTCTAATTCAATATGTTTTATTAGATTAAAACTTAAATACTTGCACCCGGAAGGTGCATATATTTTTAGTAACTATAACTATGAACGTCCAATGATCTTAATTCCACAATCTCCATATAGAATAAACGCCGGATAGCTCTTTTAGTAAATAAGCAAGAATAATCTATAGTTAGATTTTAAAAGTAAACGTGCAGGTTCTTTACACAATTTATTACACTTCTCTCTATTTAATGTAGATTCAGTTTTAGTTATAAAGTATTTCCATTCTGAGGACAGTAGACCTTTAGCGAACATGTTCATGCGCTTTTCCAAACATTTCTTTCTTTGTTTCCTTCTATTGCAATATCCCATTCCCTTTTTTCCCACATTCATTTTCATCATATTTTTTACTCTCACTCTTTTTCTCAGTCTATTAGTTTCTTCATTCTCTTTCCACTATCCTTTTCTTAATTCTCAATGTACTTTCCACGTTTTTTTTTTTTACTCTCATTGTCCAAATATTTTCAGTCATTTTTTCCTTCCTTTCTTTTTTGTCTTTTTTTCATTCTCTCTTTATTTCTATATTCCTTCATTTTATTTCCTAGCATTCACTCTCAATTTTCCTTCCTTGTTTTCCTTATATTTTTATTTACTTTTTATAGGTCTTTTTCCTTGTATTTCCTTTTTTTTTCTTGCTTTTCACTATATTTTCCTTCATTTATTATCCCCATATTTATGTTTCTTTCCTTTATAAGTTTTTTTTACATATGTTTTCATTCTTTTATCCTTCTTTGTTTACCCCTACATTCTCTTCCTTCTTTTATCATTCTTTTTATTCTTTCGATTTTCACCTTATATTTCCCATCTATTACTCTCTTTTTTCTTCCTTCTTTTTCACTTTCTTCTCCCCATTGTCTCTATTATCTTCTCAGTTAGAGTCTTGTTCTTAGAATTGTACGTCAAATCAAGTGTTTTTAGACATGAAACGGTATTTTTTCACCCCCCCAAAAAAAAAAAAAAAAAAAAAAAAAAACAAAAAAAAAAACAAACCGTCGTTTGATAATGAACAAATAAAAATGTTTCTCAATTTTTTTGTGTTATTAAGATTTTTCGGACTATTGTTTCATCTTAATTATTGTATACAGAACGTTTCGGCCGATGTCTCGTCTGGCCTTCTCCTGTTTCTTATAAAATTCGGGAACTTTCTCATAGAACTGGGATCCTTCTTGTTGAACTGGGAACTTTCTTGTTGAAATATTACAGCCTGTTCCTATTTATCTATATATCTATCAATCCCAGATTGGTTTTATCTATTTATCTCAGATCGTTCTTATCAAGACATCTATCTATCTATCTATCAATCACGGACTGTTCCTGTCAATATTACAGTCTGTTCCTATTTATCTATATATCTATCAATCCCAGATTATTTTATCTATCTATCTATCTATCTATCTATCTCAGATTGTTTTTATCAATTAATATATTAATTGGGATTCTTCATGGAAATTCAAATCGGGAGTCTTGGGCTACATTGTTTTCATTCCGTTAACCATAACTGGGTACAAGTGTTAAGCAATGTTAAGTATTCTATTTTATTTTCCCCACGGTCAGGATTGAACTTGCCACCTGGAAATGACTGTCACATAAGTGTATTAGCTCAGTCCTTATATGCGTTGCGCCATGTAACCAACAAGAAACACCTGAAGAAGGCCGGATTATACATCGACCGAAACGTTGTGTATATAACAATAAAGCTGAGAACAATAGTAAGAAAATCGGTAATTTTCACCTTTAATTGTCAAAATTCCTAGCATAAAATTGTGCGTGCGCATTATCTGAAATGAACTTAATTGTTATTAAGAACACATTTTATGATATTTCTGTGTTAAAGCATTTGTATTGTTTTCGAAAAAGTTTCTAAGATTTGTTTATTTCGCACGGAGACTTTCAAAATGGCACCCGGCTTGTTTCAAAGTGAAAGTCAGTTGGCTTAATTCCTAGCATGAAATTATCTGAAATGAACTTAATTGTTATTAAGAACACATTTTATGATATTTTAGTGTGAAAGCATGCCGTTGTATTGTTTTCGAAAAAGTTTCTAATATTTGTTTATTTCGCTCGGAGACTTTCAAAATAGCTAATGGCTTGTTTCAATGTGAAAGTCAAGGGGGGTTACTCTAATTGCCTTATTTGCTCGGAATGTTGACAACTACAGGTGAAAATTACTAAAAATTCAGACCAATATTTTTTGTGTCTTTACAAACGCAAGATGATCTCCGCATCTTAAAGAAGCTTAGCACCGTAATATAATCTCTTAGAAAAGCAGGAAATCAATTTAGATTAAAAATGGTCGTAGAATGATTTAATTGACCACTTAAGTACCTTATGTTGACATGTGATTTTTCTTCCTTTATGTAATACCAGTCACGTTATCTCCCGGAAGTGTCAGTTGGCTATCCCCAGGTAAATAAAGATTTTAAAGAGATCTACTCATCCAATCACTTACCTGTAAACCTCTACACGTCTATGGCACAATTCCCAGGACATGAAACACTTCAGCGGCAGAAAGGAAGTATTCATTTTCTCAGAGAGACTCTGATGGCGCTCTGGGCCACCATTATTGAAACGACAACGAATAGCCGATGAAACAGATGCTGACCGTTAATGCTTCTGACAAATAGCTGCTTCGAACTTGACGTACATTTGGTGTAGGCATCTCGCCTAAAGTGGTACAACGGACTGGTAGCATGGGAATTGCTATTATATGACCCTCAGATCCTGAGCTTTGAATAATGTAATTAAAGAAATCTGCTTTCCTGTAGCTTACCACTATGGGTGGAGGAACTTGAGAACACGGCTGTCGTTTTCTATACGGATTAGTTCAAAATGTCTACAATAGGAAAAACAACATTATCTCCCTTTATCTCTTACTCTTCGCGTATTTCTTTAGCTTTTCTTTTGTTCGGTTCTATGTAGAAGAGATAGATGTAACGTTAATTCTGAAGCCGGTGTTCAGTGTTCGAGCCCATCTAAAAAATGGTGATATAGCATGCTGAATTTTAAAACAGACACCCTTAATAATTGAAAAATTATTTTTTCCCACGCATTAATTCATGTTTTAAGAATAGATATGATTTTAATATTTTTTTAATAAACATATCATTTCTTTATCTATTCTAGTCATCTTTTTTAATTGAAACATTTTACGTCATGTTTTTAGGGTTTAGAATACGCCGACGGTATCCCCTATTGTGGAGTACTCCACAACTTGATTTTCCAATTGCCAAAAATGTCATGGATTAAGGTCATCACCCTGTTTTATCGCTAAGAAATGTTAAACAAGATGTACATATTTTACGATCGAGGACACATAAAATAAGGCACTATCATTACACGTACATTCATCATCAGCATCATGTCGTGCCACAGCAAGTATTCCGATAAGTCTCTCTCACCACACACCGGTCATTTCTCCTGACACGTCCTCCTCCAGAAATACAGAATCCGCATAGAGCTGATCAAAGTAGGTATTTACTAGTCGACCCACTCTTGTTGTCCATGTGTAGGTGGCAACTGGAAAACGTCACTCATGTGTTCGTTTTTACTTCTCCAGTAGTGTCTGTTCGTCTTAATTGGATGGTTTGAGTTATAGGTGGTAAGTGTCCGTACAGCTCCTTTTTGTCTGGGTCTGCTTACAAGAATTGATAACTTTTTTCCAAACATTTTATTAAAGTCCAAGTGGGTCAGCCATATGGTAGCACTGACACGAAAACCTTTTTTGTGTTTACAAACTAAACAAAAATTCTCTGGGATCTCATTATAAACATTTAAAAGTCCATGTCTGTAATACAGTTTGGGTTATGCTATGATGATCAGAAATATCTTTTTATAAAAATTATATTCGGATAATTATTCAAATCCTGGAAGCAGCAGCCCACAAATATATTTGCTGTATTCTCACTGGCTTCCCATCTTCCATTCAATTATTGCAAGACTGACATGCTAAGCACTACGGAAGAAGCAGGGACGAACTCATAAGCGACGTTCTCCTGTGGACTTACACTCATGGGTACACCAGTGTTATCCGAACAGCATAGACTCACATTGATCAGCCCTAGGAAAGAGAATCTTTTAAATATTGATGAATTTGGTTCATTTTAGAATTTAAATGTTTTGTTTGATTAGTTTTGAATTTTACCCTAGAAATAAGCAATGGTGAGTCTATATTTTGCATTTGAAAATTTCCGTTTGTTATAATTATTCAGAATTTTAAAATATGATGTGAGAAGAGGAAGGAAAAGGAAAAGAATTAATCATACTCGTGACATAACATAATAATAGAATTACATAAGAAGCAATAAGCAATAACGCTTTTAAATTTGATGAGAAGTCCACGTGACGTTGTGGCTAACGCACTGAACTGCGAAATCCAGAATCCGTAAACAGCTGATTGAATCCGTGTATAGCTGTCCATAGAAAAACGTAACTTACGAGCACGCCATTGCTTTCCAGCATTGTCCAGTATATCTTGTTCGTTTTACTCGGATGGTTTGTGAGATAGGGTCGAGTGACTGTACATCTCCTTTCTTGCAGTGTGTTACTTCAAGTTTTTATTCAAGACAGCAGGTTATATACCCCTCACTCATGCTGCGGGTATATAAACAGTTCTTTAACCGAGAGGGGAGACAGATAGACAGATAGACAGATGGATGCATAACTTGCATTACTTACTTCTTTGGTCATTGGTTATCTCCAGTCGTTTCTATTCTTTCTCTCCATGTTGATTTCTATTTCTAGGTTCTTGTTGTTTGTTCGTCTTTGTCAGTCTTTTTGCCAAGACATGCATCAACCAACAACACCATTTTATTTCTTTAAGACTTTTATTCTTAACTAAACGTCTTTCTCTAACTATTATCTTCTAACTTCTCACAGCGTGCGTGTGCAAGTGAGTCCCAGCTAAGGCAAGAGATGCCTCCTGCCTGACATCCAAGCTGGTACTGATGATTTCACTAGCTTTCACGTGATTCTCGGCTTTCCCGCGTCTCGGTCCAAAGCTCTTCAACGGTCTGTAATTTCCATGGAAAACCGCCGCCCGTGACATGAAAAAGGACCATCCTTGCAGAAATACAGGGGGTTGACAATAATCTATGCAACCACATAGATTATGCCTCAAGCATACGGCATCCTTGTAGCTCCCATGTAACCCTTTTCTCTAAGTTTTAGAGAGTCCAAATGATGCAGTCGTACATTAGCACTGACACGGCTTCGGTTTGGAATAATTGTCGCTTTACCTTAACAGCGAGATCAGATTTCCAAATGATTGATAATTTGTGAATAGCAATCCATGCCTTTTGATATCAATTATTATGACGGTTATCGTAATGCCTCGAAATATTGGTATGAATTTTATATTTTAAAATTCACAGAAAATAAACTTAATGATTTATTTGTATTTTTAACGGCACTTTTTGATGCACTTATCGGAAATTTTAATTGATTTATTGGAAAAACAAATACGAAAGATTCTGTTCATTTAAACATTTCAAATCTATCTTTCTGTAATTGTAGATGTATATACATGCATCATATGTTTGTAGAAGCTTGTGTTAGGGTCTATGTTAACACATACGCACACACATAATGGGGGGGGATGAAAGCATGAAATTTGAAAACTGAGAGTGAACAGGAAAGGAGAATTAGAACAAGCATTAAAGGGAGGCGAGAGAGAGAGAGAGAGAGAGAGAGAGAGAGAGAGAGAGGGAGAGAGAGGGAGAGGGCAGAGAGAGTGAGTGAGTGAGTGAGAGTGAGTGAGTGCAGGCATGAAATGGAGGTGAGTGAGTGAGCATGAAAGGGAAGAGAGCGAAAGAGACAATGAAAGGAGTACACAAACAAGAATTAAAGCGAGGAGAGTGAGCACGAAAGGAAGGAGAGAGAGAGAGAGAGAGAGAGAGAGAGAGAGAGAGAGAGAGAGAGAGAGAGAGAGAGAGCAAGAAACACACACACACACACACATACAGGCAGACAGGCAGACATACTTTAAACTTATGCTTCCTTAGATGCGTAGTAAAACACATACATATTTCATGCCGAAGACATTTTTTTTCTATTCATTCTTAATGGGTATTCAGAATTCTTTTCTTTTAAATCCAATTTTTGAAACACCTTTTTAAAAACTGATTTTTTTATTTTGAACCTATAGATGTAGCATTAACAGGTACTACCACGTAGGGTCAGTGTGGACCTGGAAGTAATAGCAATGAAAATGTACTCCACACTCTCCAGAGCTCTAGAACTAGAAGCTCACCATTAGATGCACTTCAACGTCATGCCCAGGATATAATCTGTCTATGTCTCTCTCTCTCTGTCTCTGTCTCTGTCTCTCTCTCTCTCTCTCTATATTATATATATATATATATATATATATGTGTGTGTGTGTCTGTGTCTCTGTCTCTGTGTGTATGTTTGTGTGTATGAGTGTGTGTATATAATTATATATATACATACACACACAAACATACGCCACTCCATATATATATATATATATATATATATATATATATATATATATGCGTCCGTTATGTTTTCATGCATGTATGTGTGAGTGCACAATCGAACGCATCGTTTCCTCATCTTCTTTGTTTATGTTGGAGAGTTTCATTTGACATTTTCAGATCAACACACGTATAAAACGTTAATGCCGACTGAATTAAAATTGCTTGGTTTTTCGGATTTTTCAATTTAATTGAAATTGATTACCGATTCTATACATTTTTGTTTTCCATATTTTAATTACAAAAATACGTATACTACTTTGCTGACTTTTCTTTTTTCTTACCAAATCTTTTTTTTTTTTTTTTTTTTTTACTGCAGCTGCTATAATTGTTTCAGAACGATCAATTAAGTGGTTTCGAATGCGAATCTGTAGACTGCAATATTGGATTGGGAAGTAAACTGGTCTCGGATTTCTTTACTAGTTATGATAAACTTTTAAAACTATATGGATAAGTTCTTTCATTAAAACCCAAACAAACACTAATGTATATCTATCTATCTATCTACGTATCTGCCTATTTATATCTCCCTCTCTCTCTCATAATATATATATATATATATATATATATATATATATATATATATATATATATGTGTGTATGTGGTGTGTGTGGTGTGTGTGTGTGTGTGCATTATATATATATATATATATATATATATATTATATATATATATATATATATAAAGTGTTGTTATGGTCCAACGGGATAAAATTAGATATTCTATAAAAAAGGTTTGCAAAAAGGATTATGATCTATTTAAAAACGGTTTGCAAAAAGGATTATGTTTATTTAAAAATGTATTATCTTACATATGCGACACGTGTCTCAGATCTTATGTTATCTTTTTCGGGCATTAATGAACTATATTTTGGCAGATATATATATATTATATATATATATATATATATATATATATATTGGTGGTAAAAGATGGGTATAAATCTCATGGCATGTAGAAAGATATCCCTAATATAAACCTAATTATGGATGGTACAATCAGCATTAAATAGTGTCAGATTGTTATCTAACCTTCATCAGGATATTGGTTAGAATTTTTTTCAAAATTCCGAAAAGAATTATTCTTATAGTAATCAGTGGTAACTGTATAGATTTACCAAACCCTTGTCACGAACATGCTGTGAGATACGGTCAATTTCTTGAGCGCATTTTAACAGGTTCGATTAAAGAATTTACCTTCTAGACTGATTGTCATACCAAGGTTAAAAAGCCCAGACTGTCCTACCATTTACCCTTAGCTATAGGGGGAATAACTTTATGTGTACGTTTCCTAAATGTATTAGCGCAATATGAAATGCAAACGACATCATTCCATTTCTTACGGCGGAAGTTAAAAAAAAATAACGTCTGGAATTACAGTAATCACTGTCGTATTTAGTGTCATTCCCTTGGTCCTCGTTAGAGGAACTCTCTAATAAAAGAAACTACAAAACGGCTGCCTTCATTTCAGTCAAATCGGTTGAGTTACCATTACTCTCATTCCTGTATAAAATTACAATTTCCTACTTTCTTTTAACTTATACTGATTGATATTTTTGTTACCGTTTATAATCATTCAGTGAACAGTTTGAAGTGGCTGCTACACAAATCTTGATGCTTCCCCATCATAAGCATGCACGTCGACTACTGTATATATATATATATATATATATATATATATATATATATATATATATATGTGTGGGGGTGTATGTGTGTGTATAAGGTGTGTCATAAAAGTATAGAGATTCGAACTGTATTTAACAAGATAGAAATGAACAATAAATGGAACGTATTTTTTTTCAGAAAACAAGGTGTGTCATAAAAGTACCGAGTTTGAAGCTGTATTTACCAAGATAGAAATGAACAATGAACGGAACGTCAAAAAGTACAAAAAATGTCAATACTTTTGACACACCTCATATATATATGTAGAATTAAACAAAAGGCACATCTCCTGTTTACAATTTTATTTTTTATCTTTTCTAATTTTCTGGCCAACTTTTTAATGTTTGGGTGGATTGGTGGATAAGTCCACCAAAGTTCAGTTCCCGAGTACTTTCGCCACTTCGAAGTGCCATCATCAGGGGTGTTGTATTCCAGTTTTTTTTTATTATATTAATGTGGAGGCTGGAAGGAGAATAATTGGTAAGAAAGGTGTTATAGGCATTTTATAATGTGTGTACTGTATTGGAAATTAATTTTGTTTAAGGATGGTTTTGTATTATTTTATGTACAAAGCTTCTTATTTGGAGTTTTTGTTTATTTTTTTCTTTGTGCAGAATGTCTGTATTTTCCGTTAGAATATTTCAGTAATTAGAGTGGGAGCATTAATGTAATTTTAGGTGTTGGGAAATAGAGCTATTGTCTGTTAAATGGAGGGTTAGACGCCTTGACAATGTGGTTGAGGTGAATCCAATGTATGTATTATCAATTTCTGGGATACTGCAATCTCCTAGGGGACATTTAAATCTATATACTACATTGGTCTCATTAAGCCGACTTGTCTGGGGAGAAAAATTGTTACGAATGACGAGATTGTAATTCCTGTGCATCTGGTTGCGATAGTAAATGTTATTTGAAGAAGTATTTGCTGTAGTATGTTTTTCTTTGTGGCTAGCGTCTATTTTTTGGATGATCTGTTTGATTTGTTCGTCGATGACGTGATTAGGAAATCCTTTATTAACTAGCGTCTGTTTGATGTTTTTGAGTTCGGCGTAGAATATCGGCTTTGAGGAAGAAATGAGTTTTGCGCGATATTTAAGTTTTTTATTATAGCTTTTTTTTATACCTTTCAGGGCATTCGCTATTAAAATTTAAAGTAGTTGAGTTAACGGTTACGGGCTTTTTATATGGATATGTTGTAAAAGTGTTATTGTTAGTGTCGATCAATACATCGAGGAACGGGTGTTGATTTTTATTGTTTAATTCATATGTGAAATTTAGGACAGAGTTTTTTTGGATGCTTGTTGGAGTTCAATTAGTTCATTTGTGTTGTTGACAAGACAAGAATATCATCAACATAACGAACATAGATTGAGGGCTTTTTTTATAGTGTTAAGTATTTTATTTTCAAGGTGGGCCATATATAAATTGCTAAAAGTCGGACCCAAAACAGAACCCATCGAGATACCGTCTTGTACAAATAGATTACCAAGATGGTCATAAAATGGACCTCACTTGTGCAGTAAAGTAGAATTTTTTAAGGATGTTGGGATTAATTTTAAGAGGCGGATATGAGGGATTTTTGTAAATATTTTCAATGATGATGTCTATAGTTTCTTTTACCGGAACGTTGGTGAAAGATTTTCAACATCATGTGAAGCTATGATTTTGTTATCTGTTTTAAAGTATGTAGGATTTGGAGTAGTTCATGGCTGGATTTCAAACTGTAATTAGTGGGTATATATGGAAATGAGTTGATTAATAATCTTAGTTAATTCATATATTGGTGTAGTAACTTGTGAAATAATAGGGCGAAGAGGGTGTTGAGGTTTGTGTATTTTAATTGTACCGTAAATGTAGCCGGGTTTTAAGTCACCGATGATTTTGGGAAGTTTTAGGCTGCCGTGATGAGTTTATTTATTTTTGTTTTTAGTTGATTTATGGGATTTTTATGAATTCTTTTGAATTTTGTGTGATTGTCTAATATTGTTTGCAATTTGGAATTGTAGTCAGTTTTGTTAATCACAAAAAAAAATTAGTTTTATCGGCTTTTTTAATGTAGATATCAGGGTGGTCGCGTAATTGTTTAGCGGCCGTTTTTAACTGTTTATTGAGTAATGTGGAGGAGTTGCAGTTCCTATTAAATCTGTTTTTAATAGCTTCAGCCTTTAGAAGGACATTTAATTCCGGGTGTGTGGTAATTTTCCCTTGTGTTTGGAGCTTCTGGATGTTCTGAAAGAGTATTTCAATTTCAGTTTTTTTTTTATTCTGGTGATTGTAAGAATTGTATAAGTGACAGTTTGGTCCAAGATTAAGAAAATCCTTTTGCTGCGCTGTTAATTTAATGTCAGATAGGTTAATAAATTTGTTTAATTCTACATGTATAAATGAAAGAATGCTGCCCAAATACACACACACACACACACACACACATACACACATATATACATATATATATATATATATATATATAATATATATATATATATATATATATATTGTAGTTTAACTTCGAAGAAATTATTATTATTATCACATTTGTTTTATTTTCGTGCAGTTATTTAAAACTTTGTCTGCTCTTCTGTTCGGGTATGAGTGACCTGTCTGTGTGTCGTATCCCCAGATAATTTTGCGTCATATTTTCCAATACCAATACTGGTCTGTGTAAATAACGTTTGTCAGTGTCTTCAATTTTATGCTTGTGATTAATTGTTTCATCTGATGACAGACGAAGAGCAATGGTCACATATGTGCTAAACGAAAATACCACTTACCTGTCTGACTTTTTATCATTGCCTGTAACGCACATAAATACATAATCATTATAATCGAGAACTTGACTATTACAAAGTTTGATGTTTACTTAAGAGGTATTGCGAAATATATCAATATGTAAAAAGTATAATATGAGAGAAAGAGAAAGAGAGAGAGAGAGAGAGAGAGAGAGAGAGAGAGAGAGAGAGAGAGAGAGAAGAGAGAGAGAGAGAGAGAGGAAATAAAAGGAGAACGCAAACAAGAATTAAAGGGAGGAGAGTGACATGAAAGCGAGAGAGAGAGAGAGTAAGCAGAAACACACACACACACACACACACACAATATATATATATATATATTATATATATAGTGTGTGTGTGTGTGTGTGTGTGTGAGAGAGAGAGAGAGAGAGAGAGAGAGAGAGAGAGAGAGAGAGAGAGAGAGAGTTGTTCAGAAGGTTGTATCAGAAACGCAAACTGTCGTTAATGATCGGGGAAGAACCCACAGGACATCCCTTCTGTAAGAGGGTGTTAACCTTCTGCAGGGTACACTGCATATTTAAGGCCTACCACAGATCAGGAGAGAGAGCGATCGAGTGAGAGAACATGAGAGAGAGAGAGAGAGAGAGAGAGAGAGAGAGAGAGAGAGAGAGAGAGAGAGAGAGAGAGAGAGAGGTGGGTCTAGAAGGAAGAATCTGAAAAACAAAACAGACGTTAACCATCGAGGAAGAAAGTTCGCTAGTCAGAAATAGTAAAATAATAATTAGTATTATAATCTCTGGAGTCTTTATACCTTTCTCTCTTGTCTTTTCTATTTTTCCCTTATTTTTCAAACTTTTTTTTTCTTTCTTTTCGTTTTTTTTATTTTATTGAAACAGAAAATATACTATCCCTTAACCTTATTGCTTTCTCTCGTTCTTTCTTTCTTTCTTTTTCCATGAAGTGTAGTATTGTCTCCATACGTTGGAATTACACCACAACATTTCCGACAGCATATCCAACGTTTAAATTGTTTATTCACTTAATAAACAAAAACAAACATCAACAGTCAATATTTTTGTCTTGAAGAAGATCATATATATATATATATATATATATATATATATTGATACACAGTAATAACCTACTCGAGTTTTACCATGAGGATCTTCAGGGTTAAATCCACTGGATTAATCAAGATATTGATTAATTGCAGTCGATTGCACGTGTGTATTTCTTGTAATCACCGGTAAGTCACCTTTTTCACAAATACCACACACACACACACACACACACACACACACACACACACACACACATATATATTATATATATATATATATATGTCCATTTTATTTTCAAAAGTCAACGCCTCTGACGACGAATAACACCGAAAAAGTGTTATTCAGAAACCAATGGTACGACCGACTTTTAAATTGTATTATTAATTATATATATATATATATATTATATATATATATATATATATATATACGCAAAAATATATAATAAATATAATAAATCCGACAGCATGATGTATAAACATAAAAAAACAATGTTAAACATTTTGCTAACTGATATGTGTTTCAACCTGTGGGGTTTATAAAGTGTAATTCAATTGAAATCAATTTAAAATTAAAATCAAGACAATTGTATATATATATAATATATATATATATATATATATATATATATATATATATGTATATAATTTTAGATAGATATTTGATACGTACATATCAATCAAAACGTTAAACGTCGACATCATATTTTTTAAATATCAATGAATCACACTATTTTCAGTTTTATTTATTACTTTTTCACATACTGTCGGATTCGATTCCATATCTTCCCTACTATATAACAAATGTATTTAAACGCTGTTTATTTAATCCATATAATCATCATCAATTTCCCCTCAATAATCAATGTCTTCCTCTTTGAAAGATTCTATTGATTTTTTCTCCTCTTTCCTGTCCCTATTGAACCAATAGAACATTGATGATTTTACTTTATTTTGCACCAATGAATGAAAGTAAAACAAAAATCAACAAAATAATACCTTTTATCAAATTACCCATTGGAGGTTGATTGGTTTAATGGGCCAGATATTTTGAAATGAGTAAATGAGAAAATTCTTTAAAAACCTTTTTGATAGTCACTTTATCTCCAATTCCAATAATAATTTGTTTGTTTCTTTTTATCTGTAAATATTTAACACTTTGCCTACTTGAATCCAAGCAGGAGAAAGGCGAACCAGCCCAGATACCAACATCAAGATACAACGAATAGACGAACAGATCCTGCAAAGTAGCACAATTATATGTTTGGTTTGGTTTGGTTTGGTTTGGTTTGGTTTGTTTTAAGGCATATCAACCTCGGGGGGGGGGCATTTAATGCTGACAAAGCTTTGAAATAAACTAATTATTGATAGGTACCCAATTAAAAAAAACACCTTGTTTTGTATTTATTTAGATGAGATCTAATCTATTTATTTAGATGGGACCCTAACAGATACTACCACTCTGGATCAGAGTGGACCTGGGAGCAATGGTGATGAAGGTATACTCCACATTCTCCAGACCTCCAGAACTAGACCTTCACCATCAGATAGAGTTTAACGTTATACCCCGGACTTGAAGACCCTCAGCCACCGTCTTCAAGCACATATATGATAAAAAAGGGTTGGGTGTTGACATAAGGCCATTAGGGTTGAGACAATCATATAGGTGCTAGGGCTTGACATGGCCAGCCAATTGATCGGAGGGGGCCTCTCCAATCGACCGTCTAGCCTAAGTAAGACCAAAGTGGAGTGTTGCGAGTCATGGACTGATCAGCCATCAGGATTCCGTCCTTAGGCATCACAGATCGCCATCCCCGGCCAACAGGTGGCCCCATTGGGTTCTTACCTATCTACAGATGTGCAGTTGGTGTATTCTAAAGCCCTAGCTGACAGGGTTGTACAATAATATGATAAGATGGTGAAAAGAAGGAAGATAGAATATAAGACTTAAAACCATTTTTGCGAAGCCATGCAGCAAACAAAAATTCCGAAAAAATGTATAATATAATAATTTCGAAATACGAAATATTGTACATAAAACATAGTGTCTGGGTCGATGAAGCAACATCTATGTAGAGAAATATCCCAGTTGACTGCCATGGAGATTGGAAGAATATCCTACATGGCTGCGGGAAGGGAATGTGGAACCAATGAACGGACGGAGCACAAGCAGAATCATAACATAGATTTTTTTCAGAAAATAGAGTATTGATTTCGATCACGTTGCATTTATTCATACTGATTTATATTTACATTTTATTGTAAACCTCGTCCCAATTTGTCCATGATAAGAAGAATTTATTTGCACAGTTATATGGTTCCAAGTGTTCCTATCCACTAACAATAGTTTATAAACAATTACACAGTTTCAAGTAACTATTCTTATTTAATAACAATTAATTATTTAATAATTACTTTGATATGTTATATGGTATCAAGTATTCTAATCTATTATGAATAATGTTAAATATATCTATTGATATATAAATTGGATCACTTCTGATAAGAGTGAATCTTGGAATAATGGTGAGAAGTGGTAGCTAAAGAAGTGTGCACATCAAAGCTCTGTAACTGGTGCCTCATTACTGGATGCAGTTTAGTGTCAGGGCATCTTTTTTAGGGGGACGTTACCCTCTGTATATGATGCAGTCGACATTTTTAAACTTCGCCGACAAAAGAGAAAAGAGAGATAAAAGAGAGAGAGAGGGGAAGGGGGAGTTGAAAAACGTTGTTTGTTGTAATTGATGATAGTTTTGAGTAGCAACACTATGTATCCAACTATTCTCTCTCCATGTTTATACTTTGATATGGTAACTGGTCTACGAGAAGCAAAACTCTGAATTCAAACCCTTTAAAATCTGCGTAAAATTGACCTTGCGAAACATCCTATTCATACATACAACATATCAGTTAGTCGTACAGATCGAGAGATTTTTTACGGCTTTTCATGAATTTCGCCACACTAATTTCTCTCCGAAGAAAATGTGGATATTTGAGAAAAAACAAACTAAAAAACAAAAACAAACAAAAATCAAAAAAAAAAAAACCAAGTAAAATTGAGTGGTTAAGTATTCTACTTATCAAAATTAAGAATATCTTTTAATCTTTGTTGTTTTGCTATGAAATTACTGAAGTAAACAGAATTTCCTTTAAGTCGAGACGTAACTTCTAGTGAGAATTAAACTAATCTTTATAGTGTAGCAAATGCAATTGGTCGATATTTAATATCATAGTGAAAGAAAATAAGTTTTGAAACAGTAGCTGAAGACAGAAGATATTTTGATATTTAAGAGGATGAATTATTGAATGAAATAAGAACCATTATTGGTTTCCTATGTCTATAAATGTAGATAGTGTGATTAATGGGTTTAGGCGTATAGATAGCTCAGAATTACAAGTTTTGATGTGTGTCCTTTTTTGTTAAGCCTTCCAGTTTTTGACGTTGGATTGGGAAACGATTTGTAACATTAATATGAACTGAATAAAACTAAATGAAAACAAATATAGCTTTAGCTCTTTCCGAACAGACGGATCAGAACTGAGCACTCGACGACTTTTGTTTAAAGTCGTATCTCACAGAAAATAATTTCAGTGAATTATAAGCTATTTGGATTTATTTCTGTTCTGAATAGGAGGCAAGGTTTAAAAAAAATAGTATATATATATATATATATATATATATATATATATATATATATATATATATATATATATATATAACTTTAACTAGTAAAATCTGGAACTAATTTCAGTAAGAAAAGTGGTAATAAGGCAGTGTACGTAATTTATTCGTCAAAATAATCAATGACAGTGTAATAACTAATATATATATATATATATATATATATATATATATATATATATATATATATATATAACTACCAAATCTGGAACTAATTTCAGTATGAAAAGTGGTAATAGAGCAGAGTACATAATTTATTGGTCAAAATAATCATTATTATTACCTCCCCTTTGTGTAAATCTTTAACTTTCTGAAAGTATATAAACACCCAAGAAACTGCAACATTATTCTAAGTAGAATAAAGTCCAACCGTGTGTGTTCATTTATTATTACAGTCAGTTTTTACCATCCAGACGAATTTATTTCCAGAGACCATAAATGTCCATACTTTATAATTTTGATATTTAATTCTTTAAATTTAAATAAGATTATGGTCACAACTGAACACTCAAGATGGCCACCGCATGTACTAAAACTTCGTGTATGATTAAACTGAAATATAACGCACGCATGACTTTGGATTGTCACACAAAAAAATTTGCGATGAAAGTGCCATTATTCCTAGTAAAACACTCCGAAATAAAATTGCTGGATTTGTTTCACATTTGATGAAACGTATCCAGTACGAAGTTTTTGACAAAATGAACAAGTGCAAAACCCTCCATGCTCACCAGACTTTGGTAAATTGAAAATTTCTCACAAACTAAGATTTGGAGATATAGAGGATACTAAAAGAAAATTCATAACATATCTTTGACCTATAAAAAACTCATTGGAATACTGAGGGATTTATTTTGGAGAAATTTAGCATTTCATTTCTTGTTACTTTCTTTCATTGTAAATTCAACTACATTCTCAATAATATTTTACACATTTTATATATATATTGTGTGATAATAATGTAGGTGTGTGTGTATATATAAATATATATATATATATATATATATATATATATATATATATATATATATGAGTGGATAGTGAGACATTGAGTAAACAGCATTTGGTAACTCTCAGTTTCTCACCTATGATTTGTTCAGACCAAAAGTATAGACCAGAAACTGAAAGTTACCTAACACTGTTGACTTTGTCTCCACTATCATTAGATATATATATATATATACTCTGACCTCTCTTCATTTATGAATATAGCAAACTATATAATCTCTCTCTCTCTCTCTCTCTCTTCTCTCTCTCTCTCTCTCTCTCTCTCATATATATATATATATATATATATATATATATATATATATATATATATAATATTGGAGATGAAATGAGAGAAAAATAATTATTTCATAATAAAGAAGGTCTGTTAAATAGTTTAAATTTTGTTAAAAAAAAATTATATTATTTGTCATGAGATGTATTTCAAATGCATTCAGTTCGTGGAATTTTCATCAAATTGCAAGAGGAAGAACGTGAGAGAAGAGGTAACTATGTAACTGATGTTGCTGCTTTTGAACAAAGTTGAAGTTGATCCTAACACTAAAGATATGTTGAGTGCCTTGGACTTTGTCAACTCAGAAGGTCTTCAAGTTTCACAGCCTATTCCATCGATGGGAGGTTTCCGAGGTCCAGTTGGTACTTGTACATAAAATAAAAGTTCGTATCATATGGGAAATATTTAAAAAGAAAATTAAAAGATAAAAAAATTATTTGAAATCATCGGTTCCTACTAAAACACCGAAGTTAATGAGATGAACCTGTTCAATAATTTGATGATTGATCATTTAAACAACAGCAGGTACTGCTAGAAACCAAATATCAAAATCAATTGATTCTGCATTTGTTTCATATGCCATCATGCAAACAAACCAAAAATTACATTTAAATCAAGCTTTTGGATGTTTGGTTTTAATGGCATGTCACCCCACTTGGGGTCATTTTATGATAAGCTGTTAGATGCTCACGTTCATATCTATATCCTTTCTGTGGTTGTTTCTTAAGATTATTCTTTATCGATCCTATCAATACGAATAATTTTAAACATATTGTTTGACCGATAGATGAGTCCCAAACAGGTACTGACAATGAAAGGGTACTAAACAATTTCCAGATCTCTAGAACTCGATCCCCATCATCAGAATGGGTTTAGTTATTATTTCTTTCATCATCAGATGGGGTTTAGTTTTTATTTCTTTTTATTAGGGATACAAGTCAAAATATCTAAACAAACTGGCAAGCCTAACTGAAAGTCTTTAAGTTAAATAACAATCCAACCTAAGCAAGGAGGAAAACTGTCCCAAATCCAAGTTAAAAAACGAAGACCACAAAGTGTAGTGTCAGTGTAAACGAAGAATGAATTATCAAAATGAAAGAAAAGAGAGAGAGAGAGACAGAGAGAGAGAGAGAGAGACAGAGAGAGACAGAGAGAGAGAGGGGGGCAGAATGAGAGAGATTCAATTCAGTGAGAGAGAGAGAGAGCATGTGTGAGTTACAGAGAGACAGAGATATAGAGAGAATGAAGAGACGGAGAGACAAAAAGATAGAAAGTGAGTTAGATAGAGAGAGGGGAGACGGAGTGAAAAGGATAGTAAGAGAGAGATAAGAGAGAGAGAGAGAGAGATTCAGAGTGTGTGTGTGTGTGTGTGTGTAGAGGAGAGAGAGAGAGTGTGTGTGTGTGTGTGTGTGTGAAAGAGAGAGAGAGATAGTTTTGCATGACAAAGAGTAAGCGTATTCTAAACCCCACCAACAGAATCGACTCGGACATAAAGAAAGTATAGAAAAATATTTTGAATAATGAAAATAATTATCATATTAAAAAAAACAACCAGAGGAGAAGAAATTAATCGGTGAGACATAATATTTAAAAAAATGATTTATGTTTATTTTTAATAGAATGTTTTCAAATATCGATAGAAAATGAAGGATAGAAGATAGAGAGATAGATAGATAGATAGATAGATAAATAGATAGAGAGAGAGAGAGAGAGAGACAGAGAGAGAGAGAGAGGGGAGAGAGCGAGAAAGAGAAAGAAAGAATGAAAAAGAGAGAGTTGAGAAGGGGAGAGTGAGAGAAATAAAGAGAGGGAAGATAGGGAGGATTAGATAAGAAATGAGAGGGGGTTAAATTGAATGACATTAAAGTTATGGAAGGCTTGGTTGATATTAAAATGTGACAAGCAATCGCGTAGACGTCGTGTGAGGGTCAGCATTGATTTATTGCTGTATGCTGAGGGAATAGTTTTGATGAAATTGTCAAGCAAAGCAATACGAACTACGGAAAGCCATAACCTTGTCCTCGGGTGGTTTGCACCAACAGACTCTTCGCATTAGTCTTTCTCAGATAAATTTCAATATGTTCTCAAACCCAAATTGCACACTTCCTCAAATGGAACATATTGCAATAAAAATATAGAGACATTATTTTTTTCATAAAAAAACGGAAAATCCATATTTGTATATCCACACACACACACACACACACACACACACACACACACACACACATATATATATATATATATATATATAATATATATATATATATATATATAAAGCAATTCGTAATTTGCTTGAAGCATTGTTAAGTATTTATAATATATTAATATTTTGAAGGCCAATACAATGCGTATGAAAAATAAAACAAAAAGATGTTATTTTTGTCTTATCGATTTCGAAGCATGAACTTCATCATCAGAGTTTATTTTCAGAAATGGACGTGCTTATGTTTTTATTTTGTGGTTATAATTTCTCTTCTTATTTCCTTTTCCTCTCCTTTTTTTTCTTCTCTTTCTTCTTCTCCTCCTTTATGAATGAAATGGGTGAATATATATTATATATATATATTTGTGTGTGTGTGTTTATTTGTGTGTGTGTGGGTTTACTACATTATATATATATACCTGCATATATATGCAAATATGTATCTGCTCATCTCAGTATCTCTGTGCAAGTGTGCGTATGGGGCTTAGATTAAGAAACAACATATTTTCAATGAATCGGAAATAACTTTTAATAAACCGGAAGTAAAAGTAAAATAAGATTTTATGTCGAACATGACTTTGACAAGTCTCTGAGTGACCTTTCTATCCGATTCATGTAAATTCCTCCCCTAATCTTTGACAGGCTACTAATTCCGTTTTTCACCAATTTTAGGAATTCTACAAATAAATTCTATTTCCAAAGAAGATCGAATTCATCAAAACATGGCAGCAGATTGGATAAAATTGTCAAGACATGGACAATACTTGCAAGAAGCTGTCAGTGTTATTAAATATCCATTGCCGTTATCTTCAGAGAAAAATAACTATTCAGTTAATCATTTCATAATTCAGGTAATTATTCAATTAATTATTCAAATAATGAATCTAGAAAAATACTTTATAGCCAAAAATGGTTAATATTACCTTTCTTTGTATGATTTTGATCATTTTAGCCACTGTAAAAGTTGCCGTAAAATCCGTATTTAAAAAATAAATTTAAAGCCCTGATTGAAAAAAAATTATCAGGGAATTATCCGATTTTAATAAGATTTTAAGGGTTAATCTATGAATAAACGAATTTTATAATACATTAGTTATTTTATTTCACAACCTTTCTGATTTAATTAGGTATTTCTGCTATGGTAAATTAATATATAAACTTCATTTGTTAAAACACGGATTTTACGTGATCTTAGCGTTAACGGCCATCTTTACGATATATTTGATGAAATTTGCCCGAGAAAAATGGTTTAAAATGTATTAAAAATACATTACATGTGTAATATTGTTTTGCATTATTTTACTGATGCTGATTATGTTACCACTTTTCAACTTAGACAAAAATTTGACCTTAAATAATCGATTGGATTAATTTTAATTCGTTTTTAAAATGAAAACGAGTCAACATTTGGGCAGTGCCTATTATTTTCGGGTACTGTTAAATAATTAATCAAATATTTCTCAGGCGATATCATGTTGGAATGAATACTAAGTCCAATTCTAGATTATATATATATATATATATATATATATTATATATATATATATATATATATATATAAAGTTATGAAAATAAAAAACATTTTTCATTAATATAACCTTCATTGATACCAAGAACCTCATTCCATATGTCAACAAGTTTATATATCCCGCGCGTGTAACACTATTTTAATGATTAATGCAATAAAATAGTTTTGCAAGCGTTGTATCTATAAACTTGTTTCGTTTCTAGGCTCGTTTACATTGGCAGAAAATTTGAGAATAAAAGAACGGATTATATTTTGTATTGTATTTGGATGTGGAATTCCACTCAATGTGACAGTAAACAAACACTTCATAGTTGTATCGTAATATACTATGAGAGAGTCCTGGATTAGTGATATATATATATATATATATATATATATATATATATATATATATATATATATATATATATATATATATATATATATATATATATATATATATATATATATATATATATATATATATAATCAGAGATGAAATATTGTTTTTAATTATCCGTAACTACAGTTTCATGCATATTATGCAATCTTCAGAGGGAAGATTTTATTATGCAAAAATCTTCAGCATATATATATATATATATATATATATATATATATATCATAAAATGGGTACAAGAGATAACCTACTCGAGTTTCACCATAAGTATCTTCAGGATTAAATCCACTGAATTAATCGAGACACCGATTAATAGCAGTCGATTTCACGTGTGTGGTCATTGCATTCTACTTACTATCTTACTACTTACTTACTAACCATCATGGCCAAATTCACCGGTAAGTCAACTCTTCCTTTATATATATATATATATATATATATATATATATATTTATTCTTTTAGCAAGAGGGTTTGCGCGAAATGAAATGCAAACAGCTTAATCCAAGATTTGAACTCTGGGCGCCGATTCCATTTCATAGGACGATAACTGTTACGCTAAGCGCGCCTTCTAAATAATTATATGTGTGGTTATAGATATATACTGCATACATAATGCCTAATAAGATTTGGTTTGAGTATAGTTCGCCACTAACTTTAAAATTCTGGTTTCTTTTAGAAAAAAAAATTCATAAAAAAGTTATCTAGGATATATTTATTCATGGGTGACACTGCATGCACAGACATAAATAACCATACATAGTGTGTATATCTGAGAAAATTCGTGTACTCATATCTTCAATCGCACACATATCTTATTATGATGGAGATTGTGTGTTTGTCTGGCTCTAATCGAAACTATATTACAACTCAAGTCACAATTCCCTTAGTTATTTACGTCACATTCTCCATGATTTTATTTTTATTTAAACATCAATTATTAATAAAATTGTTTTACATTACTAATACTGTTGACCGTATATACATACTAATAACATGCACTTGCATTTATATATATATATACAAAAGAATTGCGATTTTCAGTGTGAAAGGGAAGGCTAATTTGCATATTGATATTAAAAATTTGATTTTAATAAATATGTGCTTGGTATTATTGATTTCTAATTGATTGGATTTATCTTAATGAATATGAGCAAATCTCGGGGATAAATCTTAAAATAAATCCTTAAAGAAGAAGAAATAACTGTACTTCTATTCTTTACTTCCTATGTTAATTAAAGAGTTAAATTAGGAGAATTTAGCAATGAAAGATAAGAGTGATGGAAAATTACGTTTGAGTTGTTCTAGTTTTCGATTATAACCCCCTCTGTTTCAAATATTTTTGTCTGCATTCTTATTCAGTTTCATTAACCTTTCTAATTTAATACAATATTTTATTACATTAAAACTTAAATACTTGCACCTGAAGGGTCCACATATTTGCTAGTATCTATAAATACGTAAAAACGCACTTATTTGTATGCGTCTGTATATTACTATACACTTATATCTGTCCTTATCTTAACACAATCTCCAAGAACTCAAATGTATACTAAGAAAATACATATTAAAGTTTCCTCATATATATATATATATATATATATATATATAATATATATATATATATATATATATATATATATATAAAGTTTAGCATTAAGTTTAGCGCATATATCTACATCCATAAAATGTATCTGCTTGCCCATATACACATCCACTCACTAGTGTGTGCCCACCTATCACTTTAGAAAGGAGAAACAGAGTATTTGAATGGCTGGGGGTAAGAAAAATGAATATACTTTTGTATATGACGTTGCATAAAAATCTCCCGTTAGTGCAGACAAAAACTCTATATTCCTGCATCTAGATCTTCTTTTTTTTATTTTTATTCCCACTTGCACCATTCGAGAGTGTCACAATCAAGATGGCTCGAGCTGTCGCCTCGGGGCGTTGCTTCAATATTCTCCCTCAAAAGCGTTAGCGAGACAGAGAGAGAGAATAAAGAGAGAGAGAGAGAGAGAGAGAGAGAGAGAGAGAGAGAGAGAGAGAGAGAGAGAGAGAGAGAGAGAGAGAGAGAGAGAGAGAGAGAGAGGTAAAGAAAGAAAATGTTCTACTTTTACTAGCGGAATACATGAATATATAAACGAACGCACACCATGGTTCCAGGCGACTAGCCCTATTCTAACAATACACCTTTCTTCCAAATCTCAAGCATGTATTTTTTTGCTTTGAATATTTTTTTCTTTATTTTTTTTTTATTCTTTTATTTATATATTTATATTTTTTGAATGGAATAATCTTTGTTTTCCATTTATTTTATTCTATTTTATTTTATTATTATTTTCTCCTAGTCGCTCATTCATTAGAAGATATCTTTTTCCCAGACCCCAAATGTTTCTCACCTTTTTATCAATTTCATCACGTCGTTGAGTTTTCTTTTTTCTTTTTTTCTTAATATTTTCTGCGTCGCTTATTCTTGTCGTGTACTTTGATATTAAGCGAACGAAAGAATTTCTACGACTTTTCTGACGTTTTAAACACAATCTCCGAAATATTTATTTTGATATTGAACTTCGGCTTTTAGATATAAACACTGATGCACTCTAATGCTCCTCTCCATAAATAATCTCATGAAACCGATGAGCTGATCAGATTACAGATTCTTGAGAATATATAAAATACAGCCTTTCACAAAAATAGGTACATACTTAGGTGCTATTATACTAGGGAGAGTCAAAAGTTTTGCAATATTTTAGTAATAAGAGACACAATTCGGCAACTCTGGATACATTTACTGAGATCGTGAAGGGGACATACCAAAACTAGACTATGAGATGTCTAGCTCGACTGATACACTCCCAGTCTTAATCACTGAATTTGTCTCTATGGCTTGGAGTACGCCCTCGGAATCAACCCTTTTAGGCCTTCCAGACCTTTCCTGATTGTTGAGGTTCTTGCAACCCGAGTGAAATTGCACGAACAATCTGGTTACTTTTCTGTGATCAACAGTGCCATTACTTCTTGTACAATAAAAGTTTTGGATTGTTTCCGTGCGTTATGGAGATCTGGGGAGTGTAAAGTACACCTTCATTACACCCATGTCCAATGTGACACAGAGTGGTAGCACTTGTTAAGAAATAAGTACATGTAACATACGAACGTACTATGAATGCTATTGGCTAGCCTGTAGGCAATAAAATAAATTTCGATTGAATTGACATTAAAATGTACGGCTGGTTGGTAGAGCGTCCGCTTAGGAATCACATTCTTAGTTCGATATTGGCTCTCGCCAACTCAGCCTATAAGTAGCATAGGGAACTGTGCGTTAATGTGGGAAGGTGATGGTAGGTGTGTCGCTCCAACTTAGACGATATGATAATCCCCTTGGTCTAGCACTTGTGAAGATGGAATAGACTCCTTCGCTGTCTGGCTGATACCTACACTAGCCACCCCGACGACTATACTTTTTGCTTTATAGTCATTTAAGTCATGAGCCTTTCCGTGAGTCATTGACCTTGTGAGATAAGCGCCTGATTTAAATTACATTTATTTCAAGTATTAAAACCAGATTGTAGTGAAATTAGGAAAATACGACCCTATATATAATAAATTTACCGAATGGTAATTTCTAGTGCACTATGTCCTCATGCATTTCTCAAAGGACTCAAAATCCGAAACGGAGCCGATGTGGCCGAGAACATATTATAATGGAAACAATCACATAGACCGCATACTACAATATTAAAAACGGAATAAACCACATATTACACTAATAAGAATGCAGTATACCGCAAACTACAATAAAATTGATGTGCTAGATATCTAAATAAAATAGGAATAATATGGTAGACCGCATATTACAATAGAAAAAACGTGGTAAACAACGTAGTCCAATAAAAACAGGTTAGCTCAGTCGGTAGAGCGTTCGGCTAGAAACTTCAAGGTTCTTAGTTCGATATTAGCCCTCGCCAACTCAGCGTATGAGTAGCACAGGAATCTTTGCGGTAAAATAAGGAGCTGATGGTAGGTGTGGCGCTCCACCTCAGATGCAAAACAATCTCCTTGGTCTAGCGCTAGTGAAAAGGGGATAGACTCCCTCGCTGATTGGCTGGTACCGACATTAGGCCGCCCCGACGACTTTACTTTTAATTAGAATGCATACTGCAACAGCACTCGCAGTTCTTACTAGCACCCTTGTTAATATTCGAAAGTTAATTGGACAATATTTATAATGAAATACATTCAAAATCAATGTCTTTCATAGTTGTCTCAACTGGATAAGTTCAATATGAATACTAAAGAAACTTCACCTGAAATGGACCACAGTTAAATAACAATGAATAAAGCTTAAGTAAAGCAATTACCTTATTCGTCTCTTATTACAGATGTACACGATCTCATCTGTATTCGTTGTTATGGAAACAAGAATATGTGAAGAAAGTAGTGACGATAAATTGAAGATTCTTTTCACGTTTGACGTCCGGTGACAGAATCGGAAACTGGCAAATAGGCAATATATATTTGGTCGGCACCGGCAAGCGACTATTTTGAGCCCGGCATCGGACCTTTTTCTTAACGGGGTTTGTAGAACAAGCGTCATAAATCTCAAAGTCAGAGCTGGCAAAAAAAGCCTTCAACAACTATCTCTTTTTCTGGGTCAATTCCATATATAATTTTTATCACGTTTTGTTTTTTGGAAGGTAGAGGTGCTTTGGCATACTTTCTTATAAACAATTTTCTGGGACTTGGTCAAATGCCATTTGGTTATTTGAATTAGTTTAAGTGCAGGCCAATAGTTTTTAAATCATTTTTATCTTTCTTTCCTCTGTGAAATAGGTTGACTGTTTCCCGTACAGACGATTAAGATACGTGTCATAAGAAAGTGAGTCCTCGGTATTAAATTAGACTGGCAAGGCTCCAGTCCTGAAGATCTGAGGAGTGTGGAATATCGCTTCATTTCCATTACTCCCAGATCTACTCGTACCCAGAGTAGTTGCATCTATTATGGTCTATCTGCTTAAAAATTATTCGATGGGAATACTTGATACCATATAATTATAGATTATTTATGTAGTTATAGTATAGGTACCTGTAGCTATAATTGTTTTCAAAGGATTATTAGTAACATGAAACGCTATACGTGAGTGCAAATAAATGACTGTTATTTAAAAGAATAATTGCTTGAAACTATATAATTATTACTTTTATCAGAATACTTAAAACCATATAAGAGAAAATTATTTGTATTGGATAAAATACCATAAAATTAAATGCAAAAAGCTCAGAATAACTAATATACAAAACATATAAATATAAATGTACGATCAACACAGTTATCTAACCCCTATGTTTAAAGTAAACCCTGGCGGAATGATCTGTTGTTAAAATCAATTAATCAATCAATCTATGAAATCTCATGAATTGACTTCATCGATTCACATAGATTTATAGTGTCACTATTTGGCCATCAAAATGATCTGGTCTAGCTGAATTGTATGAAAACAGTTGATAAATCTGATTATGGTTTTAATTATTTAATTTACTTAATAATTATTCGATATCTCCGAATTCTTGTAACCACTTACCAAACCAGACATTTTGCATTTAAAGAGAACACAGGTGATACATATCGTGAATACACACCAGTGTAATGACGGCCCATTTCAAATCAATGGAAGTTTGCTAAAAGGCAAGGTCAACTCAAAGACGGGCGTTTTTTTTTTAATCCAAATACTAAGTCGATTTTACCCGAACGTATTATCGTATGCCATTAAAAAAGAAAAATGTATCAACTGGAGCATTGGACTTTTTTTCTTGGTTAGATTTCCAAAATTTCCCCGTGAAAAAAAAACATCATATTTAACTCTTTGCCTTCCAAATTTCCCCCACGGATGTATAAACTCCTCTTGGTATCTTTTTACCTCTATGATGGTATATTTCAAAGTTCAGTATCTATTCACCTGAAAACTCATTCTATTGAAAGAATGACATATTATTATTGTTATCTGAATTCTTCTGCTCAATTATATTGAACTACGTGTCAGTTTTTGTACTTTGCTTACGGTGGGATTGCAGTAGTCGGAGAGCCGCTGTGAGCGGTTTAAAGTAGGCAAAGAGTTAATGGACTGTGTCAATAATATTACTATTTAATCTGAGAGACTGAAAGTTATCTTGAAACATTACTATGAATTTATAGCTTTGTGTTGTCATAACAACACTTTTTTAAAATATATTTAACAGCATATCTATAGAATGAGGGAGGGAGGGAAAGGGGGTTGCACTGAGCATCTATCTATCTATCTATATATATATATATATATATATATATGCACGTATATATTATGTACACACACATGTATATATATATATATATATATATATATCATTTATATATATACAAAGGTACACACACATACACACACGTATATATATATATATATATATATATATATATATATATATATATATATGAGAGAGAAACACAGAGAGGGGTGAGAGAGAGAGAGAGAGAGAGAGAGAGAGAGAGATTGCAACTTGGGTAGAGATTCACCGATGGATAAATAGATACATAGATTAATAGATATAAACATCAGCAGGAGGGCGTTTACCCCCTTATAATCAAGCCCCCACCCATGATACACCCAAAGAAGATTGCTCTTGGTGAATATTTGCAAGAGAACGATAGTTCTAAGTTCACCTCTCACCCTAATGCCAGTCAACCTATTTTCTTGCTACGCACCTTGATAAAAAAGAGTGCTCGGAATCCCTTCACTCAATTCACCTGTCATTGCTTCAGGCGTTTACACAGATTTAAATGATTTACATGAAATGCCTGCAGCAATTTGCATCCGGATTATTCCATTCTTAATGCCTCATCCGGGCACTGACTATACCAGTTAAGCAAAATCGCCTAAGGAGCCATGACCCACGGGCCACTACTCACATCCCTCCCTTTCTTACTAATATCCTTTTTCATTTACGTTTTCTTCTTCTTCTTCTTCTTCTTCTTCTTCTTCTTCTTCTGATTATTATTATTATTATTATTATTATTATTATTATTATTATTATTATTATTAAGGTTTTTCACATCCGTCTAAGCTGGTGGTTCATTGGAGGCTCTGTGCCAACAAGTCTCCTCAGGTCTCTAGGACTCTTCTGAGTATTCTAACTGATCTTAACACAGCTATTGTTAAGATAGTATTGACCTTTCCCCGGATTTCCAATTCCTCCAAACTCATTTTCCAAAACATTAGGAACTGTTCCAGTACGACCTTTACCTTCTTGTCCCACAATTTTTACACCTCTCTGGCCAGATACAAGTATTTGTGTTTTTTTTTACCTTGACTATGTGATCCGCCGGGACGGTATAATCCACGAGATGCATTTTCTTCTTGTTAATTATCACTGGGTCTGGTTTCTAACCAAGATTAGGTGATCCATCTGTATCTCAAAGTCCAAAAGTCCATTCTCTAGAATAGATTCTGTTTACTGCATATACCATTTAGTAGCATGGTAAAAATTCAATTTCTTGCACAATTCCCAGGGAATAACCTTTCGCTCCAAGTCATGCCCAGTCCTGTACTATCTTTATACTAGTTTGCTGCATCCGCTTATTACATTATACACCGTTTTGTCTTTGTCTCCGCACATCTATACTTGTTATAATCATTCTTATGGTGTTTTTTCACACCAGCGTTAGCTGTTGCCCTTCACCGGAGTCTGAGTGACAACAGTTTTCCTCGGGTCTCTTTTTGAGTATTCTGAGTATTCTAGCCGATCTCAACAATGCCGCTGTCTGAATGGTTTCAATTCTATCTCTGATTTTCCAGTTCCTCTCGTCTGTTCACTAACATTTTGGAGACCGTTCTAAGTACATTTGGTATCTAACACCGTTATATCCCACAGTTTTTTTCAATTCTCTAAAAAAGTCCAGGTATCTGTTTATCTAACAAAAACGGTATCTACACGTCGTTATCCAGTGAAAGAGTGTGTGGAATATTCCATTACAACAGGATCTACTATGCATTTCTTAAAATCTACATACAATACTTATAGCAAAATGTGTATTTCACAATAAAATCGTATGTGTAATTGTTTTTCATGTCTCAAACATTTGAGCTTTAGTATTTCCGGCTTTTACATTAACTACGTTTGGCCAACGCTGTTTTATACAATTTACATAGGATTTATTAGATAAACTCAGTAAGTGAATTATATGAAAAGTATTATGTGTCGACTGCATTCGTCATAATTGCTTGTGATTTGGAATATCAGTAATACTGAATTTAACTGGATTTACTATCGATAGCAGACTCTGAAGGTCAAAACGAAACTGTCATAATCGCTATCACAAATGGTAGATATGTTAAAGATGAATATATATATATATAATATATATATATATATATATATATATATAATATATATATATATATATATATTTTAATTTAGCGATCTCATCTTCAGTTTGTCTGTAGCATCTATTTATTATTTGTTAGATAATTAATGGACCTAATATAATATCAGGAAAACCCAATTTTCTTTAGTGTCAGCGTTATTAAACTGACGCCAGATGAAATATATTGAAGTGAACCTCTGATGTCAGCAATACTGGAACAGTTTACAAAGCATCCAATAATCTGTATCAAATCCTTTCATCTTGTTCATTAAATATTTTGGGTGGTTATATCTATGTTAATAATT
>CM042140.1:100345710-100355710 GCA_023376005.1 Doryteuthis pealeii | reverse complement strand
ATACAACATTAATTAATAACATGTGTATTTTTTTCCAATTTCTTCTCTGATATACTGTCGGATTCACTTCCTTATTTCTTATTGATATATCATTGTGTTGTAAATATAAATAAATTTAATTCAGCAACTTCTTACTTCACACACTCCACATTATACTTAAAATTAAAATTAAAGCATTTTGTTGATATTATAATAGTCTGAGTGCAGACTGATATTCAACCGAATGAACCTAAAAAACTATGGATTTTCTGGAACGTATAAATTAAAATCGTAATCCATTTTACGGTATGTCAAACCACATTTTACGCCGAAGACAATTTGCTTTATCAATTCTTGATGGGTACTAATTTTTTAAAACTCTATTTTTACAACACATTTTTTCAAACTATTTTTCTATTTAACACATAGATGGAACCCTATCAAGTACTATCATTCCGGGTTAGAGTGGACCTGGGCGTAATGGTGATGAAATGGTACTCTACATTTCCCAGTGCTCCAGAATTAAAACTTCATCATCAGAGAGTTTGATATCATACCCAGGATATTTATATTGGCAACTACCGCCTTCTAGTATGTATATGAAAATCTTTAATCAACAAATAAATATCGGAGCGCAGTATTCGTACTTTAAAATCTACACTAGAAATTGTTAACGAACTGTCAGCACCGACAAGCGATTTTCGTCGACTTAAGAAATGGCAGCGTTATATGGCTGTCTCGACTCAAAACCCACGCTAACTATTGGCTAATATCCGACCAGTACCGCAGCTACCAAAGGGTCAGGTTTAGCTTAGTTGATAGAGCATCTGCCTCGGAAGCAAAAGATTCCGGGTTTGAAGCAGGCCTTGCCAGCTCAACACACGAGTAGCACAGCTAGGACCTTTGCGGGAAAGTGGGTAGCTGATGGTTGATGTGGCGCTCCACCTCCAACGCAAAAAACAATAGCTTTGGTCTAGAGCTAATGAAAAGGGATAGATCGCTGATACCGTCTTTAGACCACCCAACGACTTTATCTATCTATCTATCTATCTATCTATCTATCTATATTATATATATATATATATATATATATATGTGTGTGTGTGTGTGTGTGTGTGTGTGTGTGTGTGTGTGAATAACCAGGTTAGTTTATGTTGGGAATTATCATAAGTGGAGCCTTGTTTTAACACCGAAATATTAAAATTGGTATAGTCCATGTTGGGATCTCAATGTAATATATTTGGGGATTTATATACAGAAGGATACCTATAGGATAGTATCAGTGTAAATACATTTATAACGGTTAATATGACCAGAAATTAAGTCTCTCTCTCTCTCTCTCTCTCTCTCTCTCTCTCTCTCTCTCTCTCTCTCTCTCTCTCTCTCTCTCTCTTCTCGTGCTTGCGTAAATGGGATAGACCCCTCGCTGTTCGGGTGATACTGACAATAGGCTACTCCGCATATTTCACTTTGCTACTTACCTCTTATGTCTATTAGTATGAGGGCTGCCACAAAGATTTTGTTAGGTCCACCTGCAATGGCAGTGTCCCCTCTTCAAACATTTACTTGACGAAGAGAAGATAGAGTGGTACTAATTTCGAAGTGCGTACCGGCACCAATCGCAACCAGACTTATAAAGGAGCTTCGTTGAAATAAATTACAATTAGCCAGAATGAGCGTTTTTAAAAGTTTTTACTCAATATGGGCCGGGTTAGCTCAGTCGGTAGAGCGTTTGGCTTGAAACCACAAGGTTCCTAGTTCGATACCGGTCCACGCCAACTCAGCCTATGAGTAGGACAGGGAGTAAGGAGCTGATGGCATGTGTGGTGCTCCACCTCAGACGTTAATACAATATCCTTGGTCTAGCGCTAGTGAAAAGGGATACTCTCCCTCGATGATTGGCTGATACCAACTTTAGGCCACACCGATGACTTTTACTTAATATATAATGGTAAATATTGATCTTTATGTAATTATGAGATTAGCATGCGTTTAGCTCTCATGATGACTTTTAAGAATCTTACTATATGTCTCTGAGTATAAAAAGAATATATATATATATATATATATATATATATATATAGTATTATCAGCGTTATTCGGACTATTGTCCCCATCTTCATTTTTATTTGGACAACGTTTCGGCCGATATACCCTCCGGCCTTCTTCAGGTATTTCTTGTCGGACTCGGTAACCTTCTCAGACTCGGGAACCTTCTTTTCGAACTCGGGAACTTTCTCGTCGTATTCGGGAGCCATCACGGAAATTTGAACCTAACCCTTTATTTATTCCACGGGGGTATCCTGTTCTCATTCCGCTAACCATAGCTGGGGTATGGGTTGCGTTAATTAATTATTTTTCTAACTGCTTTCGCTCAGGATTGAACTCGGGTTCCAGAGATAACTGTCACTTAGAACTGTCTTAACCTAACTGCCTTATTCACTCGGTCATGTGTCCAATTGGACAATTGGACAACGCTGATAATACTAATCTTCAAGCCTCATCTCAAACATTCAGAGAAATATATATATTTATATTACATTTTTTTAAATAGATTGATATGCATATGTCATTCATGCTCTCCCTCTAATTACCAGAAAATTCTTACTGAAAACACATACATATTATCTTATTATAATGGAGATTGTGGGTTTTTATGTCTGTAACCGAAACTACATTACTATTCAAGTCACAATTTCCTTACTTATTTACATCACATTCTCCATGATTTTATTTTTATTTAAACTTCAATTATTAATAAAATTGTTTTACATCATTAAGACTGTTGACCATATCTACATACTAATAACATGCAATTGTATTTATATATACAAGAAAATAGCGGTTTACAGTGTGAATTGGAAGGCTAATTTGCATATTGATCTTAAAAATTTGATTTTAATAAATATATGCTTAGTATTATTGATTTCTAATTGTTTGGTTTTATCTTATTGAATATGAGCAAAAATCTCGGGGATAAATCTTAAAAGAAATTCATTAAAAAGAAGAAATAACTGTAATTTTATTCTTTACTTCCTATTTTAACTAAATAGTTAATTTAGGAAAATTTACCAATGAAAGTCGGGAGTAAGGGAAAATGATGGAAGAGTTATTTTTCAAAGATGTTCTATTTTTCAATCATACCCCCTCTGTTCCAAATCTTTTTATCTGCATTCTTATTCAGTTTCATTAGCCTTTCTAATTTAATATGATATTTTATTATATTAAAACTTAAATACTTGCACCCAGAGGGTGCATATATTTGCTAGTACAAATAATGAAACAGGCACAAACTCCAAATTATCGAAGCATTATACATTAACAAAACAAAAATAAAATCAATTTCGAATATAGTAGCCATCTTCTCAAATGTCTATTACTCATTTCCTGCTAATTCTCCTCCTCCCAATCCTCTCAATATTTTAATATAATTTCAGTGAGTTCTCCACCTACTTACTGCTACTATTTGATCGTTTTTCAATATTCTGTGTTTAAATAAAACAGGGAACATACTCAATTATGTCCAACCCTTGCAGTGCCATAAGTACTCGGGATGAAAAAACAATAGAACTCTAATTAACAGTGTACATCATAATATTAAGAAATTGGCCCGGAAAATAAAAGGGTCTTGAGAAAAATCGTAACACAGTAGGTTCCGGCTTGTTTGATAATGTATGTATTAAAGAAAAATGCTACCCATATATATATATATATATATATATATATATATATATATGAAATGAAGTGAATTTGACTGTATGTAGTACAGTGAGAAATTTGAAAAAAACACAGGTTTAAATAAAATGAGTGGTAAATTTATTAGCCGACGCTGCAGTGTTTCGATCTGTTAAGTAGATCTTATTCAGGAATTTAGTTTATATAAGGAAGAGTAAAAAAAAATGTATCACAGAATAATGGGGAGAACTGTGATAGTCCTTGTTTATCGTTCTGTTCAAATTTGAAATTTGAAGAAACGCTGGAAAGTTAGACGGTTTGAAATATGACGTCAAGTATTCTTCTTTTATGATGTGTGTGTGAAGGTGTGTGTGTGTGTGTGTGTGTTGTGTGTGTGTGTGCGGATGTATCGAAAAATATGTGTGTGTATGTGTATTTTTTTAATATAGCTATGATAGACTTATAATCCTGATTAGAAGTAAGTAAGTAAGATAAAGTGGCCGGGACGGCCTAATGTCGGTATCAGCCAGACAGCGAGGGAGTGTATTCCCTTTTCACTAGCGCTAGACCAAGGAGATTATTTTAGCATCTGAGGTGGAGCGTCACACCTACCATCAGATCCTTACTTTACCGCACAGATCCCTATGCTACTCATACGCTGAGTTGGCGAGGGCCGGTATCGAACTAGGAATCTTGTGGTTTCTAGCCGAACGCTCTACTGACTGAGCTAACCCCGTCCCTTTAGTTCGAATTCCAATGTATTTGTTTTAATATAGCTATGATAGACTTATAATCCTAATTAGAAGTAAGAAGAATAAAACAATGGGATCGAATAGTAAAAATGGTATAAGAACAAAACAATACAAATTAACAAAGAAAACATCAACAACATTTTTAAAAAACCCAACAAAACAAAACAAAACAAACATATCGAAAATAATTGCAAGATAACCGAGGCATCAATATTTTATTGTTGCTTTTGCACCATTTTCCTCTCGCCCTTAAGATGTGAATAAGGCGTTCTGAAGCGGCAACAAACATCACGGCTTCATCTATTTTATTCTCTCTCTAGCGGTCGATTCATGCGATGTGTGTGGTGGGCGTGGTGTGGCGGGAAAATAGTATTGTTCAAACCTACGCTTTCTTGCTCTTTTTTTTCCATTGCCGGCGAGTCCATTCACGGCTCACACCGTTCCCGAGCGCCCAATAGTTGACCACGTAAGTTTAATTATCAAATTACTATAATTGGCCACCATTAAGAATTCCAATTAGGAGCAGAAGAAGTAGCTCACCAGATGAGGCTAAACGGCGAAGAGAAGCGCTGGGAGTAGGGGTAGAGAAGATGGGCAAAGCGGATAAAGAGGATAAAAGGTAAACTGCGATGAGGCACGAGACGACCACTCAAAAAGTCCACTCTCAAGAATTATCGATCTATTTTTCCAGAGGCAATTCTGGAGTCTGCCGAGTGTGGGCCGAACGAATCCCTCCCCTGATGTCAGTAGTATAACAACTAATGCCCCCTGGTGATGATACTAAAGTAACAGCCGCTGTGGACATAGCAATTACGACTGCAGACCTGCGCAATAAATAATTTATACCGTATAGAAAATAATATTTTATGTGCTCATATTTTTTTTCGTAATTTTTACATGTTCGCGGATGAAACTCGTACCACTACGACGACCGCAACACCAGTGGAAGTCTGAAAAGAAAAGAAAAGACTAGTAGAAGAAATTATATATATATATATATATATATATATATATATATATATATATATATATATATATATATATATGAAGATATTGAACTTAACTGAGTATGAGAAAGTTAAATAAACTGAATCGCCATTAATGGCAGCCCATAATAACAGCGTGGGAGCCAATTATAAAACAGCGAAAATAGATAAGATGAGAGAATAGCAAATGTTAACAGTGCGGAAATGGAGTTGAGGCAGTCAGGCACGCCATCATCATCATCATCATCATCATCATCATCATCATCAGGGCATGCTGACAGCAAGGGTCTCTCTCTCTCTCTCTCTCTCTCTCTCTCTCTCTCTCTGTATATATATATATATATATATATATATATATATATATATATATATATTGCCGCTCATCCCAATTGGTTATCTTCAACGTGCTGATCAATGTAAGTTGTTGCCGGCCGAATAGCAGAACGTCACTTGTGAATTCATCCTTACAGTAAGGATCGTCCTTCTCGCTACCAGTTCCTATTTGCCATCGCTCCTGGCGGGTTCTCTGCACGACATCCAGTGTCCGCACTGAGCTGATCAATATATATGTTAACGCTTTTCTGACCATGTGTAGGTTTTTAGAATAGAACGTCAATTATGAAATTGTCCTTACAGTCAGCAGCGTAATCATCATCATCATCAGTTCATACTGACAGCACGGATTCTCTCACTCGCAACTCATCCCTATCCATCCTGACAGAGCTGATCGAGATAGGTTTTTTTGATCAGCCTATCCCTATCTGTCATCTATCCTGGGAGGTCTACTGCCCGGTATTTAGTAACCATACATAGCTGGTTGGCGTAGGTTTTTGTAAGTGGATGTAATAAGTATGTACTCACCCAACCCCATCACCCGAAGGTGTGACACAAGGTCAATGTTTAAGCGGAGTAAAAATTGGTGTGAATTGAGAGTTTTCCTTCCGTTATATTATAATACAAAGGTCATTCAATAAATAAGGAGAGTTGGCAATAGACAGCACTGTTTACTATGAATGCATTGGAAAGTGGTTTTACTATAAGAATGCATTGGAAAGGGTTCTACCATAGGAATGCATTGGAAAGTTGTTTTACTATAGGAATGCATTGGACAGTGGTTTTACTATAGGAATGCATTGGAAAGTGGTTTTACTATAAGAATGCATTGGAAAGTTGTTATCTGAGTACGCCATCTGATATAACCAGAAATCTTTCTCATCTGAGAAAAAGGTCTTTTTTTGATTTTAGAATATTACTACGATATTATACACATAGCTTAAATACTTAAAATAATAGACTAATATACATGAGCGGGAGGACTTCAGCTGTAGTCCAGCTTGGTGAGGGATAATTTCTGCCAAGCTTTCCTGCCCAAAATATAGGATGTACAAAAACACACATCTGATAAAAATTCCAATTTTAGCAAGTATGTTGAAAAAGTATAATAGAAAAACAAAATCTTTTTTAATTTTAGAATATTACAACAAAATAGCTTAAAAACTTTAAAGTGTTATAATAAACTAATGTAATTATTAATATTCAGAAAAAAATCAAAGCATATTAAATTAGAGGAGATTGAGACAAGGAGCTGCTTTCATCACAGACAGTGTCCAACTGACTAGTTTGATGCATAGTAGACACAATCTAAATGAAACAAAGCTCATGTAAAAAATGAATAATTCAAAATGGTGGGAATTACATTTTGTATTTTATAGTATTACGAGCTGAGCAACCTGGCATCCCTGGGATTAAAAAAAAAAGGTTAACAATAAATCTCTCTAAATTTTTATAGGGATGAATAAAGATTATTTTCTCTATATTTATTTTATCATTTTTGTGCTTTATATATTCTTGTTTTTAAGTTGATTATTTGTGTTATTATTCTTGTTCGATTGTTTTGTTTTATTTGCATTAATATACTTTTAGTTATATTCTTATTCCTTTATTGCTTTGTTTTATTATTTAATCATATTTTAATATTGAATTTTCAATATATCATTGATTTATACCCTAATTATATTTTGGTTTAGGTTCTCCTGAAGTGTTGTACAAATGTAGCCATGACTGGGAAAGAAGGGTAATTAATAGAGAACTATGCAAATAGTTACTTGAATATATACTCCAATTAGATATGAAAAAAGTGTTGTATACCCATGTTGTGTGTATATAAACAATGAGTTCTTTTGTGTCAGAGAGAGAGAGAGAGAGAGAGAGAGAGAGAGAGAGAGAGAGAGAGAGAGAGAGAGAGAGAGAGAGAGAGATTACTTGCTGTTACTTTCTTTCTTCGCCCATTTGTGATCTCTAGTCTTCTTTCTATCCGCCATGTTGGATTCTACCTTGTCTAGTTTTCTCTCCGGCCATTTGTGATCTTCTAAGTTCTTGCTTTTAGTCTTCTCTTGTGTCTTCGTTTTCTAACTAAGGCATGCTTAATTAATCAACAACGCCCGTTGCTTTTCAAAGCTTTTATTTGCCTTTTCTAACTAACACACGCGCGAAGTTGAGTCCAGCCGAAGCAGGAGACATCTCTCCTAATTGACATCCCGGCTGCAACTGAGGACCTAACTAGATCTCACGTGATTTGCGGGTTTCTCGCTTCTGGGTTCAAAGTTTCCCAGCGTTCTGTAATTTTCCATTTGGTCTCTTTGTATTCTCACTACACGGTGTTGTCAATAATAAAGAATTATAAGGTTTCACGTAATTGTTTCTATGCGTTCTATATATACATAATATAAGCGTAGGTGTGGCACGAGGCCAGATGTATGGAGCGCCCAGTGAAAACCGAACTCACCAATAATAGTCTATTGATATAAGTTGTTAACCATTACACCACCTAAGGTGTCCAGCTAAGATTAATATTAGTATTAAGAAATATGTTAACAAATATAGATAGATAGACTAACAGACAGACATTATACTCAATCTATCTATACATATATAAAGGGCAGTTGTGTGTATGGGTATGTCCGGACGAAACTTAGAAAATTAAACAATTAACGACATAATATATATATATACACATTAACTATCACCAGTGTTTGGTTTTTTAGCAAAAATAATAGATTTGATTTATATTAGTGAAACATAATTAAAAAATAAAATTTAAATGATAACAGCATGTTTTTTTTTCATTTAATATTTTAGATAGTAGACATTAACATTCTTTTCAGTGTAGTTGGATGAATGCAAGGTCTATTTTTTTACATAGGGATTTAAATGGGGCATCCCACGAGGATTCAACTCGCGATTCAGTAATAATGGATTTGCGGGACTAACTTTAAACATCCCCCTCTATCCAGTCTGTTCATATATATCTATATATCTATTAATATCTATCTATCTATCTATCTATCTATCTATCTATCTCAGTCTATCTATCTATCTATCTATCTATCTATCTATATTTTCTATGCGTTCAAGTAACTTATATGAATCTCCAATAATCATTTATAGATTCAAGCACTTATTTTTTAATAAGAATATCTTAATTATATTTTATCACACATTTCTCTCTAATACTGTTATCTTTAAACATATTTATTTGACCCATAGATGGGAACCTAACAGGTACGTTTTACTTTTCTTAATACTAATAATATGTTAAATTGTTTGGTCAGCCAGCAATCATCATCTCTGTATGAACACTCGATGCCATCTAGAAGCCCTGCCAAGACAGATGACCGATTGTATATAATATATATATATATATATATATAATATATATATATATATATATATGAAAATAAATGGAAGTTAATCCGACAGTATGAGTTTTAAAAAAATTTTTAAAATGATGTTATATTTTGAAAAAACAAATGATGTTATATTTTGCTGATGGAAATCTGTTTCGACCGTTTTAATAGTTATTTAACGGTTATTTATCCCGTCTTTCTTTCATACGTTGCTCTTGATGAAGACTATTGATCTATTAAAACGATCGAAACAGATTTCTGTCAGCAAAATATAACATCATTTGTTTAAAAAAAAAAATGTTAAACTCATATATATATATATATATATATATATATATATATATATATATATATATATATAGACTGTTATAATTTCTACATGAACATTATATAATGAAAACATGTACTATTAGATATTATTTGTGACCAAATCTTACAGCATTAAAACTCTTGATCGAAAATATAAATATGCACCACTCCAAAAATAAGTAACCCCACATATATTTATGTATTTATTTTTTTGCTGTTAGACATGAAGCTTTTTTTTGTTTCTAGAATCTAACTGCTGTAGAGATTTATAATAAATAAAAAAAAGTATAATAGTATCCATTTTAACTCTATCCTGTTCTACAAGTCAAGTATAAGTATTAATATCATGGTATCTTTGGTTGAGTGGAAAGTTAAATTACACACACACACACACACAAACACACACACACATATATATATATATATATATATATATATATATATATATATTACACACATAAGTAAGTCGTCGGGGTGGCCTAAAGTCGGTATCAACCAATCCGTGATGAAGTCTATCCCATTTTGACTAGCGATAGACCAAGAGGTTGTTTTTTGCGTCTGAGGTGGAGTGTCACTCCTTACTTTACCGCACAGATCCCTGTGCTTCTCATAC
>CM042140.1:100335710-100340710 GCA_023376005.1 Doryteuthis pealeii | reverse complement strand
AATGTTTGTAAAAATAAAGGCTGCAGACAGAAGGGAATTGCCCGGTTATATATATATATATATATATATATATATATATATATATATATATATATATATATATATTATATATATTCTAAACTTTAGAAACGGCTTTATAGTTTTTGTATTATAATAAAAACTTTTGCATGAAGAAAAATATAAAAAAGACCAAATCATCTGCATCCCAAGAAAAAATTAGATGCTCCTATAAAAATGGTCAAAAAAAAAAATACTGTATGGTTGCCTAAGTTAAATATACTAAAGTGCTCACTAGCAAAAAGCTTGGCAGTCAGAATTATCCGGATGATCCGTTAGGAGAAACTGAGGTTGATATTCTCTGACTCATTAGACTTACTTTATCATATATATATATATATATATATATATATATATATATATATATATATATATATATACGTAAAGCCCCAGCACCTATATGATTTTCCCAACCCTATTACCCTTATGACAAGCCCCTCCCTTTTTATCATATGGATGCTAGAAGGCGGTGGCTGCGGGTTTACATGTCCTGGGAATGACGTTAAACTCTCTCTGATCGTGATGTTCCAGTTTTGGAGGTTTGGGGAATGTGGAGCACCCTTTCATGACCATTGCTCCCTGGTCCACTCTGACCCGGAGTGGTAGTACCTGTTAGGGTCCCATCTATGGGTTAAATAGAGAAATGTATTTATAAAAAATTGTATTATCCATTAAGAATTGATTTATTTCAAAGCTTTATCGGCATTAAATGACCCACTGAGGTTGATATGCCGTAAAACAAAACAAAACATATATATATATATATATATATATATATATATATATATATATATATATATATAATAAAGTAAGTCTAATGAGCCAGCGAATGTCGCAGAGGGGCAGATGATTTGGTCCTTTTAAAAAAATTATTTTTTCTTCAGGAAAAAGATTGTATTATGTAATACACAAACTATAAAGCCAGGACTTTCTCTATACTGTCGTAGTTTAGAAATGATATATATATATATATATATATATATATATATATATATATATATATATATATATATATATATATATATATATTTATTTTTCATTTGCCTCTGCTTATTTACTGAATATTTATCATCATCAGGTCCGCCTAGCAGCAGCATGGATATCCATGACAGTCTTTCTCCGAAGGTCTCCATCATTCATTTCCCTCGGGTAATCTTCTGTGCGGCATCCAGAATCCGTACAGAGCTAATCAATGTCGGTCTTTGCTGAACGGCCGACAATGACGAGCCCATGAACAGGCTTGTTAATAGACTTGTTAATAGACTTATTGATTTTAGTTTCATTTATATACTATAGTGTTACAAATAGTTTTTTAAAAGCGTGACCATCACAAATAAGCCATTGGCCATAGATTCTTTTATGTTTCAGAACAAAAAACAATTCTTATACAAAATCGGCAAAATGTTCTCTCGGGCGAAAATTTTAAAAAAGCCACATCCAATTTAAAAATTAATTTTGCACTAAGAACGAGTAATAACTACCATTTGATTTGTTTTAATGATCATTTTAATTATTATATGGTCAAAATACTTGCGCTCATGAAGCCTCACTCTGAAGTTTTTCAGCCTTTGTTAATTCATAACCTTGAGCCTTCAGTTATCCGCAGATGTCACCACGTAATCAGATGACGATATCATCACGAATTCAGATGAGGCATGCTAGATGGTTAAAATCACAAAAATCTGTTATATACCCTTATAAAACTGCGTATATAATAGAAAGAGAGAGAGAGAGAGAGAGAGAGAGAGAGAGAGAGAGAGAGAGAGAGAGAGAGAGAGACAGAGGCAGATTAGAGATGATAGAGATGATAGGAGGTTTTTCTTACTTGTTACACTTCTACTTACTTCGTCTACTCGTCTGGACGCCATTTTCTCCCGTTGGGCTCACATCGTAAGGGTAGGTCTTCTTTCTGTGGAGTGTTGATTGTTCTTGGGGCTGGACTGGTCATTGCCTTTAATATTTAATTAATAAAACAAGACTTGTTTGTTTCTTGATCAAGCTTATATTTTCAACTTTCCAATTTTTCCGGCGTGGGTGAGTTGCAAACCCTAAGAGACATCATCTCTCATGGAAATGCAGGCTCGCATCTGAAAAATTAATGTAAATCCTATTACGCACGCCTACAAGCGATCAAGTAAAAGATCACTAACCGTCAATAGCCGGCGAGTAACTTTCAATAGGACCCCGTTATATTAAGTCTACGCGCCCTATTCAAAATTCCAACTACAGGTACGTTTGTGATATATAACTGCTCATAAATTATGTAACAACTCCGCAATGACAACTGAAATAGTATGATTACTGCTGCTACTCAAAGAAATGTCCCGTTCCCAGGAACCAGCGCGTGCATGACAGCAGTTTTTAAATTGGGATATGATTCTGCCAGAACTTACCAACCAGAGAGACATTTTGGTAACGTTTTAAAAACGGTAATTAGGATATTGGTATCATTTTTATTGCAAGGAGTGAAACATCCTTAATTACAATTCATAGTTATCTCTGTTTGAAATATGGAAATTTTACTGTAGAGTTGTGCCTAACATGCTGCACTGCGAAATCATAGTAAACTATTTGATTTATACTAATTTGTATGTGTGTATATGTATCTGGGTGTATGTGTTTCAATATTGGGTTATATGGAACTGTGGTTATGTGGCTGTTTACGTGTCTGTATCTATCGGCTAAATCTCGTCGTAGATAGACATTTGTCGAGAAATGTATCAATATTTTCATACGCGTGATTGAATGCAATACAAAAATGAAGACATAGAAGATGTACAACGCAATGGGGCGAGTCATTTTTCTGTAGCAAAACAAACAAACAAACAAACAAAAAAATGATATATCACAAATTATTCAATGCAAATAAAAACATTTGCAAACAATGTAACCGTGTCAAGAGGACTGATCACCTTAAGAAAGGCGCGAAAAAATAAATGTCTAGAACGTTTTCGTGCAACAAATTTCCTATGCGGTGCCGAGTAGTCGAATATCTACCGCTATCATCTACACTTTGCACCGGTGTCTGCTTCCGCTCTATTCGCATTGTGCAATGCAGCAAGTGCATTATTAATACCAAAATGTACAAGAATAGAAAACAAATAAACAAACGGACAGACAAACAAATAAATAAATAAACAAGCAAACAAGCAAAAAAAAACCAAACAAACAAAAAACGACAAGTAAGAAAGAGCATGCTGGGAAAGAAGCATAGATTCACTGGGCGGAGCACGTGATTAGGATGGATGGATCGCGCTATTGTCTACAAAAGTTTGAGAGTTGCAAAAGTTCAGTGAACTATCAACATTTCCCACATATATAAAGAGATGCAAAAGGAATAGAAGAAATTCTTCATTTAAGAATACTTTGAATCTTAGTGGTATAGACAAGACGCTAGCAGGTTATATAACTTGCTAACAGGGAAAAGATGTTCACACACACACACACACACACACACACACACACACACACATATATATATATATATATATATATATATATATATAAGATAGTGTCGTAACGATATAAAGTCAATGGCAAACAAAGAGGCTTGAAAATCACACCAGCGGGAATTTGGCAGTTACCAAGAACAGTTGAAGGACACGACCGCCAACTAAGATAAAAAGGCAACACTCTCCTATAAAAGGAATAACGCACTCTATGGCGGCCTTACATATACACATATGTGTGTATTTATCAGTTAAAATCCAACTCCCAGTTTGTATGTGACGGTGGCTGAGCAGTTTAGTAGCCTGATGATGAATAGATCGGGTTTTCATCCCAGCTGGTAGTAGCGTGCAAATGTATAGCCACATTGAAAACACGTGATACTTCGTAACACGAGGTCTCTGTATATATTCAAATATCTATATGATGGATTGAATATCTCGTTACTATTAGTTTCATGCTTACTGCAATCAGCAGATGTGACGGTCAAAATGTTAAGATTTAAAAAAACATTGAGCACCTTTATATGCCAATACATTTCTTATTCATTCTCTATTTATTCTATATTGCATTATATATATATATATATATATATATATATATATATATATATATATATATATATATATATATATATATATATATGAGTGTGCGTTTGTATGTGTGTGTGTTTATCAATATTTAAGATTAATTGTCAACGTTAAAGATTTTCGATTATGAAATACATATTAAGTATATATCAATAAATAAATATATAGCAACTATGTACTTATATTCATCACCAGAAGTTTTCAAATATCGCCCGTATATTTGGCATCTGTTTATCAAATGAATAATAATAATAAAACATTGACAATTATTTTCAAAAATAAAAATATCATACTCCCTTTTTTATTTTTCACATTTATTTAGTACTTTTCTACATATTTTCGGATTTATTTCAATTTCTCCTTTACACACATACACACGTATATATATATATATATATATATATATATATATATATATTTAGGAGAATATGTGCTTAATTGAAGTCGTACCTAATTTGAAAATTAATTAATTAATAATTAATTAATTAGGCGGGAATGCCTATTTAAATGTAAAGCTATTCCGCCTAATTAATTAATTATAATTAATTAATTTTCAAAATTAGGCACGACTTCAATTAAGCAGATATTCTCCCAAAAGTTGTCGGCAAAAAAGCCATATCCAAACACATCGTGTTTACATACTTATATATATATATATATATATATATATATATATATATATATATATATTTGTATTGTGATTCATATTGTTAAATGGTAATTATAGGGAACGCTGTTAGTCTCAGTCGATGGAAATTAATATAAATTAAAATGTGTTCCTATAAATGATTAATAAGCATCTCAAAATCGCGTCCCAATAATTACATAAGTCTGGGTAGAGGAGAGATATTCTCTTTAAATAGTACTGTAGATCCATTATTACTGAATTCTCGTAGGATGCCATAT
>CM042140.1:100325710-100328210 GCA_023376005.1 Doryteuthis pealeii | reverse complement strand
TCAGCCACCAGGATTCTGTCCTTAAGTATTACGAGTTGCCACCCTCAGCCAACTAATAGCCGCACTGGGTTTTTTTACCCCTCAGCCTAGAGAGAGGGTTTTTCTTTCGGTGTTCTTGCTTTTTATTTTGTAGTACACGACGTAGTGCCGAAAAGTTCTTGAGCCAACAAAGAAGTACGATGACGTAAAATCCTGAAAGGTACGTGCTAATATACTACAAATCAAGGGATTAATACACGAGATCGACTTGTACATTTTTATATATGATATTCAATCATTAAGAAAACGCCTAGGTGTAATGATTGATATAAAAAAGTGTCTATATACGAGATCAACCTGTGTACGAGTATGTACGATATTCAGACTACTGAAAAGAAAGGTGAAGAACGAGACGTCAGAAATTATTTATATACTACATCGACTTGTAGATGAGTATGTGCGATTGTCAAACACAAAAGAAATAAATAGGATCAGAAGTAGGCTTTAAAAATTACCTATACACAAGGTCGACTGGTAGACGAGTATATACGCTATTCAAACATACTGGAAAGAACAATGTTCAGAACTAGGTTTAAAAAAAACCTATACCATATAGACTTACACCTATGCACGATATTCAAACATACTGGAAAGAAATAGGAGTAGAACTTTGCTTCAAATGTTACCTATACACTATCTCTCTCGCTCTTTATATATATATATATATATATATATATATATATATATATATATATTGTATTGATATATTTTTTTTCGATGCTTCATCTTCCATGGTCTTTAATAGAAAGTAAAGTTTTATTTTAGATTTTCAACATTTTCTTTCAGTGGTGTTTGTTTATTTCATGGTCCATATTTTGTCTATAAGAACAATAAGAATAGTTAATTTTGTTATATATTTTTTTTATTGTTTTAACCTGAGGTCATTGTCAGGACAAATGTTTTTGTGAAGACCCTTTTTATGTGAAGATCCTTTTAAATTATATATATATATATATATATATATATATATATATATATATATATATATATGGGGGGGGAGATTATGTGCTCAATTAAAGTCATACCTAATTTTGTTAATTAATTAATTATAACTAAATGAATTAGGCGTGCATATCGGTTTAAATGTAAAGCGTAAACAAACCGAGAAAAAGTCATACCTGTATGTACATTTCAGCCCATTATGCCTCATCAGCAGAGCTAGAGACAGGGCAGTGCTTTGTGCGTGATTCGAATATATGTGCATCCGTATTTCTTTGTATATGTATGTGTGTCTACCTAAATTATATACTCTCACATATCTAAATATATAAGTATATGATACTTATTTGGATGTAAATTTACCTTTTAAATACCTCATATACATCCATGCACACAGATACACACATACAATCCCCCATATATATATATATATATATATATGTTGTAAACACGGTTTGTTTTGAATGGCTTTTTGCCGATAATTTTTGGGAGAATAAGTGCTTAATTGGAGTCGTACCTAATTTTGAAAATTAATTAATTAATAATGAATTAGGCGGGAATACCTATTAAATGTATGGCTAAACAAATCGAGAAAAATCAATCTCTGTATGTACATTTCGGCCTATTAGGCCTCATCAGCAGAGCTATAGATCGGAAGACCGCCCTGTGCGTGATTTGAAACCGGACTGCCAAGCTGACAGGCCGATCCCATAACCTCTACACTAAACGGACTTCTTAGATTTTATGATTTGTTTAGAGTAGGTTAATATTCCACTTCTAGTGACTTTTATTACACGACGATATGATAAGTTGTAAAACGGTTTGTTTTGAATGGCTTTTTGCCGATAATTTTTGGGAGAATAAGTGCTTAATTGGAGTCGTACCTAATTTTGAAAATTAATTAATTAATAATGAATTAGGCGGGAATACCTATTAAAATGTATGGCTAAACAAATCGAGAAAAATCAATCTCTGTATGTACATTTCGGCCTATTAGGCCTCATCAGCAGAGCTATAGATCGGAAGACCGCCCTGTGCGTGATTTGAAACCGGACTGCCAAGCTGACAGGCCGATCCCATAACCTCTACACTAAACGGACTTCTTAGATTTTATGATTTGTTTAGAGTAGGTTAATATTCCACTTCTAGTGACTTTTATTACACGACGATATGATAAGTTGTAAACACGGTTTGTTATGTGTGTGTGTGTGTGTGTGTGTGTGTGTGTGTGTGTTAGTGTATATCTGTGTCTGTGTCTGAGTGTTTAACATATGCAATTATTTACATGAACAATTTATATAAACAATTCCTCGTAACTTTTTCAAATATATATGCCATCCTCGAACACACACACATACACACACACGCGCGCGCGCACATACTTTAAAGTAATTTAAATAGTGATATGTTCATAAAGATAAATACATGCCTTCATACGATTTCTCTGTTGTCTATTGCGAGTATAACCTAAGAAAACGCGTTGAAAATGCATTTCAGTGCATCGAACTGAAAATAATTTAAA
>CM042140.1:100273210-100320710 GCA_023376005.1 Doryteuthis pealeii | reverse complement strand
GATTTTACCGTAATATGTACAATCTTAATCCTTACTCCATTTTCAAATTCTCACATAATCGCTTCTAATCCATTTAGCACGGCTTCGTTTAATTCATTGATTATGCTTGCGATTTTGTCTGTATTGTTTTGTTAAATCAATCTATTATTATTATTATTATTTATTATTATTATTATTATTATTATTATTATTATTATTATTATTTTCAATCCTTTTGAGTTTTTCACATCAGCGTTAACTGATGGTATTTCTCTGGAGGCAGAGTGACAACATGTCTTCTCAGGTTATTATTACTATTAGTGTTCACTTCTTTTGACTTTTTCACATCAGCGCTAGCTGAAGGTATTTCACTGGAGTTTGAGTGACAACAAGTCTCCTCAGGTCTTCAGGACTCTTCTGAGTATTCTGGCAGATTGTAGCAATACAGTAGTCTGGATAGCCTCAATTCTTCCTCGGATTTCCAGATCCTTCATTTATTATTATTATTATTATTATTATTATTATTATTATTATTATTATTATTATTATTATTATTATTTACTCCTATAGATTTTTTACATCAGCGTCAGCTGATTGTCTTTCACTGGAGTCTGAGTGACAGCAAGTCTTCTCAGGTCTCCAGGACTCTTCTGAGTATTCTGGCAGATTGCAGCAGTGCTGTGTTCTGAATGGTATCAATCCTTTCTCTGATTTCCAGATTTCCCAAACCCTTTTCCAATCCTTTTGCGACCGTTCCAAGTGCACCAATTACAATTGGTATCACTTTCACTTTCATATTCCATAACTTTTTCAGTTCTCTGGCAAGGTCCAGATATTTGTTCATTTTCCTTTAGCCTTACCCTGTGATCTGCTAGCACTGCAAAATCCACCAGTTTACAAGTACTTTCTTTTTTGTTTATCAACACTAGGTCTGGTCTTCTTGCTGAGATAAGGCGATCCGTTTTTATTTCAAAGTCCCAGAGAATTTTATGCGGTTCGTTCTCAAGAACAGATCCTGGTTTATGCATATACCATTTTGTTGTATGGCCAAAATGTAATTTTTTGCATAATTCCCAGTGATTCACCTTCCCAACCCAGTCGTGTCTAGTTTTGTACCCCTATTGTGCTAGTTTGCTACATTCGCAGAGTACATGGTTTACAGTCTCATCTCTATTACTGCAAAGTCTACATTTACTATTTTGTTGGGTCTTATCAATTGTCGCTATTATCATCATTATTATTATTATTATTATTATTATTATTATTATTATTATTATTATTATTTACTCCTTTTGAGTTTTCACATCAGTGTTAGCTGATGGTCTTTCACTGGAGTCTGAGTGACAGCAAGTCTCCTCAGGTCTCCAGGACTCTTCTGAGTATTCTGGCAGATTGCAGCAGTGCAGTGTTCTGAATGGTTTCAATCCTTCCTCTGATATCCAAACTTTCTAAGCCCTTTTCTAATCCTTTTGGGACTGTTCCAAGTGCACCAACTACAATTGGTATAACTTTCACTTTCATATTCCATAACTTTTTCAGTTCTCTGGCAAGGTCCAGATATTTGTCAATTTTTTCATTTTCCTTTAACTTCACCCTGTGATCCGCTGGCACTGCAAAATCCACCAGTTGCCAATTTCTTTCTTTTTTGTTAATCAACACTAGGTCTGGTCTTCTTGCTGGGATAAGGTGATCCGTTTTAATTTCAAAGTCCCAGAGAATTTTGTGCGTTTCGTTCTCAAGAACAGATTCTGGTTTATGTATATACCATTTTGTTGTGTGGTCAAAATTTAATTTTTTGCATAATTCCCAGTGGATCACCTTCCCAACCGAGTCGTGTCTAGTTTTGTATTCTCGTTGTGCTAGTTTGCTACATTCGCAGAGTATATAGTTAACAGTCTCATCTCTATTACCGCAAAGTCTACATTATTATTATTATTATTATTATTATTATTTTCAATCCTTTTGAGTTTTTCACATCAGCGTTAACTGATGGTATTTCTCTGGAGGCAGAGTGACAACATGTCTTCTCAGGTTATTATTACTATTAGTGTTCACTTCTTTTGACTTTTTCACATCAGCGCTAGCTGAAGGTATTTCACTGGAGTCTGAGTGACAACAAGTCTCCTCAGGTCTTCAGGACTCTTCTGAGTATTCTGGCAGATTGTAGCAATACAGTAGTCTGGATAGCCTCAATTCTTCCTCGGATTTCCAGATCCTTCAATTATTATTATTATTATTATTATTATTATTATTATTATTATTATTTACTCCTTTTGAGTTTTCACATCAGTGTTAGCTGATGGTCTTTCACTGGAGTCTGAGTGACAACAAGTCTCCTCAGGTCTCCAGGACTCTTCTGAGTATTCTGGCAGATTGCAGCAGTGCAGTGTTCTGAATGGTTTCAATCCTTCCTCTGATATCCAAACTTTCCAAACCCTTTTCTAATCCTTTTGGGACTGTTCCAAGTGCACCAACTACAATTGGTATCACTTTCACTTTCATGTTCCATAACTTTTTCAGTTCTCTGGCAAGGTCCAGATATTTGTCAATTTTTTCATTTTCCTTTAACTTCACCCTGTGATCCGCTGGCACTGCAAAATCCAACAGTTGCCAATTTCTTTCTTTTTTGTTAATCAACACTAGGTCTGGTCTTCTTGCTGGGATAAGGTGATCCGTTTTAATTTCAAAGTCCCAGAGAATTTTGTGCGTTTCGTTCTCAAGAACAGATTCTGGTTTATGCATATACCATTTTGTTGTGTGGTCAAAATTTAATTTTTTGCATAATTCCCAGTGGATCACCTTATTATTATTATTATTATTATTATTATTATTATTATTATTTTCAATCCTTTTCAGTTTCTCACATCAGCGTTAACTGATGGTATTTCTCTGGAGGCAGAGTGACAACATGTCTTCTCAGGTTATTATTACTATTAGTGTTCACTTCATTTGACTTTTTCACATCAGCGCTAGCTGAAGGTATTTCACTGGAGTCTGAGTGACAACAAGTCTCCTCAGGTCTTCAGGACTCTTCTGAGTATTCTGGCAGATTGTAGCAATACAGTAGTCTGGATAGCCTCAATTCTTCCTCGGATTTCCAGATCCTTCAATTATTATTATTATTATTATTATATTATTATTATTATTATTATTATTATTATTATTATTATTATTATTTACTCCTATAGATTTTTACATCAGCGTCAGCTGATGGTCTTTCACTGGAGTCTGAGTGAGAGCAAGTCTTCTCAGGTCTCCAGGACTCTTCAGAGTATTCTTGCAGATTGCAGCAGTGCTGTGTTCTGAATGGTATCAATCCTTTCTCTGATTTCCAGATTTCCCAAACCCTTTTCCAATCCTTTTGCGACCGTTCCAAATGCACCAATTACAATTGGTATCACTTTCACTTTCATATTCCATAACATTTTCAGTTCTCTGGCAAGGTCCAGATATTTGTTCATTTTCCTTTAGCCTCACCCTGTGATCTGCTAGCACTGCAAAATCCACCAGTTGACAAGTACTTTCTTTTTTGTTTATCAACACTAGGTCTGGTCTTCTTGCTGAGATAAGGCGATCTGTTTTTAATTTCAAAGTCCCAGAGAATTTTATGCGTTTCGTTCTCAAGAACAGATCCTGGTTTATGCATATACCATTTTGTAGTACGGTCAAAATGTAATTTTTGGCATAATTCCCAGTGATTCACCTTCCCAACCCAGTTGTGTCTAGTTTTGTATTCTCGTTGTGCTAGTTTGCTACATTCGCAGAGTATATGGTTAACAGTCTCATCTCTATTACCGCAAAGTCTACATTTACTATTTTGTTGGGTCTTATCAATTTTCGCTTTGATGTAGTTTGTCCTTATGGCATTATTTTGTGCAGCAATTATAAGTGATTCTGTTTCTCTTTTGAGATTTCCCTTTCTTAACCATGTCCAAGTCTTTTGATGTGCAACTTCATATATTTGTCGTTTGAAGCGTCCATATAATTGTCTTTCTTCCCATTTTTGTTTTCTAGTCTTTGTCGTTTTTCTGTTTGTCCATCTGCCGTTTCTACTATTGTTGGCCGCCATAAGTAGTTTGTCTTTGCTCTTCCTTGTGTAATCTTCAAGTTGTTGGATTGTGGTTTCTACGCATTCCTCTGTGTTGGCAAGACCTCTTCCCCCTTCCTTTCTTGACAAATACAATCTATCTCTATCATCTCTAGGGTGGAGAGCCTTGTGCATTGTCATTAATTTTCTCGTCCTTTGGTCTATCTGTCTGAGGTCTTCTTTTGTCCATTTTAAGAATGGTCCTGAGTATCTTATAATGGGGACAGCCCAGGTATTAATTCCTTTGATCAGGTTTCTGCTGTCAAGTTTTGTTTCTAGAAGTTTTCTAGTTCTCCTGAGATATTCTTTTTTAACTTTCCTTTCATTTCTGCTTGCATGATATTGTCCGCTTCTAAAATTCCTAAGTATTTGTAGCTTTCATTTTCATCAAAAGATTTTATAGTTTCCTGATTTGGTAGTTGTATTCCATTCATTAGTTTTCTTTTACCCCTTTTTATTACAAGCATAGCACATTTTTCGATTCCAAATTCCATCCCTATATCCTGGCTATATATTCTAATAGTTTGTACTAGGCTCTCCAATTCTTTTTCATTTTTTGCAAAAATTTTAATGTCATTCATGTACATAAGGTGGTTTATCTTTTCTTGTGAATTACTAAATTTGTATCCCCCGGTACATTTTTTCAATATATGGTTTAGCGGCATCATTGCAATAATAAAGGGTAGTGGTGATAATGAGTCTCCTTGGAAGATACCTCTTTGGAGTTTTACTTCTGCCAGGGATTGTTTTCCAGCTTTTAATTGAACTCGCCAGTTTTCCATGGCTTTTTTAATGAAGTTTATAATGTTGTTGGAAATTTTGTACATTTGTAGGCATTCTAAAATCCAGGTATGTGGGACCATGTCATAGGCTTTTCTGTAATCGATCCAGGCCATTGCAATATTTTTCCGTTTATTTTTGACTTCTTTAAGAATGTATTGGTCTATATAGAGTAAGTCGTGGGTTCCTCTTTTTCCCTTGCGACATCCTTTCTGTTCTTCTGGGAGAAGTTTCCGCCAATTGAGTGAAAAGTATACTTCTTCTTCTTCTTCTTCTTCTTCTTTTCTTATTATTATTATTATTATTATTATTATTATTATTATTTTAAGCTGATATGAGTTTTTCACATCAACGTTAGCTGATGGTATTTCACTGGAGGCTGAGTGACACCATTTCCTCAGGTTATTATTATTATTATTATTATTATTATTATTATTATTATTATTATTATTATTATTATTATTATTATTATTATTATTTTCAAGCTGATATGAGTTTTTCACATCAACGTTAGCTGATGGTATTTCACTGGAGGCTGAGTGACACCATGTTTCCTCAGGTATTATTATTATTATTATTATTATTATTATTATTATTATTATTATTATTATTATTTTCAAGCTGATATGAGTTTTTCACATCAACGTTAGCTGATGGTATTTCACTGGAGGCTGAGTGACACCATGTTTCCTCAGGTTATTTTATTATTATTATTATTATTATTATTATTATTATTATTATTATTATTATTATTATTATTATTATTATTTTCAAGCTGATATGAGTTTTTCACATCAACGTTAGCTGATGGTATTTCACTGGAGGCTGAGTGACACCATGTTTCCTCAGGTTATTTTATTATTATTATTATTATTATTATTATTATTATTATTATTATTATTATTATTATTATTTATTATTATTATTTTCAAGCTGATATGAGTTTTTCACATCAACGTTAGCTGATGGTATTTCACTGGAGGCTGAGTGACACCATGTTTCCTCAGGTTATTATTATTATTATTATTATTATTATTATTATTATTATTATTATTATTATTATTATTATTATTATTTTCAAGCTGATATGAGTTTTTCACATCAACGTTAGCTGATGGTATTTCACTGGAGGCTGAGTGACACCATGTTTCCTCAGGTTATTATTATTATTTATTATTATTATTATTATTATTATTATTATTATTATTATTATTATTATTATTATTATTTTCAAGCTGATATGAGTTTTCACATCAACGTTAGCTGATGGTATTTCACTGGAGGCTGAGTGACACCATGTTTCCTCAGGTTATTATTATTATTATTATTATTATTATTATTATTATTATTATTATTATTATTATTATTATTATTATTATTTTCAAGCTGATATGAGTTTTTCACATCAACGTTAGCTGATGGTATTTCACTGGAGGCTGAGTGACACCATGTTTCCTCAGGTTATTATTATTATTATTATTATTATTATTATTATTATTATTATTATTATTATATTATTATTATTATTATTTTCAAGCTGATATGAGTTTTTCACATCAACGTTAGCTGATGGTATTTCACTGGAGGCTGAGTGACACCATGTTTCCTCAGGTTATTATTATTATTATTATTATTATTATTATTATTATTATTATTATTATTATTATTATTATTATTATTATTATTTTTCAAGCTGATATGAGTTTTTCACATCAACGTTAGCTGATGGTATTTCACTGGAGGCTGAGTGACACCATGTTTCCTCAGGTTATTATTATTATTATTATTATTATTATTATTATTATTATTATTATTATTATTATTATTATTTTCAAGCTGATATGAGTTTTCACATCAACGTTAGCTGATGGTATTTCACTGGAGGCTGAGTGACACCATGTTTCCTCAGGTTATTATTATTATTATTATTTTCAAGCTGATATGAGTTTTTCACATCAACGTTAGCTGATGGTATTTCACTGGAGGCTGAGTGACACCATGTTTCCTCAGGTTATTATTATTATTATTATTATTATTATTATTATTATTATTATTATTATTTGAATCCAAAGGAAATTTCCCGCCAGCGTATGCTGATGGTTCTTTGGAGGCTAAATCCTCTCACGTCTCCTGGACTCTTTTGAATATTCTTGCCGATCTTAACAATGCTGTTGTTTGGATGATCTCGATTTTCATCTGATTTCTGATTCCTGCAGTCTCTTTGCCAAACTCTTGGAGACCGTTCCAAGGGAGCCAATTACAATTGGTACGTCATTTACCTTCATGTCCCACAGTTTTTCAAGAGGAAGTTACATTATTTATGGCGTTAAATATTTAGATAGGCTGTCAACTAGATCAACTAGTATGAGTGCTTAGACGAATCATCCAACTTGCATGTCATGACCCGTAAGGTCATGAGCATTTTACCTGCACTGAGTGATGCATTTTTGCAAAAGGAGATTGTATAATGCATTTTTTTTTGATTGTGCGAATCTTGTTAATACTTTTTTTTATATAGTTTTAGTTGTGTTATTATCTGCATTGTTTCCAACTGCGCCCTTGTTCTTAGAAAAATCTTAGAATCCAAGGGAATGATGAAATATGAACATCCTACTCGAAATATCGCCGGAACGTAAAAAGAACATTGAAGAAGCTGCAGTGAGGAAGACACTCATACACGCACAGTTCCCCCCCACACACACATACACCCACATACTTATGTACAAAGTGTGTCGAAAATATATCAAGATTTTTGTACGTTTTCGCACACCTTGTATTCTGAAAAAAATAACCTTCCATTCAATCTTTTTTTCAGAAAACAAGGTGTGTCAGAAAAGTACCAAGTAGAAATCTGTATCTATCAAGATAGAAATGAACAATGAATGGAACATTATTTTATACACACCTTATATATATATATATATATATATATATATATATATATATATATATATATTATATATATCAGAAATAGGTACGAGGATATCCCAAAAATAAGATTTCTAAAGCGCTGATGCGCTGGGGAAGTTGTTCGAGCAGCTTTTTTCGGTGATGTTATGTTTTTCGTGCATGCGGTCGACCCAATGATTCGTGGCTTGCTAGATATTTGCAGGAAGTTTGCAATTACGACAAAAGCCAATTCTTCTTCTGCAATATCGTGGCGAGATGTCACAGCGCCCTCAAAGATGCATCGGCTGAAATTATCTTAATGAGATCAATGTAGTATACAGATTTAAATGTCCCTTAGGAGATTGCACTCTCCCAAAAATGAAAATACTTACATCGGTTTTACCTCAACGACATTGTCACGTCGTCTAACTCTCCATTTGACAGATAATAGCTCCATTTCACAACACCTAAAATTACATTGATGCCCCCACTCTAATTACTGAAATATCCTAACGCGAACTTTGGTGGACTAATCCAGAATTCCACCCAAATATTAAAAAGTTGGCCAGAAAACTTGAAAAAATCACAAATAAAATTGTTAAACTGGAGATGTGTCTTTTGTTTAGTTCCATATATATATATATATATATATATATATATATATATATATACATATATATATTATATATTATTATTATTATTATTATTATTATTATTATACTAAGAGAATCACTTTTTATTTCCTAAAGGGTTTTTTCCTGTTTAGTTTACTGACACAAAATTCATACTAAAATACACATGTCCCTGACTCAATTCTGCATATTATTTCACCCTCTCTATGTATATCTTGATTACCTCCTCCTTATATAATGTTAGTCCTCTATGTGATTAAGATGGAGAACGAGAGTTATTGTATTAGAGACATCTAACTTTGTTTAAATTAATTTTAAGATAGAGGTGAGCGGCTAGTGGCGTAGGTACCGTGTGCCAGTAGTAAACTCGCCCTTCCTAGAACCCTCCTCTCCATTAGACATAAAAAGGATATTTTTTGCTTGGACGTCGGGGGAGGGAAGAGTTTGTTACTAGATACTACTGGTAGTGAAATCTGTCTTGTTCGGAAAGAGTTTGTAACTCATAACTACAATGTAGTAAAATTGTGTTTTGCTCGACTGTTGTGTGAGCCAACGTTTTTTTTTTTCTAAGTTTCGATTCCCAAGGTTACTCGATTGCAGGCGGAACAAATGGAGTTTGTTGTAATCTGCTACCACCTTTCAGTAGACGGTCGACCGTTGTTAAACACAGTTAACAGTTATTTCGAATGTTAAAATTCAGTGACGAAATCGTAGCTTTAAAAAAATGTTTTTATTTTCGAAACTCAGTCGTATCTATTTTAAAATTTGTGATAGTTGTTTTGAATTCAAATAAAATGAAAATACAAAAAAAAAAAAAAAAAAGATATTTTAAAGGGGGTGGGTAAAATATTTGCATTTACTTGTCTATAAAAAAAAACTGGATGTGGCTTACTTTTAACGCTTTCAAACCACTAAGAAATGTATGTTGTCGATAAAAACGCCTTCAAACGGCTAAAAAATATTTTAAATAGGGAGCAAGGTTAGATATTTACTGGTAAGATTTTCAGTAGGCACTGCTTAGCATTTTTTAGTGCCGGAGACCAGGATGCATTTATGCAATATGCACCTTTTTGTCAAAGTCGAAAAGTAGTAACATAATAAGCATGAGTAAAAAAATGCACAATGTAAATGTAATTTACTTTTAATACATTTTATACTCGGCACTGCCAAAAATGGCAAAAAAATCCGTATTCGATAAAATAAATTTACTCCGCCTCCTATTGAAGATCAGAGAATTATCCGATTTTAATGAAATTTTCAGTGTTGATTTTTTCAATGAATACATTTTATAATGCATCAGTTATTTTATTTCAAAACTTTCTGATTTTTTTTCATGACATCTAACTTTGACACCAATTATTTTGGGGGTGCAAAATATCGTTGGAGTTATATACTTTCGAAACTAATTACAGTATAGATTTTAAAAAATAAAAAACGAGGGTGTGAATAGAAGAAAACATTTTTAAAGGGAGTTATCCTGGTACTGAAAATCATAAAATTAAATGTAAAATAAAAACAAACAAAAAATTTGGAGATTTTCCTTTTTACACTTTTCGATAGTTATTCAATTGGCTAATATTTTGTAATAGAAAAAAATATACATCGATTTGTTTTGTTTTTTTTTTAAATTGGACTTAAATTTTTAACAGTTTTCTACAAAAATTATCAAATAATGATAATAAATTAAAGTAGTTATCAAATAATATTTGTTTTTAGAATCTAAAAAATATGAAATTTGAAACTTAAAATTGGGCATTTCAAAATTTGAATGAATTTTATCTATTAATTAGGTATAATAATTATTTTTGCTGTTGTAGGCAGTAATATTTCTTTTAAAGAATTTCGATTTATTTCCATTGAATCAGTTTGATCGACACGATTCAGAAATTAAAAAAAAAAAAGTCGTTGATTAATAAGTCAACACAGAAAATTTTATCAAAAGTAGATAATTCCAAGATTTTTGAATTTTTTTTTTTCATTAACAACGACTTCCCATACAAAGATAGGTCACGTGACATTTTCTCTCGGTCATTTCTTTTTTGTAAACAATATTTTTTTAAAGATCGTCTTTTTTTTTTTTGGCGTGTTCAGACCGAAAAGAAAAATATATTTCATTTAAAAGTTATCAATTCTTCTGTAATTGAGTGTATTTGTTGTCTTTTGCTATTGATTATCTAAAAAGAAACTGATATAAGCCGTAAAATTCTAAATAATATTTTAAAAAACAGCGGTCATGTTTACGATGTATTTGAGTAAAATTGACCGAAAATAATAGTTTAATATGTATCAAAAATAAATTACATGTGTAATATCATTTTGCTTTTTTTTTTTTTCACTGATGCCATGAAAATTACTACTTTTCGACTTTGACAAAAATTTTACCTTAAATAATCAATTTAATTTTAATTAGTTTTGGCAGTGCCTATTTCGTACTATTTTTTCGATCAATTTTGCTCAAATATATTTGTTCGCTTTTTATGTATACACGGACTAAAAAACATTATTTAGGATTTTAAGGCTTATAAAAATTTCTTCTTAGAAATCAATAACACAAAATAATAAATACACTCATTACAGAAGAATTAATAACTTTTAAATAAAATATCTTTGTCTTTTTGGTCTAAACACGCAGAAAAAAGTCTATCTAAAAAAAATTGTTTTCTTTTATTCACACCTTCGGTCTATTTTATTTTTATATATACTGTAATTAGTTTCACCTTCATATAACCCCACCGATATTTTGCACAAAATTAAGGGACTTGAAAAAATACGAAAGTTTTGAAATAAGATAACTGATGCATTATAAAATTCATTCATTGATAAATCAACACTGAAAATTTCATTAAAATCGGATAAATTTATGAGTTTAGGTATTTTTTTCAATCGGTGGGGAGGGGGTATTTTTAAAAATATGAATTTTTATATATATATATATATATATTATATATATATATATATATATATATATACATATATTTATTAGGTGTGCCAAAAAGGATCGATATTTTTTGTACTATTTGACACACCTGGTATTCTGAAAAATATAACGTTATATACATTGTTCATTTCTATCTTGGTAAATACAGCTTACATCTCGATACTTTTATGACAAAGCTTTTTATATATATATATATATAATATATATATATATATATATATATATATATATATGGAATAGCTTCTTGCCCTGATGAGCTACTACGAGAAACTATCAGTTGGTATATATGACTAATTAGGATGAACTTTACAATTTTCTCTACTCAGGTATCAAGCACTTTTTACATTTTAGCTTTCGACAATCCTAGTGGTTTATATATGCATTTTTTCATGTATATTTTTTTCTGTTGGCCTAGTGTTATGGCATTAATCGATTAATTTCAGTTAGTGCCACCCTCTTGGTCTTTTCTTTTTTTCATTTTTCCCCTGGTGAAGTTTGGTAGTATATTTTTTACTAACAAATTATCTGCTTTTTTTAACGCAAGGGATTACTAATAGGATTAGTGTATTTTATATATATATATATATATATATATATATATATATATATATATATATATATATATGCAGAGTTCCTATTGTAGGGCAGACTGGGCTCTTCAGCCTTGGGTAGGTAACCAGTCTAGGAGAGGGATAACTCTGAATTCAAAATTCCTGAGGTCGGTCGTTGATTGGGTTTGTGGCAACCCTTGATGCACCAATTCTTTCCTATCGACTGTGCCAAAAAGTGTAGATGGCCCAACACAACCCGGTAGAGCTCTTTAGCAGTGAGTTTAATAAACTTTCACCGACAGCATACCACCATGATCATCTGTTTACAGATGTGATCACTCTGGTGATTGTAAAGTATATACACAGATGTATGTATTTAAAACAGTTAAAACACAGCTGCTTACATGGTAGCTGACAATGTCCTTGACGTTAACGGATCGGTTTGACGTGAAGTCAGTCGGATTTCGCTCCTGGTCGGAGTTAGTTGTGTCTAACCACACTGATGAGAAGTGAATCATCGAAACACGGTGTCTGTGGATGAATTATCATATGCTCCCGTAACCCGGAAGACCTCTTTAATAAACTTTCACCGCCAGCATAACGCAATGATGATTTATTTATATATATATATGTTGAAAAAATGAATAAAGGAAAGAAAGTATAGAATGGATAATATAGGATATTTTAATCAATTTTACTTACACGTGTTTCGGTCAGGAGTTTAACCATGTGTACATTATTCAAACTATTATTATTTTTAAATAACCAAATTTATTCTGATGAAGGTCGAATTTTCTTTGTGTGTGGAACATTTCTACATTTTTTCTATTATTATTATTTCATTTCATTTGGTTATTTAGAAATAATAATAGTTTGAATAATGTACACATGGTTAAACTCCTGACCAAAACACGTGTATGTAACATTGTTTAAAATATCCTATATTATCCATTTTATACTTTCTTTCCTTTATTCATTTTTTCAACATACCGTCGGATTCACTTCCAGTTTCATTTTACACACACACACACACACACACACACACACATATATATATGCACACACACACACACACACACACACACACACACACACACACACACACACATATATATATATATATATATATATATATATATATATATAGTGGTAACCTGACATACGATTTTAATTCAATCCGCTCGTAAGTCATTTTCCTCGAATATCAAATCAACTTGACCCTTTGAATTAAAATGAAATATCATTAATCCGTTCCAAACAAACTAATGCTTTTTGTTACGTCTATTAAATAGGAAAAATAGCAAGTGTGTTGCAAAAAAAAAAAATAGCGCGTAGTTTGGAAAACTCGTATGTTGGATCATTTGTAATTCAATGTATCACTGTATATACAAAGTGTGTCAAAAAAGTATCGAGATCTTTGTACTTTTTTACACATTGTATTCTGAAAAAAAAAAAATTTTTTTCATAATACAAGGTGTGTTAAAAATATCAAGTTTAAGGCTGTATTTACCAAAATAAAAATGAAGAAGGAATGGAACTTTTTTCAGAATACAAGGTGTGTCAAAAGTGCAGCATATCTCGATACTTTTTTGACACACCTTATATATATACACATACACATAGCGCTAATACCCTTGGTAAAGTTATGGATTCAATTCTCCCAACAGATATGGGTAAATAGTAGGTCAGACTGGACTCTTTAACCATGGCTATGTAACCGGTCTATGAGAAGGAAAACTCTGAGTTCAAATCTTTTAAATTCCGCTTAATAGATTGACCTTGTGACGCATCGTCCTCGCGCGTGGGCGTTGGTGAACACACACACACACACACACACATACACACACACACACACACACACACACACAGATGGACCAGATTAGCTCAGTCGTTAGAGCGGTCGGCTAGAGACCAAAAGGTTCCTAGTTTGATACCCGCCCTCGCCAACTCAGCATATGAGTAGCACAAGGAGCTGTGTGTTAAAGTAAGGAGCTGATGGTAGGTGTGACGCTCCACCTCAGACACTAAAACAATCTCCTTGCTCTAGCGCTATTGAAAAGGGGATAGACACCCTCGCTGCATGGCTAATACCGACATTTGGCCGCCCGACGACTTTACTTACTTATATATATATATATATATATATATATATATATATATATATATATATAACCTTTACACAACTGTATGTAACCGAAAGCTTTCCAATAAATGAATTTCTTAAAGATACCTCTTCTTATATACTACAATATCAATCTAAAATTATGAAGGCAACAATTGTTCAAGACGTTTTTGTTGTGTTGCGACTGTCTAGATTCTTTAATTTTTTTTCTTTATATGGATGGAATGACCTTTTTATTCTGTCATAGACATTTTGGAATTCTTTTCTTTTTTTTTGTTATCAATTGTATTTTTTTTTTATTCATCGTAAGTATGTGCTTGTGTTTGTGAGTTTGGATGTGTACTTTCGAAAAAATAGATGAACTACGAGAATCTATTGTGATGCAAAAACTAAGCCTGGGGATTCAAAACGAAACGATGGAAAGAATCAAAAGGAAACAAAAAAAGAAATGTGCGGAGGAAATTTAGAAATAAATAAAAGTGTTGCTTCGAATGCCAATAAAGGAGTGGGGGGGGAAAGAGTGTCATTACGTGTACAGGAAAGATGATGAGTCGTAGGAGACATTGCATAGTGATACAGCGAGATTTTTCTCATTTTCCTTATTCTTTTAAAATGTCGATGTTTTGGCATTAAAAAAAAACATATTTCTTCCACATTTATTAGACATTCTGTAATCTTACATTTCAGCTCAATCGGAAGAACATCCACCTAGGAACTATAAGGTTCTTGGTTCGATACCGGCCATCACCCACTCAGCGCATGAGTAGAATAGCTTGGATCTGTGCGGTATAGTAGAGAGCTGATGGTAGGTTTAACGCTGCATTTTAGACACGAAAAATAAGGATCTCCCTTATCTAGCGCTAGAGAAAAGGGTATAGTGTCCCTCGCTGTCCCGGTGAAACCGACAATAGCCTACTCAGCCGACTTTGCTATTATTATTATTATTATTATTATTATTATCATTATTATTATTATTATTATTATTGTTGTTGTTGTTGTTGTTGTTGTTGTTTTTTTCACACACACCTAAGCTGACGTTCACGTGCGACAAGTGACAGCAAATCTACTCAGGTATCCAGGACTTTTCAGAGTATCCTAGCTGATATTAACAGTGCTGTTATTTTTATTATTATTATTATTATTATTATTATTATTATTATTTTGTTTTTTCACACACACACCTAAGCTGGTGGTTCACTTGCGGCACGTGACAGCAAGTCTACTCAGATATCCAGGACTTTTCTACCTGATATTAACAGTGTTGTTGTTGTTGTTGTTGTTATTATTATTATTATTATTATTATTATTATTATTATTATTATTTCACTTTTTGCGATATATATATATATATATATATATATATATATATATATATATATATATATATGAAGGGGTTTACTGATTTTCCAATTCTCTTCGGTATTCTGGGTGTCTCTTTCAAGAATAATGTGCATGTCTTGCAGAACATTATTACCTTCTCCTCTACAGTGTGAAAAGTACTTTCAGAGTTTTATTCTTCTTCACAAAGTTAAATAGACGGGTAAAGATTTAGCAAGATAACACCCCGCACTTAATCACAGTATGTTACTCAATTACTCATATTGTAATTCTCCCAGATTTACGATTGTCTTAGGGCTAACCCTCTTGCTAGATGATGTCCAAACGCTAGTTCACATTTGTAGAGTGTAATATCGCATCTACAAAAAAAAGAAAAAAAAAGAAAAAAAAAGATAGCAATGTCAATTTATGCATATGGAAGATTTACATTCTGATATAGTAAATTCTATTATAATTTATGCCACTGAGATAAAAGAATTTTAATCACAAATACAAAATAATGACTATAAAAGAGAAGAATTGAATAAAAATTATTATGATTGTGGATTTTTCAGAATTCAAAAATAAACATTGTTAAGCAATCCTCAATGTAACGTAGCGGGTTGTTCGTAGTCACAGTACCGATTAGCGATACGTAACGTACGGGGTTGTTCGTTTCTTTCACGTTACCAAATCGCATATAAGTTATGTGGCCGTCGTCTTTCTCATAAGGTGTGGAACTTCTTGGGGTTGTTTACAACTCCACACACTCGCAGAATCTAGTAGTTCTTTGGTCAGTATCAAGCGGGTGAGTATCAACTTACACAGGCCGCGTGCTCCTCGTTACGGCCAATTTGACTTGTTGACAAGTTTGTTGGTTTAATGGTTTTCATTCATGAGTTCCCCGGCGTGTAGTAAATAAAGATGTGGACAGTATTTCCCACTTTTCATGAATTTATTTTCTCAATGAAAGTTATTGAGAGAGAGAGATAGTCGGTTTCCTTAAATATGTTTTTAATGATACTCTTAACTTCGTTCCAACGGTCAGTACCAATTATCAGGCTTAGGTATGTTTTTACTTCGTGCAGTGTAAAATATTACATCTCAGGTTTCACACATCAGCGACACCATATCTCCATGTCCAGGACCCAAGTCGCTCGCCTCTCACCAGCTCGGTCAAACCAAGCTCAACTGACCTTACTCACTCGGTCTCCAGGACTTAACTACTCCCTCGGTCTCCGGGACTTAACTGATTCAAAATCTAAGGTTCCCTCATTAAATAGAAATCGAAGTCGAGGTTTCTAGAATCTTCTCGAGCCTTTCGAACGTTCTAACTGTTTTACCAAATTACACATGTCACTTAAGAGGTCGACGGGTCAACCATCCCTTCTTCTGACAAACCGATTAAACTAAATTTTACTAGCATAATCCCAGACTTAATGGCTCCGAATAGACTCAAAGGTGATAATTAGTTTTACATTGCTTCCCCACTCCTGTAAGGTCTGAGAATCATGCTACATCCTATTAAGGTTTCTCCGTGTCTGGCACAAGGCCACAAATATGGTGTTCCTTGGTCCATTATGCTACACTCAATTTAGTGGAAATTATTTAAAAGAAATCTCTTATTGTTGTTGATGTTAAACCTTCATTTATCGCTGATCAGTCCTAGGTACATCAAGGAAAATGTTAACTAGAATTCCTAGGAAATGCAAAATATTTGACATTAGTGAAAATTGATTTTATAATTGGGTGTTATTTAAACTACAGATTCATCAATTCAAATTCTTTATATCAAAGTTAAATGTTTTTGAATTCTACTGGAATATAAAACATTTTCATTGGTCCACAACAATGATTATTCTCTTCTTAAATCTTTTATCTTGATCAAAAATTAAAACTAAAGACATTTTTATATAGGCAGATTATGGATTATATGGAAAGGTGATGTCACAGATGAGATAAAGCGAACATTCTTACAAATGGTAACCGTATCTGTGCTACTGTATGGCTGCATCATTTGATGAACTTTTGGAAGCAGCGCATCACAAGAAAGCAGCTGAACGGCCATTTGACCCAAACCATCCGAATGAGACGAAAATGCATGCTGAAAACTGGTGGAGAAGCAAGGACGAACTCATAAGTGTTGTTCTGGTTTGGTCACCTGCACATGTACACACGAGCGTAGGCCGACCAGCGAAAAGGTACATCAATCAGCATTGTGCGGATTCTGGATGCTGCATGATAGGAACTGTTGGTGAGAGTCATGAATATCCGTGCTGCTATCACGGCCTGATGCTGTTGCTGCTGCAGCTGATGATGCTGCTGATGATAATGCTGCTGTTGTTGTTGTTGATAATGATGATGATGATGATGATGATGATGATGGGTATGGATAACCTGATAGAGTCTCCGCCCTCTCGTTGTCATGTCTGATTGACACAAGATAATAATGATGATGATGATGATGATGATGATGAGACTGTATAACCTGATGGAACCCACGCCATCTCGCTGCCATGTATGATTGGAACAAAGATAGGCAGATATCTGTCTTTTTAAGAAAAACAGAGAAATAATATCAGATTGGCTAATCTCATTTACTTGTTTGTTGACGTAAGATGTAGACAGTTATTATTTCTCAATTGCATTTTTTTAATTATTATCATAACTTAGTTTCTGTTTTTTAACTAGTGATTGCTAAAGCAAAGTATGCAAATTAGCTAACGTTATTAGGGTGGGGGCAGCAAACATTAATACTTGTGTCAATTTTTATAGCAGACTACAAACAGATTTGTCAGAAAAGAGTTTGTTTTCGCAACACAATTTTATCAAGAAGCCAGATCTGTAGAAACAAATTGATAAGCAGTATATATACACACACACACACACACACACACACACACACACATATATATATATATATATATATATATATATATATAAGTTGAAAAATAGAAGTGAATCTGGCAATATATTGAAAAACTAAAGAAAGAAAAGAAAGAAAATGTTGAATGGATGCAAATTGTTTATTGCGGTGCCCACACGTGTTTCTACCGAGAGGTTATCCTTGTGCACATCGTATTCTATTTATTATGATTTTAAATATCAAATATCTTGCCTTAAGAACGGCCATTCTTCTCTATATCTTAAAAAATTGATATTTTTCATTCGTATTATTTAATTCTATTTTGTATTTAAAATAATCAAAAATAAATGTTAATAATAATAATAATAATAATAATAATAATACAATGTGTACAAGGACAATCTCTTGGTAGAAACACGTGTCGGCGCTCCAATAGACAATTTTTATCCATTCAACATTTTCTTTCCTTTAATTATTAATTTTTTTCATTATATATATGTAATACAATGTTGGTCGGGGTGCCAAATGTAATATTATGATCTGGTCACGGGACCAAATGTAATACGATGTTGGTTTTGCTGCACGCGGCTCTAAATGTAGTACGATGTTGTCGCGGCGTCGAATCTAACGCGATGGGTGTTCTTTGACCCACAGGAAAGTTGAAGTGCTTGTTCCGGGCTGTACCTGAAAATGACCAAATTCATCAAGGTTGTTCCACAATTAACACGAACGCGTTTTTAACAATAAAAGACCTTTATTAATCATACAGTGATTAAAAATCATGTACAACCACAAAGGGATATCGAGTTGAAGTTGAGTCGGTATTTTGTGGACTGACTGGCGATATATGCTGTGTTCTGATTCAAATTCAGGACTTTGAGTAACAAGCCGACAAAGCAAACACGGTGACAAGGGCCATGAGATGGAGCTATCAATCTGCTAGGGAAGCAGTTGTCCAATCTGGTCAAGAACCAGCTGTCCGATCTGCCTGGGACCCTTTTGGGTCCTCTTTTATGGATTCCAAACCCCTGAATCCAGGGCTCTGATTGGCCAGCCAATCGAAACGCCGGACCAATGGCCCTACAGTGTAAACATCAGGAGGTGTACGAAACCCAACCCACGCGGTCGCATTTGATTGGACGGCCAATCAAAATCATGGCATTGGGTTACTTATCTCGGAGGTAGGTAACAAGTCTCCGCCCCAGTTTCCTGATTGGTGAGGCACCTGATAATATTTTTGTTATTGTATAAATGGTCCTGTCAATTGTTATGATAATTCCCAGGAACTGGCCTAAGACTACCCGGGTAAATTGAGATTATCAACATTTTAAAGATTTACTCTTTAAACTGTTTTTGCTAAATAAATGTCCTTATCTTACACAGTCCCCACAAGAACAATAATAGATATGGATATGTCAGCAGCCATTCCTTTTTCATCAACTGATTTCTGCCATTAGAATTCCCCTTCTTCAAAATTACTTCCTATCTTGTGTCGACGCTACAAGAATGATAATATATATTTATGTGAAAACATTTGTATAAACAAAAAGTCATTTGTGTTATATCAACCATCAACCGACTTTTAGCCCTTAGAATTTCTTTGTGTTAGAGTAATTAATTTTATCTTGTGTTGACTTTACCACACCACTGACTTGTACTCTAATCTAAGTCACTTGTATGACTCTAGACTCAATTGTGATTTTTAAGTATCCAGTCAGACATCCGTCTTTATATCAACCACTTTCAGCCTGGATAAAATGGTTCCCTATCTTTTTGGAGTCTCCATGTAAATGATAATATGATAAAACAGACCTCTGCTTTACATCAACCTATTTCTGCCATTAGGATTGGTTTTGTTCAAAAATTATTTATCATCTTGTTTCGACACTACAAGAATGATAATATATATTTATATGAAAACATTTGTATAAACAAAAAGTCATTTGTGTTATATCAACCATCAACCGACATTTAGCCATTAGAATTTCTTTGTGTCAGAGTAATTAATTTTATCTAGTGTTGACTTTACCACGCCACTGACTTGTACTCTAATCTAAGTCGCTTGTACGATTCTAGACTCAATTGTTTTGTTTTTAAGTATCTAATCGGATATCGCCAATCAGTCCATAACACTACAGTGTTATATATATATATATATATATATATATATATATATATATATATATATAAGGAAGTTGGCTATGTACTTATAACTCACAAACGAAAGGTCATTCAGATTAGAAATCTTGCATACCACTTAATATGCCTATAACTAAGACACACACAAAATTTGTTTTTTGATTTTTAATAATTAAGCGATATAATTTAAACGACCTTTAACATCATCTTCAACCCCCAGCCACCGTCGGAACCTTTGAAGTGGCGTCAGCCGACATAGACTAACGCCATCTGTAGGCCTGGCTAAAAAAAAAAAAAAAAAAAGATTTCGGAAATAAACAACACTACCGTTAAAGAACACTTCCGTCCCAACCTACCCCACATGTTGTGAACTTGCCATTACAATAGTCCCACCCCACCCATTACTGTATAAAAAAGAAAGACGATTTTTTTATTTCTAAGAAATAAAAAAAATCGTCTTTTTTTATAAACAATAAGGGTTGGGTGGGGCTGTTCTTCTTAGCATATGATTCTAGCAAAAATATTTTTTTTTACTAATATGTATTTTAATTAGGTATCAAAAATTCAAGCACCAATTTTCAGTTTAAAAACAAATTAAAATTAATTCAATCGATTTAAAGTCAAATTCTTGTTTTAGTTGAAAAGTAGCAATATAATGAGCATCAGTTAAAAAAGCAAAATAATATTACATATGTAATTAATTTTTGGTACATTTTAAACATTAAATTCTGCCAAAAAATTGACGGAAACGGGCGCTTTGTGTCAAGTAAATTGCATACTATATAAACACGTTATTAAGATTTTAAAACACTTATAACAGTTTCTTCTTAGAAATCAATAACAAAAAAATTAAATAAACTATGTACAGAAAATTACTAAACAGCAGAGGTGCTGACTATGTATTCTACAGCCTCAGCCGATAGAGTTAAATAAGGACACAAGTTTTATACTTAGCTCTGTTTAATTGTTACTTTGTAGGGTGAAAAAAGAAAATAGATTAATATTTTTTATCACTTGAATGCATATTGAAATAAACAATTAAGAAATGAATTTGAGTTTTTGTCATATGTACAAACAATTTTTTAGAAAAATAGATTTATGTTCCAAAAAAATGCAAAACTTAAGGATTACATTTTGAAAATAATATTTTAAATGTAAAAAAAATAATTCCAAAAATAAATATTGTAATGTACAAATTCTCGGTAATGTTTTTAATTCTATAAATTATTTTCCTCTTATTCTCTCTCTTACCCATTCATTCACTGGTGTTCTTAAATTATTTTTTTTAGTCCGGTCATGGATCGGGTACTTTTGCTAGTATATATATATTGGAAATGACTGAAGAGGATTTAGACTTTAACTTTTTTTAATTGTTTTTTTTCTTTTTGGTAACCAAGATGTAGAGATAGTAGAGCAAACTTTTGGGAAGAACGATTTGGAATTATTTTTCCGCACAGAAAATATTTCTATCTCAATTCTTCCCATAAAATATGCAAACGTTTTCTCTTTGATGGATCACTCACGTCAGAGAAATTTTTAAACTATGTAACTATAACCGCTTTGAATTGCCAGGGACGGAATATCAATTCTTCTTTTGTTATTTCTTTTATTTACTAAAGCAATAGCAAATATCAGTTTCCTTTATTGTATTCCTTACTTTAATAATACATTTTTAAAAGGCTTCTAAGAAAAAAATAAGATGAAATTTTGGGTTTCTGGAAATATATAGGTTATTTTTTGGCTTCTTTGGATGTTGTTCTTATTCTTTTCCTTGTTTATTTTTTTCATTTTTTTTATGACTAATGCTCGAAAAATCACTGATGTTCACGTAGGTGACATGACCTATCAACTTCCATTCTTTTCTCCCATATACTTTTTTATTGATTGTATCAAGGATTCTTAAAATTATTTTCAAACGGGATATTATGATAAATGTTTTATGTAAACCCGCTTTCGTAATTAATCAATCTAATTTATAGATTATAGCATAGTAGCCTTCAAAAAGGTGAGAATATCTATGGATGGTGTTGGATTTAGAGAGTTGTTGTCCTGTTGAGTTGAGTAGCAATCACTAACTCAGCCCAAAGAACAATTTGTGCTTAGACCTATTGGTACTTATAGTACTCTGGATTAGTCCATAGTTGCGTCAGTGTGATCTCATTCCCTGAGATCTGATTGGCTGATGGTTTCAGAGGGGACATGGTGATAGATAAATGTCCACCTTTCTACACTATGCCCTTGGAACTGTTTGGGGTCGGTATTTGAGTTACAATCCACTTTCATCCTGTCTACTAACTGGACGCTAGTTGGAATCCCACTGCAACGGTGTGTTGTATTATTCTACAGATGGTTCAGCACACTTGACTGGGAATAAATCCTATTTATTCACCCAATCCTTCACTCGTGCAGATGGTGACTCGTATTCAATTTTTAAGCGGAATTTAAAAGGTTTTTAATAAGAGTTTTCCTTCACCTAGACAGATTTCCATATCAATGTCAAAGAGCCCTCTCTGCCCTACTATTTACCCTTAACTTGGGAGTGACTGGATTAACATATTTCGAAAGGGTAGTAGTGCTATGGGAAATACAAAGTCTCGTTTGGGATTTGAAATCGGTTTGCCGTGTTCATTTCCCACGACGATAACCATTGCACGGGGAACTAATTATAATTTTCTGTATGGGAAGTATAGATCCACAGATCTGGTACTAGCATATAGTATATTGATTGACTAATTGCTTGATTTTAACGCCATTGCAACCAGTCTAGGGTTTTGTCATCCTTAGAGTTTAGGGAATGATGTTTATTGTCTGTTCATATTTACATATTCTGAGTAATGGTTTTTCAAGAGTTTTTTTTGTTGTTATTTTGTGCATGATCCTATTGAATATAAATGATTTTTTAAAAAAGATCTATCTTCACCATATATTGGCCTTTAACAGATACTACCACTCAGACTGGTCCTGCAGGTAATGGTAGTGAAAGAGTTAAAGCACACAAACCAGACCTCCAGAACTGGAACATTACCATCAGATGCAGTTTAATGCCATAATCATGAAACCCTTTTTAATGGTGCTTGTTACCCCTCATCGAGGGATATAGAATCATGTGTAGTATTTCTGAATTCTATGATAAGTCGGATGCAACGAATTATATATATAATTACTCGCTATGAAGACCCATTGCGATCCCGAGACCCCCCCCCCAAAAAAAAAAAAGTACGTCATTTTCCAAGTAATTTAGTTTTGCGAAATATTTTCTGTCGAAGGTATCGGTAATAGACTAACGCCTAAGAACCGTTATCTGGCACTCATCTGGTGGTGATAAAAATACGTCATCTCTGTATAAATGCTTCTCTTTTGGTTGGCTTCAAAGAATGGGCCTTTTTTTTACTGCAATGGGATAAATGCTAGTTCCTTGAATTTGGGGAAGCTAATGTATCCCTGTCACTGACGCTCGATGGTTTACCACAGAAAACTATAACACAATTTATTAATCTTAATCTTAAGATCGCCAGAAAAGTTTTTTAAAAATTCAATCGGAATCGAACACAAAATTAAGGATCTGTTAATCTAGCTGGCTAAACCATAACCATAAGAGTCGTGTAAGAATCTAACGGCATCTTATATGGCACAAAGCAGCAAGTTTAGAGGCATTTATTCATTGAGCCAAACCCTTTTCCATCCATTTTCATAGTAAAATCATTTCCAATGTATTTTATCTGGTGCATTTTTATAGTAAAATAGTTTCCAAGGCATTTTCATGCTAACAATAATATCAATGCATTTTTGTAGTAAAAAATATTTTTAATAGCATCTTGTTTTAGAAAACATCATACTAATGTATTTCTATACTACGCATGGAAAAAAACTGATTGAATTAGCACAATTAGACGAGGTTTCCATTGGTTTTTATTTAGCAGTAAATAAACTAATACCATATAAAATGCAATAATTTATTTTTTAATAACTGAACACAGTATGAATGACTTAAGAAATTCACTAGTTTTCTTAAAGTTTCTTAAAGCTTTTTTTCAAGTAATGCTTCATGAAGACTTTATGAATTATGCTGAATTTAGATTCTCAAAGAATTGGACGATGATTCTAAAAGATTTGGACGGGGGTTTACCTTTTATCCATAAGCGCGAAATAAATTCTCGACATACATCATTCCGAAAGTGATGCCTCAATTAAAACTTACACACGAGAAGTATTTATCATGTAACGTTGTCATTAGCTGATATTATTCATCTCTAATTATTACTACGTATTTTTAGATAATATTTAAGTTGTGTGATTTATGCATGAGTGCATTGATAAGGGTAAAAAACATAAAAATAGATATTTTGTTTTGAAAGACACGGATTCTTTTCAATCATTTTATAATTAAGCTATGGGTTATTGATATAGCTACGTAAAATGTTTACTTTTAACACGTGGTACAGTAAAAGCTCCAAGCGTAGTTTTAAAACTAATTCAAAATTAATTAAAATTGATTCTATGATCTAGCAATTAAAGCTTTATTTTTATGCTGGAAATCAAATACTTTGCAAAGAAAAGGCAATTAAGAAAAAGAACGATTTAAAATGCTTCCTTAGATACGCGGGCATACGTTCACATTCACAAATATATATATATATATATATATATATATATATATATATATATATATATTCATCAAAGTGTTACTACCGTGTCAACATTGTTGTAGCATAAGTAGTTAATCCAATAGGGCTCAATATATCTTGTAAAATATTGAGCATTAATAGTTGTAGAAAAGTTATTTTCCTACCACGGTTTCGGTGTTCTTAGTACACCGTCTTCAGGGGAACTAAGTAAATCTATGTTGCTATTGAAATATATACTCGCCTACTATTAATAAGATTAAAACAGGTGAGTATATATTTCATTAGCAACATAGATTTACTTAGTTCCCCTGAACACCTAAGAACACCGAAACCGTGGTAGGGAAATAACTTTCTACAAACTATATATATATATATATATATATATATATATATATATATATATATATATATATATATATACATTTAATGTGGAAATGGTTCTATCTTATTTAAAACACATGAACTATATTTTATCTGAGTTCAAATAGAGAGCAATGCCTGTTGCTGTCTGCTCCTGGGTATGCGACAGAGAAACTTAACTATCATTCCAGCCGATAAGGGAGCAGTACACTATTATGGACACAAAAATATATAGAGGAAGCAGAAGCATAGTTAGAAAATAAACAATACAAACCACTCCTAACAGATCCCACTAACGAATACAAACAAGAATTGATAAACCTTATAAAAAATCTTAGCCCACCCACGCAAACCAAGACAAAGGCCCTAACACCACCAAACAACCGCTATATTCTACACGCGACCCAAAATACATAAACTCCCCAAACTTATAGCACAACATTCAACTAGCCACACCAACCCCAATAACGTACACGCCATCGAACACCTCACAAAAGCCCTAAATATCACCCCCAGGAAGACCCATAATAGCAGCTAACGGGACCCTAACTGAATCCTTATCAGGATACATAGACAACATCTCCTACGACGCACAATCCCCACACACATCAAAGACACCACGCACTTCCTAAATGAAATACAAAAGATAGGTACACTCCCCGAGGGAACCATCCTGGCAACAATGGATGTTGTATCCCTATATACCAACATACCACATAAAGAAGGGATTCAGGCATGCAGGGAATTCCTCACACAAAACAAAATCCCCACAGACAAAATCAACGACATATGCCACATTATCAGATTCATTCTAACACATAATAATTTCCAATTCAACAAAAAAAAACCTACAAATCAGGGGCACGGCGATGGGTACGAAGATGGCACCTAGCTATGCAGATATTTTCATGCACACACTAGAAACAAAATTACTCAAAGACTACCCTCTAACCCCAACCTACTACTATAGATATTTAGACGATATATTTCTTATATGGACACATAGCCTCAACAGCCTCCTAGATTTCCACACACACTTTAACAGCTACCACCAATCCATCAAATACTCAATAGAATACTCCACCAGCTCGATCCCTTGCCTAGACATTACCACAAAATTTAAGAAATAATACCATAAAAACCACTTTTTACACCAAACCCACTGATAACCACACATTTCTAAACTATAACAGCAACCACCCCAATAAACTAAATAAATCGATAATCTATCGTGCATGCATGAGACTAACAGGCATATGTGAAGACCAACAAGAATATATACAACACACAGCCAGCCTAGCAAGAAAATTCCCAAATAGTGACTACCCCATAAATTAATAAAAAAAGTATTCGACAAAGCATCATCTCTTAATAGACAAGAACTACTCTTATACAAACCACACCAAACAAATGACCGAATCCCTATGGTATTTCACCACGGTCAACACATGCACAAACTAACTAAGCTACTCACTGAACAATATAACACCCTAGAAACCGACCCCTCAACAACGTCCATCTTCAAAACCCCGCCCATCAACGCAAAAAAACAACCACCCAACCTACCTAACATCCTTACTGCACCCAGAAAAAATTACATAACACCGTACGGAAAGGTAATAAAAGATGCAACAAGCCTAGATGCCAAATTTGCAGCCACATACATACAGAAACCGAAATAAAAATACCCTACACAAACATAACAATCCATCCGCCACACCTAACATGCGATAGCGCTAGCATCATATATTATATATACTGCACACAATGCAGAAATAGCGGATATGTGGGAGAAACATTAACATTCTTTAGACTAAGACTAAATAACCACAAATCCACTATAAATCTCAAATCCCCGCATAGTACAATAGCACTTCATTTTAACACCCTATCACACAACCTTACACACCTCAAATGCATTTTGATACAACACGCATTTCCAACAACGCAATCTAGAAAACAATCAGACACTAAATGGATTCTAAAATTACAAACACACGTGAAGGGATTGAACGCAGACATCGGAATTCTCCGTTATTATAAATATTTCACAGACGCTACCGCTGTCGATAACAACAGAGACAAAAAAGCCGTTAAACAGGAATAACATTCATTTGATAAAGGGTATCTAACGAACCAGAAAATTTATGACAAAAAATAATTTAAAAAAATAAGTGAATCCAATATTCCATAATATCGAGTTCATTCATTTATGTATTTTTAATGCTTCGTAATAACGCCCAATTAAAAAAAAAAAACATTAAAATATATATATATATATATATATATATATATATATTATATATATATATATATATATATATATATGTATAGATAAAAGGATATGAAAACACAGAATGCTCTTGAAATGAAAATATTTTATATCATATTCATAGCTAATATTGAACAATATTTCGATTTATAAAAATCAGCTTCAGAGCTTGTAATTTTAACATAATTTCATACAGTGAAATGCGTGAAGAATTTCACATTTACCATGATTTCATACAATCTAATAGACAGTATAATTTTAACATAATTTTAACATATTTTCATACATTCAAATAGACGGAATAATGTTTAGATTTTCACGTAATTCTAACATAATTTAATACATTGAAATACTTCTAATATTTCCCACATATAAAAACTATTAGCTCTTAAGAAAAGAATGTTTGACACTAACTTTCCGAGCCTCCTGATATAAGATTTGCAGATATTAGTTTTCTCTTAAATGCATAAAAGCGAGACTAGCCGTTAAAAGTAATCATATCTCGCCTCACCTACATGAGTGAGTAACCGTTACAAATGGAGTGCTTACATAAATACTATATACAATATATATACACACACACATATATATATATATATGTGTGTGTGTGTGTGTGTTTGAGAGAGAGAGAGAGAGAGAGAAAGAGAGAGAGAGAGAAAGAGATAGATAGATAGATAGATAGAGAGAGAGAGAGAGAGAGAGAGAGAGAGAGAGAGAGAGAAAGAGAGAGTTTTTGTGTGTATATGCAGAGAGAAAGAGAGATAAATAAGAGGAGAAATACTGAATCTATGTATGTATGCATGTATCAATCTATCTATCTATCTATCCAGATCACAATCTCAGTTTGCCTTTTATCAGTATCTTCATATCTCTCTTTCTTTGCATATATATATATATATATATATATATATATATATATATATATATATATATATATAAAGATAAATCTAATGAGTCAGACGAACCTACTATTAGTTTCGCTTAATGCTCTTCAGGGCTAAGACTTGACTCTTTTGAAGATGACATTTTATTTTTCGTCAAATCAACAAAATCCCTAAAGAAGATCTACTAAACAGACTGAAACACTGCAGCGTTGGCTGAATAAACATCACTCATTTTATTGAACATGTGTCTTTGACATTTTCCCCTATATTTCACACACACACACACACACACACACACACACACACACACACACACACATACACACACACACACTCACACATACACACACACATATATATATATGTACACATATATATATATATATATTGTGTATATATATATATATATATATATATATATTATATATGTATATATGTATATATATATATATATATATAGAGAAGAGAGAGAAAGAGGGGAGGGAGAGAGATAGTGATAGATATAGAGATGGATATAGAGATAGATAGATGAACTGAGCAGCTAAATAAGCAGGAAACTATGTTAAACTTGGCGGTATACCCTGGGGCAAGCTTATGTCGGTCTATATCCGTAATAGCACTGTAGAGGGAAGTATAAAATAAAACGATGGTCTATTAATTCATTCAAAGTCGCATTACTTCAAATCAGTAAATTACTCAAATCCGCTCAGGGAATTTAAGTCCAAATATTGATTTGGGAACTATTATAAAAGTGTGTCCCAATGCATTTCACAAAATGAGATAAGAATTTATTCCAAGAAAACGCGATTAATATAAATACGGAAAAGACGACAACCGCTATCCCAGCCGATTCCATTAATTGCAGAAGCGGAAATCACGTGGTTACGCGCTTGCTTGTCGTTTCAGATGGTAAACGGACAAGTCACAAATTTATATTCACAGGCTTTTAGCGCTCTTTATGCTGTTCATGTTCCTAATAGAGACGGGGAAATAATGCTCTCTCTATATTTTTATTGGAAATGCTGCATTGACAAAGATAGTCATAGTCGAGTAAATCGTTGGATAATTTTGAAAGTTTGGACAATATTACCTTTAGGCGCGCCTTTTTTTATCTCGATGAAGAAAGGACATGTTTTTCATTTACACCGTAAATATCCGGTTGTTTGTTAGGGGTTAGAGTTAGGGGTTAGGGTTAGGAGTTAGTTTTATAATTTTTTTAAAATCTAAAAATCGTCTGTTAAAACAACCGGATATTGACGGTGTAAATGAAAAACATGTCCTTTCTTAATCGAGAGGAAAAAGGGGTGCCTAAAAATTATATGGTCTGGAAGTTTAAACCAGTCTTCTGAAATCATGTAAAGGTTTCAATCTTAAAATATCGAGTTACCTGTCTCTTGTCTTTTTGTGTGTGTGTGTTTTTTTTTTGCTTGTCATCCTGTGTCTCTTCCCTGTTTCACTCTCATGCTATTTTTAAATATACAGCAATTCATCCGTCTCTCCCTTCTCTCTATCTGAATGTGAATATATACCTGCATAACTATATCTTTCTGTTATATATATATATATATATTATATATATATATACATATATATATATAATAGTATTTGATAATATGCTTTTGAAGCATTGTTCTCTGGTTCGATCTCTGATGGATGGAGATCGTAGGTATACCCTGCTGATGAGATCTAATAAGGTTGAAACACCTGTACAGTGTTCCACATATCGCACGCGTTATTCACCGAGTTTGCTTGTCATGATTATTTCAATAATTATCGAATTCTATACGGTTTACACGTTGTAATTGTCTCCAAAAATATAAATAATAAATAATATATATATATATATATATATATATATATATATATATACTTTAAACATACGCTCATTTCTTTTTTGGGCGCCGGTGGTTGTCTTCAGTGATGTTTTTATGAAAAGTTCATTGGGATGTTTCGGGTCTTACAACATCATACATCCCTCGCATTGCAGACCCCACCAGAGGCGATCTAACTCTGGTGCAACCACCTTTTCTTAACCGCTAAAAAGACATGATGGGGAAAATCTTTTTTTTTTTTATACTGGACGGTTGTTGACCTCATCCCAATCAAATACAAAGCACCGCGCTTCCGATTGGTTGTTAGAACCAGCCAATCAGACGCGCGGAACTCCATATTTAAATGGGATACGTAGCCAAAAACACTTTTTCTTTGTACGGAATACTAAGCTTGTAACGAGGTAAGTCAAACATTTTCTTTAGTCATGCTAAAAGAGGAATTACTTTAATGATTTTTCTGTATCTAAGTACCATTTTGTTCACTTTTTTTTTTATGAGCCCCCCTTTTTTTTTCTTTTCTTTTTTTTTTTTTTTTTTAAATTTTTTAATTTTTAATTTTTTTTATTTATTTTTTTAATTTTTTATTTTTTTATTTTTATTTTACATAATTACACTTGTGTACGTATTGCATCAAACGGCCGTGACTTTTAATTTTATTTTGTTTTATTTTACTTATAATTTTTCCATTTACATGGTGATATTTGCTTTGTAATTTGCTTTGCCCCCCCCCCCACGTTACGACGTGTTAAAGATTAAATACTAATTTTAAAATATATAAACTTACATTCTATTTAAACACAAATATATATATATACATTTACGTTTACTAAAATTTAGATTAACATGTTTCAACTATTGATTAAATATAAAATAAAACAATTCGTTTATCCCCACACGCACCTAACGACGTGTCGAAGATTATTTACTAATCACAAAAAAAAAAAAAAAAATTAAAAAATAAAGTAAAATTTAAAAGGAAGACTTAATACAGACTACATCCTATATTTGTCAATAAAATGTGCTAATAGAATCCGCTCCTATAAAAAAAAAAAACAAATAAAAATAACTAACCGAGGTTTAACAGAATATAACTAAAACTACATATTCCATCTACCACTGAGAGTAAAGAATATTCTATTTAAAACTAATCTTATTTATCTGTTCGGCTTCAATTTGTCTATATTCATATGTCTGGAAGGAAATTATTTATCCATTAAATCCCTTTATCCCCCCTCCTTTTAAAATTATAGCCGCTATTTTAAGTCGAAATGAAGTGACGAAATGAAATAGCGAGTGAAAAAAAAAAAAAAAAAGAAAGGAAAAAAAAAAATCCAATATTGTCACCCCCCTTTCAAACTGAAAACTAAAAATCACTAAAAACCCTTACGAAACTGCATTAAGCAAAATTAAAGCATTTTTTCCCTCCACTCGATAACAATCGATGGTGACTTAAAAAAAAATATTTTTTAGATAATTTTTAGAATACTTAATTCCAAATTAAAACATTATCAATCCATATGAATTTAAAAAAATAAAAATAAAATAAAATAAACAAAAATTACGATGACGAAATAACCGAAATCAAACTAACGAAATTTTGCGTTTAAAACATTATTTGTCATGGCAAAAGAGAAAGAAAATATAAACAATTTTTGGAACAAATGTAAGACAACAATTAGGATTAAAATTAATTTACTCTATATACCATTACGACGTTAAAAGTAAACAACGCTTATTTATAACAAGTGAAGCTTAAAATAACTGGAGAACAACTCGCGCTTAAAATACGAAACTAAGCAGAATTTTACTCTAAAAAAAAAAAATAAAAAAAAATAAAAAAATTAAAACGCTAATCTTTAAATGGTTATAAATTAAAATAAATCGAGTGTAACTCACGTTTGAAATACGAAAAGTACGGGAAATTTTACGCTTAAAGAAAAAAAAAAGAATTAAAAACGCTAATCTTTAAATGGTGATAAATTAAAATAAATGGTGTGTACCTCACGTTTAAAATACGAAAGTAAGGGAAATTTTATGCTTAAAAAAAAAAAAAAAAAAAAAAAAAATGCAAGTTTTCCGGGTGATCAGTTAAATAATTGGTGTGTAACTCACGCTTAAAATACGAAAAAAAAATGAAGTTTTACTAGCGATAATGAGAGAATAAAACGAAAAAAAAAAAAAATTTTTTAAATTAACTTTCCTTCCATTTGTTTGTTTTTTTTTTTTTTTCTTTCTTTCCCTTTCCCTTCTTCTCCCCTTCATATATCTCCCACCGTTCCCTCCCCTTCCTTCCTTCCTATACAGTTTGGAAAAATTTAGTACTTTACATTTACAAAACAAAAGCTTTTAGCGCATTTGTGCACATCATATATCCCGGTAGACTTTTTTTTTTTTTTTTAAATATTTTTCAATTACGCGATGAAGGGATAGAAATAAAATTATTTAGTATTTTGTTTGGTGGTCCAATGGCTTCCTCTTTTCAACCAAAGCCAATTTGCTGTTCTTTCCGCTGTCTTTGTTATGCTTTGAATTGCTTTTCTTTTATTTGCACCGCTTAGCCCTATGTCATTCAAAGCTTTACACAAAGATCTTGCCACAAATCCCCTCGCGCCAACTTCTATTGGTAGGTATTTTACATTCCATCCTTTGTTTCTACAACTCTCTACCAATTCATCGTATTTTAATTTTTTTTCTTTCGTGCGCCTCTTCCGCATGTTCTTCCCAGGGAACTGTTAGCTCCCACATTATTATTTTCTTGATCTTGTTTGAAAATAACACTATGTCTGGGCGCAATGTTGTTTGAACGATGTGTATTGGGAAAATTAGCCTTGTTCCCAAATCAGCCCTTAACTCCCAATCAGCTGCTCGTGACAAATCGTTCGGTTTGGGCTTTTCTTTTTTTATTGTTTTTACTCCGGCCCTGACAAACTCTATTGCTTTTCTATCATCTATCAGTTTATTTGTATGGATGGCTGTATCCACTACTTCGGCAAATATATATGCGGTTCAGAATAGTGGGAAAAAGTGTAGACAAAAACAATTCAAACAAGCAGATTTAGGCGATCTCTCTTCCTACCTAGTCCAGAAAGAATTCTTCAGGCCAATCAAATCCTCACAAATTCTATCCCACTCTCCTGACTTTATCACCTAACCCATCCCTCACCCGTTCACCTACTCTACTACAAAAGCAAAAATATGATGCACAAATGTTTCAAATAAAATACTGAAGAAGTCGCAGTGAATGTGAAACGAAATATTTCTTCTACATATGCTTGTTTGATTTTTTATCCACACTTTTTTCCATCTATTCTTAACCACATTCTGTCGGATTTATTCCAATCCTCTATATATATATATATATATATATATATATATATATATATATATATATATAAATGAGTGATGTTTATTCAGCCATCGCTGCAGTGTTTCAATCTTCTTTGTATATCTTCTTCAGGGCTTTTCTTGATTTAAGTAAAAATAATGTTTATCGCAGATTATAAGGAGACTGTGAGAGTCTTTTGTTGATCAGTATGTTTAAAATCTTTGAATGAAGAATTAGCGATTTTAGAATTGTTTCTTATATATATATATAATATATATATATATATATATATATATATATATATATATATATATATTCATTTAAATTTATTTATATATATCTATATATAAAACATAAAGATAAAGATATTATAAAACAGTAAGAGATATATAGTTATAAGAGTGTTGATGCAGATAGATTTCTTTATGAGTTAAGGTACGAATATATATGGATTTAGATTTAAAGTTAACAAACAGTTACTTTATATAAACCAAATATAAATGTCAAAGGTTACGCAAAGGAGTGGTTTGGCTTCTTTATTTAATGGCATATCAACCATTGTGGATGATTTAATGCGAAACTCATCCTTTTTGAAGAACAGTAGTGGTAATATGTAAAGCCGTGAAAACTTTTTCAATGGTATTAGTTCGAAAGTGAATAAGATAGTGCGACTGGAGCTTGAACTCTTACTATGATATCACAGTCCAACAAGTTAGAAACTAATCCACGGGGACTCCTCCTGAATCAGAAGAGATTATATGATTTCTCTACACTTATCTTATAAATATTTCATGTAAGTTGTGCACATAAAATATACAGAGCGTTTCTGCTCGAGATTTGCTTCCAGTAGTCAATATATGATCATAGACAACTTAAGATTCCAGTAATTTGGCTGAAAAATTGATTTTCAGAAAATATACAACACAATAATAAAATTGAACACCTTTATATATCCCCTTGATGAGTGATTCAAATTTTTCTTAATCCAAATTTAAATCATATAACGTTTCGTTTTTCTAAATTGTTTTTAGTTCCTGTTCAAAGGATTTTACCGAAAAATGAAATGATTGAGATAGGATAACAATATAAACTGTTATATATATATATATATATATATATATATATATATATTGGTAACCGTCAGGTTTTCGCCAATCCTATTTTCAAAGCAAGTGCTTATTAATTACTTATGGATAATCATGAACTTATTACTTATACATACAAGATTTACATCATCAATATATATATATATATATATATATATATATATATATATATATATATATATATATATATATATATATATATATATATATAAGGAATTGGTAATTTGCTTGAAGCATTGTTAAGTATGTTATAATATATTAATATTTTGAAGACCAATACAATGCATATGAAAAATAAAAACAAAAAGATGTTATTTTTGTCTTATCGATTTCGAAGCATGAACTTCATCATCAGAGTTTATTTTCAGAAATGGACGTGCTTATGTTTTTATTTGTGTGGTTATAATTTCTCTTCTTATTTCCTTTTCCTCTCCTTTTTTTTCTCTTTCTTCTTCTCCTCCTTTATGAATAAAATGGGCGAATAACTGTACTTTCTTATTTCTCTCTTCTTTTTTTGTTTGTTGAGAATAAATGTTCCTAATATTGTCTGTCATCTGGTCAAATGTTCCAAGTATGTTGCCATGTCAAAATTCAAAATAAAAAAACAAAAACAAATAAAAACCGTCAATAGAAAAATTTATATACTTAGCTTTTGTTTCGCTTTCTCTTTTCTTTTTCCTTTCTCCCTCTTTTTCTTTTTTTTGTGTTATTTCCGTTTTATTTTCCTTTGTTCTCTAATTTATTTATTTTTGTTAGTAAATAAGTAAGTAAGTAAATAAAAGATTATCTTAAATTATGTATTAGTATTGATAGAAAAATTTTAAGAAAATATCTTTTATAAGTACTTTTCTCTCTTTTTCTTTTAAACTTTAAATAGATTAAATATTATATCAATTATATATTAGAATATCATATAATATCATAGTAGAAAGGCGGCCAGCGTAAATGCGATCTCTGCATGGAAGTAAAATTGTGTATACTACAAAATACAAACAAAAACTTATTAAACAAGAGAAGTGAACTCATTTCAAAATGCAGGCATTTGAACAAATTTTTATTGTGCCACTTACCACCTGATTCTAATTAATCCTTTAATTTTCGCCCTTCTTTTATCTATTTATTATTTAAAAAAAAAATAATCTGGACACCACGTGCATTAAGACTAAAGCAAGTTTTTTATTATTATTATTTTTTTAACACAGCTTTAGCGTAATAACGTTCCATCACGTTAACACGCTCCACGTCACATAAACGCTAAACAAGCCACAGTTTAAAAAAAATAGCATTATAAAATTCCATCGCGTGAACACGCTTCACGTTTATATAAACGCTAAAAAAACTGTTTTTTAAAATCTCAGCCAGTTGACTCATCTGAAGATTGTATAAGCATGAAACTTATAGTTATGAGTTTATAATATCCATAATATCATTATATATATATATATATATATATATATATATATATATATATATTGGATTGGATGTTTTAGAAAATACTTATAATTTAAAATTTGAAAAGCACAAAATTATGTTTGATATTTTATGTTTCTTTCCTTTTCATTTCAGGTTGAGAAACCACACTGAAATAAAGAAGAAAAAAAAAAAACAAACGAAAGAAATCAAAACAGATCAAAGAAACTGAATAAAAGCCAAAACTAATTGTTCAAGTTATATACAACTATTAAAAATCCTTCGGCTTTAATTTCAATGGTTTCTTTGAATATGCAACCAGTCTATGAGAAAGGAAACGCTGCATTCAAAGTTGCTTAAGAAATTGACCATGATTCACACTTACTCGTGCGTGTGTGTGTGGGGGGGGGGGTAAATATATAAACACTAAGTTCAGTAATATCATTTTGAATAATCACATCTTCTGCATTACTCTCTACCGACATCAGATTATTTTAAATCTCCCCTTCTATAACCAACTGGTTGACCTTAAAGCTAACTTTTCTGCTTTAATGTTATTTTTTGGACGAATCAAATAAGCTCTGAGACAATTGTTCTGCCGTAATCTCAGGTTTAGATCATTGATTATTTCTTCATTTTTTGGCAGATTTTCTCTTTTGGATTTCAGAACTTAGACAACTGCCCTTTTAGGATTTACGTTGAGCCGATTATGAAGATTGAATCGAAGTAAAAGTAATTCATCACAACTTGACATTCAAGTTTAAATATGATTTAGAATATGTTTTACATCTGTAAACGATTCAAAGGGAAATGCAATGTGAGATGCAAAAGTAAATAGCCTACCTAATTGAAGGACATTATTTCTGCCTTTTTTTTGTGATTTACGAACTTCATTCCCTTCTTTTGTTTCCTTGATAAAATTACCATGTACTACATATATACAGTGAGATTGTGAATAATCTTGATTATCTTTCCCGAGTTCAGGAATAGTATGTATTGGTAATGCGACTCTCTCGATCTTAACTTTATATTTTCCAACAAAATCAGTCAAGTGACTATTTCGTTTATTTTTTTCTATTTCTTTTATCGACAAACTCATGTTCTGATTACATTATATAAAAACACCCCCCACATATATATATATATATATATATATATATATATATATATATATATATATATATATATATATATATATATATATATATATATATATAATATATTATATATATATATATATATATATATATATATGAAAAGTTTCTTGCAGTACAACATTTTATTAGGACACGTAAAAGCGAATTCATCATAAAAGCGATGGAAAAAAATTTCTAAAAAGAAAATTAGGGTACCCTTATAATTAGATGTATAATCTAAAATAAATTCTTTTTTCGGTCAATCCTCATCAGAGAAACACATTGAAAGTAGGAAATACGATGTTGGACTAATTGAGAAAAAAGGTACATTTTTTTCTTCCCTTTTTCAATAAGAACCAGAAAATAAGAGAAATTACGAACCGTGCGGAGGGATTCGAAAATTTCTGGTTCCACCACACGAAAGGTTGAGGCTTGAGGTGTTGAAGAGAAGCAACTGGTGAAACTGATTTTGTAAACATAGAGCTGGCTGGATATATATATGTAAATGAATAAACAAACAACACACACACACACACAACACACACACACACACACACACACACATATATATATATATATATATATATATATATATATGTATATATATATATATATATGATTTAATTGCAAGAGGATGAAAAATTCAGTGTCAATATAGTTCAATTGCACCGTGTATATATGCAGCCAGCTACGAAATTATTCATACACCCGTCTATTATTTCTGCCCATTTCTTAGTGTCTCCTGCCCGTAGAATACCAGGTGTTTCATATGTTAATGCACATAAGATAAGAAGAATAGAACTCAATTCTCAGAAAAAAATTAACTGACCACCATAAATTACGGTCAATTCAGCCTGAAAAAAAACAAAACAATTCCCTGTAGATATGTGAGGATTTAAATCAAATTATAACTAAATTAAAATAAAATGATCCAAAAAAATAACAATCTCCTATGAGCCTTAATACCGGAAGAACCCTCCGAGCATGTGCGGGAAAAGGGACAAAAATCTGACTCCGAACATAATCTCTCAGCCATTCGGACTTAAGCCTTAACTCGGACAAGACACGACTATTGGCCAGTTAGAAATTTACTTGCCATGTGGTGGCTATGACCCGTGATAAAGCCTAAGTCATAAAACCACCTCCTGTATTTGTCTTTTCCTTTTCTCTCCTTGGATCCTTTCCTTTTCAGCGCTACCACCAAATAAGATGGGGTAAAAGCAAACCCTCGCAACGCGCAACAAGTATAACGAGCTATCTTTTAAACCTTAAAATATTAAAACTCTTGCCACTCTACCGATCACTGAAATTAAGCAACAATGAGCCAGTCCAATACCTTATTGATTGACCACTTACGCAACAAGTACTGTAAGTTACCGTAGTCTTCTTTTATCAAAATGACTTGATTCAGCATTAAATTCTCCCCCCCCACCACCACTACCAAGAAAACGATCACTCTAAATTAATTAGAACATTTCCCTCGCCAAAATTATAACATTATTACCGGCCACGGAATGATTAATCTTTTTTACTGCAATCGAATTATCAAAAAATAAAAGAATAACAACACTTACCCTATTAATTTATGAATTCATTAGCATATATGTAATTAAAAAAGAACATTTTGTGGGTCGGTGAAAAAATGGGTTTGGGCACTTTATAAACCTAAATACAAATCAGATTAAATTCCTTAAAAACCCTTTGTGAGTTCACATTTTGATTCAGATTTTTTGACCTCTGTTGGGGTGGAGGGTTCCACCTACCACCAGCTCCTCATTTTACCGCACAGATCCCTGTTCTACTTATAGCCTGAGTTAGCAAGGACTGGTATCAAACGCGGAATTTATGGTTACATGTCGGACGCTCTAACAACTAAGCTACTGTAAGAGATAAAGAGAGAGAAAGAGCAAGTGTAGACATTCGTTGTCTTATATTCCATTCAGCCGTGTAATTGTGACATATTCCGACTACGCAAATCTCTACTTTGATGTATAAATAACTAGTAGTGTCGGTAAGAACCAGTTCATTGTTATAGATAAAGCATATCATGTTACACTTAGCCCACTGGACGATAAGTTGACCTTTTTAGAATTGTCTTTACTCCAGCAGCTGCTTTTTTTCTTTTCTTTTTTAGATAGATTTATCTATTAGTACTCAGGTACCATTCACGTACAATTTCTGAGTGCGGAAAAAATATAAGATCATCTTATTATAATAGAGATTATGTGTTTGACTGTATATAAGCAAAACTATATAACTACTAAAATCACAAATTACAACCATGCTTAATTATACAATTGTTCATTGCGTCGATTAATTCCTTATAATCTTCAGTATATGTTTCTATTTGTGACATAGAAGATAATCACAAATACTTAATTCAATGAAATAATAACAGAAGGATATGACAGGGATATTCTTTCAGTTAAAACCTGTTTGCAGAAAGTACTACTGAATTCAAACCTGTTAAACTCCGGTTTGACATTGTGTCGCGTCCTACTGGTGTGGATGGGTTGGGTAAATACATAAACAACATTTTCCTTTATTTTTATGTATCACACCAATCAGTGTTTTTTCATGCTCTCGCCCTCACAAAAAAATCAGCCTTCAGCAACATTCCCCAGCATCGTCTTTGGATACTTATTTATGATTATAAGATTGAGTATCTTGTTGGCGATGCTTAGAATACGCTCACTGTATCCACTGCAGAGGTGTAAGACCCCCAAATGTTGGTTCCCGGATATGACAATAAGCTACATTTAACGGAAATCTGGAAATAATGTAGTACCCCTGCAATTACTCAGAGGTCCACTCTGACCCGGTGTGAAAATACAATGTTTGAGACCCATCTATGGTGCAAATATATCTGTTTGTAAATTATTACTATTGAATAGAAATACTTGATGCCATAGAACCGTAAACCTGGTTAGCTCAGTCGGTAGAGCGTTCGGCTAGAAACCACAAGATTCCTAGTTCGATACCGGCCCTCGCCGACTCAGCGTATGAGTAGCACAGGGATCTGTGCGGTAAAGTAAGGAGCTGATGGTAGGTGTAGCGCCCCACCTCAGACGCAAAAACAATCTCCTTGATCTAGCGCTAGTGAAAAGGGGATAGACTCCTTCGCTGATTGGCTGATACCGACTTTAGGCCGCCCCGACGACTTACTTACATGATGCTATAATTATTAACAAAAGATAATTATTATTTAGGACCGTATAACTGTGTGCAAATAAATGCTGATTGTTAATATAAACAATTACTAATATAATTATTACTCTTAGATCGAAATACTTGAAATCATACAACTGTGTGTAAATTACTTGTATTATATAGGAATACTTGGTATCATATAAATTTGTACAATACACCCTTAAGAAACAAGTGGCCTGAGTATGGCTCTAAATTTATTCTGGTGGCGAGAGTCCAGTTTTGTATTTCGAGAGAATCTAGATAACCCCTTTATTGCCATTGTTCCCAGGTCTACTCTAAGCCGGAGTGGTAATACCTGTTAAAGTCCCATCTTTGGGTCGAATACATCTGTTGCAAAAATATTCGTATTCGATAGCACCGCGTGTAAAAAAACTTAGGTAACACCTACACAAATGAAATGTAAATATATACATACAGTATAGGCGAATCCCAAACCTCTAGGCATAAAATATTCCTAGATAGGTTGACGTGCCATTAAAATTAATCAATCAATGTTAAGAGACAATTACACCATAAATGTAGATATAAATATACAATTAACACGTTTCCATAACATCTAGGCAAATGATAACACCAGTCAGGTTGACATGCCGTTAAAATCATCCAATCAATTAAATCAATCACATAAAGATTGGTCCTGTTTTACACTTTTCGATTTTCTTTCGCTATTGATCTCTTTAATATTAGCTCTTTTGGCAATGACTTATACACATAATTAGCCTTGTCTTCAACATGTTCTCTCTACGTCCCCTCCACCCAATCTGTTTAAACTGATTTTCCCAAACTTATACTTCTCTTAGCCTCCTCGGTCTTCTCTTTCAAATCTCGTCTACGTTCATACCAAACAAACGGTTGCACTTTCTCCCTTTGATGATTGAGAGAAAAGAGAGTGGGTTTTTCGCGTGCAATTTACTCCGCTCTATTCGACTTGGAGACACTTGATGCTTTATCAGGGCCGCTCGGCTTTAGAAGAAGCGAGCAGCCCGCGCGCCTTTGACAGGGCAACGCAGCAAGGAAAAGTGAAATACAGAAAATCCATTGGCTCTGGAGATTGGTAGCGAGGTAAGCCCGAATGGGTTCGCATCAGTTTGAACGAGAAAGACGTCAGATTCACCGGCTTTCAATCATTTCTCCAGCATTGAATGCTTTTCTTAGTTTTCCTTGGAAGGAAATCCATCTCTTGCAGTCTCACTCGCTTTCAAACACACAAATAAAAATAAATAGAGATAACACAAACGAATACATATAGCTAGGCAATTGAAATGAATACAGGGAGTCTGAAAAATGTATGCATTAGTCTCTGTTATTTATGAAAGACATAATCCCTGTAAAATTGGAATTCGTTTTAAATATCTATTGAACAACATAATGAGCATATAACTACATTCGACTTGTATAATTTGAAACATAATCAGTTAAAAAAAGTTTACGCATAGTCGAAAATAATCCTGATCCTACCGAACAGGGTCATGTAAGCGTTAATTCCACTAGCAAGTATATGCACCCTCTAAATTTTAATATAATAAGACTGCATATTAAATTAGAAGATTAATGAAACTAAATAAGAATGCAGATAAAAATATTTTAAATAGAACGGAGTAATAAAAAAATAAAAATAGCGCATCTGATACTTACTCTTCCATCACTCCCATCTTTGATTTTCCGAAATTTTCATAATTCAACTTCTTAGTTAAAATAGGGAGTAAAGAATAAAAGTACAATTATTTCTTCTTGTTAATGGATTTCTTTCAATATTTATCCCTGAGATTTGTGCTAGTATTCATTAAGATGAAATCAAACAATAAGGAACCAATAATACTTAGCGCATATTTATTAGAATCAAATTTTTAATATCAATATGCAAATAATCTTTTCCCTTCACACTGTAAACCACTATTTTGTTGTATATATATATATATATATATATATATATATATACAAGTGCATGTTATTAATATGCATATATGGTGAACAGTATTATAAAACAATTTTATTAATAATTGAGGCTTAAATAAAAATCAAATCATGGAGAATTTGACGTAAATAACTCAGGGATTTGGGACTTGAGTAATGATATAGTTTCGGTTACAGAAAGACAAACACACAATCTCTATTATAATAAGATGATCTTATATTTTCCTCACCCAGGTAGTATGAAATTGTATGCGAATGTACCTGAGTACTAATTGATAAATCTATCTAAAAAAAAAAAAAAAAAAAAAAAGCAGCAGCTGGAGTAAAGACAATTCTAAAAAGTTCGATTTATCGTCCAGTGGCTAAGTGTAACATGATCTTCTTATCTATAACAATGAACTGGTTCTTGCCGACTCTACTAGTTATTTATACATCAAAGTAGAGATGTGCGTAGTCGGAATATGTCACAATCACACGGCTGAATGGAATATAAGACAACGAATGTCTACATTTGCTCTTTCTCTCTCTTTCTCTTACAGTAGCTTAGTTGTTAGAGCGTCCGACATGTAACCATAAATTCCGTGTTCGATACCAGTCCTCGCTAACTCAGGCTATAAGTAGCACAGGGATCTGTGCGGTAAAATGAGAAGCTGATGGTAGGCCACCCCGACGACTTACCTATATATATATATATATATATATATATATAAGTGTATTTTGCAGCATTTTCTCTTTTAAACATGTTTGGTTGAACTCGAGTGACAATTCCTGTCCCACGAGTTTCTGTTCAATCCTTTCAAGGTGTCTGGCCATCTTTTTGGTGTCAGGGATGGAACTGGTGTAGCAATCCACCAAAGGTGTCTCTACGAGCGCTTTCGGCATGTCGATTTGCCATCTTCAGTTTGAAAGCTGATGGTATGTTTCGTGGTGTCTCGTTTTTTAAAGAAAACGAGCAGTAGCGTAGGAATTGGTAGTGGGAGGTAGTAACAATTGGTAGTAGGAGGTAGTAGGAATTGGTAGTAGTTCGAACGAACAATGCAGTCGAGATTTTGTGGGAGGGGAGTCACAAGTTATATATATATATATATATATATATATATATATATATATATATATATAATAAAAAGTAATTTCCACCTAATACGGATACACAACTCCGTTCTTTGTGTCCGTTAGCCATTTCCATCTATTTTCACCGCTACAGAGATTGAATTGCAAAAATAGAGTAACGACGTTCTAACTCTTCAGACGAAATGTGTACGTGCGTTTCGTGTGTGTTTTACTTCCACATCCGACGAGTGACCACAGTAACAGTCGTTGTAGAGTACTTTATACTCGAAATCTCGACTCCTGCTAAATCACAAAATTCAACATCGATATGCCTGTTCATGCCGGTTCATTACATAAATGTGTAATCAACTGGAAACCTCACATGCTGTAAGCAACCCGAGGCCTGTTTGCCAGACGAAGAAAAAGCTTAGTAAATTCTAAGAAGATGGATAATTAACAGAAACCACACTTGACTATTCGGAGGAGTGCGTATCGTAATTTTTATCGTTGTCGTAAATGGAATCGGTTGCTTGAGTTCAAATACTGGACGAGCCTGCTTGCATTTCCCTTCACGGTAATGCCTTTGAGAAAGGTGTGCGTACATTAATACTGACTCCAGATATGTTTAAATAATTAGGCGGACTGAGTTCATTGGATTTGTTTAAGTAACTTGTCTAGAAGTAAAACTTTGAATTCAAGCCCGTACTACCCCACTTGAAAAATTGACACCGAGTCACATCCCGTCCATGGCAGAGGGGTTGGGTAAATACAAACTACAGACCGAGAAATACTATGTCTGTCTATTGTACAGGGTGCGGCAAAATGTTTTCTCTGGTTTGGGACGTAAAATAATAAAATCGCAACGTAGATCCCAGTCAAATTTGATGTTACATTAGAAATGAGGATTATTATTATTTGTATTATTCAGACTATTGTCCTCATCTGAAGACAATAGTCCGAATAATACAAATAATACTAATTATCAAGCCTCATCTAAAAATTCACAGAAATAAAAATGAGAACATTTGAATCTTTGCTTTTTTATGTTAATCATATTCGATATGCTAAGCCTATCATAGTAAGAGAAGGTGCTCTATTGGCTAATGTGTCCCTTTCGTTCTTTCCTTCCCGCAAGTCCTCTCTAGTTCTCTATTCACCCCACCTTTTATAATTACAAAATAATCAGCAGATTAATGTTGTAGGACCGTGTTTGCTCGGAGATTGTGTGTGTGAAGAAGATCCGAGTTTTGATCCCCACAATTTAAATGTATATGACGACGGAAATGTAGTTTCTGTAGAAAACAAAAGAAGATAAAATTATAAAAGAAACAACTTTATATATAAGTTATTACAATTCATATAGTGATTGTCAATTGTTTCTTTTAGCGATGTTGCCGACTGTATGTGTCTGTACATATTTGTGCAATTGGACTTGTCAAATTTGTAGCAGTTTTGATAAAACAATGTCTGTGATTGAAACTTGTTGTTGTTGAGCGGGAGAGCGAGAAAATAGGAAACGAAATTACGAGACCAACTTGATATATCATTTTGTGTCTTTGGGCAGCGACTTCTCTCCATTGTGTCGATGTTGGGGAGAACTTTCGCTCCTACTCTTGAGTTAGGAGCAACTGCTCCAACTCTGTCGAGTTGGGAAGAGCATAAGTTCCTCACTGAAGTTTTCAGTTCTATGGCCTTTTTATAATTTGCTTTTGTCATTGTCTACGTGATCATTAAGTTAAATTTAATATTGGAATTTTCAAATATCAGCTGTTCAATCTAATGACGTAAATATCGGATGAATTTTGTACCTGTGGCATTCCAATGACGTAGATACTCTGATTGGAATTTAAACAACTTGTTTCTATTGTTGCTAAAATATTTCTAAACTAATATTTATTCGATTATCTTTTGTTTACATAATTCTAAACTTAACTTATACAATTGTAAAATTACTTGTTTCAGAAAACTTAGTTATTTTAATGTACCCAATTCCACATGCAATAAATAGGGGACCAAATTCCCCATAATGTCTTACGTACCGATAATCAGCTGATTACTTTCTTACGTCATAATCTAATTCTATTGTCTATTGTCAAATAGCCAGACAATTCAACATTCCTCTGTTAATGTTTATAGGTGCCCTGTAAATATCTAACCCCTGAAAATCTCTGAGGGAATTCGATCCCTGACTTTCCCAGGCATCTCATAATGTAACACCATAGATGTCGAAAAGAAAGCGTTGGGAATCTCGTATGAGTTGATCTTATTTCTATATTTCTCATGTCCTTATAATATAATTTTAAGAACTTATTGTTATCCATGGTTCTTTATGCATCAAATCTTTCTTTCAGCATTATTGTGTCAGTGTTCCATATGATATTTTAAGCTCTAGGGCAATCTGACGAGATAATGATTAGTTGTTGGATTTTAACATGCATATCGATTTTGTCTTGGTTTGCTTTATGCCTTGAGGTTCATGAACCGTATGCTCTACACATACATATATAGATTAAACAGACCTATTTGACCCAGACATGAGACTCTAACACGTAGAAAAGCTGACCTGGGAGCAATGGTAAAAATGTGCTTGCCCACACTCCCCAGTGCTCCAGAACTGGAACCTCACCAAATCTGATAAGAGAATCAAAACTTAAATTTTTTCCTATTTTTCAATCTGTTTATCCCATATAATATTTATATATACCTCCCGGTCTACTAATTACAGGGGTAAACCAGGTGCGTTGATTTCTAAAAATCGGCATGTTCACTAATTCTGGTTTACACACATTGTTTTATCCAGTTCCATATAGATTTACTGATATAGTCTCTCGCTTCATATCATCAGTTTATTTAGCATTCTTTTTTATGTGGAAGAAAATTAATATAGTAAATGCTAGGACATCCCGGCTATAATGGAATATATATATATATATATATATATATATATATATATATATATATATATATATATATATGATGACTTAAAGGAAAATTGGAATAACCAACACAGATAATCGGTTTAAATAGTATTTCGTATTTATTTGTTCTAAAACTTAAAAAAAAAGTTTTATCCATTCACAAAGGTAATATATATATATATATATATATATATATATATATATATATATATATATGTGTGTGTGTGTGTCTGTGTGTCTGTGTGTGTGTGTATATATATATATATATATATGTGTGTGTGTGTGTGTGTATAAAAATCTCCTCACGAGTAAGATGTCATGCATGGACAATTTCTTAAGCAGAGTTTAACCGGTTTTGAATTCAGAGTTTTCCATCTCCTAGACTGACTGCCAAATCAAGTTTCAATGCCCAGTCTGCCTTAATATTTACTGGAGGGAGAATAGTTGGATTCATAGATATGTGAAATGGAAGTAGCCTCGTCCAACTCGTCTCATCGTGTCCACACAGGGACTACCTATAAGTTAGGAAAAGCTGAAGGGGCGGGGAAAGTATATACAGTGAAGGGAGGGAAAAGGCGGAACAATATGAAGTCAGTAGACGATGCGGCGAAGCTGAGGGGCGAAAGGAGAAGGAAAGATGGCAGAGATATGATGAAAATATGGAAAAGATAAAATAGATACAGTGTAGAGGCGGATAGAATGCGGATGAGAATGTAACTATATGAGGTTAAGAAATACAATGTTTTTATATTTGTGATTCATATTTACACATTCATTTTTATTTTTTGTCTATTTTAATAGTATTTTCTGTATTATATTTTTTGCCAAGAAGGTTACAACTTGGAAAAAGCCTGGGCGTTGTTTACCGGTGTTAGAGTTTGCAATGATAGCTGATTCAAAAAGACGGTAAAGATTGAAGCATAGGATGGGATTAATTAGAGTTGCTTGGGAAAATTAAAAGTGCGGTTATTCAGTGGGTGGGATATACGTGGTGGAACATTCATATATATATATATATATATATATATATATATATATATATATATATATATATATATATATATATATCTTAGAAAGGAACGAAAAACTCAACACCGTTATTCCATAATAAATTTATTTCGACCAAAATTGGGGCCTATATAAATCTAAGTTGATTTA
>CM042140.1:100265710-100268210 GCA_023376005.1 Doryteuthis pealeii | reverse complement strand
TGTTTTTTTTATTTTAGAAACGTTGCTGAATAAAGTATATATTACATTTTTACTTGAAGGCACTTACAACGCATGTATCACATAAAATTCGATACTTTTTCTTATAGAAAATGAACTTGATAAGTGTAATCCCAGCAAAGGATCGCTCGGTGTGTAGAATACCGTACAGACTGTTTCGACATTATTAAGTCTCATCAGCGTATATACTAACGATTTCCCTCCGACAGAATAATATATATATATATATATATATATATATATATATATATATATATACTAGAAGCAGCTACCCGACGTTGCCTAGGCAGGTGCGTGTAAAACAGGTAGTCTCGCAGATCTATTATTGTTGAATCATGAGTTGAATCCTTGCCGGATGTCCCGTTAAAATTCCCATATAAAAAAGACCTTGCATTGATCCAAACACTCTGAAAAGAAATGATAATGTCTTCTATTTAAAATATAAAAGCAAAAATATCCATGCCGTTTTTATTTAAATATCATTTTTTAATTATTTTCATGGATATAAATCAAATCGTCATTATCTTTGTTCAAAAAGCAAGATCTGGTGATAGTGGATGTATATATATATGTGTTGTCATTAATTGTTTGATTTTCATAGTTTCCTCCGGACATACACACACACAAACAAACTGCCCATTATATATATATATATATTATATATATTATATATTATATATTTATATTTATATATATTGTATATTATATTTATTATTATTTATAATTAATAATACAATTTAAAAGTCGGTCCTACCATTAGTTTCTGCATAACACTTTTTCGGTGTTATTCGTTGTCAGAGGCGTTGACGACGAATACCACCGAAAAAGTGTTATTCAGAAACCAATGGTAGGACCGACTTTTAAATTATATTATATAATATATAATATATATATATATATATATATATATATATATATATAATATATATATATATATATATATTATATCCTTTAATATTATTCTTTTAATTATCGATATAAATCAAATTTTCATTATCTTGTATCTGCTATAATATAATATATATTAAATAATATATAAATATAATATATGTATGTACTTGTCATTAATTGCATATTTCCACCTAATATATATATATATATATTATATATATATATATTTGTTTGTGTATGTAGGTGATGAACCAATATGTGAAAAAAAAATTATCCATTATGTTATTTAAATTGTTATCAAAAAACTCAATAACACAAATAATACTCGTGTATTCGTCTAAGCACTTTAAAATTTGGTGAACACAATCGAAAATGTCAATTCTAAGAATTGATTATTAATTTTTTCTCTAATCTTGAGGCATATCAAAAATCTATGAATGACTTGTTTACAAGTACCTATTCAAAATCTGTATTCAAATGTAGTTCGAATTGACATAAGCGGCGTAATTTATTGAAATCCTAACGCATAGGCTATACTACCTGTACGAAATGTTTTTTTTAATGATGATGGTTATGCATCAAAACGTAAGTAGCATACTCACCGACTGACAATGTTAGCCAATTGTTCGATTGTGGGAGATGAAACAAAAACATAACTCGTTTAAGTCTTAGATTCTCTGTTGCTTTATTTATTCCGTTAAGTCTCTGTGGTCATGGAAGTAGTTAGAAATGGACAATGTACACAAAGTCCTTCCTCGATCAAGTAGGAACCGTATTTTTCTTAATCTTTCAATCGTTCCTTGTCTTCCGTACACGCTAACGCTTGGATCATCGTATCTCAGCCACCGAGAGAGAAAGAAAGAGGAGGTGGTTAGTAAATCAAGAAAAATCCATTGTCTCATATGGGGGTTCCCAATATTTAATTCTGCCTTGCTTGCCCAGCTTCGCCATCACTTAGATGGCTGATTGAGTCTGGTGATCTCTGGTGGTTAATTCATTATAATTAAGCAGGACTAAGATTAAAATAATAATAAGAATTTATTTAAATAAAATGAGGTCTGATGTGTATAGATAATGAACTTAGAAATATTCCATCATCCAGGAGAAAAAATATACCAAGAAAATTTAATACAGCTATGGAGGAAATTTGGTCGGCAAGACTTAAAATATGCATTTTGTCTAAGTCCTTATTTTAGGAGCACCCTGTAGAATGAGGTAAATCATCTTTTTCAATGTAGACTATGACTAAAATAAAATCTATATGTAAAATGGAAAGATACTAATCTTGAACTTTGATACAAATATTGAAAACGAATCTATTCGAACCCGGCAAACATTCGTTTACAATATTACATTTATCCAAGAATAAACATTATTTGATAGTCCTGAGTATGTCGGTACATTGCATCTGATGGGGAGGTCTCAATTGTGGAGCTCTGGGAGTGTGGGGTACCTTTTTATTGACATTGCTCCCATGTCCACCCTGGCCCGAAGTTGTAGTACCTGTTTGGGTCCGATCTATGGATTTAATAGATAAAAAAGTCAGTATTAAAATGTTTCTAATAAGAAATTGAGTTTGAAACAAAAATTA
>CM042140.1:100243210-100260710 GCA_023376005.1 Doryteuthis pealeii | reverse complement strand
CGCTAGTGAAAATATGATAGACTCCCTATCTGTCTGACTGATACCGACATTAGGCTGTACCGCTGACTGACTATGTGAATAGTAATTTCTCTTTGTCTTTGTAAAACCAGTGCTATAGACATACTTAGCAAATGGATCCTATCTAGTATGGAACTGCGAATAACCTCACCTTTCCCGGGTATTACCTGGTACAGTTGCTAGCCTATCATAATTCATTTTTATCGCATTGCTCAGGTGATTTAAAAAAATATTTTTCGACGATCCAGTAAGTAAAACAAATTCAGAAATAACATCTTTAGAACATTGGATACGTAAACAGATAAGCGCCTATTTCAGTTAGTAACTAAGACTATATCCTCCAATCTCTCTTTCAGAAATATGCGAATTATTTTGCCATATTCCTCCATTCCAGTGATACGCATTAGAATAACACAAGAAAATCTGTTCATAATAACCTCTTTATTCGCACTTTTAGAAATACACTTATAAGCATATTCCTCCCCAGAGAATCAACCTAACATCCGCTTTGCGTAAGTGTACGTAATATATATTCTCTTGGAAATGTAATTGTCCTTGTAAAAGCCTAACGAGATCGTTTATTTAATGCCAACGATTACTTATGTGCTACTGTGGATATGTTCCTATTTGAACAAGCGAAAATAACATTCGATGTAACATATTTTACATAACACAGACACATTGATACATGGTTATATAATTGGGTCTAGAATAACGCAAGTTCACAATATTTATTGGCAAATGACTGGAAGGCTTGCACAAACTTAAAAGGACAGACATATTGATACTGGTGGTGCACAGACATGTAAGGCGAAGTATATATAAAAAAGTCACAGCAAACCAAGCGAGATGAAATATTTTTAAGTAACAGTAATATATTTGTCAGCAAAGGAAAAACGTGTGACTGTATCACTACTATTGGAGCAACAGGCAAACGGCTTGGAATAAATACGTATTTATGTTTTTGCGTTTGAGATATTTGCTTATCTATGCATATATAAAGGGTAGTGTGCGTGTGTGTATGTATGTATGTATGTATGTATGCATGTATGTATGTATGCATGTATGTATGTCCGGAGGAAACTCCGAAAATAAAACGACAAAGTATATATATATATATATATATATATATATACATTCACTATTACCAAGCTTGCTTTTTGAGCAAAAATAATGAAGATTTGATTTATAACCGTTAAGATAATTACAAAAAAAAGAAATCATATAGTAACAGCATGACATTTATTTGCTTATCAATGCATATATAAAGGGTAGTTGGTGTGTGCGTGTATGTATGTATGTATGTATGCATGTATATGTATGTATGCATGTATGTATGTCCGGAGGAAACTCCGAAAATAAAACAACGATAAAGTATATATATATATATATACATTCACTATTACCAGAGCTTGCTTTTTGAGCAAAAATAATGAAGATTTGATTTATAACCGTTAAGATAATTACAAAAAAAAAATCATATAGTAACAGCATGACATTTTTTTGCATTTAATATCTTAAATAGGAGCCATTAATCTTTCTTTTCAGAGTATCTGTGCACTTGTTTCCTTGACGCAAGGTCTTTTTTATATAGAGATTTTAATGGGGCATCCTGTGAAGATCCAACTCGTGATTCAGTTATAACGGATCTGGAAGATTAACCTTTTGACCCTCTCAACCCAGGGGATGCTGGGTAGCCGCTTCAAGTATTAAGGAATGGTATAAATAATGTCTAAAATTCTGTTCTTTTTTAATCTAAGATATTTTTTCCACCACAAAGCTAATATTGTGCAAATATTTCCACTTTGTTGAGAATTTAATACATTTTAATTAAAATTCAAGCCTGCTGTGAATCAGGATCATCAAGACTTGCCTTTAGGCATGAATGACTCTCTCTCTCTCTCTCTCTCTCTCTCTCTCTCTCTCACACACACACACACACATACTTTCTCTCTCACAATCCGTCCCTATCTGCCATCAATATGGATAAGTCTGCTAGAGGGTATACAGTGTTCATACAGAACTGGTCGGTCAACACTACTGAGACCACGCCTAAGAATCAATAGAAGAAAGTCGCTTATGAGTTCGTCCTTACACCACCAGCAGTAATATTTGTCTTAACGGTATAGTTTATTTTGGGAGCATATTCGTCTTGACGGTCTAGTTGGGGGGGGGGACAAGTTCTGTTTTTAGGGTGATGCTTCCAGGATGTGTTCAAAACAGAAGCCAGCCTTCTTGTGTGATTCCCATTTAGCTTTTCACCAGAGCGTTTCATTAACGTTCAACTGGTACAGCCATACATTAGTACTGATGTTGCTACAACTTGCATTTATTCAATAGTAGTTCAAACTAATAGATTGACTAGAAGATTCCTTGTTTTATCGATGCGTATTCTGCCATCTTTTCAGTAGATGAAATATTGCGACTGAGGTATATGAAATATTCTACTAATTTTAGAGGTTTGCTATTCCATTAAAATCATTACCTGGAAGGAATATGATTATTAGATATTTGAAATTCACCAATTAATATTGATTTAATATTTAAAATAAAACAAATGAAACAAAGAAACATTGAGCACCTTGTGACATGCTGCCGTTGTTATGGTTTGATTTCTCAGGTTAATGGCATACAAATCTGCTTGGATGATTTAATACATTTGCAGAAAAAAATACCTGAAGCGGCTACCCGGCATCACCTGGGTTGACAGGGCAAAAAAAGTTAGTCTTGCAGATCCGTTATAACTGAATCACGAGTTGGATCTTCACAGGATGCCCCATTAAAATCTCTATGTAAAAAAGACGGTTGAATCCATTTGCAAAAAAAAAAATCTAACACATATCTGGGAGGATTATGCTATCATAACTTTCCCAAGGGTATTAGTTCGAAAGTGAACCAAATAGCGCGACTGGAGTTCGAACTCACTTACTAAGATGTCAAAGTCCAGCACATTAAGCTACTACGCCCAGGGACTCTTCTGTCTTTGTTATGAGAATATAATATGATAAATGTTATATGTATATGATTTATTACGTAGTGTAGTATAACCTGAGAAGTACCAAAGAGCAGGTTTTAAAGAGAGATGATCAAATGAAGGAATATAAGGGACGGTGTGGACAGAAGTAACATATTTGTTTCTTTATTACTTGAATATACTTTTATTTCCACATGAGGACAGCTTCAGTGTTTTTTATAGGGTCAAAAAGACGCAGAATCTTCATGGTGAAAGAGATTGAAATTATGATAGCATAAAAATGTAACAAAAACATATTAACATTCCATAACTGAACATATGAGAAAGGCACACATGTTATAAATATATACACACTAAATACGTATATACAACATCAAGATAGGCAGGCGTTCAAGGATTTTGTCTTCGCCGCGGAAATTAAAATCGGTGACCAGAGTTCGAACCCTGGACAAAGCTGCTTATTTTCCCGTTGTCATAATACACTTGGCAAACGGTTGATTCAATGTTTTTCCCGAGCTATTGGTAAATAGTAAGTCAGATTTGTTTCTTTAGCATTGGATAGTCATCTGGTTTTGAAAAACTAAATTTAAAACCAGCTGTACTTCGCTTAAGAATTGACCATGTGTTATATCCCACCGTGTCAGAGCGGTTGTGTTAACCCCCTCCAAAAATATGTTATATTGTCCCCCAGATGGCCACATTACCCTCAGTTGAGAACAATTGAGCAACGCAAAAGCTATGTAACTGAAAATGACAACTTACTATACAGAGCCACTGGATGGCTTCGGTTGGTTCATTCACCTGTCGTAATGAGAACTAAGTAACGGTATGGGTACTTTTCTGCTAATATACTCAAAGCGGAGATGTACATGTAGACATACGTTTATCTTTTTTTTAACACACGATTAAAAGAATATTTTGGCTTAAAGTCAATGCTTCTTTATTTTTATGTTTAATGTAGCACTTGCAGATAATAAATACACGGTCAAACGAACATAAGTATGTTCTATTCCTCCTCTCAATGTGTTTTTCACCTCCCACCAGAACCCTGTGAATGAACGCTAGGTTCTCATTGGCTGGCTAACGAAATGAGTCATAATTGACTGATCAGTCAGACGTGTTTAATACTATAAAATAAGGGAGCCAAGACTGTTTGGATCAGAGATAAGGTAGACTCATATCAGAACCCCAGTCGAATTCCTCATCGTGTCTTTTCCCTCCCCCTTAGTGTGCGAAACTTATTCTTTGTCTATTGCATATCGTTATATAATCATATTGAAATAGAAAATTATAATTTTTATTGTTAATGAGGAGTTCTCTCGTTGCTGGAGGTATTAAAGTCTTCGGAAGCCTTCTGACTATTCATAAAGGAGCAACAAACAAGTTCTGCGGATCTTTAAAAAACAACGTAGCAGAGAAAGTTTTAATGAAACCTCCTAACGACAAACACTTGTGGTCATCCCAGTAACAGAAAGCCCCCCCTCTCTCTCTCTCTCTCTCTCTCTCTCTCTCTATATATATATATATTATATATATATATATATATATATATATATATATATATATATATATATATATATATATATATTATATATATATATATATATATATATATATATATATATATATATATATATATATATATATATATATATATATATAAGTCATCCACAGACACGCATAGGCGTTTCTCGCCTCGTCAGTGTGACTAGACACAACAACTATCCCTGGTCAGGAGCGAACTCCGACTGACTTTTTGCCAGCGCTATTACTTAACCTCACGGCCATTATTAGACAAGAAGTGACATGTTGGGTCACCGATTGAGTTCTGGGTAGATAATGGTGATTAGATAAAAGTGAGTTTACAAAGCGAATTAAATATTTAAAAAAAACAACTACGACCGGGCAAAATATTACAATCATTTTGTAAGATTTTCTAAGAGAGGGAAGGTGTGTCCTAATTTAAGCTACGGGAGGCTGCTTATGAAATTTAACATACAAATACATTTCAAATTCTCCCATCTCTCTCGCACTCTACACTCCCAGAGAAACTAACATATATAACGAGAATGTAATCGAGAGATACATAGAGAGATACATAGAGAAGGGGAAGTAATAGGCAGAATGTAAAGTAAGGGATTGGTCAGTTTATGACTTAATTAGAAATTACCACGAATTAGAACCAATTAAAATGGCATTTTTTCAAACATAACTCAAACCTAAAAGTAAGGAATAATTTAGAATAACTTTTGTGTCATTAAACTAAACAGCAAAAAGACTTTAGGAGACAAATGTTGATTCACTCAGCTTTTGTATGATAATAATAATAATAATAATAATAATATATATATATATATATATATATATATATGTGTGTGTGTGTGTGTGTGTGTGTGTGTGTGTAAAAATGGAAATTGGAAATGAATCCGACAATATGAGGAAGAATGAATAAAGAAAAGAAAGAACAGAATGGATAATAAAAGATGAATTTAATCAATATCACTTACACATGTGTTTCGGTCAGTTCATCTGTGTGATTTTATTTTAGATTTAAATAAAATTTCACTCTGATGAAGGTCGAATCTTCTCTGTGTGCGGAATATTTTCACACAGTTGAACTGACCGAAACACATGTGTAAGTGATATTGATTAAATTCATCTTTTATTATCCATTCTGTTCTTTTTTCTCTATTTATTCTTCCTCATATATATATATATATATATATATATATATTCTGCTCTACTCCATCTTTAATGCAAATGATGATTTCGAATTGAAGCCAGTATTCGGACTTTCGATAGAAACCAGAATTAAACATCTGCAAGGTATCTTTTACCCAGAAATCTATGATATTGCCGCTAAATAATTTTCTCTCCTTTTCCAATTTGCCTTCGCGCTGGACAAAACTGAGCTTAGTAATACAACATCATATTCAGCCGTCTACCGTCATGCCTGGATTAACACAGACACACACACTGTATAGACACCTACTCAAAAGATTAGACTTGAAGCGATAGAAATAAATAAAAAAAAGAAATAAATAAAATAACAACACTGAAATGAATTTACCAATATTATATAAACACAGACTGAGACGACTGATAATATATTTATCCTTCCATGCTTACCCGGCATGCACAGCGGTCGATAACCGCTTATTCATTCAACCGGTCCAGATGAGCATTGAAGCAGAGCAAGGATTTATAGGAATCCTTTGATTACACTCAATCTCTGAGTCAGATTCCTCAATTTCATACATATTTTGTATTTATTTGTGTTTTCACCCCTCTAGCGGCTGGTTGGTCTTTCCTAAGACTAAGTGACAGCAAGCCCACTTGACTTTCTAAGACTCTTCTCGTGATTGATTATTACAGGTGTCCCCCCAAAATAGACATTTTTTGTTTTTTGTGCATCAGTAATTGTATATATAGTATATAGCATCAGTAATAGTATATATACAGGGTGACTCTCAAAAACAGAATTCGGGTTCTGTTTTTGGGTGGTCAACCTGTATTATCATTTGGTAGAGCATCCGCCTTGGAACCACAAGGTTCTGGGTTTGATACCGCCCCTCGCTAAATTCCCGTATTTCCTCCGATGTTGGCTTCCTTCCGCCTGCGAAAGACGATGGAGTAGTTTTTTTTCACTACGTAGCCTGGGCGGGTTGGTTTGGATGATGTGCTGTTGCCCAAGCAGCAGATCTCCCCTTTCCACTCTTCCACTATGGTACAAATGAAAGGATAAGAACGTATGCTGTTTGGCAACGGCAGTGTCGCAGGAATTGCTGTCTAGCACTAAAATTCAGTGTTACGCCTCCTTAGGGAATCTGGCTCCGGATTTATTTTCGGGGTTTACTCCTCTACCCTTCCTCGGGATTATGTAAGCCATTCAGCGGGGATGGTTTTATAACAGAGTCTTCCTCGTATTAGATGGGTTGACAACCCCACTAGCTACTGGTTGCCTTTCCCTAAAACCAAGTGACAGCATACCCACTCGACTTTCGAAGACTCACCTCAGTATTGCCTATTATCATTCGGTAGAGCATCGGCCTCGAAACCAAAAGGTTCTGGGTTTGATACCAGCCCCCGCCCAATCAGCGCTTATGCAGCACAGCTTGGATCTGTGCGGGGAAGAGGGAAACTGATGATACGTATGACTTTCCACTCCAGACGCGAATTCCTTGTCTAGTGCTAATCAAAATGTGTTAAACTCCCTGGTTGTCCGGTTGATACCGACCATAGGCCATTCCGTTAATTTTACTTACTACAGTTTGAAGCAGGAATACAAGGTGTGTCAAAAAGTATTGAGATGTGTTGTACTTTTGGACTCACCTTGTATACTGAAAAAATAACGTTCCATTCTTTATTTTTTCAGAATACAAGGTGCGTCAAAAAGTACCAAGTTTAAAGCTGTATTTATCAAGATAGAAATGAAGAATGAATGGGACGTTATTTTTTTCAGAATACATGGTGTGTCAAAAAGTATCGAGATTTTTTGTAGTCTCACCTTTTAAACAGCCACTTGTTTGGTGAAAGTATACTTAGGCAAGGTAAGTAAAGTCATCGGGTGTCTTAAAGTTGGTATCGGCTAATCAGCAAGAGAGTCTATCCCCGTTTCACTAGCACTAGACCAAGGAGATTGTTTTGGCGTCTGGGATGGAGCGTCACACCTACCATCAGCTCCTTACTTGAACCCAGAGATCCCTGTGCTATTCATACGCTGAGTTGGGTAGGGCCGTTATCGAACTAGGAACCTTGTGGTTTCTAGCCGAACCTTAATCTACTTAACATCTTACCAGTTTTTTTTTTCAGATATGATTAGTTACGATCATGGCTTGGGTCGATGCACATCCTGCGTTCCATTTTTATAAAATTTCTAGTGAATCTGTAATTGCAACACAGTATATTGTTCGTATTTATTTCATTTTACGGCATTATGCTGTTCTGGATCGGATTGACAACTAATAGATGTATCAATTTCCTACCCGGAACAGTATCATTTTGTGGTAATATGAGATGAGCACGAAAACTTCTCTTTGTAGCAATTACAAATTCACCAGTAAAAATAAAGAAATAACGTTAAAAGAGCAAACGGACGATATACACAGGTCGAAGCCAAGATCATAACCGTTCATATCTGAAAAAAAAGAAATTAGCTATTTCTGCTGCACATTCTATTTACTTAACCTCTCCGACACACAAGGCCAATTTTAAGCTGAGTCCAGTGAGTTTGAAATTTAGGCTGTTTGTATTACCAAGACTAATGAACACTGTCTGTTCTACTATATACACATAGCTTTTGGGTGAAAGGTGAATTCATGCCTTCTCCAATTGCATTAACTTTTCCCCATGTCATACAGACTTTGGTAAGTCTTCACTTCTTCAATAGACTGAGAATAAATAAATAAATATGAGGGTGATTCAAGAAATAAGGTGGATTTTGCTATATAGTGACTCACATTTCATCCAAGAAAACAAATGCTAGCTTTATTTTACAACTAGAAGCGGCTACCCAGCATCGCCTGGGTCGAGGGTGGAGCAAAAACAAACCTAATGTATTGATCTGTTTACTTTTGAGATTTACAAATGCTGGACATTTTAAAGTAGAATTTCAATGCTATTTCTATGTATATTTTAACTTAAAATTATCTTCTAATATAAATCAAATCTTCATAATTTTTGCACAAAAAGTAAGAAGTGATAATATATATATATATATATATATATATATATATATATATATATACTCTGTAGTCAATTGTTTTATTTTCGTAATTTCCTCCGGACATATATACATACACACAACTGTCCTTTAAATATGTATAGATATAATCTCCAATCTTTAAAACCCATTTGCCCATGTATATATATATATATATATATATATATAAAGGGCAGTATGTATGTATATGTATGTCCAGGAAAAACTTTGAAAATAAAACAATTAACGACAAAGTAAATATATATACATATTAAATATCACCAGGGCTTGGTTTTGGAGCAAAAATGATTGAGATTTTATTCCAATTCTTGAAGATAATTAAAAAATAAAATTCAAATGATAACAGCATGGATTTTTTTTTCATTTAATATTTTAGATAGTAGACATTAACATTTCTTTTCAGAATAGCTGAATTAATGCAAAGTCTTTTTTTTACATAGGAATTTAAATAGGGGCATTCCACGAGGATTCAACTCACGATTCAGTAATAATGGATCTGCGGGTCTAACTTTTAAAAATCCCCCTCTACCAAAGCGACGCCGGGTAGCCGCTTCTAGTCGAATAATAAGGTTTTATATTCCCTTAGCATAGAAATATTTCGACAGTTTTTTTTATCTGTTTGCTCAAGGTGCTCTTTACGCCATCATTGCATGGAGACTTTGTTCCACACAAAAACATTATTTCAGAAGGTCAACCAAATGGAAATCAGAGGTAGCGGGGCAGATCTGGCAGCTGTTCCGATCCAAACTGTCTTTCCATTGTTCTTGCTGCAGTATGAGGTCTTGTATTGTCCTGCTAAAACATAAACGACAACTGATCTTAGCAACGACAAGGTCATCATGCGCAATTGTGTGTATACTGTATCCACATAACTTCCCATTTATTGAGTAATGTTTTATATTGTAACTCGGCCAAAATGACTGCATTAATTGAATCTACCTTTTTAGGTGTGTTTTACCATTGTGGACCTACCTGGCCTATCTTCAGCTTGAATACTATTTTTGACTGAAACATGTTTCTCCGTACGCATTACACATGTTTATGTAAATCTCGGATAGTTTCCACGTCTCAGACCGCAAAAGTCTGTTGACAAACCTTTGTTCAAACCTGTAGTAATTTGTTTGATTATGCGTCATTGAATAGCCTCAAAATAGATATATTTAGTGAGATTAAAATAATTTATTCCTTTCTCTCTATCCATCTCTCCCTCTCTCTCTCTCTCTCTTTATATATATATATATATATATATATATATATATATATATACAGCTCTTACAAAAAATCGAGCACTTATTCTCAATTCTCCAATACTAACAAAGGACTAACATATCTATTAATAATGGAGATTCGCTTCCAGTTTTTGTCTGTAAAAAAACGACGTCACTGATTACGTCACACTACCTAAAACGTCACAACGTAGAATAAATACACTCAAAGTTTGAGCATGCAATGTTAGACAGTCCTCATTGTTTTTTAAACAAGTTTTAATAAATACATACCTGGTATTATCTATCTATATATATGTTCTATTTTAATATATATTTAAAGTTATCAGAAATAAGTTTCCATTTCAATTTTTTAAATATTTTTTACTCCTTTAACAAATTTATTTTATTTTTTACTCCTTTAATAAATTTGATGATTTTACTTTATTTATGATACAAACTCTCTGATGTTAAATTTTCAATTCCCATCTCCTCAGGCAATATTTATTTTACGTCGCCCAGAGGATTTTTTATTTATTTTGCTATATATATATATATATATATATATATATATATATATATATATATATATATATATATATATGATAGTCCTTTGTTAGTATTGGAGAATTGAGAATAAAGTGCTCGATTACTTTTGTAAGATATGTATTTATTTAGTATAGTGTACAATAAAGGATAGCGTGAGAAGCCGAGGCACACATCTAGATAAAAAGATCAAAGAGAACACAATAAGGCATACACAGACCAACACGGCAACTTATATAAACACAGGAAACAACCAACAAAAACGGTAGTCACGCAAGCACACACATATATATGAAGGGACATCCCATGTATTTCTTACCAGGTGCTTTGTCGTGATGAAGGGTAGCAAGCATGCTGCTTGGAAACCAAAGGTAACAATTGCACCTTAAATGTATTGTACACTAATATATATATATATACATATATATATATATATATATATATATATATATGAATAAGTTCTTGGTACAGGAAAATTTATAGAATATTACAAGTAGTGGAATTATATGTATGTTGGGAGATCATACGAAAGTGAGGGATGGAGAAATAAAACGATGTTTTATTACAAAAATGAAATATGGGGGGTATGAAATACAAGGGCCCTTTCGTCTTGTTCTTTTCAAGTATAATCACCGGTGGCAATGAAAAGTCAGATTGTATAAGAGAAATATTCATGAAACAAATGCAGGGAGAGTGGGGAGCCAGAGGGGGTTAAAGAAAAAATATTTTCTTTGTAAACCCCTCAAGTCACACCAGGATTGGAAATATCTCCCAGTAGATATAAGGATTGACTAGGTCTCTGACCACTCAGAGCAAAACGATATATATATATATATATATTATATATATATATATATATATATATATATATATATATACTGGTCTTTTCTTGACATAAAGGTAAATATTTTCAATTCTGTGACAAAGTATGTGGGTCTGCAGCAATTCTGCGATATCATATTAGAGAGCACGGTGCTACTGTCAACATCATAGACAGGTTTTTTGCTTTTCATATAGGCGGAAGAGTTTTACAATGGGAAAGAGATACCATGGTTACATGCGTTCACACAGTTAATTGATTGATTGATTGATTGACTGACTTTAATGACATGTCAACCCACCAGGTGTTATTCCATGTCTGGAATTCAGTTTAACGAATTTCGGAAATCGTACATTCTTATTTAAATTTCTTGTTTAACTTCCTAATACTTTTGACACATGGTTATATGGTATCAGATATTGCTATCTTATAATTTACTAGCAGATCAGTCCAGCAGAATCTTTCATTTATATATAGCTAGAAGCATCTACCTGGCGTCAATTGGGTAGAGTGGGGACCAAAATACCACTGGTATATGGATTTGTTTACTTATGAGACTCGTGTAATGGTTAGAGTCATAGGAAAAGGACTCGTTGACCCGAGTTCAAATCCTGGACGAAGCTACAGTTCACATTGCGCTAATACTTTGGGAAAGGTGTGAATCTAACTACTCTCCTCTAGCTATGTGTAGATAGTAGGGCAGACTTGGCACTTTAACCTTCGTTATGAAACCAGTCTAGGAGAAGGAAAACTCTGAATTTAAAACTGTTAAAACTCTGAGTGGGGTGGTCACTACTAGAATAGGCTCAGTCTTAATTAGTGATCTAGTTCACATAGCACTAATACCTTTGGGAAAGGTGTGAATCTAATTACTCTCCCTCTAGCTATGGGTAACTAGTAGGGCAGACTGGGCTCTTTAACTTTCGTTAGGAATGGACCTGGGAGGATGGCAATGGATATGTAACCCAAACTCCCTAGGGTTCTTAATTAGAGCCTCGCTTTCAGGTGCAGTTTAGTATCATTCTGTTGGAGTATCTAAAGGTATAAGATGTACATAAAACCCTTACTTCAATTTATGAACTTACAACATTTATTCTCAACAACAACTTGGCCAATGAGAGATAAGAACCGATAGTATTTTAGAGCGTTTGCAACTGTCCTCAAATTAATTATTAATTGACTTTTCTGCCGGCAAGACCTATCTAGATACAATTTATTATAATGCTGTTGGAGTATCTAAAGGTATAAGATTTAAGCAAAATCATCACTTCGATTTATGAATTTACAACATTTATTTTCAGCAACTACTTGGCCAATGAGAGATGAGAACAAATAGTATTTTAGAGCGTTAGCAACTGTCCTCAAATTAATTATTAATTGACCTTTCTCCCGGCAATACCTATCCATATACATTTTAGTATCATGCTGTTGGAGTATCTAAAGGTATAAGATTTAAGCAAAATCACCACTTCTGTTTATAAACTTTCCCTACAGCAGCAGACACTTGGCCAGTGAGAGCTGAGAACAGAAATCATTTTAAAGCGTTTGCAACTGTCCTCAAATTAATTTAAAATTCAACTTTCTGCCAGCGAGACCTATCTTTTGGACTTAAATATTGTGAGGAAGACTACAGACTTGGAATTATATATACTAGTAGAAATAAAAACACCCTCCGGACGATGTAAAAATAGATTTTTGACACATATTGCCTGAGGGGTGGGAGTAAAAAATTCAATGCCAGCGAGTTTGTACCCTAAGTAAGTAAAATCATCAAATTCATTAAAGGATTCAAAAATAAAACTATTTGAAATGTAAACTTTAAATATGTATTAAAATAAAACAAACTATATATAGATATATGATACCAGTCATGTATTTATTAAGACTTGTTTTAAAAAACAATGAGGACTGTTCAATGTTGTATGTTCAAATTTTGAGTGTATTTATTCTATGTTATGACGATTTGGGTAATGTGACGTAAACAGTGACGTAATTTTTGTTACAGACAAAACCCGGAAGTGAATCTCCATTATTAATAGATTATAGAGGATTATCAACTCACCACTCATTGTGAAAAACAGAACAATTGAACCCCTACACTGGCGACAATGATTTTAACACATACTTAAAACATCCCTTTGTGTTGGGGAGTGTTTACCTCTCTACAGTCAGCGTATTCTTAGCCCCGGGTTTGAGAAGGTGACATTCTGTAAATGAGTGCCAGTCACTATGTGTGTGTGTGTGTGTGTGTGTGTGTGTGTGTGCACGCGTAAGTGGACGTGTGTGTCTCTATGTTGTGCATGTGTGTTGGTTCATTTATCGAGGGATCATACAAATATCTTTTGAATGATTTAACTTTCACTGGACTTTACGTTATTCTGTAACTTAACAAACCCAGACACAATCAATATTACACTGTATTCGTATAGAAATTTCCCTAATGATTAATTTACAATTTACAATGGACTTTTTATTCTTTTCCACGAAAGAAATATCATATTTTAAAAAATATTAACGTGTCATTAAATATTTAAAAACAACAGCTGTTGTTTACCGACATTTAAAAAAAGAAAGTAAATCTTTGCTTTTTTCATTATATAAACGTTGAGAAACTAAAACGATAATTCCTAACGGCATCAGAAAATATAGTGAATTGTCTGGTATGGGCATTTATCGTTGGATAATATTTTTTTAAATTGCTTAAACATATTACAAACTTGAACAACAATTTTGAAGTTTTCCTTCACTGGTATTTAATATTGAGCTTATTAAGCCCGATAGAATATATTTACAAAAATAATGTTTATTTAAAAAAAAGATATATATACAAGGTGTGCCAAAAAGTATCGATATTTTTTGTACTTTTTGACACATTGTATTCTGAAAAAAAATTTTTTTTCAGAATAAAAGGTGTCAAAAAGGTACCAAGTTTAAAGATGTATTTACCAAGATAGAAATGAAGAATGAATTGAACATTTTTTTTCAGCATACAAGGTGTGTCAAAAACTACCAAAATGTCGGTACTTTTTTGACACACCTTGTATATTTACCAACCACTCTGCACGAGCAGGATATGACACTAGGTCAATTTCTTAAGTGGCGATTACTATTCAGATTTTTTCTTCTAGACTGATTGCCGAACCTCTGTCAAAGAGCCCAGTCTATCCTAATATTTATCCATAACAGAAGGGAAAATAGTTGGATTCATACATTTCTCAAGGGTATTAGCACTGTGTGAAATGCAAACAGTCTCGTTTGTATTAGAACTCGACTCGCCGTGTCCATTTTCTCTGATCACTGATAAAAGGAGATATGAAAAAAACTTTTTGTCATTTTTAGAGACTTGTACACCAATATGCCGTAAAACGAACAACCAAAATACCATTATCATCACCATCTTCATCGTTTTGATAACAGTTTTATTATTTCGTTCCTTTCCAGTTTTACATACCAGTTAAAAGAGGTTGACATTTACTGAGTCTGAGTGACAGCAAGTCTCTTCAGATATTCAGGACTCTTTTGAATATTTCTGCCGATCTTAATAGTGCTGTGCCATGTATGGTGTTCAGGTTCGATACTGACTTTATCGAATTCAGCATGTAAGTAGCACAGCATAGATCTCTTGTAAAGTGGGGAGCTGATGTTTGGTATAGCGCTCCAGCACAGACGCCGAAACAATCTCCTTTGACTAGCGCTAGTAAAAAGACGTTAGAGTCTCTCGCTGTCCTGCTAATACCGACAATAGACCACTCAGCCGACTTTAATCTCACACACACGTACACACACACACACACACACACACACACACACAAGTGACTATATATATATTATATATATATATAATATACAATTTATGGGATGAATTTAATAATCGATGTTTAAAACATTTCGGTTGCATTGAACCTTCATCAGGATGTCTCTATATGTGACAGGAGATGAAAATCTTTTTAGTTATGTAACGATCAGCGTTTTATTTTTGAAAGGCAAGTCGCGTTCTACTCACGCGAAGGTGTCATGACGCGTGACGCAACTCAGAAATGCAAAAGACACTGATTATTTTTAAGAGAACTAGGGAAACACAGCCTAGTATTAAGTAATTATTCACAATATTTAACTAGAAACGGAGATATATAAATAATACATGTCGGTTATTAAGGGAACAAAGTGGGAATGATAACTAAATAAATAATTAAATGAAGCCTCGTATTTTGTAATTATTTAACACTATTTTAGCACACACAAATCACACAAAAACGTAGTCACTAATACATCATTGAAATTAAAGTTATGATTAGTTTCAGATGAAAATTGCCCAATTTAATATCATCATATAAACGCTTCTTGAGAGTTTTTTCTGTTTCCCCAATGTATCGCAATCTTTACATGGAATATATATAGTCTCGAAATCGTCTTGTGAATTTTGACACTGCTTGTATTCCGAAAAAATACATTATATTCATTATTTTTTTCAGAATACAAAGTGTGTCAAAAAGTACCAAGTTTACTGCTGCATTTACCAACATAGAAATTAAAAATAAATGGAACATATTTTTTAAGAATACAAGGTGTGTCAAAATGTACAAAAAATCTTAATATTTTTTGATTGTATCTATCTATCTATCTCTCTATATACACACACACACACACACACTATATATATATATTATATATATATATATATATATATATATATATATATAGGTGTATTACACTTATCCACGAGTGTGTATTGTTTTGAATAGTTAATATATCTATATCATTTATATACTCTTCAAATAAATTTGACGAGGATTTAAAAAAAACTGTTTTTGATGAGAAAATAACGATCTGAGTACGTTGTGAAATTAGGGGAAATTGATATAATTTACACTCTTCATACTAAATCTTACTTTTCGATGACATTTTCAGTTAATCAGGTAAACATTTCAACCATTTAGCTGATGTTTTTAATGACATTATTAATTATTCACTTAGATTTGTGTCTTAGGTTCGATGCATTTCATAACGGAATGCTGATGATAGCTTTTTTTTTAAGTTTAAAAGGGAAGAAGTAAATATAGGTAACAAAGAAGATGAAGGAGATTATCAAGTTGTCGAAATCGGAAGCTGGTCTCAGAATTCTCTTAATCGAAGTTATGGGATTCATAACACAGGAAACTTCATTTCGATTGTCAAACTTCTTACTTTGTAGGTATTAATAAATGGACCATATGACCTTTAGGCACCCCTTTTTGATCTCGATTAAGAAAGGATATGTTTTTCATTTACACCGTCAATATCCGGTTGATTTTAACAGACGATTTTTAGATTTTTAAAAATGATAAAAATAACCCCTAACCCTAACCCCTAGCCCTAACCCTAACCCTAACCCTAACCCCTAATCCTAACCCCTAACAAAAAACAATATTTACGGTGTAAATTAAAAAAAACATGTCCTTTCTTAATAGAGATCAAAAAGTGGTGCCTAAAGTTAATATGGTCCTAATAAATAATAATGTTTCAAATTCGAATAAATAAATAAACCAAATAACCACTTTTTAATGGTAATAATTCCTAAACAGAATCTATGCCATGGGTGTAAAAAACGGGTGTTTGCAACGACGACGACGATGTGCAACGGTTCCTCAACAGCATACCGGCGAGCTGCTATGATATGGACATAAAAAAAAACATTCACAACAAAAATACGTCGACCGAAAATTGTGTGATTTGTAGAAAAATAGATACATTTTGAATTAACTTTTGTAAACATTGACACTAAACAATAAACATTTCTGTGATTTCTAAATATTCTGGAGAACTAACCTCTGGGATTGCCCTCGTATATGAAGCATTGTCCACCATTATTAATCTTTGACATTTTCCTATCTATATATCATCACTAGTAAAACGCAGGGTTAATTTTCCTTTTTTTAAAAATTTCCGACCAGCTCTCGCTAATGAGGATTGTATGTTGACACTCCGAGTTGGTATGAAAAATAAGATGAATGAAATGCTCATCCTTAACTGATGATAGTTAACAAACGATGTTTTCTCAAATAATAAAAATAACATTATAATATTATTACTCGTAATCAGATGACTGTTTTAATAAAGAGAATCAAACAGCACAAATTGATACTAGGACAACACTGTATAGTTCTATACTATGTAAGTGACAAATTCTGCGCACTATTCATTAACAACTCTATATTTCCTATCCGAAGGGAATAAAT
>CM042140.1:100235710-100240710 GCA_023376005.1 Doryteuthis pealeii | reverse complement strand
TTATCCATAGCTGGAGGGAGAGTAGGATTCATTCTTTTCCTAAGGGTATTATATATATATATATATATATATATATATATATTATATATATCACCGCTGTACATATGTACGTAGACAAATGTATTCATACATTAGCTTACCTACATTATGATGAAAAGGTACTCATTCTCTCTCTCTTTTCTCTCTCTCTCTCTCTCTCTCTCTCTCTCACACACACACACACACACACTATATTATATATATATATATACACACATACATACTACATACATATATACACAATCCCGCTGCACACATGTGCATAAACAATTATACATACACTGGCCCTACGTACACTTATATCAATAGGCGCCCCTTATTTCATCTCACAAACACACAGATATACACATACGCACACACGAGGAACAATCGTTTACATTTCTGCTATGGAAATGTTCGTTTCCTCGGCTGAAGATTTTTGGGGGCAAGTTTTGCTGGCTCTTGTTTGAGGATACTTGACATATTATTTTTATTGGAATTGTGATTGGAAGTATTTAATAAAATGTATATTATATAATTAAATTAATAAATACATAAAAGAAAAATAAATGCGTAAAAATGTTATTATTAACAGTTAAACATTTCGTTTTAAGATTAAATTCTAAATATTTCTTAATTCGCTGTTATTTGAAGTTTTATATTAAAAAAGGTCCACTTGCAAAAACGCGTACCGGAAGCATAATGCAATAGTAACATACAAAAAGAAACCAATTTGTTGTATAGCCGACTGCTACTGGACTTCAATGAACAACAGACACGTATATATAAAAATAGGACCCGTCTTTATTTTCTTCGGTGTGTGGGTGGTAAAGGGGCGACGAGTGTTCACAATGAAAATGCCCGAGCGGTTGGTGAGTGCGGCGACGAGTGTTCACAATGGAAATGCCCTAGGGTTGACGGGAGACGAAGTTATCTTCTCGGCTGCTGGTGGGATCTCTCTGTCGGCTTGAATCATCTGGCCTTAATATCGATAAATGCGCCTACGCATATTTATCTTTTGATCTGGTCTCTACATTCGCTAAATATGCCTACGCATTTTTCGTTTGATCTGATAACGGACATTTGTTATATATTTATTTATCCCCTCCCTGCTTCCTTGACCGGAAAACCTCTCATCCCTTTCTTTTTAAATATATATTTTTATCCTTCTCTTTGTCCTTCTGCCGGAAGCTTCCTCTTCCGGGCGACGACAATACAACAATTTGACCTAGGATTTGTGTTGTTATAAACGACAGCAATATTTTTGTGAGCTTTAATTGTTTTAAATCACATAGCAAGCACCCCCTTTTTTAAGTAGAATATATTTTTTAAGTGTTTTAGGTAATCAACATATCTATATAAATTAATCGTTACCGTTTATGAAAACGAAAATTATATTTTAACCCTTTGCCTAATTCAAACGGCTAACAGCTGTGATTCCACCACTGCGATCCTACAGTAAACCAGCCCTGTCGGGTGAGGCTTTTGAATACACCGACTGCACCTCTGCAGAAGGGTAAGAACACCATCCCCATGGGGCCCACTTGTTGGCCGTTGTTGGCGACCTGTGATGTTTAAGGATGGATCCTGGTTGATGTGCAGTCCATGATCTGCAACACTTCACTTAGGCCTTACTTAGTCTAGACGGGCGGTCGGAGCCGATCAATCGGCTGGCCATGTCAAGCTCTAGCTCCTATATGATTTTCCCGACCCTATTGCCTTTATGGCAAGCCCCAACCCTTTTTATCATATAGTTGCTAGATGCGGTTGTTGAGGGTCTTCATGACCTGGGAATGACGTTAAACTCTATCAGTTCCAGTTCTGGAGGTTTGGGGAATGTGGAACACCTCTTCATTACTATTGCTCTCTGGTCCACTCTGACCCGGAGTGTTAGTACCTTTAGAGTCCCATCTATGGGTTAAATAGAAAAACATGAGTTTATTAAAAAATTGATGTCATTAAGAATTTATTTCAAAACTTTATCGGCATTAAATGACCCACTGAGGTTGATATGCCGTAAAACAGACCATTTAAACCAGACCAAACCTACCGTAAACCACTGATGATTGAGCAAAATAGTAAGAGGACCTTATTTAAATAGAATCAGTTAAGGAGTGAATTGTGAACTTCGAAATATCTCATGATACGGTTAAAAATACCGAGAAAATTTGGTACAGCTGTTGAGGAAATTTCGTTGGAAACGAGTTAATGTTGGATCAAATCAAAAGGCAAAAAGTTGAAGTTAGATTTTAAAAAATCAAATCAATGATCTGAATTTATACCAACGAAAAATGTTGTTAAAAACAACAGCATAATTTGTGTGAGTGTTAATCGGATTCACTAACATACCAAGACGTAGTTTCTTTTAAGAAAAAAATATTATATAATCTTCTTCACTCGAATCACTTAATAAACAAAAACTAACATCAACAGTCAATATTCGTTTTGTTTCTTTTTTTATGAACTGATTGCACTCGGTTTTCCGGTTAACACCGGGGGTCCAGTGAGCTTCGGCCGCTGGACTTATCGAGAGTTTAATAATAGCGTCGATCCCAGGGGGCTATCTCCCTAGGCAACGACGCAATTTTTGTTCTTTCCCACACATGAGCTTCGGCTTGTGGGTGGGCCCACGTTAAAACGAGGCCTTGTGCCCAGTCCATACAAGTGGGGTATGCGACAAATATAGTCAATATTTGTTTTGTCCTGAAGAAGAGTGGAGATATGTATTTGGTATATATGTCATTTAAAATAAATATTGATATGTACTTTTCAACTGAAACGTTAAACGTCAACATTATATAGTTCAAGTTTTTCAAAAATCAATAAATCACATTTCATAATTTTAACATTTGCTTTTGTTTTTAGATTTAAATACACATACTCACAGAGGCACATACACACATACACACATACACATGCAAACATAGAGACACAGATACACACGCGAGCACTATTGACCAACCGTCAACAGGCTAATACTCATCCCGTTTTGAATAAGAGAATTCGTCTAGAGTCAATCTTGTTAATATGTATTCTTTTTTAAAAACTGTTACAATAAGATATACATAATCTGATGACCGAGAAAAATGCGGCGGAAGTGCTCACATTCGAAACTATTGTATAACTTTTTCTTTTCTTTTCTGCAACATCAAGGTTTTTGTTTTGAACTCATATGACTTTTGTCTCCGCTCTTAACAACACGGAGTATAAACAAGCTCTGAAGATGATTTTCATAAAATCGAAATATTGTTCAATATCAGCTATGAATATGTTATAAAATGTTTTCACTTTAACAGCATTTTATGGTGTTTTCATATCCTTTTATCTACACACACACACACACACACACACACACAACACACACACACACACAACACACATATATATATATATATATATATATATATATATATATTATCAAAAGTTACTACCACATTTTCATTGTAGTAGCATTAGTAGTTAATCCAAAAGGTTCAATATGTATGATAAAATGTAGAGCATTTTTAGTTGTAGAAAAAAGTTTCTCCTCTACCAACGGTTTCCGTGTTTAAAGTACACCTTCCTCGGGAAGGTGTACATTAAACACCGAAACCTTGGTAGAAGTGAAAAACATTTTCTACAACTATATATATATATATATATATATATATATATATATAAATTTCTTCAATGCCAATAAATGACCCCATAAAAAGTACCAAACTCAACAACAAGTCCCCTATTTCCTTCGCCCCCTCACTCATTCACTCAACCGTAACCCTCCTCTCTCCCCTTTCATTTTGCCTCTCATCTTATCACTATGTACGACCCACTCATCTTTTGTCCGCGTCAAAAATTAACTTTTCAAAATTGTTTCCACAGCCTGCTTTTATAGTTGTGGAAAGAATTTTTTTTTAGTTCGGAAAAGCTTCGCGAAAGACCGAGGCAAAATATAATTTGAATTTAGTTGTTGTGTTGTTTTATCCGGATTTTTCCTCTATTTTCAACTACATTTGCCCAATACTTTCCCAATCATATATATATATATATAATATATATATATATATATATATATATATATATCCATAAAAGAAAAGGTTTCACACTAAAAAAGGCAAGAAGCAGGCGATATCCCGCACAAACAATCACAGATGCGGACTTGCTGATGACCTTGCACTTCTTGCAGATACACCGGCAAAGGCTGAATCACTGCTACATAGCTTGGAGGAGGCAGCAAAGAATATAGGCTCTATGTGAACTCCGGTAAAACAGAGTTCATGAATTTCAAAAATAAAGGAGACATCTCCACACTCGACGGCAAGCCTCTTAAACCAGTAGAACAATTCACATACCTAGGTGGTAATATCTCCTCCACAGAGAGCGATGTTAATACACGAATAGCAAAGGCATGGGCGGCCACAAATAGATTATCAGTCATATGGAGGTCCGATCTCCCTGGCAAGCTGAAGCGACAGTTCTTCCAGGCTGTGGTTGTGTCGGTGCTGCTGTATGGCTGCACCACCTGGACCCTGACAAAGCGTCTTGAGAATAAGCTAGATGGGAGCTGCACAAGAATGCTGCGAGCAGTCTTGAATAAGTCGTGGAAACAGCACCCCACAAGGAAACAGCTGTACGGCCACCTGCCCCCATCTCACAAACTATCCGAGTGAGACGGACAAGGCATGCAGGACACTGCTGGAGAAGCAGGGATGAACTCATAAGCGACGTTCTCCTGTGGAAGCCAACACATGGACATGCAAGTGTGGGGCGCCCAGCAAGGACATACATTGACCAGTTATGTGAAGATGCTGGCTGCTCCGCAGAGGAGCTTCCAGGTGTAATGAATGATAGGGAGGGTTGGCGAAGGATTGTCATGGATGCCCGTGCTGCGTGCGCGACATGATGATGATGATATATATATATATATATATACTCTTCCGGTATCCAAGTAGAGATTTAGGGATAACAGCATCTTTTACTGAATTTGAAAGTAGACTAATTAA
>CM042140.1:100218210-100233210 GCA_023376005.1 Doryteuthis pealeii | reverse complement strand
GTTGGGCAACCGGTCTAGGAGAAGGAAATCTCTGAATTAAAACTTGGTAAACTCCGCTTAAGAAATTGACCTTGTGTCACATCCTGCATGTGCGGAGAGGTTGGTAAATATATATATGGGTAATAGCTTGGAAGCCTATCATCCGAACGGACATGTATATCTGAAGTAAAATACTTAAACAAATGAAGAAAAGACTGCTAGACGCAAAGTGTGGCATATGCACACACAAACACACACACACACACATATATATATATATATATATATATATATATATATATATATATACATATGAGAGAGAGAGAGAGAGAGAGAGAGAGAGAGAGAGAGAGAGAGAGAAGAGAGTGTGTGTGTGTGTATATATATATATTCACCCAGCTATTGACCAAACCAAAATTTCAATCACGAGAACTCTAACGGTAGGTGAGAGATGCGGTTGCACACGAGAATTTGTGTTTTTTAAAAAGGGACATTCAGTTTATTATATGATTTACAAGTAACAACTTAATTTTTGGGACTACGATTTGTCAAAGAACATATTTTTAATTCATCTTCTTCAAAATGCCACTTCATGTTTTCCTGTTTGTGAGACTGTTATAAATTGTGGTTGTATCATCGGCAATAAACGAGTGGGATTATTCTCTGACCACCTGTCTGACTTTTTAGTTGTTTATCTAATCTTCATCTATAAATGTTGTCTTTGTCTTCGCCAAATTTCTTCGAAACACCCACAAATCTACAGCCCCATCAATTCTAGAATCTAATGAAATAGACGGATATTGCGTCTTAAAACATTACCCTTAATGGATTCAACAACATGATATCCAACCATGAATATTGTCATTAAAATGTATAACAATTAATTATGGAAAAATATGCTTTAGACCGATCTCTTTGATTAACGACATGTTTGGGAGAAATAATCCATCGTTTAAAATCAGTTATAGATTTTAACATTTCATTTCTCTTAATTAAACAATTTACCTACTAGTTTTATTTAAACGTCGGTCTGGTCTTCTGTCACTAATTTTTCCTAAATGTTTTTCATCGACTACGAATAGTAAAGAGATTACATAACCGTTACCTCCGCACTATCCTCAATATCCATTTTAGTGAATTCATCACGAGTATCGAGGCCATGCTACTGATGTCGCAGCTACGCCGAACAGGGCATGTCTTCAGTATGGGGAATCGTCACCTGCCAACAACCACACTCTATGGTGAACTATCCACTGCCAATCACAAAATAGGGGCATTAATAAGAGATGCAAGGATTGCTTGGAGAAATCTCTTTATGACTCTCATATTGAACATCACCGATCGTACACCACCAACGATGTCTCGTCCTTTTCAAACACCAGATGCACCATCACCAATGACATAAAGAACAGGAGGAACGACAAAACAATGCCATCAAACTTTGATAGAACTTCAGCTACAGTCGATGTAGCCGAATCTGTCTGCCTCCCTGTATTGTCTTCGTCAGCTACGAATGTCTTTCAGTCCCAGAAAGCATCTACTTCTAGATATTCGCTTCCGAAGTGTTATGTATGTGTGTATAATTTACCATAAAATAATGTGTAACTCCGCGAAGTTTAATGAGTTCATAAAATTTAGCCTATCCATTCTCATTCTGTTAAAATAAATTATCAATTAGCGTTAGAAAATGAGCCTCTCACTTTCTCACACTTTGACTAAAATGACTTTATATTCATTTACACAACTTTGAAATGCTTTTACAACGACTCTTATCCAATAACTTCTCAAACATAATTACCGGTGATACCTTAATTCCTCTAAGATAGACATTCTTGCAATAAGCCAGCCGTTTTAACGACAAATCTGACGACTGGCTATTAGCTAAGAGGCACTGAAAATACCTAACCTTCAGATGATCTAAGAAAATAATCACGTCGTTAAACCAAGTAATATGATCCGTGGTTATTCTAAGTATTTGAGGCACAAAGATTTAGGAATCATTTGATACTCGTATGAGGTATTATTTTATGAAACGATGTGTACATTTTAATTCCGTAGGCCTACTTATGATATTTTAGAAGCAATTGTGTGTTGTGAATGCTTTTTATAACATACTAATGTTAGTATAAAATATGTTTAAATGCGTTTTTCGCGATAAGTCAATACGATATGAAAGAGATATCTTTTCTAGACCAGTAAATGTAAAAAAAAAATGTTTTTAGGGCAGAAGGCCAGGAAACATTTATGTGATAATACTCAAGAAGTTAGTGATTATTCACCAATGCTTCTATGTAACAATGTTGATACTTGTTCAATATGAACAGTCTCTCTCAAATTTGGTTTTAATTCCTGGCTTACACGAGAAATAAAGAAAAATATCATTTGAAAAAAATAGATATTAAAATATATAACAGCACTTTATTTATTGTATTCTATTTTATTATATTTTCATACAATACCATATTTTTCTTATTCAAAAAACTTTTAAAAATTGCATGTTTTTTTTTAGTTGGGTTTTCCGAAGGTGTCTGCAATCCATTAATTGCATTTCATTTAATTTTACTTGGACAATTAATTTGGTATACAAGGAAAATGAGTTATGACCGGAACGAAATAAACTTGTAAGTCAATGGACTACTGTATTTTTAATAAAAAGTACGTGTGTGTGTGTGTGGGGGGGGATATACAGATTGAGCTAAGTGAAATCCACCCCTCCCTCAAACCCAAACACTACACTACAGTTGAACTTGATTATAAATATCCATAGGAGAAAAAAGAAAGAGAAGGAAAATAAAAAAAAACTGGCTTATCTGTACTTTCTGACTTTTCCTGATCCAATACTCGACTCTGTAAGACTTTACTACTTCACTATATACTTATCTAGTAGTGTAAGGTGTGTTTAACAGGGGAAATGGAAAATGATATATATATCTATTAATAATGGTGATTCGCTTCCGGTTTTTGGCTGTAACAAAAACTACCTCACTGCTTACGTCATTATACCCGAAATCATCATCACATAGAATAAATACTCAAAATTTGAGCATGCAACATTAGACAGTCCTCATTGTTTTTTAAAACAAGTTTTAATAGTATCATATATTTATATATAGTTTGTTTTATTTTAATAGATATTCAAAGTTAATAGAACTTAGTTTCGATTTCAAATCGTTTTATTATTTTTTTACTCCTTTAATAAATTTGATAATTTCATGATTTATTGTTCAAAATCTCCGACATTTAATTTTTAACTTCCAACTCATCAAGCAATATCTTTAAAAAAAATATGTTTACATCACCCGGAGGGTGTTCTTTTATTTTGTTAGTATGTATAAGGGCCGGTTTAGCTTAGTATGAAAACTTATTAGGTGGCATGGGAATATACTCATTCATAATTCGTGTATTTGTATTTTTATACAGATATTTATTTACATAAAAAAAGAGAGAAAATATAAAGCATTAATTTGAGAGAAAATATCTTGTTTATAAGAACTTAGTGTTGGTTATAGACTAATACCGCTATTCTTATAATACTATTAATTTGCAAACAGTTTCAAGTTAACTTTCTTTTTAATACTAATCTACTTGCAATTATATATCTTCAATGAAATATTCTTGTCTAGCGATAATAATTCACAAGGTTTTTATATGGTTTTGAGTATTTATACCTAAATAATACAAATAATTTGTAGACAATTATTTGATTTTAAGTATTCCTATCTAAAACGAATACTTTTCAAGTAAGCAAATTTAGATCCCAATCATTTTAAATAGTTAAACACTTTATACTTAGTTATAATATCAAATTTCTCAGAGCCAACGTATTGAGGTTGTTCAAAGTGACGCTAGACATAATTTCAAACAGATCTATTTAGTTCGAGAGAGAATAATTCATTGAAAAGCATTTGGATGAGGAATTTTTGTTTCTTACGAAGAGTTGAGTATCGATTGGGGTATGTCTGAAGGCAAACGTCTTGTCCGTGTTTCCTTTCTTTTCTCACCTTCCTTCTTTTACAGAATGATAAATATCATTCTTCCCGCACAGCATGATGCACACCTAAGATTCATAGGTAGGTAGATAGTACAACACATGCACACACACAAGTACATGCACATACACACATACAACCCCCATATATACACACACACACACACACATACACACACACACACACACACACACACACACACATATATATATATATATATATATATATATATATATATTGGATGAAACATTCTGCTGAACCGTTTTCTTATTAGTGCACGGGCACTCTAGCAGTACTTTGGTATAGAATATGTTTTTCATTATCGCGAAACCAAGATGCTCTACCGTATCTTATGATAACTTTAGATTATCATCTGCAGTTACGAGATGAGATAGAGTCTTTGACTTTTCCTGTGCCAAAATGTTTAATATATATGTATATATATATATATATATATATATATATATAATATACCAAACTTGTTGGTAAATCCTCGCGGTGAGAAAAAAACCAGCAAATAGTTTGATTGTAAAAATATACTACCAAACATCAACCGGGAAGAAAACATTTTTTGTTAAAAAGAAAAGACCAAGATAATCGTACCATCAAAAAATAATCTATTAGTACAATATTTTGGCCAAAAGAAAAAAAAACAATTTATATGCATATATCTTATTATAATGGAGATTGTGTGTTTTTCTGTCTGTAACCGAAACTAAATCACTACTCAAGTCACATTTCCCTTAGTGATTGACGTCACATTCACCATGAATTTATCCTTATTTTAACCTCAATTATTAATAAAATTGTTTTACATTATTAATACTGTTAACCATATCTACTGTATTTACCGCGTACCCCACTTGTACGGGTCAGGCACAAAGTCCCTATTAACGTGGGACCACCCACAAACCGAAGCTCATGGAGTGGCAGGTGAAAAAATTGCGTCGATCCCGTCGGCATTCCCCCTCAAGGGGGGCGCCTCAGGCACTGGGCAATAAACCCAGCCCTGCCCCTTTAAATCGAGGGGGCAGGTGTTGCCTGGGGGGATGGCCCCCTGGGATCGACGCTGTTAATTATATCAATGGTCCAGAGGCCGAAGCCACTGTTGACCATATCTACATGCTAACAACATGCAATTGTATTTATATATACAACAAAATAGCGGTTTACAGTGTGAACGGGAAGGCTAATTTGCATATTGATATTAAAAATGTAATTTTAATAAATATATGTTTAGTATTATTGGTTTCTAACTGTTTGGCTTTATTTTAATGAATATTAGCAAAAATCTCTTCAATGAATCTTAAATGAAATCCATCAACAAGAAAAAATAACTGTAATGTTATTCTTTACTTCCTATTTTAACTAAATACTTAAATTAGAAAAAAAAATAACAATGAAAGACGAGAGTGATGGAAGAGTAAATTTCAGTTGTTCTATTTTTCGATTATATCCCCCTCTGTTTCACATCTTTTTATCTGCTTTCTTATATAGTTTCATTAGCGTTTCTAATTTAATACGATATTTCATTACATTAAAACTTAAATACTTGCACCCGGAGGGTGCATATATTTTCTAGTATATATAAGATATATATATACATACAAATCCGCTAGGCGACTAAAGCTAATAAGTAAAAAGTGCTCAATACCTAAGTAGAGCAAATAATAAAGATAAATCTAATGAGTCAGACGAGCCTACTAAAAGTTTCGCTTAATGCTCTTCAGGTCTAAGAGTCAGATCTTAGCCCTGAAGAGAATTAAGCGAAACTTTTAGTAGGTTCGTCTGACTCATTAGATTTATATTTATATATATATATATATATTATATATATATATATATCACTCTGAATAGTCTCTGACTCCTCTCTCTTTCTTTCTCTCTCTCTCTTTAAGTATGAGCAGAGTTTTCTCTCCTTTGTATAGATAACTTATCAATGTTTTATAACTTTATGTCTGTATTACTGTATACCCTGCATCTATAAGACAATTGATATGTATATATGTGTATATACCTATCTTAATTATTTATATTATCTTAATTTTTAATTAAACTATTGTGATATATATATATATATATATATATATGTGTGTGTGTGTGTGTGTGTGTGTGTGTGTGTGTGTGTGTATTTGGGCAGCATTCTTTCATTTATACATGTAGAATTAAACAAAAGACACATCTCCTGTTTAACAATTTTATTTTTGATCTTTTCCAATTTTCTGGCCAACTTTTTAATATATATATATATATATATCTTCTATTATTATACTAAGGCTGAGTTTATCAACCTTCTCCAGCTAAAGGATTTTTTTTCTATTTATGTTATGGACACAATATTTATACTTAGATATTCCTTGGTGTTAGCACTACAATGTGTATGAAAAAAATTCAGTTTAATTGGTTTTAATTAGGCGTAATTAGCAATTAAGTCAACGACCGACCAATCCCTGTCTAAATCAGACTTGGCTCTCTTGCACTCTCCCTCTATACAGAGTTAAGGTGAGGGGGAGAGTTATTGTGAGTAGTCGAGTTTATTGCTGGAACCAAATCACAGTTTAACTGCAGTCTATGAATTAACATTTGCGAATTTGGTTACGGTTTTAGGGCATTAAGGTTGTTTTTAATTACGTATTGCTTACAAAATAAACAAAAAACACAAATTACTATACATTTAATGTTGAAAATATTTTTTAAACTAAGTTTAATTGAAATTATACATTGCTATATTAACACAAACAACTGTCTCAATAATAGATTCAATAATTAATTTCAATGGTTAATTAAATGTATAGTAACTTGTGTTTTGTTGTTGTTTATTTTTTAAAGCAATACGTAATTAAAAACAACCTTAATCCCCTAAAAATGTAACCCAATTCGCAAAATGTTAATTCATAGAATGTAGGACTGACTTCTGACTTAGGTTGGAAAATTAAAACGGAAAATTTTTTGCTGGTACCCAATGACAGTTTAACTTCAGTCTATGAATTAACATTTTGCGAATTGGGTTACGGTTTTAGGGGATTATGGTTGTTTTTAATTACGCATGGCTTTAAAAAATAAACTCTGTCTTTAGTCTTTTTATTTATGCAGAAAATAGTATCAATCAAATATATACCACTCCGATATTACAGTCGGAATAATACAAATAATGATAATCTTTGCGGAGTTTCGTCATGGCCTCTTGCCTCAAAACATGCTTGCCGGTGACTGCTGAAAAAAAAAAAAAAAAAACACCAGCTACGATTGAAGTCCGTAGCGGAAACAAAAACAACTAGGGTTTAGGGTTTAGGATTTGGGGTTGGGGTTTAAGTTTAGTTTAATGGAAAATAAATAAATAATTTGGGCTCTGTTTTTTCTGAGTCACCCTGTATACAGACTGACCCAGAAAAAAAAGAACTTTGTAATAAAACAGTTAATTTTAACTAGGGGGGGGGGTAGGGTTAGGGGGGGGGGTTCAGTGGAAAATGCCCCAATTTGGTTCTTTTTTTTTTTTTTTTTTTCAAGTGATACCGCTTCGGATGCAGGAAGCCAGGACGGAACTCCGCAAAGATTACCATTATTTGTATCATTCAGACTATTGTTCTCGTCTTCATTGTTATCTGTACAAAGTTTCGGCTGATGTGCCCTCCGGCCTTCTTCAGGTATTTCTTGTCGGACTCGGGAAACATCTTGTAATTAGGAGCCATCATGGAACTTTGAACCCAACCCTTTATTAGGTTCACGTGGGTATCCTGTTCTCATTCCACTAACCATAGCTGGGGTACAGGTGTTAAGCTGTGTTAATTATTATTCTATGTTACTGCTGTCCCTGACCAGGATTGAAGCTGCAGTCTAGAGATAACTGGCATTTAGAACTGTCTTAATCTAACCCCTTTATCTATTAGGATGTGTTCAATTGGACAATCCAGTGTGAATTTTTTCAATTGCAAAAGTTACAATTTATTTTGTAAAAACGGATTTTAAGTAGCCTCTTGGCAGGCATCTTGATCAAAATGGACGAAAAAAACGTTTTAAATATATCAAAAACAAATTATATGTGTAATATTATTTTGCTTTTTTACTGATGCTTATTATGTTACTACTTTTCGACTTAGACAAAAATTTGACCTTAAGTAATCAATTTGATGAATTTTAGTTCGTTTTTAAAAATGAAAAGCAGATGATATTTTGCCAGATCCAACTCTTTTCCCTAATCATCTAGAGAGAGCTTAATGGGTGACCCAACGGGTCACGTTTTGTCTAGTATATATATATATATATATATATATATATATATATATATATATATATATATATGACAATAGTTTAATTAGAAGTTAAGATAATATATATAATTAAGATAGGTATATACACATATATAAATATCAATTAGTAACAGAATTCACGTTCCTGAGTTTGACGTTCCCGATTCTCAGATTAGCCAATATCGACATATATGGATTATGAACGTTGATAGAAAGAATGCTCAACTTCCTAACTGAGTCTCAGCATCAATGCGTTTTAGCATCCAATCTACCTGGTAATTTAAAACATATCCTTGCCAACTTTTTTTTAGAGTGTTTTGTTTTCTATTCATTTTTTTTAATACTTTCTTTTTAACTGAATATTCAGGCATTATTTCCTTTCATTTTTACATCTCTTATTCTTCATTGGTATTTTACATATTTTATTATCGTTCCATGCCACAGATTTTCTCGTCTCCATTTTGTATTAATTTTCACGATTTTTTAAAATCAAATCCATTCAGGTGTTAATATATTTCCACCATTTTTCAGTCTTGAAATTTACTATCATTACATTAGTATTTCCCAAGATAATAGATCCTTTTTCTTTCAAAACGTCTTTCCTTTTGGTAATATAAATTATCCTCTATTTCTACTCTCCTTTAAGAAATACACCTTTTCACCCACCCTATCGACTGAGTCGTTAGATTACACCGATTGCACCTTTGCAGAGGGGTAAGACTCCTCCAATGGGACCAGCTGCTGGCTGTGGGTGGTGACCCGTGATGCTTAAGGATGGAAACCTGGTGGCTGAGCAGTCCATGACATGCAACACTCCACTTTGACCCTTACCTGTGCTATACGGGTGGTCATAGAGGCCCCATCCGATCAATCGGCTGCTCACGTTGAGTCCTACTACCAATATGATTGACCCATCCTTATTGCCCTTATGGCAAGCCCCAAACCTTATTATCATATATGTGCTAGAAGGACGTGCCTGGGAATGACGTTAAATTCTATCTGATGTTGAGGTGCCAGTTCTGGAGGTTTGGGGAATGTGGAGCACCCTTTCATCACCATTGCTTCCAGGTTTACTCTGACCCAGAGTAGTAGTATCTGTTATGGTCCCATCTATCGGTTAAATAGAAAAAGGTGTTTATAACAAATTGTGCATACATTAAGAATGACTTTCTTTCAGAACTTTGTGGGCATTAAATTACCCACTGGTATTGATATGCCGTAAACCAAACCAAACATCTTTTCACATCTGTTTTTCTCTTTTCTTCTTTCTTTCTTTTTTCTCTTTTCTTCTTTCTCTTTTTTCCTTTCTTCTTTCGTTCTTTTTTCTTTTCTTCTTTTTTTCTCTTCTCTTTTCTTTCTCTTTTCTTTTCTTCTTTCTTTCTCTTTTTCTTTTCCTTTTTCTGTTATTCTTTCTTTTTCTTTTTGTTCTTTTCTTCTTTCTCTTTTCATTTTCTTCTTTTTTTCCCTTTTTCTTTCTTTCGTTTTATTTTACCTTTTCTTCTCTTTCTTTTTTTCTGTTCGATTTGACTGGTTTACCTCTTCCTTTTATTTTTCTTTCATTGTTGTATATTCTTTTTCATCTTCTTTTTCTTCTCTATTTCCCATACTTTCTTTCTTTCTTATTTTTTTTATAGCTGTCCTTTCTCCTTTTGCCGCTATTTTACTCTTTCTTTCCATTTTTAATTTTCCTCTTTCCTTATTTTCATCTTTTCTTATTTGTGTTGCACTTTACGTCAATTATAAATTGAAAACCGGCTACAATCCATCCACAAAGATACTACCGGATTCGTTATGACATATGAGCAAGCAAAGGATATAATATTCATAGTCTATGTTAATTAAGATGATATCACCTCTTACACAATTAACGTCACTCCATGTCAATCTGAGTGATTATTTTAAATTTTTATATATTATATCCAAATCTTCCTTTTGTCTTTGTTTCTTTTTTCTTTTCCTTTTTTGACTCATCTGAACATATTTTAATTTCTCTGTTTCCTCTCTATGCTTCCATCCTTTTGCTTAACTTATCTCTGCTTCTCTATCTTTTACTTCAGTCAACTGATTTCCTTTCCTTTTCTAGCTTTTTAATTCAATTTCTCCATTTTTTTTTATCTGCTCGATTCATAGTTGCACATTTTCTTGTCATTTGGCATCTTTTATACTGTAGCCCAGTGGTTCTCACACTTTATACAGTCTGGGAGCACTTACACTACTACAGATACTTAATAGCGCACTGTATACAAAATAGGACTAATATTTTTTAAGTTAACTGTTAAATATATAAACAATAGCACATTTAACAAAATCAAACTTAACATACTTCTATGAAGTTTATTCATTCCTTTGTTAATGAGAAACATGAGCTTGATGAGACCTTGCGATTTCTTCAATGTTTGGTCTTATGTTTGAGAGACAAACTCTCATTTCCTCATCAATGCATTGAAGAGTTCCTCTCTTATTTACTTTGATTGTTTCGAGGGTTGAAAATCCCAGTTCACATAAATATGAGGTGGAAAATAGCTATAAAATAATTTTTCTCGATAAAATTGTTTAAAACCTGTGTTTTTTATTTAGTTGCAAGAAAGGTAACTTATAACTATCATAATAATGTCACAACGAAACAAGCAGAATGTTCGTAAAGAAATGGTATAATATAGTAACTTAGTATACATTTGCTTTTCATATCTGGATAGATTTTTCAGATACTACGGGGCGCACCTGCAAAAGCTCTGGGACACACCACTGTGTCCGGGAGCACTGTTTGAGAACCACTGCTGTAGCCATTTGATCTGGCTTTTAGCTTTCTGCTTATATTTTATCTCTCTTCTTTTCTCTTTATCTCTGTATATCACTCTCTATTTGCATGCCACATAGCGCTGATATCCTTAGGGCAGGTTGAGCTCATTAACATTGGCAACCAGTGTAGGAGAAGGAACACCTGGAAAAATCTGCTTAGAAATTGACCTGGTCTCATATCCTATATATGTTCGTAAATACATTCTTGCGATAGACTACATAACAATTCAATTACCCATACTAATGTCGTTGAGACATTAGCAGATGGGTTCATATCACATCCTTTCTCTCTCCATTTTTGTACACACACAGACACACACACAAACAATCACACACATACACACACATACATATATGCACATATATATACATATATATATACACATATATACAAGTGTATATATACACACACTTATATACATGTACATATGCATACTTATGCACACACACACACACACATACACACACACACACACACACACACACACACATATATATATATATATATATATATATATATATACATACATATTATTTGCAATCTAAATCATGCAAATTGCGTTGTATCTGGTACAGTGCTCAATATTTAGTCTAAAGTCACTATAAAATCGAATGGAGACTGATCATTAAAATCGCTTATTAAAAACTTTCTAAATAAATCGTTAAAAAAACGTTTAACTTTGAACGGTCGTCACAAATCCTTTAGCCTAACTGTCAGTTTCAGGATGTGAAAATCGATCGTCAGAGGCTTGTGTAGATGGTAATTGCTTTTCGTTGCATTGTAAGCACCGACAGGGAACTCACAGCCCACCCTTATGGAGGTGGCGGTAATTGTCATAGTCGGCGCTTACGAAAATACATTGATACAGTTTTATTTCTAACCCGCATTATGCTAAAGACGTCTTGATAGATTTAGGTTTTTTAAGTGACTATAAACTTCGGTGTCTCTCACTGTCTCTTTCTCTCTGTCTCTGTCTGTCTCTTTCTCTCCATATATAAGAATAAATATGAATATATATTTATTATATATTATTATTTATATTTTTGCTTGAAGGCAATTACAATGCGTATATCTTATAAAATTCGATAATCATAGAAAATAATCATGACAAGTGAATTTCGCAAACAATCATGCGATGCTAGAACATCGTACAGTCTGTTTCAACTTTATTAAGTCTCATCAGCGATGTATACTAATGATTTCCCTCCGACAGAAATCGAAACCGGTAGTCCAGCAGGAAAAGTCTGTGACTTTACCGCTCGGTCAACAGTCCGCATCGTACATTCTCTGCGAAATTAACCTGTCAATGATACTAGCACGCCTCTATCATATGAGGTACGCGGACGTTGAGTAAATAACAACAAACCAGACCCATGCCCCGGTGAAGGAAATACGATTTTTGGATGTTTGTTTTTTAGAAGCATTGTTGATTAAAGTATATATTATTATTTATATTTTTGCTTGAAGGCAATTACAATGCGTATATCGTATAAAATTCGATAATTATAGAAAATAACCATGACAAGTGAATTTCGCAAACGATCATACGATGCTAGAACATCGTACAGTCTGTTTCAACTTTATTATGTCTCATACACAATGTATACTAATGATTTCCCTCCGACAAAAATCGAAACCGGTAGTCCAGCAGGCAAAGTCTGTGACTTTACCGCTTTAATAAATTAGAGATTTTTTTTATTATCTATGAACAACTAAAGAATTACACGGTATGGGGTACAAGGTAGAGGTTAGACACTTCTATCTTGTACCCCATTGCGTGTAAATCGTTTCCAAGAAAATATTGAAATGTATTTATTGTTAGTTAGAAATGGTGATGGAAGAAAAAAGAAAAAAGAAAAACACTGGATACGATTTTACTGCGGCTTTTTAGATTGTTTTTGTGTGTCAGGGACCCACGCTGTGTATCTATCAGCAGCTCTGTGTCACATCCTGCGGAGAGATTGATTAAAACATACACAGTTTTATGGTTTCAAGTAATCCTAAATAATAATAACAAAATTCAAATAGATCTATTTGACCCAATCAGATACTGCATCTCCGAGTAAGAGTGGGACTGGGAATGATGTCCACGGAGGAACTCCAGAAATTGAGCCTCACGACTGGATGCAATTTAGTGTGAGGAAATAGAGATTAGAGGTGTGATAATGAGTAGCGGTTATCAAATACCAAGTACATAACTATGTCAATTATCAAGAATCCTGACTTTGGTGATTTCTTCCTTATCTTCTTTTAAATTTATTCATTTATTTTGGTCAATCTTCCCGAATTCCAACTGATTTATAGCCAATTTTCTTTTGTTTTTAGTTTTTTTTCCTCTTTTCCTGAAGAGTTCTCCTGGCACTATTTTCTTTTGTTTTGTATCAGTATTCATTTTCTTTTCGCCGTTAATCTTTTCCTGGTTCTCTCTCTCTATCGCTCTCAATACCTGCTTTTTTCCAACATCTTCCTTTTCTTTCTTTCACTCTTACTTCTTTCTCACAAATTCTTCCTCCTTTTTTCCTTTTTCTACTTTCTCTTCGCCATTTTCGACATCTTTGTGCGACATTTTTTCTTTCATTCTTTTTCGTTCATCCAATCAAATCTCCCTTTTCTTTCTTTCATTCATATCTCTTTATTTACAAATTCTTCCTCCTTTTTTCTTCTTCTTATTTCTTTTCACTATTTTCGAAATCTTTGTGTGACATTTTTCTTTTTTTTTTCCCTTTCTTTATTTTTTGTACATCCATTTAATAATATCCTCTTTTTTTCCCCAAATCTCCCTTTTCTTTCTTTCACTCATATCTCTTTCTTTACAAATACTTCCTCCTTTCTTCTTCTTCTTCTTCTTCTTCTTCTTCTTCTTTCTTTCTTTCTTTTTTCTTTTCACCATTTTCGACATCTTTGTGTGACATTTTTTTTTTATTTCCTTTTCTTTTATTTTTTGTTCATCCAGTTAATAACATCCTCTTTTTCCCACCAAATCTCTCTTTTCTTTCTTTCATTCGTATCTCTTTCTTCGCAAATTCTTCCTCCTTTTTTCTTCTTCTTATTTTTTTCACTATTTTCGTGTGCATCTTCATGCAATTTGTGTGACATTTTCTTTTTTTTCCCTTTCTTTTATTTTTTGTTCATCCATTTAATAATATCCTCTTTTTTCCCCAAAATCTCCCTTTTCTTTCTTTCACTCTTCTTCTTCTTCTTCTTCTTCTTCTTCTTCTTCTTCTTCTTCTTCTTCTTCTTCTTCTTCTTCTTCTTCTTCTCACCATTTTCGACATCTTTGTGTGACATTTTTCTTTTTATTTCCTTTTCTTTTATTTTTTGTTCATCCATTTAATAAGTCAATCTCTTGCAGTGGACAGGATTGTAATCTACTTCTCCCGCCATCGATCGATTCTTCGCAGGTATTTGCGTGTCGAAAAGTAATAACGCTTTAATATTTTAATGTAATTAAAATGTCAAGAAATCGGGAAGAAGACTTGATAAGCCTTGAGACGAAATAATCGGGCAAATGAATAATTGATAGCTTGGTCAGCGCCCACACCTCTAAGCGCTCACCACTGCCACGGATTTTAAAATGCGAGCGACAGTCCGTACATACTAGATTGATATTCATTACTGAAAAAATATCCAGAAACTCAGACGGACACATATGGAGCCAACTACAGATTTCGAAACTTGGAATGACAAGATTGAAAACCGTGCGAACACGTTTAACAGTCATGAAAAAGATTGTTGTAATCAGTCGAACACCGACAGGCGAATAATACTAGTAGAAGGTATATTATCTATCTATCTATATATTTATATATTTATTTATCTGCCTATTTAGGAAAATAGATAGATAGATAGATAGATAGCTATCAATGTTTCAAAGTCTGTCATTGAAAACCATACAAACACGTTTAACAGTCATGAAAAGAATTGTTGTAATCAGTCGAACACCGACAGGTTAATAATACTAGTAGAAGGTATATTATCTAGCTAT
>CM042140.1:100208210-100213210 GCA_023376005.1 Doryteuthis pealeii | reverse complement strand
TGCGCCCTACTGACTGATATATATATATATATATATATATATATATAATATATATATATAATTTGATTGGACCAACACTATCAATACATGCTGGACAATGCTGGAGAAGTAAGGACGAACACATAAGTTATCCCCACTAGTAGACACACTAGTTTGCCAGCAAAAGAAAGGGCGATAGCGACTGATGGAGAGAGAGAGAGAGAGAGAGAAAGAGAGAGAGAGAGAGAGAGAGAGAGAGAGAAGGGGGGAGAGCGAGAGATTGAGAGAAAGAGAGAGAGAGCGGGAGAGAAAGTAGAAAGAATCCATATCGTCAGCAAGACTTAATGCTGCTAATGATACTTAAACACACACACACACACACACACACACACACACACACACATATATATATATATATATAATATATATATATATGGGGTGTATAATTATATATTTCCGGACGAATACCAACCATTTTTTGTATCTCACATAAATACACATACATATTTTACTTATTTCAACACCTCCACACAAATACATACACATGCTCTCATGCACACACATGGACACAAACACACTCACACATATTATTAATTCTTAATTCTTAATGCATATTTAAATAAGCAAAAATTGATTATTGTATAATTGCTTATTTGAAATAATCCTAATTGATACTTGCAACATATACATCTAGAATATAGCCCATATATTGGTGTACTAATGGTCATTTAAGATCTACTAATAATTGAACTTTCGGCTTTTTTTAATTCAATTAATTAATACGTAATAAGTTTCCCATCAAAATAAATGTTCCTTCGGAAAATTAGATTAGGATACGGGTTATTTTTTGTTTAGTTTGTTGATTTTACTCCATAACAACCGTTGCTAGGTTATTTGATGTCGAATTCAGTCACTAACTTCTCTGGTAATAATTCGGTTTCAATCCCTAATAATGATAAAAGAATTAGTCAAAAATTATAAATATAAGTAAATGAATTTGATACTATTCATTTTCACAGCTTTATGGCTTCAAGAATTCTTAACGAATGCTACTAATTTTCAAGCAATTATAGGTTTTCAATCATATATATATTTACGTACCCGCAACAACTCCTCTCCCCAGACAAATCGGCTTTATGAGACCAATGTAGTATACAGATTTAAATGTCCCTTAAGAAATTGCTGTTTCCCAAAAAATGAAAATACCTACATCGGTTTTACTTCACCGACTTTATCATACTGTTTAACTCATCGTATGATAGTTAATAGCTCCATTTCACATCATCTAAAATTACATGCATGCCCCGACTCTAATTACCGAAATATCCTAACAGAAAATACGCAGATTCTACACAAGGAGAGAAATAGACACAATTTCCAAATACTAGAACTTCTATATATCCAACATAAATACAATTAATTTTCAATTCAGTACTCACATTTTAAAATACCTATCACACTTTTCCTATCAATTCTCCTACTTCCAGCCTCCACATCAGTAAAAATTTACACACACAATCACAGACATACACACACACACAAACATATATATATATATATATATATATATATATATATTATTATAATGGAGATTGTGTCTTTTTCTGTCTGTAACCGAAACTATATTCCTACTCAAGTCACAATTCTCTTAGTTATTGACATCACATTCTACATGATTTTATTTTTATCTAAACCTCAATTATTAATAAAATTGTCTTACATTATTAATACTGTTAACTATGTCTACATACTAACAACATGCAATTATATTTATATATACAACAAAATAGCGGTTTACAGTGTGAACGGGAAGGCTAATTTGCATATTAATATTAAAAAATCGAATTTAACAAATATGTGCTTAGTATTATTGATTTCTAACTGTTTGATTTTATCTTAATGAATATAAGCAAAAATCTCTTCAATGAATCTTAAATGAAATCCATTAATAAGATAAAATAAGTGTCATTTTATTCTTTACTTCCTCTTATAAACTAAATACTTAAATTAGAAAAAATAACAATGAAAGACGAATGATGGAAGAGTAAGTTTCAGTTGTTCCATTTTTATTATACTCCTCTGTTTCAAACTTTTATTATACTCCCTCTGTTTCAAATCTTTTTATCTGTATTCTTATTTAGTTCCGTTAGACTTTCTAATTTAATATAATATTTTATTACATTAAAACTTAAATACTTGCACCCGGAGGGTGCATATACTTGTTAGTATATATATATATATATATATATATATATATATATATAATATATTGTAACCTGGATTTTTTGGGTTTTACAGGAAAAAAAGACGCACGAGTTATCGGAAGGAGACTGACGCCAACCTGGAGTAGGTATGTCAAGTCTAGGGGTTCTTTTGAGAGACATTCATCGAATTGAGAAGAGAGAATAGAATGTATGATATGCCCAGTGAAAAGTCTGAATTATAATCACATTACAAGTAATTATATTCATTGATGAGGCTTGAAGACATGTAACCAACTCTTTAATAAAATATGTATCCTGAACCTCGAAAGACAAATAAAAGTCTGATAAAGTTTCAAGAGAGCTTACTTTTTGTTCCCTACACACCTACAAGAAAGATGATCACCACCAGCTGGTGAGAGCCACGCAAGCATATATATATATATATATATATATATATATATATATATATATAATATATATATAGATGGTTAATATGTGAGATGGTATTAGGATGATTCTAAGTTGGCCCTTTCTTCTTTCTTCCAACGGCGGAGTGTTATAGTCCAGGTCTAAGTTGAGAGCTCGATGCTCAATTTAATTAAACAGAACAATATAATATGCTTAAAAATCGGCCATTTCGCGGTTATAGATCTATTTCTGCCCACACGTGTCTATCTATATCTATGAATATCGTCAGACTGCTAACTTTATTGAAAATGGTACGAAGATAATTGATGAGTCATTATATAAGCTCCCCGATGACACCTGTAAACCATTACATATCTTTACAGGAGTGATCAGGAAAAATATATAAAGCCTCGTGAATTATGTATCACATTTTCAGTAAAGTTAGCTGTCTAATGAAACATATGTATACGCAAATACCTGTGAGCAGAAATAAATGTTGCCTAATTGTATGGTGGCGTAGGGCTTTCGATCTGTAGCGAGAGCTCTGAGGGAATGGAAAATACCAGTGACGGTTCTTTGACCCAAACTGACCCCAGAGGCGAGAATATTGCAAGTCACGTGAGATTTAGTTAGTTAATCAGTTTGCAGCCAGGCCTCGGGTGGGACAGATGTGTCCTACCTCGGTTGTGACTCCGCGCGTTAAGTTAGAAGGGTAAATAAAACTTTGATCAAAGCAATAAGCCTTGTTAATTAATCAAGTATGCCCTCAGTTAGAAAAGAAAGAAGCAACAAGAAAGAAGAACCTAGGTGATCACATAAATGGCCGAAATAGTAAGAAGGAAACAAAAACATGGCAACTAAAATGAAGAACAATCAAGTAAGTAAACGTCTGTCTGTCTGTCTGTCTCGCTGATGCCTCTCTCTCTCTCTCTCTCTCTCTCATGAAATAACTATTGTGTATATACCCAACGAGGGTTTATGAGTACATAACATAGATCTAAACTACAAAATGGCCGATTTTAAGCCTTTTTCTTTACCGATATATATATATATATAATATATATATATATATATAGAGAGAGAGAGAGAGAGAGAGAGAGATAGAGAGGAGGAGAGAGAGAGAGAGAGAGAGAAAGAGAGACAGACAGACAGACAGACAGACAGAGAAAGAAATATATATAGATATAAGTACATAGATACATAGATAGATAGATCGATAGATTTGTACCCGGGCGTGTATGCTTTTGAAAAGAGGATGTTTGCGTCCCTAGTAAACAGCGGAGTCCCGCTGGTACCTATTCCTCTGCGCATATCATGTATTTCCTCGTCTTTAATATATCATCAAACTGACAGCAAAACTGTCGACATCTTTGTCTGTCGGTACTTTGCTTCCTTTTTCTTCTTATCTTGGTTTGTGTCTACAGTTTTATCTTGATTTTTACTCGGCCCATTCATTATTTTTCTTCATTCTGTTTCATGTTTCTTTCCTGTTCCTTTTCTCGCTACATTCCTTTTGCTCCTGAATTATCATTCATCGCCGACTTTGCCGTCTAGTCTTATCTCAAAACTTTATCTTTCTTTTGCTTTTTTCCCGCTTATCAGGGAATCGCCAATGTTTTGTTTTGTTTTTTTGTTGTTTTTTTTCCTTTCTTAAATTTGCATTCTCTCATCATTCTCTTTTTTTTTGTTTTGGTTTTTATCAGAACGTTTTCTGCCACTCGTTCATTGAGTTCCTTGTGGCAGTACTAGCGCTTCCTCTCACACTAACAAACGTCTTTTCCCGAGTTGAACAATGCTATCGTCCCGATCGACGTCTTCATTTTTCTCCAAGAATTTCCGCTTCGCCAAACAGGTATTTCATCCCCTATACTCTAAACGCACACACACGTATATATATATATATATATATATATATATATATATATATATATATATATATATATATATATATATATATATATATTATATATATATATATATATATATATGCGTCTGTGTGTGTGGGGTCAATACTAAGATGTACTGTCAAATATTTCAAAATATGAATAATTATAGATACATATCCGTATATATCTATATAAGAAAAGAAATTATCAAAACATCAAATAATATATTTAATTCGAAATACCGAGCTCTTCAAAGATTAATTCACTAAATGAATGATAAATAGAATAAAATTTATGCCAGACAGTATGAAACAAGTAAAATATTCTTGAAAAAATAATCGGTCAAAAATAGTTTTGTAAAGTTTTGGTCGAAAATGAAGCCAAAAATTCACTATATAATAATAATAATAATAATAATAATAATAATAATAATAATAATAATAACCCAATGCAGCAAACTAGCACAACGAGTATGCAACGCTAGGCACGACTGGTTTGGAAAGGTGATCCACAGGGAATTATG
>CM042140.1:100193210-100203210 GCA_023376005.1 Doryteuthis pealeii | reverse complement strand
TGAAAAGGCCATAAATTCTTAATTGACTTTAGGTCGTCCCCTTTTTGCAGTGTAAATACCTTAAATTTGCTATCAACTAAGTATTTTGTAATAATTCGTGCCGTGTATTTCGGGTAAATGTCATATTTGAACGTCTAGGGATGCCCTAAAGACAGCTTTCGTACCACTTGCGTTATATTATTTGTACAAATACCTAAATACTGCTTTTTATACATAATACTATGTATTAGTTTTCGTCTCACAGAAGCAGCGAAATATACCAAAGCTTAAGATTCCCGCCTTGGTGCTTAATTGTAGCAAATGTATATTTTGCTTTCTGAGGTTCATTCAATGTTCTATGGAGAACATGCCGGTTGTTCAGATAATTAACTGATTCTATTCTGATCTCATCTCACTCCAAAACAGAATTATAATACCCACTTCTATGTTCTAGATGGCTTCTAGCATGTTAATCTACTTTTTAAGTGTTTAAACTTAAGCAAGTTTTTCGATAAGCTGGAAAACCTGCTCGATAAAAGCAGCTACTTAGTGTATTCGTTGATACATTCTACCATCCTCTCTTTACACTATTGACAATATCCTTTGTCGTTAAGTGATAATTCTTCAGACTTCTCTAACAATGTTCCTTTCCATTCTCTCAGAAATTAAGCGTTTTCTGTTGGTCCATAATTTATTCTCAACTCAATGAATAACATATCTTTTTATATGCACTGAATTGTCGATATAGAAACATTAAGACAATTAAAATGTGCTATATGACCATCACCTTGTATGTACACATATATTGTCTTCGGGTTCAGCAGTCCTCATCTGACTTGCAGAACTAATGATTATTGCGGTACGTGGTGTTACATACTCACACACATATACCCATGTTGGTTATATACACCAAGATCTGGATATGGCACAAGGTCATTTTAAGCAGAGTGAAACTGGTTTGAATGGTTTAGTGTTGTCATTCTCCTATACCGGTTTACTTACCAAACTTAAACAACCATGTCTTTCCAGTTATTTAGCCAAAGAAAAACGGGGGATAGTCGGAATCATACATTTCACACGATTATTAGCCCTATGTGAAATGCAAATAATCTCCACCCAGGATTTGAACTCTGATCCCGGAGTTTATTTCCAATGAAAATAACCGTTACGCAATGAGCGCGTTGACAAATAATAGAAAGAAGAGGATAACGTTGTATAACCTATATCTTTAGCACTAACACTTTCTTTCCTTTTTAACCGTGTTCACTATTCTCATTACATCTATCTGTATTTCACTTTTATTTCTTGGTGATATTAATTCATATTCTGGACCATATGGCCTTTAGGTACCCATTTTGTGATCTCGTTTCATAGGGACAATTTTTCATTTACACCGTCAAAATCCGGTTGTTTGTTAACAGATGATTTTTAGAGATTTTTTTAATTATAAAACTAACCCCTAAACCTAACCCCTAACAAACCATGTAGAGAAAAAATGTCCTCATGAAACGAGATCGCAAAACGGGTGCCTAAAGTTTATATAGGCCCATATTCTTTCTCTTTTTTTCCCTTTTAATTTCTCTTTGTTCTTATCTCCTTATCTCATTATTTTTTTTCTTTGTTCTCCGTGTTTCTCACTTTTACAACCATTTGCTTTCTTTTTTTGATTTTCCTTCTTTTTTATCTATACTTACTCATATTCTTTCTTTTCGTTCTTTCTTTCTAACTTTCTTTCTAACTTTCTTTCTTTCTTTCTTTCTTCCTTTCTTTGTATTTACGGCTGAGAGTTCTTTCTTCATATCTTTTTATATCCATTTACTTATTTTCTTTCTTTCTTTCTTTCTTTCTTTCTTTCATTACTCTTTCTTTCTTTGTATTTACTGCTAAGCGTTCTTTCTTTGTATCTTTTTAGATCCATTTACTCATTTTCTTTCTTTCTTTCTTTCTTTCTTTCTTTCTTCTTTCTTTCTTTCTTTGTATTTACTAGTGACCAACGTTCTTTATTTCTATTTTGTATTTCACACTTGCATTATTTCTTTCTTTCTTTCTTTATTTCTTTCTTTCTTTTTCTCTTTCTTTTTTCTTTCTTTCTTTCTTTATTTCCTTCTTTCTCATTGGTTTCTTTCTTTATTCTTTCTTTCTTTCTTTCTTTTCGTTGTACTTAATACTAACTAAAATTCATTCTTACTATCTTTCTATTTCCCAGATATTCACTTTTTATTTATTCATTTATTCATTCTTTCATATATATTCATTCGTTTTTTATTGTATTTAGTGCTTACTAGCATTATTTCTTTATTTGCATTACACGCGCACACACACACGCACACACACACACACACACACACACACACACACACATATTATATATATATATATATATATATATATATATGTACGTATATATTGCTAATTTCTTTTTTCCTTTACAGTTTCATTTATTCAAGTCCATAGATAATCAAAAGCGCCTGTATACACGTACATAATACCATAGTGTATGAGGACTCTGTTAATAATCCTAACCAAATGTCTATTCTACTAAGATTATTCCTAATGCTAATAAAGACAATAGCGGTGAGGGACCTGATTCATTTGCTATTATATCCAAAGGCGGTGTCCATTGTCTGCTTTGCCTCGGTCCCCAGCGAATGACACCGTGTGTGTTACATAATAGTTAATTTCTCAAACACATACAGAAGAGAACAACCAGCAAGTTCAGTTCAACGTGATGATTTCCACCAATTGCGTTCAGGTTCGCAAGAATGATTGCGCCGGGGTAGGAGAGCTCGCAATTCATGAGAGATGGCTGTGAAAGGCTATTTGACAGTGGGGACTGTTGCCGGGACAGAGCAACTCGAGGCGGTCAGGCCTTGTTGGCGTTTTTGGCGTTTGCGTACTGTCCGGCTGGATTATTTGGACGAAGGCCAAATGCTGAATAAATCCCTGCTGGTTAGTTGGGATCAAGCTCGTTACTCACACAACAGAAGTAATTTGTTACTGAAACAAATTCCAGCGAAGGAAAATTGCCAATGAAGTCATACGCACACATGCGCATGCCACACACTCAAAAATAGATGATCGCTCTCATATTTTGTTTCACAAATACTCACACAAATGCGGCTCTCCCAAAAGAATATAGATTTATCATTATCTGTATACATTTAATATCATGAATCAGTTAAAATCACGGGGCTTTTAACAATATAACTAACATCGGTGGGAAAGTATAGTGAACATTCATCAATCGGTGTCAATCGATTTTTGTATATCCACATTAGAATTACGAGGTGGTCGTAATGCAATGATTATAGTTGTAGCAAGTGGACACGACGACTCGAGTTCAAATTCTGGACGAGGTTGCTTACATTTCATATATCGCTAATACCCTTGGGAAAGGTATGCATTCGACAACTCTCGCCCTATGGCAAAATGAGTAGGACAAACTTGGCTCTTTAACCTTGTTAAGGCAACTGGTCCAAGAGAAAGAAAATAATAGATTAAAATCCGTTATACGGATATGACGTGAGACCAGATTTTGACACTAATACCCGAGAAACTCTAATGAACACACGTGCGGAATCGGCATGACCCACATCGTATGAATACCGTAATACACTGTAATATATATATATAATATATATATATATATATATATATATATATATATAATATATATATATATATAAGGTTTTTTATAATTTGCTTGAAGCATTGTGTTTATAATGGTTTTTGTGGTTAGTTTTAAGGGCTATCCCAATGCAAATGTAAAGATAAATAAGGTAACTATGATGTTGTTTGTTAACCTGTAATTTAAAAAAAATAATTCTTTATTGATTTTAATAATTTCTTAATATTTTTTGATAATTAAAAAAATTACAGGTTAACAAACATTATAATGACCTTATTTTTCTTTATACTTGCATTGTGATAGCCTTCAAAACCACCCACCAAACCAATATATATATATATATATATATATATATATATATATAATACGAGTAGTGGAATCATATGTATTGCCGAGAGATTGTATAAAATGAGGTATGGAGAAATAAAACGATGTTTTATTACAAAACAAAATGGGGGGGGTATGAAATACGAGGGCCATTTCGTCCACTCTTTTCAGGTATTGTAACCGGTGGCGATTAAAAGTCAGATCGTATATAAATTAAGAGAAATATTCTTGGAACGAATGGTGGGACAATGGTGAGTTGGAGGGGGAGAAAAATGTAAACCCCTCAAGTCACGTCAGGATTGGAAATATCTCCCAGCAGGTAAAGGGAGTGTCTAGGTCTTTGTCTATACAGGCCGGGGCGGTGGAATAAATATAAACAGCTTCAAGAATATTATATATATATATATAATATATATTATATATATATATATATATATAATATATATATAAAACAATTTTTTTTGTGATGAAACAAAGAAATACAGTGCTCAATCACAAATTGTGACTAAATATATATATATATATAATATATATATATATATATATATATATATATAATATATATCAGGTTGTCTAATTAGGTCCCATGGTGTTTATTGAAGATCTTTTCTAAATGTCACATTCTGGACCGCAAATAACGTCGGTTGCTTTCGCGGACGCTAGTGCGCTTCGGATTTATTAAAAATAAAAATAAAAATTTTCAAAAGAAATTTTTGTCTATTTTTAACGAATAAAGGGAGGTAACTTCGTTGGCATTTTTACAAAAAAATGCAATTTTTGAAAAAATTGAATTTTTAATAAATCTGAAGCGCACTAGCGTCCGCGAAAGCAACCGACGTTATTTGCGGTCCAGAATGTGACATTAAGAAAAGATCTTCAATAAAAACCATGGGATCTAATTAGACAACCTGATGATTGCGACCTAGCAAGAAACCTGCGTAGCTGTCTATAATAAACATTTATCTTTAAAAACTCAACAAATTAACTATATATATATATATATATATATATATATATATATATATATATATATATAGGAGATTATATGCTTAATTGAAGTCATACCAAATTTGTAAATTAATTAGTTATAATTAAATGAATTAGGCGTGCATATCGGCTTAAATGTAAGGCGTAAAGAAATCGAGAAAAATGTCAATCTCTGTATGTACATTTCAGACTATTAGGCCTCATCAGCAGAGTTATAGACAGGGCAGTGCTTTGTGTATAACTCTGCTCTAAACCGATATGCACGCCTAATTCATTTAATTATAACTAATTAATTTACAAAATAAGTATGACGTCAATTAAGCACATAATCTCCTAAACATTGTCGGCTATCGCCATTTCAAACACTTAGTTTGTCTACTTCACTATATATATATATATATATATATAATATATATATATTTTTATATTCTGCTTGAAGGCAATTATAAATGCATGTATCGCATAAATTCGATAATTATAGAAAATGATCTTGACAAGTAAATCCCGCAAGGATGCTCGCTATGCAGAACACCGTACAGACTGTTCGACTTTATTAAGTCTCTTCAGCGATGCCTGTGAAGTCCCGGTTTCGATTCCTGTCGGAGGGAGTCGTTAGTTATACATCGCTGAAGAGACTAATAAAGTCGAAACAGTCTGTACGGTGTTCTGCATAGCGAGCCATCCTTTGCGGGATTTACTTGTCAAGATCATTTTCTATAATTATCGAATTTTATGCGATACATGCATTTATAATTGCCTTCAAGCAAAATATAAATAATAATTTATTCAACAATGCTTCTATAAAAACAACATCCAAATCTTATTCACTTCGCCGAAGAGCTTACGGCCGGGTTTGTTTACTAAATAAAACTCCACTTACCTACTATGGCAGGGGCGTGTAATAGTATCATTGACAAGGTTAATTTCGCAGGGATTGTTCGCTATGTACCGGCGGCCGAACGGATATGGTCTCTGACTATGCCTGTGAAGTCCGGTTTCGATTCCTTCGGAGGGGAGTCGTTAGTATACATCGCTGAAGAGACTTAATAAAGTCGAAACAGTCTGTACGGTGTTCTGCATAGCGAGCCATCCTTTGGGGATTTACTTGTCAAGATCATTTTCTATAATTATCGAATTTTATGCGATACATGCATTTATAATTGCCTTCAAGCAAAATATAAATATAATTTATCCAACAATGCTTCTATAAAAACAAACATCCCAAAAATCTTATATATATATATATATATATATAATATATATATATATATGTGTGTGTGTGTGTGTGTGTGTGTGTGTGTATGTATATATATATATATATATATATAATATATATATATATTATAATCCTACAAAGTGATTTGGAAAGTACAGGATTCTAAGAATAATATATTATTTCTTTGTTTAATTGTATATCGATCTTACTAGGTAACCTAATGTTCAAGCTATCATTGTTGAGTAACAGTGGCGATACTATTTAACCCATATCAGAGGGTATGAAAGGATCCATACCAACTTAAGTGTAAAAGTAAAGTCGTTAGGGTGGCCTAAAATTTGTATCAGATAGACAGCGAGAGAGTCTATCCCCTTTTCACAAGTGCAGGACCAAGAAGCTTATTTTTTCCTCTGAAGTGGAGCCTCACATCTAGCATAGGCTCCTCACTTTACCGCACGAATCCCTGTGCTACTCATACTCTGACTTAGCGAGGTGCGGTATAGACCGGTCCTTATTATTAGTTCGAAATTGACCGTAATAGCATGAGTGGTTTTCGAACTCCCTTACTAAGATGTCGCTATGGATCAGGTTTGCAAATGCCCCACGGAGACTACTCCCCCTTAGAATAAGAGTATAATATGAGTACAATATCAATCCAACGTATGTTATTACGGTAATGAAAAACACTCAAGATTAATCACAAGAAAATCGAATCAAAAGCTGATTTTTAAAATGAAGAATCTACTTAATTCAGTTGTATTTTAAATTATGAGTTTAATTAGTTCTACTCCAAATTCTTTCGTATATCAGATCAATAAAATGAAATTCTATTAATCCGTTCAAGCACTCGTAAGTTAAAGTACCACTACTATATACTAAAAATGCATTTCTCTAAAATAGATTTGAATGACTGAACGTCTATTTGTTCATGTAATCTCAACATTACAACCAATCAACTAAAAGGGAAACCGTTCCCTTGCATCCAGGATTTCATTATTAAAGAAATCGACGGTATGGATCAACCAAAACATTGTATGCATTTGCATAATTCATCCGGCACAGCCAGGATGCGGAACAAGGTCATGTTTCAGTGGAGTACTGCTGGTTTGAATTCATAGTCTACCTTCTCCTCGGTCAATTGCTTTTTGATGGCTTAAGAGCCCCGTCTTCCCTACTATTTATCCGTAGCAGGGGTGTATTCTTGCCGCTTCTAATAGCTTACGTGAAATGCAAACCAGCTTCTTCCAGAAATTGAACTCAGCTCTCCTAAGAAGAAAACGTTTTCTCTAAGCGGATCCGCAAACATTGTAATCAGAATCAAAATTCGAAATTTTATTTGTCATTTTGAATCTAATTACAAGTAAATACAATTGCTCGAAATACATTAAAATAACACTGGAAACATAGGACTTCCGATCAGATAACGCTAAAAGCACCAGTTTCCGCTAGGTCACCGAAGACAGGCAGTGAAAATCTTGTTCAATGCTGAGAGGACTGTCCACTGAACCAACGAGAGACATAGTAAGCAACCGGAAGCCTGTGCGCCATATCTAAGCAAAAATTAGAAGATAACATCACTTGAAGCACCGGCTTACGGTATATAGCAAAGTTAAGCAAGGATAAGCCTATTCACTACTTAAATGAGTAACTCTAATCGATCAGCCTGTTCAATACTTAACTGGGTAAACACTTAAGTTATAACAGGTACTGCAAGCAACCTGAGTTGTTTTCAGCATTAAATGACCCGGAAAGTGTTGATGTGCCGTAAAACGAAACGAATTAAACTAAACTATTAACGAAGAACAAACCAGAGTAAATTACCGCCAGAAAACGTTTTTACTTCTTTTCTATAAAGATAAGCGTCTGAATAACTATATACAAAATTATATAATATACAACCCAGTAGTTTTTTAGGATAAATTCATGAATTCCAAAATAAAAAGGGCAAAAAAATGTCATAAAATCATTATTTGAAAACTTTTTTGCCTTTTTAATTGATATGTACTATATTCTATTAAATTGTCGAGAAAAAATATTTTTTTAAAGAAATTAATTCTTAAGAGATTTTAAATATTTTGTGTGATTAAATAATTTGTAAATATAATCTTAGTTTAATGTGTGTATGTTTTCTAGCTTATCTAGTAAGATAATGTAAATTTTCCGTTAAAAATAAATCTTACACGAGAATAATTTCTATTCTGGTTATCGAACCTTGTGCGTGAGAGAATGTTTTCCACGTTAAGAAGCATAAAACGCCAGAATTTAAATTCTAACAACCTTTATTCATACCAAAGTGTTAATAATTTTAAAGGCCTGAGGCGCAATGACCTTTTTCATTTTTTTCTTTCGAAATATTTATATGTCATTCGCAAAGAAAGGAATATTTCTCGGGAAAAAATATCGAATGCAATACGTTGCTTCTAAATAACAAAAATATCAAATGTAAAATATATCAAAATCATTTTAACATTTTTTTCTCACGTAAGGTATCCATTCTTTGTCAGTAAAAAAAAATGTATTTAAAGGAATTAAATCTATTGCCGTTTATGTTATGCGCAATATCCAAAATAGTCTTTTGATAATAAATTCACAAGGTTATTTAATATTCATCATCATCATCATCAGTTCGTGCTGTTGGCACGGATATCCACGACAATCTCTCTCCATCCGTCCCCATCGCCAATCATTCTCGGGATGTCTTCTATGCAGCATCTGTATCCGCACAGAGCTGATCAATGTACGTTTTGCTGGTCGGCCCACACTGGCGTTCCCACGTGCTGGCTTCCACTGGAGGACGTCGCTTATGAGTTCGTCCTTTGCTTCTCCAGCAGTGTCTCGCGTGTCTTGTCCGTCTTACTCGGATGGTTTGGGGGATATGTGGCAGGTGGCTGTATAGCTGTTTTCTGTTGGGTGTTGTTTTCACGTCTTGTTCAGGATCACCCGAAGCATTCTTGTGCAGCTCCATCTAGTTCATCCTCTAGTCACTTCGTTAGGGTCCAGGTAGTGCAGCCATACAGCAGTACTGACACGACAACGGCCTGGAAGTACTGTCTCTTTAACTTGTCTGTGAGATTGGATTTCCATATGACCAATATTTTATTTATAGCGGTCCATGCCTTTCCTATACATGCATTAACTTCATTTTCTATAGAGGAGATGTTACTGCCTAAGTATCTAAATTCTCCTACCGAGTTTAGGAGTTTGCCATCGATGGTTGAGATGTCGCTTTTGTTTTTGAAAGACATGAACTCAGTTTTATCAGAGTTTATGTAAAGGCCGACATTTCGTGCTGCCTTTTGTAGGTTGTGTAACAAGGATTCGGCTTGTGCAGGTGTATTTGCAAATAGTGCTAGGTCATCAGCATAGTCCCTAATAGTCATAGCATAGTAATAGTATGTGCGGGATATCGCCTGCTTCTTGCTTTTTTAGTAGTAGAAATAGCTCTCTTTGCTTTCTTTTATTTATTTAATGGTATATCAACCTTCGTGTGTTATTTGATGCAAAAGACGTATTTGTAAAAGAAGAGTAGATGTTCTATTTGATCCATAGCTGCGAGATGGGAGGGGGGGTCATACTTTTCCCATATTAATATTAATTCAAAAGTAATAGCGCAAGTGGAGTTCGAACTCGATTACTGCAATTTCGCACTCTATCACATTACTGACGGGAATAGTCTATAGAGACAGCCAAGTGATAATTACTTAACACACCTTTTAATTTATACTAGCAGAGTTACCCGGCGTTGCCCGAGATTTAAAAGTTAAAAATCTCTGAATTATGACCATATTAATAAAATAATTTTTCTATACATTTATTTTATTATCTTTAATTCTGTATATATATATATATATATATATATATAT
>CM042140.1:100158210-100185710 GCA_023376005.1 Doryteuthis pealeii | reverse complement strand
GGAGAAGGAAGACTCCGAATTCAAACCGGATTCACTCTGCTTGAAAATTGCCCCTGTTTCGGAATATGCCCGTTTGAATAGCTTACAAGATTGGATATAATGGCATTTTATTTTTGCAGGATTTTTTATTTGTTTCTTTCTTTCTCTGTATTTTTGGAACACGTTTTGATTAGAATGTAGTATACGTCCACGCTTCCAATAAAGAAATCGTTGCTCCACGGTAGTTCTAACTAGGATTAACTGTAATAATTGAATTAATAGGAAATATATATTTCTATTTATATGATGAATTCAAGCTGCTTTGCTTGGTTGGTTGGTTGGTTGAATTTTACGGCATGTCAACCCATGTTGAGTCATTTTATGCCGAATACATTTTGTTTTATTTATTCCTGTTAGGTATTCAATTTTTCTTTTCAAATCCATTTTTAAACACATTTTTATACTCGTTTTTATCTATTTAATCCATAGTTTGGGCCATAACAGGTACTACCCCTCCTGGTCAGGGTGGACCTGGAAGTAATGGTGATAAAGGGATACTCCACATTCCACAGAGTTCCAGATTTGGAACTTCATCACTAGATAAATTTTAACATCATATCCAAGACACTAAGAATCTCAGCCATCGCTTTCTAGCACATATATGATAGACAGTGTTGGGAAATTGCCATAAAGGAATTGCCATCATGGCCAGTCGAAGGATCGGAGTGGGCCTATGCGATCTCCAGTCTAGCCTAAGTAAGGGCCAAAGTGGATGTTGCATGTCATGGACTGCTCATCCACCAGGATTCCGTCCTAAAACCCCTCGTGTCGCCACCCACGGCTAACAGGTGGTCCCGTTAGGGGGGATTTTACCGCTCTGAAGAGATTCAGTCAGTGTATTCTACAGCCCCAGATGACAGGGCGTTAATCAGTTCCGTGTTAGATAGTAGCACTACTGGTCTTCTACGCCGATGGTTTTGGAATAATAGTCATTTGTATTATTGGTATTTGAGTATTACCGGTTTGAATACAGACATGTTTTTTTATAATCTGGTTACCTTTCCAAGGATAACCAATCCAGTTTGCCCTACTATTTACCGATAGCTGCGGGTAGAAGACATTGATTCAAATGGCATTGGCGCAAACTTAAGCGCAAACAACTTTTGTCAAGGATGTGATCTCGGATCACCGATTTAATTTTCCTAATACGAGAACATTTACCCAGGACGCCCCCATTAGTTTTGCCCTGTAGAACTGTTTCTCCGGATAACCAAGGATCAAATATTTCTGCATTAATATTGTGAACTTTTCTTTTCAGGAAAAATAAGGCTGCCCTGATTTTCAAAGGAGCCGAGATAGTCTTACATACTGAATCTTTCTTTCATGTGCACTGCATTCTAACTTATTTTTTTGTATTATATGTCAATAGTGGCTTAATATTTCTAATAATCTGTTTGCAATAGAGTAGGTATGAAGTCACCTATGTTTCTTGCATATATAGTCATCCAAATACAGTCCTGCTTCGGCGTATCACGTCACTTCAGTTCAGATAGACTTTGCAATCTGCCTTCAGCCGGGATCAAAACTCGACCGATTGTTGTTTGTTTTTAATACTTTTAGGATTTATAACTGATTATTTTTTAAACAAAATATATATATAAATATAAATATAAATATATATATATATGTCCTTCGTTTCGCGCCTCTTCAGTTTGGCTAGACACAACAACTACCTCTGACAAGGAGCGAAATCGAACTGACCTTTTGTCCGCCCGACTTCTTAACCACTCGGTCATTTGACAACTGCCGTAACGATGTGGTGTTTAAAATTTTAAATACATACATTTGTTTATATATTTTACGATCACCAGAAAGATCCAGTCTGTGATTAGACGATCATTGCTTATATATATATATATATATTATATATATATATATATATATATATATAATTTTATACAATATATGCAATTTTATGCAATTTTATTTTCGGTTTCAATAGTCTTGGAATTTAATCTAAGGTTTTTGGGTTACATTATTGAAGGATTTGGTAATAATACCTAATATCAATCGTTTTCCTTGTATAATAATCGGCTAGAGATAAGATCTTGTAATTTGTATATATATATATATATATATATATATATATATATTGACTAACCTATACATGCATGCATATACACGTATATACATATTACGTAGTCAATTTCGTTTTTCTTATAAATAAAAAAATGAATTACATAAATATAAAAGAAAACCTGCATGTCTATTTCTTAAATCACTCAAAATATTTGCAGAATGTATCTACACCACTGATCCTATTTTTTTTTTTTACATTTCCTATTTAAAATGAAATAAAAATAATAAAAATAAATCCCTTAAAACCAATTCAGTTTTTTTTATTAATGTTAAAGTGAAAAGTTCAGTTTCTGTTTTTGATTCGGTATTAAGCTGGGAACTCTGTAGATTTACAAAAAAGAAAAAAAAATCAAATCCGCTTTACCTTTTTCTTCGGATAAATATTTACCACTTTCTTTTTAATGTGATTTAGTAAAGCTATCAAAAGTTTTTCCTGTCTCAAAGAAAGAAATAGCATATTTGGTGTTATCTCTTATTTATTCCTTAATATTCCTTTTGTAAAACAACTTTTGCATATCTGCGGATTTTTTTTCTCCTTAAAAACTTACTTAAGCCGAAAAAAAAAGGAAACGTTTTCCATTTGTGAATATTGAATCTTTTCGAAGAAATAACAAACTTCTTAGTTTAAGTGAGGCGAAAGTTCAAAGAATCTGTAAAGAAATCTGTAAAATTTGATGGCTGTTTATATTTTCTTGATGCTGTTGAATATTTCAGAAGATTTATTATATTTCTTTTTTTTAAAACTCATTTTTCAAAACTGTAATAAGTAATAATGTACATCAGCGATTGAACAAGTTTTACCAAATGTTTACTATGCGCTACGCATTTAAACGAGCTAATATACTCGCACAATTTAAAGCGACAACGGAATCTCACAAATATATATATATATATATATATATATATATATATTATATATATATATATTCATTTAAAAATGAACTAATTTATTCACATTTAATTTTATGTTTATAAAAAGAACAAAAGGGATTAAGGAATTCTAAACTTTTGAGCATATTACAGCCCATATGTGGTACTCCACCTCATCAAAACTATCACCCTAGTCTAGTACCAGAGAACAGAGGATAGTTTTCCTCACTGTCAAACTGATACCGACTACAGCTGCCATTGAATTTATTTAATAAGATATATTTAAATTGATTGTTCTATAGATTTCTACCTTGACATTTGTAATACCAATCAAATTCCATTGTGTGGCATACTCGGCCAATCCGCCTTTCCAGTTGTCGACGGTTCTGCTTGGATTCATTGCGTCGTTAGATGCAATGTCCTCTCTCTCTCTCCTCTCTCTCTCTCTCTCTCTCTCTCTCTCTCTCTCTCTCTCTCTCTCTCTATCTATCTATCTATCTATCTCTCTATCTCTCTCACCACCCACAATTGGTGGTTGGTTGGTTGGTTGGCTGTTTGGTTGCTTTGGTTTTTACGGCATTTCAACTCTTGTATGGTTAATTTATGCTGAAGATGTTAATTTCTCAAATTTCTTTCAAAGTCAATTTTTTAAACATATTTTTAATATTCATTTTTTTTATATGTTTAACCCCTGGATGGGACAGGAACAGGTACTACCACTTCTAATCAGCAAGAACCTGAGAGTGATGGTGATAAATGCTACACCACATTCACTCAAACTTCCCCACTAGATTCAGTTTAACTTCATACCCAGGGCACGAGGACACTCAACCTCCGCCTTCCAGCGCATCTATGATAAAAAGTGTTGGGATAATATCATAATGACAATAGGGTTGGGATAATCATATAGATGCTTGACGTAACCAGCCGTTTGATCGGAGGTTGTCTCCAACCGCCCGTCTAGCCTAAGTAAGGGCCAAAGTAGAGTGTTGCAAGTAATGGACTGCTCAACCACTAGTATTCCTGATGACATGAAGGCTCCGGTATGACGAGAAGGTTTCAGAGTTCAACAAGAAACAAATAAAGAAGGCCGGGGGTCACATCAACGAAACGTTGTGTATATCTTCTTATTATAATGGAGATTGTGTGTTTTTCTGTCTGTAACCGAAACTATATTCCTACTCAAGTCACAATTCTCTTAGTTATTGACATCACATTTGCCATGATTTTATTTTTATCTAAACCTCAATTATTAATAAAATTGTCTTACATTATTAATACTGTTAACTATGTCTACATACTGACAATATGCAATTATACTTATATATACAACAAAATAGCGGTTTACAGTGTGAATGGGAAGGCTAATTTGCATATTAATATTAAAAAATCGAATTTAATAAATATCTGGTTAGTATTATTGATTTCTAACTGTTTGGTTTTATTTTAATGAACATACGCAAAAATCTCTTCAATAAATCTTAAATGAAATCCATTAACAAGATAAAATAACTGTCATCTTATTTTTTACTTCCTCTTATAACTAAATACTTAAATTAGAAAAAATAACAATGAAAGACGAGAGTGATGGAAGAGTAAGTTTCAGTTGTTCCATTTTTTATTATACTCCCTCTGTTTCAAATCTTTTATTATACTCTCTCTCTGTTTCAAATCTTTTATTATACTCCATCTGTTGCAAATCTTTTTATCTGTATTCTTATTTAGTTTCATTAGCCTTTCTAATTTAATACAATATTTTATTACATTAAAACTTAAATACTTGCACCCGGAGGGTGCATATATTTGCTAGTAACAATAAAGATGAGTCCGAAAAATCACAATAATACTAGTTCCTCTGGACATGAAACTAAAGTGAATCTGTTTGTTAGGCTCCCGTTGTGGAGATCTGCGCAGCGTCCGGTACCTCTTCGTTGCCATTGATACTAGTTCCATTGTTATCCGGATAGAGATTACCTGTTAGGGCCCTTTTTATTACACGTATAGACAAATAGAAACACCAGAACAAGGCCGGAGGGCACATCGACCGAAACTTTATGTATATAGCAATAAAGACGAGGACAACAACCCGAATAATCTACAAAATATTTTTCTTCATTTAAAAATCCGACAAAAAGATGCACTTCGGTTTCATATCCAGCACAATCTATTTTTTAATTGTTGGTTACAGCCAGCGTATCCGAAACCCCGACCACATGACGAGATTTCTCTTGGATACCAAATATAATTTGGTCAAACCTAATAAATTGCAATATATGACCTACAAGAAGAAAATAATTCACCGATCATAATAATGTCTCTTCGTTATAAATTATTATTTTTTGCACTCTTACCTGAGAAAATAACACGAAAAAACAATTATTTTAAAACAAAAAAAAAAGAAATCCGACCAATTCGACTCTCATCTTGATTAAGTACTTAAATTATTGACACGAGAGATTAAGAGTCCAGATTTAATCTAATCTGGTTAAATTTAATATTGTTCTCTAGTTTTTGCCATGATCCGGAGTTCAGTAGCTATTAATCTTTTCCTCCGAATATTTTAGATTAAAAAAATAAAAATAATAGCATTATTTGGTTTACGCCACATTGTTAATTAATATTTAAAGTATTCTCTATATCCAGCAATTTCCTACGATTTTAAACAATAACATGCAGAATTGACAAATAAATGAATAAATAAAAACTAATAAATGAATAAATAAATACATAACGAATTTAATAGAAAATATAAATTTAAAAAAAAAAGAAAAAAAAAGACAAGTCGAATAGTTTTCATTTCATCACAAATGATTAATGAAGTAGTCTTTTGTTTTGTTTTTGTTTTGTTTTTGTTTTTTTGTTTTGTTTTTTTTTCCGTTGCTCACAGCTCAAAATAAACTATACGCACTTATAAAATTCTTCACAAAATCTAATTAGATTCGCGCGAAAATGTCAAGATGTAATGTTATTAGTTGGTATTTCTTCGCTTTCGTTCTTTGCCGATATTTCCACGCATTTAAATATTCAAGATAATAGAAAAGAGCTTTATTATTTTGTTCGCTCTGATATCTCTTGGATTTTCTCTCTATTTAAGACGTCACTATCCCCCCCTTTTCATTCTTCACTCGTTCTCTTAAAGCCTCTCTCTCTCTCTCTCTCTCTCTCTCTCTCTCTCTCTCTCTCTCTCTCTTATTCTCTCTCACTTTATCTCTTTATCTCTCTCTTAATTTTTTCTCTTTCGTTATAAATATATATATGCATTGTCCCTCTTCTCCATCTGTCTTTCTCTCTCCCCCCCCTCTCTCTCTCTCTCTCTCTCTCTCTCTTGAAGTTTCTCTCTATTTAAGACATGACTATCTCCCTTTCTCTTTTCACGCAGTCTCTGCACTTTCTTTCTCCCTCTTTCTTGTACTCTCTCTTTCTTTCTCTCTCTTTCTTTACATATATATATATATATCCTTCTTTCTTTATCTCTCTCTATCTCTATCTCTTTCTCTTTCTCTCTATCACGATCTCGATCTCTCTATTTCTTTCCAACTCTCTGCCTCTTGGGCACATTGAAGTAATTAATATTTCTTGACCATCCAGCTTTTCTAATAACGAAGCAGAAGATGAGTTTTAATAAATTTCAACTTTAAATAGATTAAACGAATAACTAATAAAATAACGTAAATATACAACTAAAGTCTTTTTAATAATAATTAAACTTGGTTATCCAACCATGGCAAAGATCACTTGCGTTGTTTGTTTTATTGTTAATTATATTTTTATTATTTTTTTCCATTTAATTAAAAAGAAGCTTTCTTTAATGAATTTCGTTGTGAAAAATAACCAAGTGTGTTTGCATTGGTTTTGTGTGAACAAATAAACAAAGGTTCCTTTTCTGCAATCTTCACTTGACAGACAAAATAATTGGGATCTACCAACGGGTATTGCAGTCAATTTCCAAAATGTGTCCATCGATCTTTGGTATTATTGTTAGATTCACTGATTCAACAGTACAATTTTACCTTGATTTATGTGTTTAAATAGGTCTCCCTTGTATCCCATTTTTCTCGTATATCAAATGAATTTTTCCTATTGAAATAAACAAAAATGTCATTGATCCGTTTCAGTCAACCAACCCACTTAAAAATACACCCAAACCTTTGTATATCATTTAGATAAAAAAAAAAAACTAACAATGTATTATATAAAAACATAATCAAATATAATGTAATGAATTTTGTGCTGTAATGTTTTCATGTTTATTTGATTATAAATAATATTTTAATTTGGTGTGATAGATTTGGAAACTAAAAGTTTTTCCTAATACGTATTAAGCTACTCGTATGTCACAGTACCACTGTTTTTGCTTTTGTAACCTCGTCATCATCGTCATCATCGTCATTATTATCATCAAGGTGTGGTAATAGCAAGTAATCTTTTGACACTCGTTAACCATCCATCCCTAACGGCAATCGCTCTTGGAAAGTCATCTCAGGAGCACCTAGTGTCTGTACAGAGCTGATAAAAACAAGTTTTTGTTGATTGAACAACACGGTTGTATCTATGTATAGGAGACCATATGAGAAAATCGCTTACGTTCGTCAATATTCTCCAGCAGTATCTAGAAAGTCTACCTCTTATTACTTGGACGGTTGGAGAGAATGGAGGTAAGTGTTCTTACAAAAGGTGATTTGTAGTTTGCTGCTTCCAGGAATTGTTCGAAATATCATGATGAATAATTATGTAGTTTCCATCTAGCTTGTTTCTCCACGTATTTCATTAAAGTTCAATTAGAGACACCATTTGGTACTTTCATGGTTTAGAAATAATTCTGTTTTATATAATGGACCAAGTATCGATTAGGCACCCCAGCGGGGAGCCACCTCGAAAGAAACACAGTTTGCTCTTCACCGCACACTTTCGGTTGTGGTACGAGAGGCGCATGGAAAATAAACTTTATTAATTGTGTGATATCATTTCCGAACAACATCCTTTTATTTAAATAAAAATAAAAAATATTTTGGAAATAAAAAATATTTTCATTTAAATAAACATATCTGCATTTCTCTTCTGATTAAACAAAAACTATTTTAATATAAAAATGCGTCTTTCATATAAAAAACGTTTCTTTCGTTTAAAGTTTTATAATTTAAAAAGAAAATCCTATTGAAATAACAACAACATGAAATAACTAATTTTGTTAAATTAAAATCGAAAACAATTTTAGTATAAAAACGTGTCTTTGCGTTGTAAATATACATGAACAAACTTTTAAAAAATCTTACAGCGAAATTATAATGCAAAGGTAATCGTCTGCTGTTCGTAAACAAACAACCGGGTGTTTACAATGAAAATCAAAACCGATCCCAGTTGTGGTGCCTATTGGTTAATTGCTCCTATATAATAATAGCTATCAAATTTCATAACAACTCCACACGAGCAGGATGCAACACAGAATCAATTTTAAGTGGAGTTTAACAGGTTTTATTTTATTATTTACCTTCTAGATAGGTTGCAATACCAATGTTAAAGAACCCAATCTGCCTTATTATTTACCCATAGCTGAAGGGCATTCCTATCGCTTTGTCTGTTTAAGGGCAAGTTTAGCTCAGTCGGTATAGCATACAGCTTGAAACCTCAATGTTCCGGGTTTGATACCAGCTTTCGCCAACTCAACGTATTCGTAGCACTGCTTGGGTTTGTGTGGTGAACCTAGGAGGAGCTGATGGTAGTTGTGGCCTTCACTTCAATCTCCCTTGTATAGTGCTATGAAAAGAGGATAGACTCCCTCGACGCCCGACTGATAGTCAACCGCCTACTTTATTTATTTTTAATTCAATTGGAAAAATACAATAAGATATAATTTTCAAAGATTTGTTATATTTCATCTATGTTTATTTTGTCAATCCAAACCAAGGAATTTTTTCTGGCGTCTGAGATGGAGTGCCACACCTACCATAAGCTCCTCAGTTTTCCGCACGGATCCCTGTACTACTCATACTCTGAGTTAGTGAGGACCACGTACCAAAATATTGCTATATTTTTTACTTACCCTTTGACTCACCGTTTTGGTTAAAAATCTATTAGAAGAAAGAGGATGGGCTACTTCTTCATGTTTTAATAAATAGTTCATAAAAGTGTTCCGTTAATTCTGGACTAAGTGGTATATGGTCTGCTAAATACGAATATTTAAGATTCCTATGCTTTTCTTTTATTTTTTCAGATGTGATCTTAGCTGAATTGTTCTGTGTATTATCACGATAAAACACCATAATTTTATAATAGATTACATAGAGCTTCTTGTCCTCTATGGTACTTAAAAGCTATAACTGATGACAATAGATGTCTAATATAATCGTTACATTTATAAAATAACAAAGTGTATAATTCAATCTATTGCCATCAGATTTTCGGATATTACATATGAGATATGTTGATATATCCAATGAAGCTCTGTTCTCCCGTTTGACAATTGGAAAATGCTGATATCAGAAGCAATATAGATGTTGTCGCAGCATTCACATTCCGCATAAACAGTTTAGGACGTCAATACAGTGTGTGCCTTGTATTATCAGCACCCTCATGTATGGAAGTGAAACATGGACCCTGTACTCCCACCAAGGGCGGCAGCTAAATAGCTTCTATCTTCGCTGCCTTAGACGTATACTGGGCATCACCTGGAAAGACAGGATCACTAACACAGTTCTAAAGAAAGCTCTACTTCGCAGCTTACAGCGTCATCTCCTATGGCTGTGTCATGTCCGCCGAATTAATGATGGACGAATCTCGAAGGACATCCTCTATGCAGAAGGACATCCTCTATGTAGTGTTAATCCTGGTGATAAGCAGAATCCTTGTGTTCCGTAGTGTTAATCTTTGTGTTAAGCAGAATCCTTGTGTTTCTTAGTGTTAATCCTTGTGTTAAGCAGAATCCTTGTGTTCCTTGGTGTTAATCCTTGTGTTAAGCAGAATCCTTGTGTTCCTTAGTGTTAATCCTTGTGTTAAGCAGAATCCTTGTGTTCCTTAGTGTCAATCCTTGTGTTTAGCAGAATCCCAGTGTTCCTTAGTGTTAATCCTTGTGTTAAGCAGAATCCTCGTGTTCCTTAGTGTTTATTCTTGTGTTTAGCAGAATTCCAGTGTCCCTTAGTATTAATCCTTGTGTTAAGCAGAATCACAGTGTTCCTTAGTGTTAATCCTTGTGTTAAGCAGAATCCTCGTCTTCCTTAGTGTTTATTCTTGTGTTTAGCAGAATCCCAGTGTCCCTTAGTGTTAATCCTTGTGTTAAACAGAATCCTCATGTTCCTTAGTGTTTATTGTTGTGTTTAGCAGAATCCCAGTGTTCCTTAGTGTTAATCCTTGTGTTAAGCAGAATCCTTGTGTTCCTTAGTGTTAATCCTTGTGTTAAGCAGAATCCTCGTGTTCCTTAGTGTTTATTCTTGTGTTTAGCAGAATCCCAGTGTTCCTTAGTGTTAATCCTTGTGTTAAGCAAAATCCCAGTGTTCCTTAGTGTTAATCCTTGTGCTAAGCAGAATACTTGAGTTCCCTAGCGTTAATCCTTGTGTTAAGCAGAATCCTTGAGTTCCCTAGTGTTAATCCTTGTGTTAAGCAGAATCCTTGAGTTCCTTAGTGTTAATCCTTGTGTTAAGCAGAATCCTTATTTTCCTTAGTGTTAATCCTTGTGTTAAGCAGAATCGCTGTGTTCCTTAGTGTTAATCCTTGTGTTAAGCAGAATCACAGTGTTCCTTAGTGTTAATCCTTGTGTTAAGCAGAATCCTCGTGTTCCTTAGTGTTTATTCTTGTGTTAAGCAGAATTCTTGAGTTCCCTAGCGTTAATCCTTGTGTTAAGCAGAATCCTTGAGTTCCCTGGTGTTAATCATTTTGTTAAGCAGAATCATTGAGTTCCCTGGTGTTAATCATTGTGTTAAGCAGAATCCTTATGTTCCTTAGTGTTAATCCTTGTGCTAAGCAGAATCCTTGAGTTCCCTAGTATTAATCCCTATGTTAAGCAGAATCCTTGTGTTCCTTAGTGTTAATCCTTGTGCTAAGCAGAATCCTTGAGTTCCCTAGTATTAATCCCTATGTTAAGCAGAATCCTTATGTTCCTTAGTGTTAATCCTTGTGCTAAGCAGAAAGTGTTAATCCTTGTGTTAAGCAGAAGTTTGTTAATCCTTGTGCTAAGCAGAATCCTTGAGTTCCCTAGTATTAATCCTTGTGTTAAGCAGAATCCTTGTGTTCCTTAGTGTTAATCCTTGTGCTAAGCAGAATCCTTGAGTTCCCTAGTATTAATCCTTGTGTTAAGCAGAATCCTTGTGTTCCTTAGTGTTAATCCTTGTGCTAAGCAGAATCCTTGAGTTCCCTAGTATTAATCCTTGTGTTAAGCAGAATCCTTGTGTTCCTTAGTGTTAATCCTTGTGCTAAGCAGGATCCTTGAGTTCCCTAGCGTTAATCCTTGTGTTATGCAGAATCCTTGAGTTCCCTGGTGTTAATTCTTGTGTTAAGCAGAATCCTTGTGTTCCTTAGTGTTAATCCTTGTGTTAAGCAGAATCCTTGAGTTCCCTAGTGTTAATCCTTGTGTTAAACAGAATCCTTATGTTCCTTAGTGTTAATCCTTGTGCTAAGCAGGATCCTTGAGTTCCCTAGCGTTAATCCTTGTGTTATGCAGAATCCTTGAGTTCCCTGGTGTTAATTCTTGTGTTAAGCAGAATCCTTGTGTTCCTTAGTGTTAATCCTTCTGTTAACAAGAATCCTCGTGTTCCTTAGTGTTTATTCTTGTGTTAACAAGAATCCCAGTGTTCCTTAGTGTTTATTCTTGTGTTAAGCAGAATCACAGTGTTCCTTAGTGTTAATCCTTGTGCTCAGCAGAATCCTCGTGTTCCTTAGTGTTTATTCTTGTGTTAAGCAGAATCCTTGTGTTCCTTAGTGTTAATCCTTGTGCTAAGCATAATCCTTGTGTTCCTTGGTGTTAATCCTTGTGTTAAGCAGAATCACAGTGTTCCTTAGTGTTAATCCTTGTGTTAAGCAGAATCCTTGAGTTCCCTAGTGTTAATCCTTGTGTTAAGCAGAATCCTTATGTTCCTTAGTGTTAATCCTTGTGCTAAGCAGAATCCTTGAGTTCCCTAGTGTTAATCCTTGTGTTAAGCAGAATCCTTATGTTCCTTAGTGTTAATCCTTGTGCTAAGCAGAATCCTTGAGTTCCCTAGTGTTAATCCTTGTGTTAAGCAGAATCCTTATGTTCCTTAGTGTTAATCCTTGTGCTAAGCAGAATCCTTGAGTTCCTAGTGTTAATCCTTGTGTTAAGCAGAATCCTTATGTTCCTTAGTGTTAATCATTGTGCTAAGCAGAATCCTTGAGTTCCCTAGCGTTAATCCTTGTGTTAAGCAGAATCCTTGAGTTCCCTGGTGTTAATCCTTGTGTTAAGCAGAATCCTTGAGTTCCCTAGCGTTAATCCTTGTGTTAAGCAGATTGCTTGTGTTCCTTAGTGTTAATCCTTGCGTTAAGCAGAATCCCAGTGTACCTTAGTGATAATCCTTGTGTTAAGCAGAATCCCAGTTTTCCTTAGTGTTAATCCTTGTGTTAACAAGAATCCTCGTGTTCCTTAGTGATAATCCTTGTGTTAAGCACAATCCTTGTGTTTCTTAGTGGTAATCCTTGTGTTATGCAGAATTCTTGTTTTCCTTTGTGTTAATCCTTGTGTTAAACTGTATCCCTGTATTCCTTAATGTTAATTCTTGTGTTAAGCAGAATCCTTGTGTTCCTGATTCGTTCGTCCGAGTCAAATACGAACAGCTGAACGCCTTTCAAGATCGGTGGTAATAGTTAACTACCCACGTATTCGAGCGTGTTGATTGGCTTATTGTATCCACGCTGCCACGCAGAGTATATAAGTTTAAGTGGTGGGCCCCAGCACACCTTATATAGCAAAAATATTCCAACAGAAGGACAGCTGAATTCACCATATCAGAAAATCATGGAATTTTAAAGTGTCTAGACACATTTCCTTTAAGTTCAGTAACAAACTGGTTCATCTGGGGATCTGATACGTAGTGAAATGAAAGAAGGATTTCTAATTGAACATACCTGGTAAGAATAGTGTTACGTTGCAATACTCACGGTACTAAAACTCCGATAAAAAATCATAACACGAGAAACATGTCGTCACAACTCCCAGCCTTTATTAACGTGCTCGTCTAGTGGCTTCTACCAGGGAGGAGGGGAGGCAGAGAGAACGAGAGAGAGAGAACACTACTAGATTACTAGCTCAAATGAGGTCTGTCCCCCACGACGGACGCCGGCCAAAAGAGGACGAAGCCTTTCTTCCTTCCCCCACGTCACCACGTGACTTCCGGTCAACACCCGACTTCCGGTCAACACCCGACTTCCGCTTGCCCCTCAATTCTTCGTTCGGGGTCACGCTACGGTCAAAACCATCGCTCTCCTCTTTTGGGTCATCACTATTTTTTAAGCCTTTGTTATTTATATTCCTCCTCCTTCCATTAGCAGTTCTAGCTCACAAGGGTCATATTGCTACAATTCCTCCCTTACCATCATTCTAAAATTTTTACCCGTAAAAATTTTCAAAAGTATCTCTTTTTTTTCAAGAATATGCGTAATTATTCATTAGATTTTTTTTTTTTCCTTCTATCCGATATAGACCTTCCTCTCTCCGATAGAGCCACACGAGCATTCAATTTTACAATAATACAAAAAACACATACATATATAAAGTAAAAAGAACATTTACAAAATCATTAAAGCAGGTGATATTCTCCTCCTTGCTCCACAATTGTGCTCTGACCTTACCTACTTATTTGTTCATTTTTTCTTTCTTTCTTTTTTTTTTTCTTTTGGAAATACTCTCTCCAATTTGAATTTAAAAAAAAATTACTCATTTATTTTTTCATTCTTATCAATTGCAGACCTATACTGATTTATAGCTTTTTTTTTTCAAGCAACGGCGTTATCGTCGCCTTCTTCAGCTGGTCAATAATTCTTTTCTCTATTATTCCTTTTCTTTTTGTATCTATTCATTTTAATCCCTTTCAGTTTTTCATTTATTTATCTTTTTTTTTTTTTCGTCATTATTCCATCTCATATTCCGTGTAATTCGTATTTTCATTTACTCATTTTTCTCATCCTTTTTCTTTCTTTTTTTTTTTTTTTTCATTCATCTATCTCTAATTTATTTCCGAGCGCCAAACTAGGTTTTCTGGAAGGTATCTGCTGTGTGAACAAACACTTGAACCACAGGCCTTTAAAGCTATCTTCATAGTCTGGTGGGGTATCATGTTTCCTTGTGGGCAGCACTGGTTGACCCCGGGTGAGCTCGCTGCTACTACCATAATCTTTTGTACTCCCAGCGTTCTCAATACTTTCTTTCATTGCAACTCTAAGCATAGCTATTTTCCTTTCCATTAGGGGAACATATTCTTTTATTTCTCTGTAGTCACTATCTGACGGTGTGGTATTTACCTTAGCCCTTACTGTTTTAGGGGAATCTTTTGTGATGCTATTCACTGTTGGAGTTATTTTGTGGCTTTCCATTTTAGCCATTACTCCAAAATTATTTTTATTATTATTAACGTCCACCTGTCTGTTCAATTTCTCTTTCTTTTTCTTTTTTCTATTGGGACATAGTTGTTCATTGTTCCTATCACCTTCACCCGTGTGATTTGTACCCTCGGTATCCACATCACTATGTGAAGTATTACTATCCTTATTTTCTGTGATATTTTCAGAGGTCGTAGAATGGACTTGTGTGCCCTCCTTAGTTTTGCCATTCATATTAGACAAAGCGTGGTGCTGATTTTTGAGGGCTATCCCATGCTTGTCTCTATTTTTAATTTGTTCGGATGTGCTTTTAGGGGTAGGTGCCATCCACTTTTTATTAATTTTTACGGGACAATTTCTAATGAGGTGATACTTGCTATTACACCCCCAACAACGTCCAGTCTGGTCTCTATTACCTATCTGAGGATGCACATTGCAATTCCTCACTGTAGGTACGTTTCTACTCTGCTTGTTAAATTTTTTCCTATTGTTACTTGTTCTTAATCTATCCTCTAAAAGAGTTCTTTGATAGGCCCTATCTAACCCCTTTTCAACGCTTTTTAAGGCACTCGTTACAGAATTTAATGCATCAACCAAGCCTGCGGTGAGATTCTGCAAAAACTCTTTAATAGTCTGAGACTCCATTTCGCATAAACAATTTCAGTCACAGAATAATAGAAGACTTATACTAATATTAATGATATCAATAACTAGTGAAGAGAAAAAAAAATACACAACTGTAGAACAAGAGAAAAAAAAAATTATCACCTACCTTGTCACTTCTACGTATATTTTTCCTTTTTTTTTTTTTTTTTTTTTAAAGTTCTTTTTTTCTTGTAAAGTTCATTAATTCCGTCTTTTCTTTTTTTTTTTTTTTAAATTCACACGTGGACGTATATTTTTTCTCCACGTGGGTTTCTCCTTCTTTTATAAGTCCTTTTCTTCTTCTTTAATTGTTAGTTGCTGTTGTTTTTTCCTCTCGTCCCTTTTTTTCTTCTTTAAATCTTTTTGTTTCTTCACACGTGGGTCCTTTTTTCTTTTTCTTTTTTTAAGTTCTCAATTGTTTGTTGACTCGTTGTTGTCGTTCATCTCCTTTAATAAGATTTTAAAGGTTGCTCCCTTTTCTTTTTTTCAAGGTGGGTCTTTTTCTTGTTTTTTCTTTTAAGCCCTTTTTTCTCTTCAAATGCTCGCTGTTGTTTTTCTTTCTTTTTTTTTTACTTCTGTTTTTTTTTTTTTTCTTTCTCTCTCGTTTCTCAACAGGTCACTCCCTTTTTTTTCGTCACACGTGGGTCCTTTTTCTTTGTTTGTTTGACTCGCTCTTTCTTTCGTTTACGTTAGTTTCTGTTACAATTACGGCCGATGTCTTTTCTTTTTTCGTATCCCCTCGTTGTCGTGGTAAACTGGTTCCTTATGAGTCCGTGCCTGAACTCCGAGGTCAACGGGCACCAAAACGATATATGTTACGTTGCAATACTCACGGTACTAAAACTCCGATAAAAAATCATAACACGAGAAACATGTCGTCACAACTCCCAGCCTTTATTAACGTGCTCGTCTAGTGGCTTCTACCAGGGAGGAGGGGAGGCAGAGAGAACGAGAGAGAGAGAACACTACTAGATTACTAGCTCAAATGAGGTCTGTCCCCCACGACGGACGCCGGCCAAAAGAGGACGAAGCCTTTCTTCCTTCCCCCACGTCACCACGTGACTTCCGGTCAACACCCGACTTCCGGTCAACACCCGACTTCCGCTTGCCCCTCAATTCTTCGTTCGGGGTCACGCTACGGTCAAAACCATCGCTCTCCTCTTTTGGGTCATCACTATTTTTTAAGCCTTTGTTATTTATATTCCTCCTCCTTCCATTAGCAGTTCTAGCTCACAAGGGTCATATTGCTACAATTGTTGAGTAGGCAAGCAGTTTCTTAAAAGTGACCAAACTCTTTCACTTCAAAGTCATTAACAACATGGACCCTCTTTTGATGTGATACGTAAGTGTTGTAACTTATATATCCGAGTTAACAGAATTAGGAAGAAATCCCAACGAGTATTTTAGGTAATTTTAGGTCTACTACACAAGATACAGTGAAAAGAGTACTGAGTACTTGCAGGATTGTATTCACAAGTCCGTGAAATCTCACTCTTTCTCTCGTCTGAAGTTTCACTATTATAGAAAACAGATCATTCCATTGTCCTCTTTTATGAACTATATAACAATAATGGAGGTACGTGGTGTAAGGGTTAGAGTCGTAGGAAATGGACTCCCCGATGCTAGTTCAAATCCTAGATGAGGCTGATTGCATTTCACACGGGAAAATGCTTGGAAAAAGTGTGAATCTAACTATTTTCCCTCTAGCTATGGGTGAAATAGTTGGGCAGAATGGGTACTTCAACCTTGGTTAGGCAACCAGTCTAGGAGAAGGAAAACAGAATTCAAAACCTACTAAACTCCGCTTCAGAAATTGACCTTATCTCGCATCCGGCTCGTACGGAGAGGTGGATATGGCAATACTCAAGAGAAAGAAGCGTTGAAAAGACCACTGAATTCATCTAGAATATCCACATAATCTGTTAAGTTTCTGACCGCCATCCTTGGCCAGTGGAAAAGGACTTAATGTAAGTAAGTAAAGTAAGTAAGTAAGTCCTGAGCTATAGAATCATTTGGTAAGTGAATAAGTCCTTAGTTATGGAATCCTACGTAGTGTCAAAGGTCCAGTGATATGATCCTATGTTCCGTCATCCACAAAGGTTCGAGGTAGTTGTGAGTAGCTAAGATCAGAACAGCCGATATAAATAACAATATCAGCAGCAGAGTACTGCCAGTGATTGGCCAAGAAGTTGGTCACATGATTATCGCCGAGTCTGTAAATAGGAGTGAGCATTTAACACACGCCTTATATAAAAAAAAATCTCAACATCCACGACAGAAATTAAGTGAATCAGGCAACGAGATTATCGATTTCATGTCCTATGTGATGAAAAAAATCAGGAGTGGTTGAACATAACCCAACGCGGATTGCCACATTCATTTTAATCCGTGCAGTGGACTAGTTCAGAGCATTAAAATCCTCAGAAATATTAAGCCTGAAGCGTATCCAAGAGGAATACCAACAAGGATTATTTGATCGCCAGCATCGTGGAAGTGATAGCGCATTGAACGTGATCATTCTTATCAGGACATAAACTCGCTTCCAAGTCGGCTTTCACACCGACTTGAAAGCCATGTGCAGTTTCATCAAATATATATTTATGTTTTTCTTAGTTGAACTTATATAATTGCTGGTGAATATGTACTGGATTTTTGTAAAGTCGCTGAGTAATGATTATCGTCGTAAGTATTGGACTCGACGACTTGAATTCAAATTCTGGACGAAGGTGTTTGCATGTCACATAGCCCTTATACCCTTAGGAAAGGGATGAATCCAGTTATTCTTCCTCCAGCTATGGGAAAATAGTAAGACAGGCAGGGGTATTTAGCATTTGTTAGGCATCCAGTCTAGAACATGGAAATCTCTTAGTTTAAATCATCTTCGCCTCGCTTAGAAATTGACCTTGTGTCAAACCCTACCTGTGGTGTAGAGATTGAGTAAATACATATATAACAATTATAACTAATGCCATACTTTTCTTCCAATCTGTCTTCGCCATCATATTTGCTATTGTTGTTAATGCACTCATATTCTTATCAAAATATCTCTATATTAATACTGGTGTTCCATAATTGTACGTCCGTTATAATCTCGCAACACCCTCTGGTTAAAAATGAGACCGTCTAAATGCTCAAAGATGAAATGAAAATATGTAAATTCTGATTATCCGGTGTTGCTTAACCGCCGTATTCTCAGTTCTTATGAGTGTCGTCATCTCAGCTAAATAATGGAACATTCCGTTTTTATTACATTATAAAGGAATCTCAAAATGCTTACATGTTTGGTCACCATGTTAAGCAAGATTATTTTTTTTTTATCAGGTTGCTTACAGTTATTGTCATGGATGAGATAGTCTATCATCTATCGAACAGACTCATTGGTGCTTAAGTTCGGTGATCTAGCGGCAACCGGTGCAATTCAACGTGACTTGCTTTGTTTACAGCTTGTCAACTCTTACTGGGTTGTTTTATGCCGAAGATATTTCATTCTATTAATTCTGTTGGGTATTAATTTTAAACTCTTGTTTAACACTTAAAAAACAACTCATTTTTGTCTAATGCATATATATATATATATATATATATATATATATATATATATATATGTGTGTGTGTGTGTGTGTGTGTATGTGTGTATGTGTGAGTGTGTGTGCGTGTGTGTGCGTGTGTGTGTGTATGTGTGTAGAATTAAACAAAGTTTAACAATTTTATTAACAATCTTTCGAGCTTCTAGCCAAGTTTTGCACACACACACACACACACACACACACACACATATATATATATATATATATATATATATATATATATATATATATATAGTGCTTTTTATGCCCAAACTTCTCTTATTTGCAATTCTATATGTGTATAAACAACATGTGTACTATTTTCCCACTACTTTCTGCCTTATTCAAATTTCTCTTTACTTTATTCATGTAGATTTCTCCATTCTGAAGAACAGCAGCAACAACACACGCACACACACACACACACACACACACACATATATATATATACATACATATATATATATATATACATATATATATATATTTATATATACATATATATATATTCTAGATGGCTTTTGCAGTCTTCCAGGAAATTAATGTGGTTTTTTTTATTAGGACAATCCTGTTGAGAGCGGATGGTAATCCGGAGATATAATATGTTGAGAATATTTGAAGCAGATGGGGGAATTTTTGCATCATCACCAAACAAATATGTTGTCAAATGATATCTTTTTGAAATATCACGCCGTATCTCCAAATTCTGGACTATTTTCTTCAATTATTGCCTTCAGTTTTTACTTACCAAGCTTATCTTAGCGTAGCAGTTATCATTATAGGGGATGCAATCGCAAGCCGTGTTTTAATCCTGGACCATCCATTTTGCGTTTCAAATTGCGCTAATGCCCTTGGGTATAGCGTAAAACCATGTAATCTGTTTCTGGCTATGGGGAAATGGTAGGACAGACTGGGTACTCGGATGTTAAACCAGCCTTTCTTGGATTAGAAATTGACCTTGTGTCACATCCTATCCATGGCAGAAGGATTGGATACATACCTACTAAGATAGCTTTGTCTAGACTAGCAGTCGGCAACCTTTTGGTGAGAGGGGGCCAACTGGCTATGCAGTGTCTCGGTAAAGGGCCATGGTATTTAATATAATGGAAATAAATTTTCTCGGACTCAAACCGCTCTGTCCAAAAAGCTGTCTTTTTTTAAAGGTTTAGATAAAAATAAGGAATGTAATATGATTTTATTCAAACAATTTATATTATTTTACTACATGAATAATAGAAACAATTACTAAGAAACATAATAGAAGTCTAGCTGTTAATAAAACTACTCGAGGACCGGATGTGGCCCCTGAGCCGGGAATTGCTGACCTTTGGTCAAGCACAAGGCCAGAAGTGTGAGCACCCGTTTAAAATCGAATTCACTTATAATAGTTCATTAGACAAGGTCGCTAACATTGTGTCACTTGGAACGACCAATTGTTGTTATTGTCTGGTTTAATTTCAAGCTGTAATCTTTCAATTTTCTCATTTGTTCCTTCGTGAATATCTCTTAATAGATAATACTCTCTTAACGCCACCAGGCTTACAGTGCTATCCTTGGCATCAGCTATTAGTAGACTCGGTAGAGTTTCATTTCGTTTACTACAGAATTTCACACTTTAAACGGTGTTGCGAAAAGCATTAACATTTCATTGTCATTCGCAAATTTTTTTACGTCCTCTTGACAGAGCTTGGAATTATAAAAAGCTTAGAATCTTTTGAAAAAAGGATAGAGGTTTGTCCAAAATATGAAAACCAAAAGTAAGATAGCATTAATTATTTTGAACTAGTACAAAATAAAAACTACCCTCCGGGCGATGTAAAAATAGAATTTTGAAACATATTGGCTGGTGGGAGTAAAAAATTCTATGTCAGCGAGTTTGTACGCCAAGTAAGTAAAATCATCAAATTCAGTAAAAGGATTAAAAAATAAAACAATTTGAAATGTAAACTTTAAATATGTATTAAAATAAAACAAACTATATATAGATATATAATACCAGTCATGCATCTATTAAAACTTGTTTAAAAAAACAAACAATGAAGACTGTCTAAGGCTGCATGTTCAAATTCTGAGTGTATTTATTCTATGTTATGATGATTTTGGATAATGTGACGTAAGCAGTGCCGTAATTGTTGTTACAGACAAAAACCGGAAGCGAATCTCCATTATTAATAAATATTTACTATTATTATTTACTTTTCCATGTTTCTAATTTAGCCAACAAGGCTTTCCCCCATATATTACAATAGAATAGTTAGATTCATATTTTTAACAAGGGTATTAGCACGATGTCAAATATAAACAGCCTCGTCCTGGATTTGAACATGTCTCGACGTGTTCATTTCCTACGACGGTAACCCAACACCGCCCCCATTAGACTAACCTAGCCTTATCTATCATAAGGCCAGAAGTGGGAGCACCCAGTTAGAATCGAATTCAGTAATAATGCTTCATTAGGCTACCTTGGTGACATTAAGACAGATATATATATATATATATATATATATATATATATATATATATATATATATATATACGAGGTGTGTCGAGAATATATATATATATGTATATATGTATATATATATATATATATATATATATATATATATATATATATACACAAGGTGTATCGAGAATTTTGTACCTTCAACACACCTTGTCATTTGAAAAAATAACGTTCCATTCATTTTTTCTTCAGAATACTAGGTGTGACATAAAGTACCAAGTTTAAATCTGTATTTACCAAGATAGAAATGAAGAATGAATGGGACTTTTTTTCAGAATACAAGTACAAAAAATCTCGATACTTTTTTGACACACCTTATGCATAACCTAAAATACCCAGAAACTACTTACACATGTTTCACCTAACGGATCTTCAGGATAATTCTGTCTGTTCTTTTACATTGCTAGTAAATAGTAATAAAAATACAAGAACTATTCATGTAAGATTTTTGCTGGTCGACCTACACTGGTGTTTCCATGTGTAAGTATCCACAGAATAATGTTACTTCGTTTTTGCTTCTTCTTCCTCTTACTTCGATGATTTGTTTGATAGGAGGTAGATGGTCGTGCAGTGGTATTAATATATATATATATATGATTTAGAATAATATTTCAAATCATAAATATAGTGTTTAAAAGAAGTCGGTTTAGTTCAGTAGGCGGTGCATCCGCTGGGAACTCGAAGGTTCGATACTGGCACTCACTGACTCAGCGAAAGAGTAGCACAGATTAGAACTCTGCGATAAAATGGGAAACTGATGGTAAGTGTGGCGCTTCAACTCAGACGCAAAAAATACTCTCCCTGATCAAGCACTAGTAAAAAGTGGATAGGCTTCCTCGCTGTCCGCCTGATACCGAGAATTGGCCACTCCACCGATTTTACTAAATAGCGAATGCCAACATAAACTTGGGGTGTCACCTAAGAGTTAAGAAAATATCAGACTGTTGGCTTCAAAGGTATAATAATCTTAATTATTGTTAAACAAATAACTACGAATAAGTGTATTAAATACAACAATAGACTTTAATACATGGAGCACGTGCAGAAGATACATATAACAAGAAATACCTATACAAGATACATAAGAAACACATATAAGGGAGAAGATACAATAATGGAATATAAAGGAGATATCTAAATGTACATGCAAAATATCCGAAGAGTTCATGAGTTAAGTCACTTACTGACGTAGTCTGTGTGGGGGTGAAAACCCCACACAAGAAGGGTGTCGACCAAAGTGTCTAACCTATGTGTGTTCGTTTTGTTATCGAGAAGGAAGAGAGTTAAAACTTGGCGCTTGCCTGCTTATATAGTCAAGACGCCTGGTGAGGAACAACAGAAATACGAGGGAAGATAACTCTTCCAGCCAAACAAGGGCAGATAATCCCACAATACGAAGTTTGATTAAAAAAAAAAACAGGAATGAATAAACAAATAAATAAGATATAATTAATTTTGGATATTAAAGTTCTGAAATTTTATTGTTGCTCTTCCGTAACCACATCACCATGGAAACTTATAATCTGTCTGACCTTAAAGCCGACAAGTGTCTCGTCCTTTTCTAAGATGATTGGCTTTAATGAATACTAAGTGCGCGCTTATTCATCCAACTACACTAACAAAATAACATCACCATGACAACCAGCCAAACCTCAATAGGCGCATTTAGGAATTTATTTGCATGATATTACTCAAATCTTTTCTTTTTTTTGTATTTTATTATTTAATATTTAATTAGTTGAAGGAAATGTCAGCTTTTTCAAGAGAAAGAGATAGCATTTTTTATTAACATTAAGACAAACAGAAATATCTGTTTATTTTTAACTTCAGAATTATTGCAGTTTTTTGTCCTTTACCAGGGTTTTAGTGATGTAGAGATTGATCATCACTAATACATAACAATATCCGTTTTAATTGTATCATGGGAAACAAAGATAATCTTGGTATCTCTGGTGTCAAAAATCTTATGAAAAAATATTAATGGTATATTATTTAATGGATGATACGGAATATGTGATTTCCCATTGAAAGATAAAATCTCAACTTTTGATGTTCAAGACGACTACCATTGAGAATATATATGCAAGAACAGATTTTCTATCGTCTGTCTCGTAAGTAAAAATTTACTGATATATGTTGGCGTTAATTGGAGATTCACAAAAATACTTATAGCATAATAAAACAATGTATTATATATATATATATATATATATTATTTCACAAAATATTCAAGTAAAACGAATAACACATGCTGGGCACTGTCGGAGAAGCAGTGAGGACAGCGTTAACGACTTTTTCCCGTGGAGTCCTTCACAAAGCTTACATACATCTGCTATATACGGACACTGAATATCGTGTTGAGGACCTTCTAAAAGCGATGGACTATAGGGATGTTAATATATATATATATATATATATATATATATATATATTGGTGTATGTTGCGTGTGTGTGTTCGTATTGCTGCGTGTCTTGGTTTTAAATTAAACGATATATTTGTAATATAAATATATCGTTTTATCTACAACTGCGTTAATATGATTAGACAGATAGATAGATAGATAGATAGATAACAGATGGATAGATATATTCATAATACATATGCATTCCTATATATCTACACATCTACAAGGAAACAGTGCATCTCCACTGATAACTGTGTTATTGGTATTTAGTAATATAAAACATATTGCAGAAGATAATGTTATCAAAATTGGAATATAATTTCTTAAAAAAAAACAACGAAAAAAACAAAAAAAAAACTCATCAATAAAAGCAAGAAACAATATCCGTTGCTTAAATTAGAGAAACATAAACTCATAGTTACTAAATCCTTTTCTGCTAGTTTTATTTTTTTCTCCACTTTTATTTAACATCGTTTTAGCCACTCATTTGAAGAGGAAGACTGAACAATGGCCTCGTTTTCAGAAATGTTATTCACACACAAGTAATTTGCAATGCATCATGGGAATATGTTTTGACAGAACATTACGTGAAATAGTTACATCTGTTGAAATGAATTATTAGAGATTGAGATAAAATTACCTTAGAGACAAATAAGCGTGTGTACTATTTGTCACAAATAAAGACGAGATGAACGATGCATGTAAATAAGCGACCTTTGGTTTATATTATTTTTGAACAATTTATTTAAAAATGATGAGAATTAATGTTTGGATTTTAATTATGGTGCCTTTTTGTCGCGATCAAACTAAGTAATGCAGAAAATGCAAATGCCTAATTTGCAGTATTATGTCATGAATATTTATATCTGTTTATGGTATAATCAGCAATTAAAGGTTGCTCTTTTGGCAGAGTTTAGAATACGCCGACTCCATTCTCTTTCGAGGGGTCCCCAGTTGTTCTGGGGTATGTGTAGTCACTGCCCGGTCACTTAAGCCTATGAATACATGGAGCGTTAGTGTAGGCACCCCGCTGTAGTATAATAGTGAGTCTAATTTAGATTTTTCTGACTCTTGTCCTTATCTTTATACAGGCTATATCTATTAAACATTTCTAGTAACTCATCCAATATTCATCGCACAATTATTTTTCCATATGAATCCTTTCTCTTTCTAAGGGGTAAAATCTTTTCTCTTTCTAAAGGGGTAAAAAAATATATTATATACATAACACCTCGGCTGATGTGCACCCCCAGTCTTCTTCTGGTGTTTCTTGTCGAACTCGGGAACCTTCTATCCGAACTGGGGATTCTTCTTGTCGAATTCTGGAGCATTTATCGAACTTCGAACCGAACCCTTTATTCAATCCATCGTGATAGACTGTTACACAAACCATTACAGGGTACAAGTGTTAAGCTATGTCAATTTTTCTCTGTTATAATCGCTCGTGATCAGGAATGAATCTACAAGATACAGCTGATTGTCACTTAGATCTGTATTAACTTAATCCTTATATCCATAGCCCCCTGTGTCCAACGGGATTGTCTGACCCGATTGATTGAATAAAGGGTTTGCTATATAACAATAAATATGAGATCAACAGTCTGAAACTTCTCAATAATGAAAATTATCAAGCCTCATCTCAAAATTTCAGAAAATTATTCAGAATGAACTCATTTCAAATATTCGTAAAAGAAGCCCTAGCAAAAAAAACTCTCGACATAGGCATTTCTTTATTTTTAAGGGCAAATCTTTTTTCAATGCATTAGTTATTTATTATATATGGTGTGATAAAAAAAAGTTCTGTGAAAGCATTTATTCATATTTTATGTAAATTTACTCAATACTCTCGTAGATGTAATCCCTGTAAAGATACGCGTAGCATTGAAAATTGCAAACCCTATCATACTCGTATCCAGCTATTGGTAAATAGTAGGGCAGACTAGGCTTTTTAACTTTGGTGTGGCAACTTGTCTAACAGAAGGAAACTCTGCATTAAATTCGCTAGAATTTGGCCTTGTGTCACATCCTGCTTATGTGAAGGGATCAGTAAATAGATACTCGAGTATGAAGAAACAACAAATGGAAAAATCTGACAAAATGTGAAAAATATAAATGGATTTTCATCCTCTTTCTCTCTGTTCTTTTTCCCCATTTTTTCATCTGCTCTGATGTATCAATGAGTATTGAATATTTCTCTGATTTTTTGGAATGATGCTTGATAATTTGTATTATCTGTATTATCCGGACTATAGTCCTCATCTTAATTGTTAACTTCACGCCGTTTCTCATTCCACTAACCACGACGTCTACCCCGTAGATTGAATAATGGGTTATGTTCCAGCTCCCAATTACGAAGAAGGTTCCAGAGTTCAAAGAGTACGTTCCCAAGTTTGAGGAGGAAGTTCCCGAGTTCGAGAATGTTTTCGAGTCCGACAAAAATACCTGAAGAAGGATGGATGGCTCATAGGCTGAAACGTTGTGCAGATAACAATAAAGCGAGGACAATAATCCGAATACTACACATAATACAATATGTATACATTTCTTCCTCTTCCATTTGTTTTTCAGCTTGCCCATATTTTTCTCTATGTATTTTTCTTCATTTTACTTTCTATTTTCTCCCCCTTTCTCTTCCCCTCATTGTCTATGGTCTTTGTCTATTTCCCTTCCCTTTTTCACTGTGTCTTTGTTTTGCTTTTTATTTCTTCGCCGCCCCTTTATCTTTTACTCAGTGTTTATTGCTTTTGTAGATTACTGAAATCGTTCTGATGAAGTCTTTTAAGAAATAAAGACGAAATATATATATATATATATATATATATATATATTGAATTGAGGATTTTCAATAAAGAACGTGATCTGATGAAACGCGGAGTGTTTTCAGATACATATGGGTGGAAATGGACCATAATCACTTAATACCCGATTTTTAAGCTTTTTGTCTTTACTAATTACTTTGCTCCGTTTATAGAATTAAACATTGAGTTCTGAAATCGGACCTGAACTTTTCCACACCGTACCGATGAAGAAAGGAACAGCTTAGAATCAACCTAATACCAAATTACTTTGTACGTATAAATTTTCAATTAGGCATGACTTCAATTAAGCACTCATTCTTCCAAATTTTCGGCTATCGCCATCTCAAATAGACTATGAAGCCTGTTTGCTTACTTTCATACTGTCGTGCAGAAAGTCACCCAAAAATGTAGTATATATCAGTTTAAAAACAAACGGGAAATTTGGAAAAAAACAGCTAGTGTAATGGGTAGAATCCCCACCTGTCAGCCTGGCAGTCAGCGTTCGAATCACAAACAGAGCAGCCTCCTGTCTTTAACTCTACTGATGAGGCATACTATGCCGAAATGTACATACAAAGATCGACTTTTTTCTTGATTTGTTTACGCCTTTACATTTGAACTTATATGCTCGCCTAATTCATTAATAAGAAGAGAGAACCTTTGCATTGAATTTAGAGTTATCCTTCTCCTAGATCTGTTGCCAAACCAAGGTTAAAGTGACCAGTCTGCCCTTCTATTTACCCATAGCTGGAGGAATAATACTTGAATTCGTACCATTTTCAAAGATATTAACGCTATGTGAAATGCAAAATGCTGTCCCTATGATTTGAACTCGTCTCACCGTGTCCATTTCCTACGGCGGTAAACTTTATACCAGGTGCTTTCAATTCCAAAATGTATATATCCACAAAAATGCAAATGTTAACAGAGATGTGAATATTCATAACATGTTGGATACTGAAACTGGAGATTTCTTGTTACGCGCTCACGACTGTTCTGGTTTATTGTTTTTCAGTGTCAGCACTTTTTAATCGCATGTACAGTTTACAGATATATA
>CM042140.1:100148210-100150710 GCA_023376005.1 Doryteuthis pealeii | reverse complement strand
TCTTCTTCTTCTTCTTCTTCTTCTTATTATTATTATTATTATTATTCTCCTGTGGACTACTACACATGGACACACCGGTGTTAGCCGACCAGCGACACATACATTCATCAGCAATGCCTGGACACTAACCGTCGTGTAAAGGACACGCCAAAAGCCTAGACCGATGGGAGAGTCAAATGAATCCGTGCTATCAGTACGAGTTGATGATAATATCTAATGGCAAATAATAAGTTTGCAGTTTAACTTAGTCCAGTACAACTTGGTGTCATGATGAAATCAAAATTAACGAAAACACGGTAAGCCCATAATTTTCCCACAATTTTAGTACTTTTTGCTTTAAAAAAATATTGAATACTAGCAAGAATACGCGTCCTCCGGGTGTAAGTATTTGAGTTTTAATGTTATGAAATATATTAAATTAGAAAGACAAACGAAATTAAATAAAAACGCATATAAAAAGATTAAACTGATTCTAATTACATTTCAATTGGTTTCTATATAAAATCATTCATATGATTGATTTTAATACGTTCGAGAATGAATAAATTCATATTATAGATCAATAATACCAAGTAATTATTTATCAAACCCGGTTTTGTATACCATTATGTCTTTGTGATATATAAGACACATTGCAGGATTTTAAACGCATTGTCCGTGGTAAATCTAAACTCTATATTATTTATCCTATATATCAATGGCTCTGACTATAAATTAAATATTCTTTGATAAACCTGCGCAATTCCTCGGGGTATTGTTACGTAAGCAGTGACGTAGGTTCGGTTACAGACAAACACCGAATATCTATTATTATAAGATATAAAAGTAAACTTAGTGGAGTGTCCTATTGTCGCTATCAGCCGAACAGCAAAGGAGCAACTCTAGACTTGAGAGATTGTTTATGCGGAGGTGTAGCGCCAAACCTACTGCCAGTTCCCTATTTTATCGCACATATCAGATTGTCTAATCTGTGCTACTCATGCGTGGGTCGGTATCGAACCAGGAACAGATTGGCGGGGTTTCGGTATCGAACCAGGAACCTTGCGATTCCTAAAAGAGACCAATACTAGTTTAGCTGTATCTGATGAGATTTTTTTTTCTGTCTGTTCATTCCAATTACACTAGAAGAGCTCCTATAACTAAATTAAAAAATATTAATCTTATATGCTGCAGTCACATTAATTTCTTTTTTATCATTTTTGAAATATGTGTTTTTTCTTCCCTATTTCTTTTCTTGCTCGAAGTCACCTCTGCCTAACAAATAAATCGATCGTTTAATAGAAAGATCAATAGATAGACTTAGAGTTCATACTGAGTTGATGTACCAGGCTTTGATTAATTCATTCATCAAACCCAAAAAATAAAAAACAAAAACAACATTTATTCAATGTAAAGCAATTCTTCTTCTTCTTCTTCTTCTTCTTCTTCTTCTTCTTCTTCTTCTTCTTCTCTATTTAATACCTAGTTCTTCTCGTTTTAATACCTAATTCTTCTTCTTCTTCTTCTTCTTCTTTTTTTTTTTAATACCTAGTTCTTCTCTTCTTCTTCTTCTTCTTCTTCTTCTTCTTCTTCTTCTTCTTCTTCTTCTCTTCTCTCGTTTTAATACCTAATTCTTCTTCTCTTCTTCTTCTTCTTCTTCTTCTTCTTCTTCTTCTTCTTCTTCTTCTTCTTCTTCTTCTTCTTCTTCTTCTCTTCTCTTCTTCTTTTCTTCTTCTTCTTCTTCTTCTTCTTCTTCTTCTTCTTCTTCTTCTTCTTCTTCTTCTTCTTCCAGATGCCAGACTTAGAGTTATCACATGTTTTCCCTCAGTTAATTCTTGCTTTTTTTTTTGTTTCATCTTTATATTCCGAATTCATAAAAGGGAATCCGCCAGTCCCATGAGATCTAATGGAATAATCGCTTATTGCTGGCGACGACCTGATGATACACCGACCTCTAAAACAAGTTATGAATATTGCACTTTTATGGGGAAAAATAGACAACACATAAACATAATATTCACAGCAAAAAAAACGATCAGGACATAAAAAAGGGATTACTCACATAGCGTGTTAATTAGGAACTACTGCGCCCGGAAAGCCATTAGATGTAACCCATGAATCACATAATGAGTTTATCAGTGAATAATATTAATAGCAATTCTACGTCTAATAACAATTGATAGCATTATTCTATTCAGTTTTCTTGGTTGGCCATTTGATACAATCCTTTACCAAGCCTTTTTTTCTGAGATCTGAAAAGGAATTCTTTGTGGTCTCTATTCTGAAGGAAAGAAGTTTCTAGATCTATATTTATCAGTACCACGGCATGAGTACGATGTGACACGAGGTCAATTTCTTAAGCGGAATTTAACAGGCTTTAAATCAGAGTTTTCCTTCTAAACTGATTTCCTAATCAAGCTAAATGAGCCCAGTCTGACCTACTATTTACCCATAGATGAAAGGAGAATAGTTGAATTCATACCGTACGGTGGTATAAATTAGTCCGCAGGAACGACACTAT
>CM042140.1:100135710-100143210 GCA_023376005.1 Doryteuthis pealeii | reverse complement strand
CCCACACAGCAACTCAAAAGTTAAAAGAATATTTTCTCGCCACTAGCTTGAAACAAACATTCTTCTTAATGAATTGCATTCACGCTTGCGCGCACACACACACACTCACACACACACACACACACATACACACACACAACACAACATTGAGTTTTTTTTTTCGATGTCGTTTATCGTAAAATATATATACACACACGCGCACACACACACGCACACACTCACGTGCACACACACACACACACACACACACACACACAAAACACTTAGAAAAATGCTCAATGTCATTTTTCGATAGATACGCACACGCACACATAAACACACACTCACACACGCTATAAAAGAAGCATATTTGACGTCATATTTCAAACCATCTACCTTTCCAGCGTTTCTCATCAAATTTCAAATTTTGATAAACAAGGACCATCACAGTTTTCCACATTATGCTGTGATCATTCTTTTTTACTCTTCCTTATATCAACAAAAGCCCTGACGAAGATCTACTTAACAGATCGAAACACTGCAGCGTCGGCTAATAAACTTACCACTCATTTTATTTAAACCTGTGTTTTTTTTCAAATTTCTCACTATTCTACATATCGTCGGATTTACTTCCATTTCTCTTCACACACACACACACACACACACACACACACACACACATGCACACACACATATATAAAAACGAACATTTTCAAATATCCAGAGTTCTTATTTAACTTAATAAACAACAAACGTTTGAGCGAGGCTGACGCCTACGCCAGCGTAAGTTAAGTACTAAAAAAACAGCAACAGGACGCTAAGCGAAAAGTACAAGCAAGGGGTGGGCGGTAACGTGGTCTTGCTACAGGTCATTTTTCCCTATCTACATATTCCTTCCTATATACTATATATATATATATTGTTCAGTATATAAGAAACGACCACATATAAAAAGCATGTAGACAGTAAAAGAAACACAAGTGAAATTACCAATTGATTTCTTGGAAGTCAGAAAGCGTAGTGCTCCCGCTTCATTGGATGGATGAATACTCGAATACAGTATGTTTTATTTTTGTTTAAACTGTATTACAATGTGGGTGATCTATCGTGGTATAATGTTTAGCAATTTGTTTTTTCAGATCTATTACTACTGAAAAGCCAGTTCAATCAATCGTCGATGCCCTGTACTTGCAACCTATTATTACATTCTACCCGTTACGAACGGATTAGGTAAACATTCAGTGTAAGGTATCGTGCCACTCAGAGCTGAGTAAATATCGATAAATATGATGTTCATGAACCAATACAAATGGGGTAATAATGTGCCCGTTTTGTAGGTATGCTGAACGATTTATTCAATCCATAAGACAAAAGTCACCCCAGATACCATGCGTAAAACATACGTTTTGGATCCAAAAGAGTCTAGTATCAATAGGAATTAAAAGCTTTGTTTCATAAAGAAGTTCTTTAATCCGATAAAACAAGTTTTCGACAAAATAAAATAAGGAAACTGGTATACAATTTAAGTAAATGTATTTTTCATGAAAATTACTAAAATTGATTGATAAATAAAGTTCCAAATCCCATGAAAATCGTTTTAGATAGCTTAATGAAACTGGTATCAAAATGGAATGAACGTGTTTTGTCTTCAAACTTATAAGAGTTGATTGTTATATCTTCAATCCTATAAGACATTTTTAGACCAGATAGAATAAAGAAGCTGGTATAAAATGGAATGAATGTGTTTCTCTTCAAACTTCTAAGGGTTGATTGTTAGATTTTCAATCCCATGAGACATGTTTTAGGCCAGAGAGAATAAAGAAACTGGTATCAAAACGAAGTAGGTTTAATAGATTAAAAAACGTCTATAATCACCTGAAACAAATTTTAGACCAGATACAGCAAGGAAACCGGTAACATAATAAAGTAACTCGGTTTCTCTTCAAAACATACAGAGCTGGTCACAATGCAATCATATTATAACCATGTTTAAACGGTGATTTAGTCGTGGAGTTAAAAGTTAGCCCAAGGCTGTATTTTATGTGTACACACTGATAAACCGATTAGTATTGTTTGTTAGATAATCACTGTTGACATTACTGTAGAGCAGGTGCAGTTCATCATACTTTCGATTAAAAAATAATTCTGTTTTTTTTTTCAATCGAAGATTATATTTTAACTACCAATGCCAAGCTCGGAGTTTTCTCTTAATCATTTGTAGATAAGCGTATACCACAGGCAGGACACATTACATTGCAACAAAGATATTCCTATATATTGGAATGATGTTAGTTTAAATTTCAGTCTTAAAAACAAAGAAATATCAGAGATAACGTACCAAAAGTGTCAATAATAAGAAAAGATGGACGTATGGTTGCTAATAATGGAAAGAGATAAGAATAGAGAAAGTGAATTATATTCGGAATTCGAAAGTCGAATAAGAAGTGTTTTTTTCCGAAAATTCAAGATAATTTTTTTTCAGGAAGCATTCTAACTCTTACTCTCATTATCATGAAATTGTATTTGTAGACCGTTACGTATTTTATTTGTTTTATCATAAGTGTTAACCACTCACACAACATAATATCAGGATTTTTGTTTGTTTTATAACTTGAGAAGGTGCGAATTTGACGACTCATATTGGCTTAGAGTAGGACGACAGACAGCTAACATGCACAAGGGGATATGTGGAAATTAGTTGTGTCTCATAACCTAAAATTGAATTTATCTGCTCATATTGGCATGAGGAATGTGTACTTAAGATGACAGATAGCTACCACACATCAGAAAATGTGAGGAAATTAGTTTTGTTTCATGACGTAAAAAATAGATTTATCAACTCATATCGGCATGGGGAAGGTATATCTGACAACTAACCCACACAATAGGATATGCAGAAATTATTTTTGCTTTATAATTTAAGAAGTATTAGATTTTCCAACTAAACTTGGTATAGGTTAGGTTTACCTGAGATGATTGACAACTCACACACTGAGGAGAATAGGAACAAATTATTTTCGTTCAATAACGTAAGAAGAATTATATATGTCAAGTCATATTGGCATGGGTAAGTTGTTCCTGAGATGACAGACAGCTAATAGGCGTAAAGGGATATTAATTAATTAGTTCTTATTTTTAAATAAAGTAAGAATAATTAGATTTATCTGCTCCAATTGGCATGGGGAAAGTGTTCCTAAGATAACAGGCAGCAACCGCACACAAGAGAATTTGAGATAATTTTTTTTTTCATAACGTAAGAAGAATTAGATTTACCTCTTCACATTGACATGGGGAAGGTATACGTAAGATGACGGATACGTATCACACATAAGAGAATTTGAGGAAATTGTTTTTGTTTGATATCGTAAAAAGAATTATATTTGTCAGTTTATATTGGAATGGGATGGTGTACCTGTGATGAAACTCGCACAAGATAATGTTAAAAAATCAGTTTTATTTTATAACGTAAGAATGAGATTTTTTAACGCATAGTGGCATGGCAAATGTAAGCTTAAGATGAAATACAACATAGAAAAAAGAAAATCATAGACACTGTTTGAGAGCAGGTGGTTAAATAAAAATAAATCATACCTGCTATTTCATTAAATGTGATCAAACTTTTCTTTTTTAACGATACTTATAGCATAATTCATTGCAATTTACCCATGAAATACAATTCAATGAAACACAAAAAGGAATTCATCAAAAGGGGAAAACGGAAAAAAGGGAATTTACCAAAAGTAAAAACGTCTTTGAATGGTTAAGGAATTATGAATGATAAAGAAGCATATACTTCTTAATCGAAACAAAAGAAAAGATAAAACCGTCATCATCAGTATCATCATCAAGGCGTGTCGATAACACGGATCCCTTTCGTTCTCTTTCAACATCCACCCCTATTGATCATCGCACTTGTTTAATCCTCTAGAAGATGTCTAATGTCAACCCAGTGCTAATGAATGTAATTTTTTGTTGGTCGGCTAAATCTGGTGTGTCCATATGCATGAGTACATAGAACGACGTGGCTTATATATATTTACTAGCCCCTCCACACGAGCAGGATGTGACACAAGGTCAATTTCTTAAGCGGAGTTTAACATGTTTGAATTCAGAGTTTTCCTTCTCATAGACCGGTTGCCTAACCCAGGTTAAAGAGCCCAGTCTGCCCTGCTATTACCCATAGCTGGAGGGAGAGTAGAATTCATACGTTTCCCAAGGGTATTAGCGCTAAGTGAAATGCAATTACCACCTCCAGGATTTGAACTGGGGGTGACGAGTCCATTTCATATGACTTTAACCATTACACCACGCGCTTCCTACGACGTGGCTTATAAGGTAATTCTTACTTATCCATCCGTATCCAACATATCTTGCTCATCTCTGTGATGGTTTAGACATGGGAGCTACGTGGCCGTGCAATTGCTATTTTTTCGGCTGCAGCTTCCAGGATTTGTTCAGATTTTTAAGAATGTTAGGGAAAATATGGACTTAGACCCTTAAAACTACAACCCCTCACTGATCTGAGTCATCGGAATTATGCCTTGTTCCCAAAAATTAATACCTAGGTCCGTACTCGCGATATAGAAATGTTTGGCATGCCGCATCAGTTTTTGTTCAAAACAACATAGATCGTCCTAGTGTAGTTCGCATCTAGTGTTTCTTATATATTAACCATATCCTGAGTTGCATATTTAACGTAGCATGTTCATCTGTGCAGCTTTACAAATACACATAGACTGACGAAATGCATAACATTTCAATGTGCCAACTACCCTATTCCTACCTCCCATAGCTAGACTTGCTTTGACTTCAAACTAAAAACTAGGTGTTGGACTTATCCTGATATAAGATGTAAGCAAAATCGTCACTTCTATTTATGAAGTTTCTGGTACAAATTGAACAAATGAAGTAAGAGGACTGAAAGCGTTTAAATTCGTTTGTTAAGATCCTCAAATCAATTGCTGGTTGAATTTGTTTGTCAGGAAGACGTATGTTCGGATTATCAACAGAGGCAAACTACAGACTGGGATTACTAATGAACTGCAGACTTGGATATATATTACAGAGAAAACCTGTAAACTAGGATTACAAACGATCCACAGACTTGGACATATAATACAGAGGAAACCTACAGACTAGATGTGACGAAATGCAAAGGCAGATCCATGAACAAGCGGATTCCCAGCCCCCACAAACAAAGCGCGTCAGGATATGTTTGGCCTGTGCAAAGGGAAGGGGTGGCGAGTGGCTACGGATATTCGAACTCGCTACCTCCTCGTAGCTGAAATGCTGTTGGCAGAAACCCGGATGAGGTATATCGGAATTTGCATAGCGCAGCCGAAGGAGCAGAAATAAGACGGACTGTCGCTGACACGGGGAAGAGGAAGAAAGCAAGTGCTTGACGGCAAGTGAATCTGACGACTGCTATTTGGGGTGTCAAGAAGTGAGAGTAACGTGCTCAGTTTGTAGAGACTGTGCTGACGGCGAAAGGAATGACATTTCGTTTGCCATAGAGACTTGCAAAAGATTAATATTATCTTATATTTTTAGACCATCCAAAAGACTAAGATTACAACGAACTACAGACTGTTGCAGTTTTTGGATATAAGGCATCAGGTAAATGGTCACTCATACTTATAGACTCGCCTATAAACACGTGACCTGAGAAGGATTTCTATTGTCCAATCACTGGCACTGCTGCTGCTGCTTCTGCTGTATTAATAGACATACCACTCTGAGTTATTTCATTGACATTTGGATTCTCTCGGACGAAGGACTTACAAGGAATACGTTAACACTGGATTCTTACTGGCTTGCTTACTTATTCATTACATCTGGAACGAAGGATGGCTGCCAGATACTCAACACAGACATGGATTTATATATAGCGGAAAACTACAGACTAGGAAAACCAATTGAATTCTGTGAAAAACAGAACAATTGAATCCCTGCAATAGCCACAAGGAATTTTAAAAGACATTACTAAACAGTTGAAAAACTCTATAATTCTAACCTAACCTACCAAAGTTCTACTATATGAACATTTTAAACGTTGCTCTAAATTAATAAATATTTAGTGTATTAGAGTTTATTTGGAGCCTGATATTTTGGTGTTAAAACCTGGTGTATATGTTGACATCCATGTGGAACGTTTCTTCTGATGGATACACATTGTTACAAAACAGCAATGACCATAATCGATTATTAGCTTTATGCAGGGCAATTTACAGACAATTAATTTTTTCCCCTACAAAAACTTTCCGTCCGAACATAATTGGGCTGATATCTATATTGTTTCGGATAAGTTTGCCGCGTGTCAGTAAATAAAGCTGTAATAAGAAAAGGTAAATGTTTTTTTTTCCCTTGGTACCGATTGCTTTAAGGCCATAGATCGTCAGTTTACAGGTCGTATGGGATTATTTTTGCGAGCTCTTCTATAATTGTATTTTCTATTTTATCATATAAGTTATGATATATAGCGAGTCTAATTGATTGTTCATTTATGCTCTAAGCCTGACGCCGACCAACACAGGAATTATCCCAAAAGTGACACACACACAGACAGACACACAAACATTCACACGCGCGTGCACGAACACATTACGGTCAAGTCACGTTGAAAGCACTGGTTCTTGCTAGATCACGGAAGATAGGCAACGATGAGCGTTTTTAGTATTTAGATAGGGAGAATTAATAGCAAAGACTGTAAGCAACCTTAGTCCACTGTTTATAAAATGAAATGAATCGGCAGTAAATGACCCGAAAAGAGTTTATATGCCATACAAAAAACAACCAACCAATGCACACACACATGCAGATATACATAGACACACACATACACACACACCCATATATATATATATTTATATATCCTTATATATATATATAGATATAGATATAGATATATATCATATCATTATCATATATATATATATATATATATATATATATATATATATATATATATATAGCATTGGCATTGCAATTTCTGAAGACTATATAGTTCTTGTGCCCCTGAGATTAGAGCGTCTCCTGTCACTGTGAAGTCCACTGTCCGAAAAACTTTCTCGACCACAGAGGTTTCATATATATATATATATATATATATATATATATATATATATATATATATAATATATAAAAGTAATTGGTAATTTGCTTGAAGCATTGTTAAGTATGTTATAAAATATTAAAATTCGAAGGCAATACAATGCGTATAAAAATGTATAAAAATAAAGACAAAAATATGTTTTATATGTCTTATCGATTTCGAAGCTTCATCATCAGAGTTTATTTTCAGAAATGACGTGCTTATGTTTTTTTATTTGTGTGGTTATAATTTCTCTTCTTATTTCCTTTTCCTCTCCTTTGTTTCCTCTCTTTCTTCTTCTCCTCCTTTATGAATGAAATGGGTGAATAACTGTAATTTCTTATTTCTCTCTTTTTTTTTCATTTTTAAAAGTTTGTTGAGAACAAGGCTGACATCCGGTAAAATGTTGCCAATATGTTGCGACCGTGTAG
>CM042140.1:100103210-100128210 GCA_023376005.1 Doryteuthis pealeii | reverse complement strand
ATTATTTTCATGTTAACACTGGATCACATCTTTGACGGATTAGGTGATCCGTGTATATCTCAAAGTTCCAGAGAATCCTACGCATTTCATATACTTAGATGTGTTATTTCACACACACACACACACACACACACACACACACGTATATATATATATATATATATATATATATATATATATATATATACCGCACTAGCAGGATACGACACCAGGTCAATTTCTTAAGCGGAGTTTAACAGATTTAAATTAAGAGTTTTTCCTTCTCCGAGACATGTTGTCATACCAAAGTTAACTCTTTGTCTACCAAATTACCTCCACGACTGTACCGAAATTTCTTCGTATTTTGTACTTGTATGATGGGATATTTCAATGTTAACATTCTATTAGAACCCATCCAATTCAGCTCAGTAGAGCGTTCGGTTAGAAATTACGAGGTTCCTATTTCGATACCGGCTCTCGCCAACTCAGCGTATGAGTAGCACAGAGATCTGTGCGGTAAAGTAAGAAGTTGATGGTAGGTGTGGCGCGCCATCTCAGACGCTAAAAATAATCTCCCTAGTCTAGCACTAGTGAAAAGGAGATAGACTCCCTCGCTGATTGGCTGATACCGACTTTAGGCCGCCCCGACGACTTTACTGTATTGTTGTAATCTGAGTCCTTCTACTAAATTATAATGAACTAACCTTCAGTTTTAGGACTTTGCTTCGGTGTGGTATGTTTGGAAAAGCAATAATGGGAGAGTCACTGTGTGCGGATTAAAGTACGCACAGATTTCAACTGGAAACTCTGTCCTACTATTTAACTGATAGCAATTTTGCGAAAAGTTTAATTCATAACTTAACCCGGAATATTAGCGCTATGTGAAATGCAAACAGTTTCGTCCAGGATTTGAACTAAAGTCACAGTTTCCATTTCCTTCGACGATAACTTTTACACCAGGTGCCTCCACATATATGTTTGTCATATGCTATTTGTCAGAATGGCCAATTTCTAATGTCTTGTGCAATTCTCAGAGGATCGTCTTCCCATATAGGAATGGAGTGGTAGTACCTGCTAGGGTCCTATCTGTGGATAAAATTTAAAAAAAAAGATGTTTATTAACAAAATTGATTATCCATTAAGAATGGATTTATTTCAAAACTTTGTCGGCATTAAATGACCCACTGAGGTTGATATGCCGTAAAACAAAACAAAACAAAACAATACAAAACAAAGCCAACTAGTCGTGTATCGTCTTTTATGGTCAAATTTTAATCTCTTGCGCAATTCTCAGTGGATCACCCTTCCCAACCAGTCGTGCATCGTCCTTTATTTATTCATTTTATTATTTTTGCGCCAGTTTGCTGCAGTTGCTTATTATGTGATTAACCGTTTCGTCTCCGTCCCCCACGTGACTTACACTCGCCGTACAGCCAACGACCTACTGATCCATTCTCGTTTTTATGTCTACTAATGGAACTATTGCCAACGGACATTTTTCAATACATGTATTAAATGATATCTATTCACATATGTGTGCAGATTTGTATGTTTAATGATCGATTTCTCTATAAATTCCAGTTCCAATCGCCGGAAATATCTTCCCTCATAATTAGCACCATTTTAGCGGCCCGAGTTGGATATGAGCCTTTATTATCTCTGCAGATTATAAAACCATAAAACCACGAAAATGTATTGGCCAATAATTGCGATATTACAGCAGTTCGACTGGAGAAGCTTTTCAGTATAGCCTTTTTATTTTCTGTGGTTCGTGTTGATCGTTGAAACCGTTATGAGCGTTCATGCTAATGTTGTAAGTATATATTTAAATATAATAGTGGACTAGGTACTTGTACATACGTGGTTATTTTCCCTTTATCTCTTTCTCTCTCTATCTCTCTCTCACACTCTCACTCTGTTTCTGTCTCTCTCTGTCTTTCTCTCTCTGTTTCTCTCTCACTCTCTTTGTAATTCTGAAACTATTTATCTGTTTGTCAGATTCTCTCTCTTCTTTTTGTTTCACTGTCTGTCTGTCTGCCCTCTCTCTCTCCCTCTCCCTCTCCCTCTCTCTCTCTCTCTCTCTCTCTCTATATATATATATATATATATATATATATATATATATATATATATATATATTTCTCCCTATATCTCTCTCTGTATCTCTGAATCTCTATATGTCTGTTTGTCGGACACACACACACACACACACACACACTCTCTCTCTCTCTCTCTCTCTCTCTCTCTCTCTTTCTCTCTCTCTATCTATCTATCTATGTTTCACTGTCTGGCTGGCTGACTGTCTCTGTCTCTCTCTCTCTATATATATATATATTTATACACCAACCCCTCCACATGCGCAGGATATGACACAAAGTCAATTTCTAAGTAGGGTTTAACAGGTTTGAATTCAAAGGTTTCCTTCTCCTAGACTGGCTGCCATACAAAGGTAAAGGACCCAGTCTACCTTACTAGCTGGATAGAGAATAGCTAGATTCATACCGTTTCCAATGATATTAGCGCCATTGAAATGCAAATAGACTCGTCCAGAATTTGAACTCATCTGTTCGTGTCCAAGAGAGAAGCACAAATGGAATACAATAGTTGGCACGCCTGGTTAGGAAGTTGAGAAACTAGTAATTGTTCAAGAAATTAAATTTTGACTATTCTGCCAAATGGTGGATGCACAAACCAAAGCCGCTTGAGAAAATGAGAAGCATTAAATTTCTAATAGCGTAACTTTCATGTTGCTCACTTTTATATTCATACCTTTCCCAAGGGTATTAGCACCACGTGAAATCCAAAACTGATCACCTAATGCCTACAAGAAGATCAGAGCAAATGTAAGATAATCATGAGAGAGCATTTGTCATCTAATCAATTTTGTCGGTCCGACGGACAACAGAGACAGAATGATAGAAAGTGAAAATATAGACACATACTTGGGGATGGAAACCATGTGGCCTATGGAAAGAATGCAAGATTATCAACCAAGTTTTTGCTGCTATTGTTTGCTCTAAAAAATTGTCAAGTACAAAATGCCAACTTGTACTCCAACTAATGATTTTGGTGATTAATCTAAAGGCACACCAATATGTCAGGGGTTATTTCAAGTTTCTTAATTATTTTTTGCACTTGGTCCTATTGAGTACGAATAATTCTTAATCAGATCTATCTGACCCATACATGGAGCCCAACACTCCAAGTCAAAGTGGATTTGGGAGTAATGACAATAAAGAGTACTACACACTCCCTTAAACTCCAGATCTGAAGCCTCACCACCAGATGCAGTTCAGTTTTGGATTTCACGTGGTGCTAATACCCTTGGGAAAGGTATGAATATAAAAAGTTGAGCAACATGAACGTTGCGCTATTAGAAATTTAATTGAAACTGACCTAAAAGGCTTGAAAAAGTGACTGGTAGAATTCCAAGACAGAGGTGGAATCGAGACAATCCAGACTAAGACATCCATAAGATCTAAAATTCGGAGGGTATATTATCATTAGGTTTTCACAACTGCAGTAGCAGGTGATGCACTGCAGATTGAGTGACAGCAAGTCTCTTCGTGTCTCCAGGACTCTTTTGAATATTCTAGCCGATCCCAACAGTAGTTTAATTTGGTTGGTCTTGATTCTTCCTCTGATTTCTAATTCATTAAAATTCTTTACCAGAGCCTTTGAGACTGTTCCAAGGGCACCAATTACAATCGGTACGACATTCATCTTTATGTTCCACAGTTTCCTCAGTTTTCTGGCAAGGTCCAAGTATTTGTCTATCTTTTCGCTCTCTTTCCGATTATTATTATTATTATTATTATTATTATTATTATTATTATTATTATTATTATTATTATTATTATTATTATTATTATTATTATACTAAATAAATAGGTCACACAAAAACAACCCAGAAATCGATTCATTTTATGTTTTTTTTATGTATGACAAACACAAAAATTCAAAATTTGTTTTGAAGCTAGTAATATAATACTTATTAATTTATGACCTCTTTTTGCTTACTTGTGTTATTGTATAAGTTATGGGCGCCATTGGAATGATATTTTATGTAAAAAAAAAAATTATCCAAAAACTTGCGACCTATTAAACAAAGGGATATATTACCAGAAAAAATGATTTGCTAAAAAAACAAAAACAAAAACAAAAAAAAAACAATGGTATGAAAAGAAAAGAGTGTAGAATACTTTGCCTATATGGAAAAGGCCATCATAAATACGTCAAAAAAATCTATCACGACAATGCAATAAAATAGCTCTATTAATCACTTTAAAGTAAACGGGATAATCGTAGAAAAATTTAAGTTGACGACTTTTAAAGTATATCAAGCTGTATTGGAGTATCTAAAGTCGAAGTATTATTTAAATTAAATTATATGGTCTAAAGTCACTATCCCATATAATAATAATAATATAATAATAATAATATAATAATAATAATAATAATAATAATAATAATAATAGCATCAAGTATAAGATGTGAGTAGACGAAAAGGTTAGTCACATAATATGCGAGTGCAGCGAACTATCAGAAAAATATTGTACATACTACCAAATACTATGTTCACAAAATATAATCCCTCACAGGGAATGAAACTCATGAAATTTTCTGGGATTTTTAGATACAAACAGATCACCTCATCCTGGTCAGAAAACCAGAAAATATAAATTAGCAAGAAGAGGACTTGTAATTCAGTGGATCTTGCTGTTCCGTCGGACCACTGAGTGAAATTGAAAGAATATTGGACCTTGCCAGAGAATTGAAAATCTGTAGAATATAACCTGGGCATGGTTAAAAAAAAGGAAACCGTAAGAGAGAAACTGAGTCTCTCATAACTGCAGCATCCATCAATAACATAAGAACAAATTTTATTTGAAAAAACACCAAAAATACACAAGACATAAAAGAACATCAAATGAAGAATATGTGGATACAGACATGAGACGATAAACCATGTATTACGTAGCATGTAGCAAATTAGCACTATGAGAATACAAGGGTAGGCACGACTAGGTTCGAAAGGTGAACCACTGGGAATAATGCAAGAATCTAAATTCTGACCATACACCAAACTGGTATATCCAAAAACCAGAATCATCTGAGACTTAGGGATAAAAACGTATAATCTCAGCTCAGCCAGAAGACCAGATTAGCATTGATTAACAAGAAGAAAATGAACTTTCCAACTGTTAGTTGTTGCAGTCCCGCATAATCACAGGGTAAAGATGAAAGAAAGCGGAAAGATAGATAAATACCTGGACCTTGCCAGAGAATTATAAACACAGACTCAAACATCCATCACGTGACCATGACAATGTAAACTATATACTCGCATGTGCAAACGCAGAGTGACAATAATAAATATATGATATGGCGAAATAGCGAATAATTTTTTACTCTTCCTTGTAGCATTAATTATAGTATTCTATTGCTATACCGCTTATTAAAATCATTTTAATGAGGTAAGCAAAACATTATAATTGCATAAAATGTAGCCTTACAAGTCTTGAGAAGTTGTGATAGGTACCTGTCCACCAACTAATCTTTTACATAGGCATGCGACACACACACACACACACACACACACACACATATATATATATATATATATATATATATATATTCGTGAGAGTGTGAAAGAGTTTCTAGGGTGCTTTGGTATTCCCGTCGATAATTGGGAGTCCCTGATATCTGATCGTGGGTAATGGAGGGCTGCAATATAGAGGGGTGCAGAAATGTTTGAAGCTGCAAGAGTGGATCAAGCAAAACCCAGGAGAGCGTACCGAGAACGTGAAACTCTGCCGGCCAATTCTGGTGATGTGTGGATCTTTGAGGGGTGTGACCGGGCCCTATTGTCAAAGGCAGGCTTGGTCAGTCACATGAAATTACATGAGAGCTCCCCGACTTCAATTGTTGTCTATACGATATTCTGATTCCCAGTATGATCCGCAACATGAGGACATTTATGTTCCTGCTGCACAAAAATGCACCGAACAGCTGGTGGCCTCAAGCCTCACATGAAAGTTCACAGTGATGAGAATACAGCACCTGTCGACTCAGTCAACACCGATCGTTATGTGTGCCAGATATGTTTGAAGATATACAAGACTTTGGCAGGATTGAAAAGTCATGAACGAGTTCAGAAACGGACCATGAATGAAGAACTGGCAGTCGCCTGACAAGACGTTCCGATCAATATAAATGTATGCATATGTGTGTGTAAAATGCAGACGGGTCCAATGTTCATAGATTTTTCAGTTATTTATGAGCATTGGATTATTAAAACTTTCCTGCTGATAACATTAAAAAAGTTGTGATATTAAATTTTGCCTTTAGTTTACTTTTTATTTTCCTTCAGAATTAATAGCCTTTTGGCCGACATCTCGTGTAATGTGGAATGTCCTATCGGCGTCAGTGTCAAGGTAAAAACGTGAATATCGGCTGTTCATATTCAAGACATGTGTGTAGACTACACATATTTAGTTAGCTTCTTCTAGTTCTGTTTGAAACAGTGTCAGGTTAATTTAAGTTTAATTAAATAAATCTGTATTATGAATATTAACTACGTATATTTTCCTAAAAGTAATGAATCTCAATTACTAAAAATATATATATATATATATATATATATATATATATATATATATATATATATATATATATCTGTGTGTGTGTGTGTGTGTGTGTGTGTGTGTGCACGCGTGTGTGTCTCTATGTGCGTGTGCGTGTTTGATAAGGAATTTGCTTAATCAATTTCCTCTTATACCTCTCTTACCTCTCTTTTCTCTCTTTCTTTCAGACTCCCGGGTGTTTCTAAAATCCGTATAGCCCGTTCTAGACTGGGTACTTCTGCTAGTGTATATATATATATATATATATATATATATATATATATATATATATATATATATATTAACATGTAGTTCTTATTAAGAACAATTGCTCAAGAAAGTTATAGAAATTGTGTCTCTTTATATATGTATATACATATATATATATAATATATATATAGAATGTACGAAAAAGCTTTTATCGAAAGTGTATATGGAAAAAAGTTAATCAATAAAAAATTTATATGAAAACATACAGTGAACAAAATAAAAGGACTTTTTTCTTGTCACGTTTTAGCAATTTCTCTCAGATATGTGTTAATATTGGCACAGTAAACGCTAAGTAGCAATGTTCTCAATAGTGCAACATCTACCAGACATGCAGGAACACACTGAATTAAGTGCAGTCTTTCGACAAAATATTGTCAAGATGAAAGCGATGGTAACGACTGTTTTCTTCATTTATATCTATTTAACTAAAGCCTCCACCCAAGCAAGATTCAACACATAGTCATTTTGACAAGCGCTTTTTAACATTGGTATAGCATGGGGTCTAAAAGAGAGAAAACTGAATTTAATCCAGTTGTAGATCCAGTGGGTCATGGTTTCCTCCAGGTTCTTCCTGGCCTGTGACTAGTTGCAGTGGAATATCATTTGTGGTCATAAAAATAATTCGCAAAGAGTATGTCGGGAAAGGAATAAAACTGTTTTTCTAGCTTCTAGAATGTACTCGAATCTATCGAATGTTCTAATTGTTCTACCAAATTGCGTGTGTCAATTAAGAGGTCAACGGGTCAACCATCCGTTCTTCTGACAAACCGATTAAACTAAATTTTAATAGCAAAATCCCAGACTCACTGGCTACGAATAGACTCAAGGTGATAACAACTTTTACATTGCTTGCCCACTCCCGTAAGGTCTGGGAATCATGCTACATCCTATTAAGGTTTCTCTGTGTCTGGCACAAGGCCACAAATATGGTGTTCCCGGGTCCATTATGCTACAGAGGTCTGTATAACGTATGTGGTAGGTGATGTACGATGAGGAAATTTAAAATTTGAAATAGAAAAAAAAACAAAAAACAGAATACTGAGACTTGTTAGTTTGACGTGGAAGTCACTGACTTTGGCTTCTGGTTGGCAGAAACAGAGCCAACTGATGAGTAAAAGAAATAATGAGAAGTTGTGGAGCCTGGGCTGAGTTTTTGGAGAAGACGGACGCAAGATGACCGTCTGTCTTCTGAGGCCATTTACTTGAGTTAAAGCCAAATAAAACTGCTCTAAATAAGATAACATCGGTTTGTGTTCGTTATTAAACACTACCAACAGACACGTAGAAGGAAAGGCCCGAGATGAAAATTCCACGTAATTCCAGGCCAAAAGAAGAACACAGAATCCGACTACCTAACAGTTCATATCCAAGATATTGAGATAGCTGAGAAGAGACAACACACCAAAATAGACGTTAGACGACGAAACCAGATCCTTAGAAAATATCTTTGAAATAGGAAAGAACATGTACACGAGATAAGTATGATAACGCCGCAATTTTACAAGGATTGGTTGGATAAATTTAATGAGAGTACTCAAATCAATCACATCCTTCTAAGTTCATGAACTAGCCAGTCAAGAGGAGGGGGTTCAAATCATCGCTTTTTCAGGCAGCAAAACTGTACTGTGATTTCGATATACATGTTCACAGAATAGAACCTAATCTCATTGGTCATATATATATATATATATATATATATATATATATATATATAGTTAAAAATTAATGGTAAAATGAATGAATGGATGAAATAAAAATGAATGAAATGTGGGGGATAAATGAAAAATACTTTCCAAGGGACCGCTCTCAAAATTATTAAAACACTTTTTGAGAGTGGGCTCCCTGATAGAAAGTTTTTCTCATCTATTATTAGACTCCTTTGAAGCTTCAAGTTAATATAATTATTCTATAATTTATTAGAGAGAAGATAAAATCCGTCACTTACTTTTGTAATATCTGTTGAGATATATATATATATATATATATATATATAATATATATATATATATATATTATATTATATATATATAATCTTGTCTGGTTAACTTCTGGTGAATATTGCTACATTGTAACTATCTTGAATTCAAAATAAAAACGGTCAGATAGAAGAATTTATTTACTTAGCTTTTTTTCAGTTGTAATAAAAAAATAATATATATATATATATATATATATATATATATATATATATATATATATATATATATAGTTACCAACTCTTGTGCGCGAGTAGGATGCGACAAATCATACATTTCCAAAACGGAGTTTAACAGGTTTGGATTCAGAGTTTTAATTCTCCTAGACCGGTTGCCATATTGAGGTTTAAAAGAGCCCTGTCAGTCCAACAATTGGATTCAAACCTTTTCAAAGGGTATTAGACTCATGCGAAATTCAAACAGCCTCCTCTAAGATTTGAAGTCGGTTTGTGGTGTCCATTTTCTATGAAGATACTCATTACACGACAAACGCCTCCATATTTCCTCAGTTATAAGAGAGAAGGGTAGCTGCACGGGTGATATATTTAAGAATCTTGGAAATGTACGATTAAAAATATATTATATTTTCCCAATTCGCTCGACTACGTCAGCCTAATTTTAGGTACGGCAAACTGATTATATACATTGTAAAATGACCCCTTCAAACGTGTAGCCGGAATCTGGGGGCAAATTAAAGGTGTTCTCAGTGTTCTGAAGATTGAATTGATTTGAGTTGAGCACTGTTTCTATTTTCCTTTGCTACAGTGCTTGATTAAAATACATTCCTATAAATATATAGATTATTTTTTCGTAATTTATTGATTTTAACGGCTATTAAACACGTCTAGAATTATTTTATGCCTGTTTGAAAATAATATCCATATTTGCATTTTTGTTATTGTTGTCTCCTGGGGTCTTTTTTTTGGGGGGGGTAGGGCTCGGTCCTATCGAATACAGATAATTTCCAAACATATCTATTTTACCCATACGTGGGAACTTGACGAGTACCATCACTCTGAATTAGAGTTAACATAGTAGTAATAGAATTAAACATTCTCCTGATCCCCAGAAATAGAGCCTAACCATCAGATGAGTTTTAGAATCATACCGATTTTCCTGAGAGTAATTACTGTTAAGTATTAAAATAAAAAGAAAGATTGACTTGAATATGCAAGAACACTACCTTGAATGGAAGGATTTTTATTTTATTTTTTCATTCTAGGATTTTAATTTTTTATTTATGGGAGGAAAGTCACTTTAGTAGCCTCTGAGGAAAGACAATTGTTTAATATCGTTCAGCTGAGAGATTAAAACAAAATGTGTCATAGATGGTAAAGTGTAACAATAACTGAAGCTTAGTAATGAAAATTCGCCGACACCTGAAAAATAATGATTAATTAGTCGCAAGTTTAACTGAGGAGAGAAGGAATGTGGGTCCACATAAAAGATACGGTATTTTTCGGTTGAAAACAGAGTTTGACAACCAGACAGAGTGTGAAGACTAGCAACGTACCTTACACTAAATAATTCATCACTACCTCTCTATCTCAAGTCTGCGTTAACTCGGAGTGCCACTATTGCTAGGAATAAACTACATTTGCTACACAAGGAGTGTTTTCTAGATGATTTCGGCCACTTTATCTGAAATAAACTACATTTGTTTTACACCAAATGTTTTCTAGATGATTTCGGCCATTTTATTTGATTCTGGGTCCAACCAAAACAATAATATAAGAAGATACGTATGCAAGCAAACCAAATGCTAGTCTTAGTCAAAACGCTGAAAAGGGGAACCATAGTATGCGAACGGTCGTTTATGATGTTGTTTAGCCTAATTAGAGAAATAATTATCCTTTAAATACTGATTTCTACCAAAACTTAGAAAACCAAATGAACATTCTTTATTTTTCATACTTTACTCACACCGGGATCAATTTTCATTCAGGACAGCGCCCCTTCCGCATTACTAATATTTTCTTGAAATGGAGGACATTGAAAGCGTGAGAATGCCGACAGAAAGTCCATAGTTAAATCTATTCGGAAAATTGTGGAAAACAGTAGGTTGCGGAACAAAACCGAAGCTATTTAAACGCTGTATGATAAAACTGCTGGACGAATAACTTAAGGCACGTAAAAGAAACCTTCCAGGCTCTGTGGGCGTCGGTTGAAAAAAAATCGTTGTTTATAAACATTTCAAGATTACATAGTCTTATAAGAGTTTTGTAAAACATCGCCTAGATGCATCAAAGGAGGGCAATTGGTGATGTTACAGCAGTATCCTTACAGATTTCGAGTTTCGCAACATTATATCTGTTCCACCGGTAGACCTGGCATGTTATTACCCCGCATCCTTTCCAGATTTGCTCTGTGTAATTTACGAATAGATCATTTATTCTTTAATATTGGCTCAGAGATACGCAACAGCCGCGCAGAGACTTGCTCGGTAGTTGTATACTATAGGAGACCTAGAATTACCTAAATAAAAGTTAATCATTGAATATGTACGCACTTTATTACGTTTTAGATGGTGCCGTAAGTGATGTAAGTGCTTGGTTCCCGTGGAGTTTCAGGTCTTAAACATCAGACTCCCCTTTCCAGGCAAACCCTATCAGAGTAGATTAAACTCAGATCCGACCTCCTTGAACGCAATGTTTGGCTATCATTGATATTTGATGAGTGTCTACCCTTCTACCAATCTCCTGCTTATTAGCAACATATTCTTCATAAATGTTCCGTCTTTATTTTGTAAATTCACCAGGAATACACAGATGTAGATACCAACACATTTATCCTAGTGGGTTTTGTAGTAGTTTCCCATACACCCAAATCGGCTGGGTTTATCAATGTTTCCATATAATTTTCCTGACCTTGTTGCTCTTAATATATTGGCTAGTTCTGAGGTTAGTGTTTTCCTGGAGTTAACAAATATAATTGGGGTTAATTTATGAAAAAAATGAATAAATAACAAAATATGTCTTTTCATAAAATACCAACAAGAGTTGACTTTCCGTAAAATATAACTAACCAACCAAACTAAACTAAACTGTTCTTTTATTTTGTCCATTGTACGTTCTGAAGTAAAGTATTTTCATATATTTGTGTTACCGTATGTATTTTCAATAAAACATTTCTTTCCTTCACACCTCTAAAAAAATACTTGGCCTTATTTTCAGTCAAGATTTTCAACTCACACTCTACCTAGCCGAGTCAGTTCATAATACTGTTATTTATTAATAATTAAGTATCTAATATATAGGTTTCAACTCTATATGTCCTAATATTTCATCTCATCCTATTTCTAAAATCTATAATATTGTATATATTATATATTATATAATAGATTATATATTATATTATTATTATATAATATATATATATATATATATATATATATATATATATATATATATATATATAAATTGTTTTAAACATCCATCAGTTTTGAAGATGGCAGATATACATGCCGAAAAAAGTTTTTTACACCAGTTCCACCCTGACATAAAAAAGTTTGCCTGAAAATTAGAAAGGATCGAACAAAAACTCTATCTGTCTCACGTTGCCTCTAGCTCATTTTCTTTCTTTGTGTCTCTCTCCATTTCCCTCTCTGTCCTCTCTCTCTCTCTATCCGTCTATCTGTCTCACGTTGTGTCTGGCATATTTTCTTTCTTTGTGTCTCTCTCTGTCTCTCTCTGTTTCCCTCTCTGCCCCCTCTGTCTCCCTCCCCCTCTGTCTCCCTCCCCCTCTGTCTCTGTCTCTCTCTGTCTCTGTCTCTGTCTGTCTGTCTGTCTGTCTGTATCTCTCTCTCTCTCTCTATATATATATATATATATATATACTAGCAAATATATGCACCCTCCGGGTGCAAGTATTTAAGTTTTAATGTAATAAAATATCATATTAAATTAGAAAGGCTAATGAAACTAAATAAGAATACAGATAAAAAGATTTGAAACAGAGGGAGTATAATAAAAGATTTGAAACAGAGGGAGTATAATAAAAAATGGAACAACTGAAACTTACTCTTCCATCACTCTCGTCTTTCATTGTTATTTTTTCTAATTTAAGTATTTAGTTATAAGAGGAAGTAAAGAACAAAATGACAGTTATTTTATCATGTTAATGGATTTCATTTAAGATTCATTGAAGAGATTTTTGCTTATATTCATTAAAATAAAACCAAACAATTAGAAATCAATAATACTAAACACATATTTATTAAATTCGATTTTTTAATATTAATATGCAAATTAACCTTCTCATTTACACTGTAAACCGCTATTTTGTTGTATATATAAATATAATTGCATGTTGTCAGTATGTAGACATAGTTAACAGTATTAATAATGTAAGACAATTTTATTAATAATTGAGGTTTAGATAAAAATAAAATCATGGGGAATGTGATGTCAATAACTAAGAGAATAGTGACTTGAATAGGAATAAATTTTCGGTTACAGACAGAAAAACACACAATCTCCATTATAATAAGATATATATATATGCGCTGGCCACTCTCGCTATCTATATTCTATATCTATTTCAGCTGACCTGTCTGTATATATTTGGCTATCTTATGTTCACCAGCAACGTTCCCATTTTTCTCATCTGTCATTTTTTTCTCTCTCTCAATTCTACCATAGAGATATTGTCTTATTTCTTTTTTAAAGGTTCATTGTCGAAATCCCCCCTTTCCTAAGCATGTAAGTCATCTATTTAACTCATCTCCCAATTTCTTTTTTCTCCTTTTTTTTCACGTAAAATGAGAAGTTCATTTTTCGCTTCACGGATTATCTAGGAGAAAATAATAGGTTTTCAAGATAAGATTGTTGCAAAATTTAACAAGCAGAAATCCCTCTGTGTGGCCCTGATCTTTAATTTGCTTATCACACACTTACTGTCAAAAATGCCTTCTCCTCAAATATCTGTCTACACGCGAAACTGTGTGAAGTAAATGAAACCCAATAAATGGGATTATGTTTGGTTTTACTTCCTTTTTTTTTATTTTTAAAATCCTATCAAGTAAATATCTTCGTGTGAGACGACCTTTTACAGTAAATGTTTCCGTGGTTGGCACTATTCTAAAATAAAAGTGAAATAAAGTCGTTGGGGTGGCTCAATGTTGAGGAGAGAAGGAATGTGGGTCCACATAAAAGATACGGTATTTTTCGGTTGAAAACAGAGTTTGACAACCAGACAAAGTGTGAAGACTAGCAACGTACCTAATACTAAATAATTCATCGCTACCTCTCTATCTCAAGTCTGCGTTAACTCGGAGTGCCACTATTGCTAGGAATAAACCAGACTGTGAGAGAGTCTTAATCCTTTCCACTTACGCTAGACCAAGGACATTGTTTTTTAGCGTCTGAGATGTAGCACCACACCTACCCTCAGTCCCTCAAAGATCCCTTTGCTAGTTATTCACTGAGTTGGTGGGGGACTAGGAACCTTGTGGTTTCCAGGTGGACACTCTATCAACTGAATTAAACCGGCCCTTTCTAAAATATTTTCTAAAAAGATTCATATATATATATATATATATATATATATATATATATATATATATATAGTGTTTCATCCTATTTTCGGAATACTTGTTTTTTCAAATTTCTTAATATCCGGTTAGCTCAGTCGGTAGAGCCTTCTGCTAGAAACCACAAGGTTCCTAGTTCGATACCGGTCCCCGCCAACTCAGCGTTATGAGTAGCACAGGGATCTGTGCGGTAAAGTAAGGAGCTGATGGTAGGTGTGGCGCTCCACCTCAGATGCTAAATTATCTCCTTGGTCTAGCGCTCGTGAAAATGGGATGGACTCCCTCGCTGACTGGCTGATACCGACTTTAGGCCGCCCCGATGTCTTTACTTACTTTACTTACTTATATATATATATATATATATATATATATATATATATATATATATTCTTTAAATAAAAGAAATAAAACGATTGTCAAGTGTTTCGGAATGAATAATTGAGTCACCTTTTCCGAATATCATTTATGTATTTCAAGGCTTGCACTTCTCATCGGCCGAGAACTTATATTCCATTTTAGGTTGAACACAATTTAAACTACAACGTCATTACAATTTATCCGTCTATGCTAAAATATACTATTAATCTATTCTATATAAAAGATTTATACGCACACACTCACACACACTCACGTATATATATATATATATATATATATATATATATATATATATATATATAAGTTAGGATAGCGAGGAAATAACATAAACCGCTCATGGCAATTGTCAGTTTCAAGCCTATGGGATTTTAAAACCGACTGTAATATATGAGGTATATATATATATATATATATATATATATATATATATATATATATATATATATATATATATATATGAAAGGATAAATAAAGAAAGGAAATAAAATATTCAATGGATAAATTAGTTTAAGGAATTACCAACCTGTGTTTCGGTCAGGAGTTTCTTTGTGTACACATTGTATTCTATTACTTATCATTTAAAAAATAGAATAGAATAATAATAATAGAAAATTATTAAATATTAAAGTATACAAAGAAAACGGTCTTCTTTAGGGTAAAATATTTGATATTTGAATTTAAAGCGGTCATAATACAGAAAATTTTGAAGTGGTCGGAAAAAAATGTTGAAACTTTTTTTTAGATCCTCACGGTTGGAGAAATAGAATGATATTTGTTAACAATTATTAGTTAGAAAATATTCGGTGAAGAGTGTCATTTGAAAGTGACATGGACAAACTCCCGGACGAAACCCCTGTTGGTAATTCATTAAACTAATTCTAACCATTCAACATTTTCTTTCGTTTATTTATTTATCCTTTCATCATATTGTCGGATTCATTTCCATTTTTCAACTTACACACACACACACACACACACACACACAGACAGACACACAGACACAGACACACACACAGACAGACACACAGACACAGACACAGACACACACACACATATATATATATATATATATATATATATATATATATATATATATATATATATATATATATAGAGAGAGAGAGAGAGAGAGAGAGATTTGATTGTTTTATATATAGCTATTGGCTTTAATACACCTGATAATGTTTCTTCTGTCTTTAGTTCCAAATTCAGGCCCGAATATAATTATGAATAATTGTCAAGGTACTGCAAAGAAACATTATTCCAGGTAGCTCCCCAGGTTTTGCTGACTGCATTGCACATGATGTATGCAAGTAGGATTTGTTACTGACCAGAAAATGAGATATTTCTAACACATATGTTAGAAACCAGCAATATGTGATTTTTTTCCATTTGCCAACGATATTTTTGCCTGCATATATAAATGTCTCTTGCATTTTCTACCAAAGTATATGAACGCCATCCCGAGTCTGGAGAGAGGATATTAAACAAAATCGATATCTAATATCTTCATTTTTTTAAACGTCTCTTTTTCATTTCATATATTTTCATAAACAGATTATGGATTCCTTAAAGTTCCTTTGAGGATTTCATTTTTTTTTTGTGTGTGTGTGTGTGGTGTGGGGGGGTATTTATCTTTTATTTTCGTCCCACTTTAATTTAATATCGCCATTTTCAGATTTAAAAAACACATGTAAATTTATTGCTTGAAAAGTATTGGTTTTTGCCATGAACGAATCATTTGCTAAACTTACGCAGCTTTCGGATGACGTTTTTATCGAATTTAGGAGAATACTGCGCATGCGTATAGAAATGCAGTTTATCATCCATCTATGTATATCTCTACTTTTTTACGCTCACATAGAAGCGGGTTAGAACTCCCGTCACGCAATTACATTCAATTTTGGACTAATAACTGTTGGGAAAGATATGCAACTCTATGCAAATTAATTGTATTAGATAGGAATACTTGATATTATACAAACGTGTAGTAACAGACTTTTATACAATACCTAAATGCAAAATGTGAATACATAACTTAATATTTTGTTGTTGTTGTTGTTGTTGTTGTTGTTGTTGGCGCCGTTTCGTACACTAAGAATGATGGCGTAGTGTAAAAAAAATAAAATAAATATGTTAATACATAAATAATTATCTGCAACTGCGCAAGTGGCTGTGCTGGCCTAACCCTGAGTGACAGTCTCAGGTGCACTGACTGCACACAAACTCTGATGCTTTCAGGGGTTGGTGTTTTCCCCTCTCTTTCTGGTTCTCTTTGCTGTCGAGGCTATTCTCCTATTCACCTCATCTTCATGCCTAGATATCTAGGCATATAATAACCATAGACATGCTGTTAGTATCAATGAACCAATAAATCCTTCAATCGTTATATTTTCTGTTGGCTTATTCGGTCGATCCTTTAATTTGATATCAGAAAATCTACAATTCGACCAAAAATACAAAGGATTGAGCGGGAGAATTAACGTTTTTAAAAATACGTAAAATAATTAATGATAATGGCTCCAACACCTGTAATGTCTAAAATGGATTTCAGGTTAGTGTAACACGACACTCTCCTTGTCAGATTGGAAAGATGTGTTAAATACACTTGTTTACTTTACCCTCGGCCGGGTTAGCTCAGTCGGTAGAGCGTTCGGCTAGAAACCACAAGGTTCCTAGTTCAATACCGGTCCTCGCCAACTCAGGGTATGAGTAGTACAGGAATCTGTGCGGTAAAGTAAGGAGCTGATGGTAGGTGTGGCGCTCCACCCCAGACGCTAAAATAATCTCCTTGGTCTAGCGCAAGTGAAAAGGGGATAAAATCCCTCGCTGATTGGCTGATTGGCTGATACCGACTTTAGGCGGCCCCGACGACTTTACTTACTTTACCCTCTCCTTGTCAGAATGGCTGAGATGACGGGTCAACTCTTCGTAACGTATTGCACTCATTTCTGAATGGAGAGATGATGTCCACAATGCTTGCGGTACAGCTCTTACTTCTGATGGAGTGAATGATGTGTGGATAAAGAAATATTCAATATAATTATCTCTATAACGGTACTACATCGGAGAAGGTGGAATCCTTATTGTTAGGCAGCTGTTCAGTTGTTAGCAGTTCTATGATGTTATGGAGTTGAGAGCAGCTTGGGGCTGAGTTATATCTTGTCTTGTGCCATTTGGAGTTTTTAGTAATACCACAAGACCGCTTCTTTTCATTCATGAATATTTTATTTTCCCCAAATTACAACTGCCGAGAGCAAGGAATTTCGTGTCTTGCTTCGGTAACGAATTCTCCCAAACTCAATTTACACTCTGACCCTTCTTTCTCCCCTTCGCCACGTACCATTTACTTGTCAAATCAAACCACGCCATCATCACTTAAACGTTTCCGTTATAATGCACACTTCATGCCATCCCATGGCTCCCCGTCACGCCCATTACGTAACATTAGTAAGTGTAAATTCTCGTGAATCGATGCCGAATTCGAAGATCGGTCATCTCCTTGCTAGCCTTCAGCTCTGTGAGGTGGATATTTGTTGTTTTTAAAAGACACGTTTTTGTTCCAGATGTTCTATCGGAGCTTTATGAACCCTTTTCCCTCTACATTGTCGATCGTACTAGAGCAGTGGTTCCCGAACTTTTCCCGCAACCATAAAAGAGATTTGCTTTGACCTCGCACCCCTACAATTTATACTTTTGTTAAAAAATATAGAATGTGAATCCAAACTACAGTTTTATCAAAAGACCATATATATTTCACAGATAATAATTTAATATTCAATGATAATAATCTGAAATAAAGAAACGAAAACATAAATAAAATTAATTACAAAAGAAAAAAATCTAAATTTGAACGGACGCTTTTCGCACCTCTGGAATGATGCTTGCACCCCCGGGATTTCGAACACCTCAGGTCAGGAACCCCTCTTCTAGAGAGATATCTTGGCTGAGAGCATAAAACTGAATGTGACTTGCTCCCTTTTATAAATACATATTTTCAGTGTGTTGTATGCTACCATAAACGGAAATTTTCGCAACATTGGGGTTTACAAGCCCAATGTCACAAGTGAGCTTCCTGATTTTTTCGGCTAATCAACACCTTTGTGACGTCATCAAAGAGAGTAGTTTTAGAAGGAGACTGAAAGCTTCTAGTTTAGTAATTGTATCGCACGGCGATCGAATCATTTTGAATATTTCAAAACAATAGCGCATGCACCAACTAAAAAAAAACAACATGTCGGCGGGGGTTGTAGAATATACCGACTGCACATCTGCAGAGGGGGAAAATCCCCCAAATGGGACCACCTATTGGCCGTGGGTTGCTACCTGTGTTGCTTTAGGAGGGAATCCTCATGGCTGAGAAGTCCATGCCATGCAACCCTCCAATTCTGCCTTCACTTAGGCTAGATTGGTGGTTGAAGAGGTCACTTCCGATCTACCAGATGGTCACGCCAAGCCATAGTACCTATATGATTGTCCCAACCCTATTGTCCTTATAGCAAATCCCCAATCATTTGAATCATATTTATGCTAAAAGGCGGTGTTTGAGGGACTTAGTGTCCTGTGTATGACGTTAAACTTCATCTAATGGTGAAGTTTCGATTTTGGAGCTCTGAAGAGTGTAAAGTACTCCTAAAGTATCACCATTAATCCCATGTGTACTGTTGCCCAGACTGGTATTACATTTTAGGGCTCATCTATAAGTTACATAGAAAATATCAGTTTTTAAAATGTGTTAAAATGTTGAGTTAAAAAATTAATACACATCATGAATTAATTAAACAAATCGTTTTCGGCATAAAATAACCCAACAAGTTTTGACATGCCGTAAAATTGAGCCAATCAACCAACCAACTAAAAAATAGAAAACTCCAAAAATTAACATTTTAGCCAAATCTTATGACAGGGAATGGATTTGGCGTTGAGGCTCCATTTTGACAGCTCAGAGAAGTGTAGATAACAATTTCTTTGCGATTTTCATTCTGGTCCAGAATTGTAGCACGTGTTAGGATTCCATATATAGGGGAAGGAAATATCTTTAGCTTGTATTTTTAGAAAAATTTTTAATTGCGTATAAATATTCAAGGGTTATTTAATGCCAACGCCATCCTTGTAGAACAACACTAATGGTACTATTTAATCCATAGCTAGAAGGATAACGGGCTTTTTACCTTTACCAGAGAATTAGTCTTAAAGTGAACGTAATAGCGCGACTGGAGGTCGAACTCGCTTACTACGATGTCGCTGCCCGGCACGTTAGCACTGTCACGGAGATGTATATCTGAAATAGATATTTTTGAAAATTATTAATATTAGTTAGGAATACTTGATACCATAAAACTGTGTGCAAAAATTGATTATTATTATTATTATTATTATTATTATTATTATTATTATTATTATTATTATTATCAAATAAGAAAAAAAAAAAAGTGATAGCTTAGCTAAATCTTCTGACTGGGATTAAAAAAACAGCCGAGGGAATTGAAGGTAAGCGTACATCGGCTAGGTACGCTTAAAACGGGACAAAATGTACGTACATCGTATATTATTTCAATTATATTATGAAATGATTATATCATTTTATAATACATTCTATATATTGTATATCCCCGGGGATGACAGGTTGGCAGATGAAAACCGTTAGAATATTCATATTCCTTAAACCTCAATTCTATAATACGTATTTGGAATGAGGTAATCATAGAATTGGAAAGAAGGTCATTCTAAAAATTGGTGAAAAGGATACATGGATAAAAAAAAAAGTTGTGGACTACAGCTTTAATGGTCATATTATTATCAACAACAGTTTTATAACACATTTCCAAACCTCACTCTGCTTTATCATACCTTTTTTCTTTTGCTTATATATATATATATATATATATATATATATATATATATATATATGTGTGTGTGTGTGTGTGTGTGTGTGTGTGTGTGAAATAAAAGGAACTTAATCCGACGGTGTGAATTTGATATATTGAAAAAACAAATGATGTTTATAAATGCATGGGATCATCAGGAGAGAATGTGCAGCCGTTTCGGGTCTTCTTTCATCGGTTTTAAAACAACATCACCCCGCCTCCCCTCAGTGATGTGAGGTCCCTCGGAATATCTGTAACAACCGTATGTGGATCGGTCTTCAACAAAAATAAGACGGGATGAAATGACCGTTAGGAGAAAGAATGCGCACATAGAACGCTGCTAGTCATAAGTTGGAATTTTTCAAAAAATGCGCTGTCTGTATTAAAAATAAAATGAATTTTATTTAAAAATAAAATGAATTTTATTTTTAATTTTTTTAAAAATCAGAAGCATTATAGTTTATAATAAGACTCAAAAGAGCCTGATGTAAAATTATTTTTAAAAAGTGTATAATTTTATAAAAAGTGTATATCAAAATATCAAAATTAGTGGTTCAAACGATATATATATATATATATATATATATATATATATATATATATATATATATAACGTTAGAACCACTACCATTCCTACAACCTTCCACTGCCAATTGTTATTACCTCCCACTTCTAATTCCTTGCTACTACTCGTTCTCCTTAAAAACGAGACACGAAACTATACCATCGTTCCCTACCTGATGATGTCAAACTGTATTACCGAAAGCGCTCTTATCGAAACCTTTGGTGGACTGTTACACCAGTTCCACCCCGACACCAAAAAGATGGCCCGAAAATTAGAAAAGATCAAGCAAAAACTCGTCCAACAAGAATTGTCTGTACAGTTCAACAAAACGTGTATAAAAGAAAAAATGCCGCTAAAATACACTTATTTTGATATATATATATATATATATATATATATATATATATATATATATATATATATATATATAGTATGAACAAAAAGTAATAAAACAATCAGGAATATTTCTTGTATGTTGTTTATTCTCAACTAGTTTCGACCTTAGGTCATCGTCAGGAGAAAATATCTTATTTGAAGAAATTGTTTATAGATTTTTTTGAAAGGGAGCATTATAGAAGAACTATAAAAATTAAAGTGTTTTTGAGGGTTTGACATGCTATTAGACGAGTGTGTTAGTAGTAGCATGTCCATTTGTTCCGTGAAGAACCTCTCTCTCTCTCTCTCTCTCTATATATATATATATATATATATATATATATATATATATATATGTGTGTGTGTGTGTGTGTGTGTGTGTTGTGGCCTTGTTAGGGGCCAGAATAAAGACACAAGAGAGGAAATGAGTTAAAATATATATCAACAAAGAACAGTAGTACAAACATATACAAATGAGAATGTTAACCGCACAGGCGGTGGATCATCTGTCCAAACAGACCGCTGGAATATTGGCTCTCGCCTAAGAGCAGTACTTGCTGCTATTTATAGTTGGAAGTGATCATGCATGCGTGTTAAATTACCATAACAATATATATATATATATATATATATATATATATATATATATATTGAAAATCATTAATATTAGATAGACATACTTGATAGCATATAACTGTGCAAAATTGATTATTATTATTATTATTATTATTATTATTATTATTATTATTATTATTATTATTATTATTATTTACTCCTTTTGAGTTTTCACATCAGCAAGTCTCCTCAGGTGTCCAGGACTCTTCTGTGTATTCTGGCAGAATGCACAGTGCTGTGTTCTGAATTGTTTCAATTCTTCCTCTGATTTAAAGACTTTCCAAACCCTTTTCCAATCCCTTTGGGACGTTCCAAGTGCACCAACTAAATTGGTATCACTTTGACTTTCATATTCCATAATTTTTCAGTTCTCTGGCAAGGTCCAGATATTTGTCAATTTTTTCATCTTCCTTTAGCTTCACCCTGTGATCTGCTTGAACTGCAAAATCCACCAGTTGACAAGTTCTTTCTTTTTTGTTAATCAACACTAGGTCTGGTCTTCTTGTTGGGATAAGGTGATCTGTTTTTATTTCAAAGTCCCAGAGAATTTTATGCATTTCGTTCTCAAGAACAGATTCTGGTTTATGCATATACCATTTTGTTGTATGGTCAAAATTTAATTTTTTGCATAATTCCCAGTCGATCACCAGTCGTGTCTAGTTTTGTACTCCTGTTGTACTAGTTTGCTATATTCGCAGAGTACATGGTTTATGGTCTCATCTCTATTACCGCAAAGTTTACATTTACTATTTTGTTGGGTCTTATCAATTTTTGCTTTGATATAGTTTGTCCTAATGGAATTACTTTGTGCAGAAATTATTATTATTATTATTATTATTATTATTATTATTATTATTATTATTATTATTATTATTATTATTAAATAAGAAAACTCCAAAAATGACATTTTAGCCAAAATCTTATGACTGGTATTAAAAGCTGCCGAGGGATTTGAAGGTAAGCATAGGTCATTCTCAAAACGGTAATCGCTGGGAACGAAACCGGAGTAAATGAGAATCCCATTCCTGTTTACGATCCTTTCACTTCCCTTTATTTATTTGATGTCATATATCTCCAATTTTCTTCGCGTTTATTTATATTTCCTTTTTTTTTTCTTATTGTCTGTGTTATATTTTCTTTAGAGTTGCCATCTTGAAATGGATTCTGCAAATTGCTGTCCTATAGTTCAAAACGTCCAATTGATGCAAACAAATCACCAATTGTAGTGGTCTTCTCGATCTTGACTACATTTGAAATGACAGGAATCTATTTTCCTTTAGGAATCACCTGAGTCTATGATGACAACTAAAACTCACATTCCCGTTTTAAATTTCGTCCTCTCAACTCGGAAGGAGAAACTATATTGATATAAGAAATTCTATTATGTCGAAAAGAAACATCATTCCAAAGAGTTGGCCAAACGTAACGTTGGATTTTTTTTCTAACGGATAAAATTGAAAACATACCAAAGAAAGAAAGATGAGATATGAATAAATACAGATATTGTTTAGTAAATAATAACGGATCATCTTAGGTGAAGAACTAAAAAAACAAACAAGAAATAGTGGGAAGCCATTGGTAAATATGGTTGCGTTTAATTTACCATAATTCCGTGTTTGGATGGCGGAACGAACCTTGTTTCATGAGGCTTAAATTACTTTTTTACAAACAAAAGCCCAGGAGAATGGAGTAGTTCAACCAAACACACACATACACACACAACACGCACACACACACATATATATATATATATATATATATATATATATATATATATATATATGTGTTGTGTGTTTTGTGTGTGTGTGTGTGTGTAGCTGTGTGTGTGTATGTGTGTGTGTGTGTGTGTGTGTGCGGGTGAGTGTAAATAGAAAAATAGTATTCCAAAGGATGGATTTTTTTTCATAAAAATTTTAACAGGTCAATCGGATGAAGGTTTTTGTAAAAAATCGAAACACCATCCTTTAGAATACTTTCATATCTAAATTTCTACATACCGACTGATTCATTTCCATATTAATATATATATATAATATATATATATATATATATATATATATATGTGTGTGTGTGTGTGTGTGTGTGTGTGTGTGTGTGTGTAAAATAGAAAAACCAGATTTCAGCTGCTGTTCTCAATTAGGCAACGTAAATTTACTTGGAAATCTGGATATGTTTTATTTTGGACACACCCGTTCTAAGTCTTTCCTCCGAACTGCGGAACTTAAACTTATCGTGCTGTAGGTTAGATTCGAATAATGTAGCTTTCTCAAATATTTGTTTCTCGGGGAATTTTAAATTCTGTGACGTGATTTTATATATAGTCCGGAAATACGTGGCGTAAAGGTTTCAGAACGATTGGTATTCTGGAAGGCTATGGATTTGGAAGGTTAGCTATTGGTAAGAAAATATCTCCAGTTACAAAAATAGTGGACCAATGTAAATAGATTCTTGAACTTACAGATCATTGTAAAATCATCCATGTCTAAACTAAAATGTAAGTTTTACTTGTGTGAGTTTTTTCAGGTGAACAGAGTAAATAGTGAATTAAATCCGACAGTGTGTAGAAAATTGTAAAACTTGAAGTATTCCAAAAAGATTCATTAATTCTTGATGGTGAAGTTGATATTAGAATGTTTCGTTCTTAGAAAAACCAAAAAAAAACAACCTGAGGTTGAAGATTTGTTGTTTGGTAAGGGTAGATGACTAACGAAAAATTGGGGAATAGTTAGTTGTGTATGAAGAATGGGCCGAGAATTTCGGCAAAGCGTTAGTTCTAGTTTGCGTGAAGATGTTCACAAGAAACGATGAGAAGGGTGGAG
>CM042140.1:100053210-100098210 GCA_023376005.1 Doryteuthis pealeii | reverse complement strand
TAAGGTCTGGGAATCATGCTACATCCTATTAAGGTATCTCCATGTCTGGCACAAAGCCACAAATATGGTGTTCCTGGATCCATTATGCTACACCCCTACACGCGAGCCGGTGAGGTTTTTTTATACGACTTTAACAGTTTTTAATTCAGAATTTTCCTGGACTGGACTGGACTGGACTGGTTGCCCTAGCATGTTTAAAGAGCTCATTTTGCCCTACCACGATTTACCCTCTAGTGAAGGGAGAATAGTTGGATTCAAATTATTTCTTTTCTTAATTTATAACGTAAATCCTCACATTTTCACCAAAGTGGGAATAATCTTTCTCTGCAAATGCACATATTATAGATATTTGCCAAGCTTAGTTTGTCAAAAGACTTCGAAGAGGTTTTATTGACGTAAGAATCCTGATATTTCAAATGGCCTGATGACTAGAATAAATATTCCATCCAATGTTAAGACAATCTCGTATTTAAGCGACGTTTCCGCATTAATAGTTTTCATTGGATCCAGTAAGGGATTGCGTCATATTTTGCCGAACAAAACAGATTATCGCATCTGTCACAAAAATATCCCATGGTTATCACTGTAAATGCTGCGCTTTTTATAAGAGGGTCTCTCTTACAGATATAAGTGGGTATTAAGGCAGGTGCTTCTAGGCAATACATTCGGCGTGGTTCATTCAAGGTATTAACCGAGGGCTTGTCGTAAAAGCTAAGGATTCGTTCAACCAGTTTTATTTTTGCAGGGATACATTTGTAGATAACGGACAATGGAATTACATTCCCTTATCCTTGGGAAATATGTATTAGAAATAGAAACAGCAACGTCTAAACAAGGCAGTTATATACACTTAATACCCTTTCGGCTCCTCTGTTTTCAGAAGTAAACACCCGACTAAGAATTAGAGAGAAAAAGAAACCTTTTTTCATTGGGATTTGAATTATACTTACGCTTCGCCAAAAGATTAGTATAAGTGATCCAACATTGAAATATTATTTCTACAATGTTTATTTTGTATCCTAAGCGTAAACGTTACACCCGAACGCATAAATCCCATTAATTTATGTTGATTTTTCTACTCCTTAGACAGTGGTCCACTGGGAGCTGAGTGACAACAAGTTTCCTCAGGTTTCCAGGACTCTTCTAGGTTCACACACATTTTTCCAGAGCATTGGGGACCGTTGCAAGTGCACCAATTACAATCGGTATGACCTTCGCCTTCATTATTATTACTAGCAAATATATGCACCCTCCGGGTGCAAGTATTTAAGTTTTAATGTAATAAAATATCGTATTAAATTAGAAAGTCTAATAAGAATGCAGATAAAAAGATTTGAAACAGAGTGGGGGTATAATAGAAAAATAGAAATGAAACTTACTCTTCCATCACTGCCGTCTTTCATTGCTGAATTTTACTTATTTAACTATTTAGTTAAATTAGGAAATAAAGAATAAAATTACACTTAATTTCTTGTTAATGGATTTCATTTAAGATTCATTGGAGAGATTTTTGCTTATATTCATTAAAATAAAACCAAACAGTTAGAAATCAATAATACTAAGCACATATTTAATAAAATCACATTTTTAATATCAATATGCAAATTAGCCTTCCCGTTCACACTGCAAACCGCTATTTTTCTGTATATATAAATACAATAGCATGTTATTTGTAAGTAGATATGGACAACACTAATAAAAAGGTGAAGCAATTTTATTAATAATTGAGGTTTAAATAAAAATAAAATCATGAAGAATGTGATGAAAATGACTAAGGGAATTGTGACTCGATTAGTAATATAGTTTCGGTTACAGACAGAAAAACGCACAATCTCCATTATAATAAGATTATTATTATTATTATTTAACTCCTTGTGAGTTTAAATGCTTTACTGGAGTCTGAGTAATGACAAGTCTCCTCGGGTCTTCCGGACTCTCTGAGTATTCTAGCTGATCTTAACAATGCTGTTGTCAGGATGGTCTCAATTCTTCTTCTAATTTCCTATTCCTCTAGTATGATTTTTATTTTTTGAAGGGCAGTTCCAAGCGCACCAATTAAAATTGGTATCCCTTCCACCTTCAAATGTCACAGTTTTTCCAATTCTTTAGCAAGGTCCTGGTATTTGTTTATCTTTTCACTTTGTTTCATCTTCACCTTATCTTCTGCTGAGACGGTAAAATCTACTATTTGACGAGATATATCATTTGCTTAAATACAAATAATGACTTGGAATATTTAATTTAATTTTGGGAAACATTTCTTGTGATATTAAAACTATCCATGAAGCTGTCATGGCAATGTAATTGGGAATGCCAATAATTAGGAAATTGGTAACGAAAAAATGATTGAAATTGTTTTTAGGATCGTTAATAGTCTCGCGATATTTTTGTTAATCTAATTCATAGTTTAAATAACGGAAAATATGGTCAAAGTTTCACGCGTATTTTAACAAAACACGATAAAAATGAATGAAAGATTTAATTTTACCTTATTACAAAGAGGAATGAATTCTAAAAAATCACATGCAAAAGTTATTTGTTTAATTGATTCTAAAATGGTAGAAATTTAAAAAATAAGATCTATATCTGACAAAATGGTGCATTGTATCTTGTTTTTTTTTCTCTTGAATATATACACTTAAAGGAAATGAGATTTAAATGTTTGTCATAAATAAATAAATGCTTTTTGTTAAATCTCTCACGGGAATTTAACAAAAGTCAATCGAACAGGTCCTGCTAGTATAGATAAAGGGGAAAACATTCAAGTCATTATCGAATCTTCTACATTTGATTAAAGAAATATTTATATTTTCGTGGGAGTACATTCGTAATTGTTGACAGGGAAGATAAACATGTAAAGACTGTTTCAAATTGAAATATAAATATAAAAATTAAGATATAAAAGTACTCTGGACAGTTGTCCTCATCTTTATTGTTATATACGTAACATTTCGGCCGATAGACCCTCCGGATTTATTCAGGTGTTTCTTGTCAAATTCGGGAACCTTCCCTACGAAGGCGGGGATGAGGACGACAGTCCGAAAATCCAGCGTTATAAATATTACTATGGTGCCGTTCCTTATTCACTGAGTTGAATATTGTGATTATCAACGATCTTAAAAAATTAAAACTTTGTGTTCACCATATACATATTTACCAACCCTCCGCACGGGCAGGATGTGATACAAGGTCAATTTCTTAAGCGGAGTTTAACAGGTTTGAATTCAGAGTTTTCCTTCTTCTAGACTGGTTACCTAGCCCAGGTTAAAGAGCCCAGTCTGCCCTGCTATTTGCCGATAGATGGAGGGAGAACTGGATTCATACTTTCCCAAGGGTATTAGCGCCATGTGAAATTCAAACAGTTTCATGCAGGAATCGAACTCGGGTCGTCGAGTCCATTTCCTACGACTCTAACCATTTGACCACGCGCCTCCATCTGTGTTCACCATATTGTAAATTTTGTAATACACACAGTAGATTGAGAACAACACTTATTGAATGGATTATTAGTTGGACACTTTACACACATCTACAGGTGAAAGAACTTCAGCAACTGTCTGTCACCTCCCAAGGGAAATATTTTGAATGAGATTTATTTCGTTCGTAATTAAATGGGATGATTTAAAAATATACAATGAGACGCATTATTTAATCGACAGACCTTCTATTTTATATGTTACATTTTTTCAGCTTTTTAAAAACTCTCTCACCTAAACTTATTCTCTTTACTCGGATCTAATTCATATTCAACATCCAAAAATATTTGCGGCGTGTGGTTTGTGATCATAATGTATCTAATTGGTTCTAATAAAGGTCGTCTTTATGGAACTAACTAAATCATTATCACTCCGCTTGTGGGGGATTCCCCTTGGAGTAATGACAAACGTGTTGGACTGCGTCATCGCAGTACACGAATTCGAATTTCAGTCTCGCTCTTACGTTCAATTTCCGATTAATACACTTGGGAAATGTATGAACCCTTGATACCCGGGTTATTGATTAAATGATATCACTAATTTTATTTTACAAGGATGGCTTTGACATTAAGTTACTCACGAAGTTTGGCATGCCATCAATCAAAGAAACAAAACAAAACCCTCTCCTGTCAACCGAGGTTGTATAATAAGCCGACTGCACCTATGCAGAGAGAGAATACACCCGATGGAGGCAACCTATAGGCCGTGGGTAGTGACCCATGCTGCTTAAGGGCAGAATTCCAGTGGCTGAGCATAGTACAAAATAATGTTCAATATATGGAGAGAATAAAATTGTCATAGATGCAGAGCCCATTGGGATATTGATCATAAATCATCAATAACATAAAATTCGTTTATTTAAGATTTTCTGTTAGCATTTTTGGATTCCTTGAACAAAACAATTTTTAGGAGTAGGGAAGCTATATAACTCGTTTTCCAGAGAAGAATAGGTTACAAAAAGTCGCCATTTTTCGCGACGTCAACCCCTCAAATTTGTAGAGCTAAAAAACGATATAACTCGGCCAATTTTAAAATTGGATGCTAAAGTTTTGGGGGTTGTCTAACTTTAATATAGCCCATAGCTGTACATTTCAGATTACCCTTATTGCAATACTCCATTTTGGCGCTTATTTGGGCTAGACAGGTGGTCGGAGAGTCACCCTCAAATCAAGCGGGTGATCATGTCAAGCCCTTGCGCCTATAGGAATGTCCCGACCGTATTTTCTTCATGGTAAACCTCCATCACTTTTATCATATACCTGCTTGAAGGCGGTGACAGAGGGCCTTAGGTTCATGGGTATGAAGTTAGACAGCATATAGTGGTGGTGTTCCGGTTCTGGAGCTGTGAAGTGGGGGTTCCAGTTCTGGAGCTGTGGGTGTGTGGAGTGACCTTATCTTCCATTGCTCCTAGGTTCACACTGGCTTGGAGTGGTAGTACCTGTTAGGGTCCTATCTATGGATTAAATAGATAAAAAAATGATATTTAGAAATAATAAAAATGGGTTTAAAAATTTGAATAAACAACAAGAACAAATAAGAGAATAATAACTTCGTCATGAAATAAGCCATGGGTTAACATGCCGTAAAATCCAATCAACCATTCAACCAACTAACCAACCACCCATCTCTTCTGTGAATCCATTTATCTTAACCTCATAAACCTCCTTACCTTTAACTAGGCCTTTTCATTGGCACATTATATTACAACACTCACATTATTAATTACAGAAATAATTAAAGACGTCTTATTACCAAGAATACTATGTTCCAAATGTTATTATTTTTCAATAGTATTGTCAGCAGTTTTATCAGCATCATTATGATTATTATCACAATAATTATCGTGGCTGAGAAGGATTTTTTTTTTTTGGTTTCTTTTTAAATAATTAATGTATTTTTTAGGCGTATTAACGATGTGCCAGTCCGCAGCGGTTAACCTTTTGGGAGGCAAATATCTGTGAATCTTGTTAAGTTAATCTCTTGTGTGTTGTGTATTTTTTTTAGCTTAAAAAGATTTTTAGCGTGGAGGTTTTTGATAAAAATGAAGATTGCACTCAAAGACACCAGATGGTGTTAGACTAGAAGAAGAAGAAGAAGAAGAAGAAGAAGAAGAAGAAGAAGAAGAAGAAGAAGAAGAAGAAGAAGAAAGGAGAAAGGAGAAAGGTTTTATATTTTTGGGACTGAAATACAGATATAGTTTATCAAAGATATATAATAATAATAATAATAAATAATAATAATAATAATAATAAGAAGAAGAAGAAGAAGAAGAAGAAGAAGAAGAAGAAGAAAAGAAGAATGAGGAGGAGGAGGAGAAGGAGACCGAAATAGGAGAGGGAAAATTTGCTAGGTATAAGGCATAAATCCCTAGTTATATTTTATTTATGAATGCGACATATACCCCAGGGAGACAACTGGCTTCGCAAAATATATAACTCTTCGGTTCTTGAAAGATTTGTAGATAAATATGTGGACGTCAAAGTTGGAGTCTCATGTAGAGTTCTAATACAAAGATGAATACAAGAAGAACTGAAACAAGGCGATTCCTGAGTCATCCTTGTTTTCCATTTTACGATATATGTAATCAGAGTACCGACTCTCTCTCTCTCTCTCTCCCCTCTCTCTTTCTCTCTCTGCTCTCTCTCTCTCTACTTTTCTTTTCCGTCTTTTTATGAGGGAGTCACTGTGGCGCAATGGTTAACGTGCTAGACTGCGTCATTGAAGTTAGCAAGTTTAACTCCAGTCTTGCTTTTACATTTATTTTCGGACTAATACACTTGGGAAAGGTATATAATCAATCATTCTCTAGCCACAGGTTAAATAGTACCACTACAGTTCTACAAGGATAAATTTGGAATTGAATAACACACGGAGGTTGAGATCACATTAAACAACGAAATCGAAGCCAAACCGTCTTTAAGATCTTCGTTTAAATTTATTTTGTGTACCGATGTGCGTGTTGTCTCATGTGGAAGTCCTTTAGTTCATTTTTTGATCTGTCCATTTTTTGTTCCCCGATTTTTATTATTCCTCTTTTACTTTTTGTTCTGGTAATTTACCCCGCACGCATGAACTCTAAATAGCCGAATGTTCTCCTCTTAAGCGAGATTTAATATTTCAGCGGAGTGTTGATAAGACCCCCTCGCTAGTGACCTTCTCATTTGTATATGTTTGTACTACTGTTCTTTTTTAATATATTTTTTAACTCAGTTCTTCTCATGTGTCTTTATTGTGACCCCTAACCAGGCCACAACACTTTTTATCCGTGCTTTATTTGTGGAAGTAACTGGCAGTTAGGATTAGTCTGTCTCTGCTATGTTTTTGTTTATTCTCGAAGTCCCTGAACGGCCACATCAGTCGATCCTTCAAAGGTGATGAGTTCTATTCTTTTATGTTTTGTCTTACAATTTCTCGACCTCACCTCTAGAGTTGAACACTGTGCATTATCATCAGTATTCATGCTCTCCAGTTTTCAAAATACTCTCCTGTATAGAGTAGCGTATTTTTCGGACTATAAGGCGCACTTAAAATCCTTATATTTGCTAAAAAATCGGCAGTGCGCCCTATAATCCGGTGCGCCTTATGTACGAATCCTGGTTAGTTACGCCACTATCTGCCAATGGATCGTCGATGCCTGGGCCAAGGTATCGGTCTCAACTATCGTCAAAGCTTTCACGAAGGCCGAAATTACCACTGAACAGCCAAACAACAGCAATGAGACTGACTCAGAGGATGGCGAAAGGGATTCAGGTTTGGTTCATACCGCCATCGCGCAACTGTTAAACTCCGACACCGAAGATGAAGAATTTGACAGATTTGTAGAAGAGGAATGATTGAAAAATTGAGTGTATTTTTCTGTTCTTTGTGTGTTAGAAGTGAACAATATTGATAGTTATTTTGAGTGACTTGAATAAATCTGACCTATCCAACTGCTTTGTTCTGCTTTATGCGCCTTATACTCCGGTGGCCATTTTATATGAAAATAGATCCGTTCACTGATACTGCGTCTTATAATCCGGTGCGCCTTATCGTCTGAAAAATACGGTATATAATAAATGAATTTTTTTTTTACCTGTATTTTAACAGACGATTTTTTTATTAAATACGTAAATGAAAGTAGATAAATAGGAAGTGTGATAGGAATTATCAAAGTAGTTTTGACTAACGAGATGAGATCCGATTTGGTTTGAATTGAGAGTTTTTTTTTCTTTCTTGACTGGCTGTCATACCAAGATTAACGAACCCAGTCTACTATTTACCCATAGCTGTTGGGGAGAATAGTTAGATTTATACCATTCCAAAGGGTATTAGCGCTATGGGAAATGCTAACAACCGCGTCCAGAATTTAAACTCGTCTCGCAGTGTACATTTTCTACGCCGGTAACTATTCACCCAATCGCCTCCAATTAATGATGTTAAAAATCTTCGAATCGAAGTTTTCGTGTCACTCCTTAACGTAATAAACTACAATTGCCAAAAGCTGATTTTCAAAAAATTATAAATCAATCAATAGTACTATAAGAGGTTCACAGAGTGTTAATTCTGGTTCTTATAAAGCATTGGGTTACTTAAAGGATAAGTACCCAATGCGGAATACTTCAGTTAGGAAAACAACAAATGCGTTCGTTACATTCATATAACTTTATTATAACATATATAGGGGAACGATGTTCCCCAGGTTATATAATGTCACAAGCGTCCAAACATACATAGTAGTTTTAATAGACAAAATAGGTGGAAACCACTTACTGTAAGTAGAGTCTGTAACGTCTGGCATGCACCATAGATGTCTGTTGGAGAGAGGTAACGAGTACGTCTGCACTTGTTCTTGGGTTCCTGCGTCCTGTGACCAAAAAAGGGTTTCCTGACACAGGAGATTATCCAAAACCCTCAGACAAGGGAGACTGCTCTTACAGTACCATTGTACTATTGTACTATAACATTTACATTAATTGCAGATAATTTTCTTACTAACTAGCATCATCTTATTGAACGATGACATAGAACAGGGATCATCAAACTTTTTTCACGGTGGGCCGGATAATTGAAGACATATCGAGCGCGAGCCGGATAATTGAAAAAAAAAAAAAAAGTGTTCAATATTTGCTAGCCAGAACGAAAGCTCTGAGAAACAGAATTTATCTTTCTTTGGTTTGGAATTGCTACATCCAATCAAGTTAATTGCTTTTAAATGTTTATCTATCAATTTCGTTCGATGGGTTGATTTCGTAGTCAAGTCCATGAGGATTTAGTAAGCTTAACATGATATTTAAAATTTAATGGTATCAGAACGTAACGCGTTCCGTACGTTTTAACAAACAAATTCAAGTACCGTCGCCGAGCCTGATGAAATGTCTCCGCGGGCCGAATAAGATATGAATCCAACTACTCTCCCTCCAGCTATGGGTAAATAATGGTGCAGACCGGGCTCTTTTACTTTGGTTAGGCAACCAGTCTAGGAGAAGGAAAACTGTGAATTCAAATCTGTTAAACTCCGGTTTTGGTGGTCACTACTAGAATAGGCTCAGTCTTAATTAGTGATCTACTTCACTAATTTAATTTGATTTAATTTAAATTGGTTAGTTATTCACATAAATTTATTTAATAGTCCAATTTTCATTAATATTTACAGCCTAAAAATATGTTGTCAGTCATTAGATCGGATACGAGTGAAATCAAAAATTTAAAAAAATAATAAACCGAACAAACACTATCAGGGCCAGCCAGTATTTTCTATTGTATCGCTCATACTATACCTCTCAAATTAACTGTAAAGGAAATGGGTATGATAAGCAATTCATTTGTATTTAGAGACGCCATGAATGATCCGATATGGGAATTCGGGATTTCCTACAGTAGAATCTGTCTCCTGTAGATTGTAGCTGGTATTATATCCCTTAGGGAACTCCCTAAATCTAGAGATGCCACGATGTAGAAAACTAAACTATATTTATATGCATCAGATTACAGTTATGTGAGAAAGAGAAAGATGACGCCGGTAATTAACTCCCCTTGAGTTTAAGATGACACAAAAGGACATAAAAACATTTTCTAGATCTTGGGGAAAACCAATCGATCAGGGTTTCTCCGTTTAATACAAGTTTCCTTTTGTCCGTTTCTCATGACTATTGAAGTGATGGTTGGTTGGATTTTCGGCACGTCAACCCTTGTTGGGTTATTTCAATCGTTTTGTTTTTATTCAAACGTTTTATTCATTCTTCATAGTTATTCAATCTTTAACTCTATTTTTTAAACACGTTTTCTATTTAACCCATAGATTGGACCCTAAGTGGTATTACATCTACGTATCTAAGTATCTAGATATGTTCCACATATCTAACACCGGCTTCGACCGGGGATCCAGTGAGCTTCGGCCGCTGGATCTTACAAGTTAATAGCGTCGATCCCAGGGGTCTACCCCCCCCCCAGGCAACACCTGCCCCCTTGACTTGGGGGAATGCCGAAGAGATCGACGCAATATTTGTTCTTTCCCACCCATGAGCTTCGGCTTGTGGGTGGGCCCACATTAAAACGAGGCTTTGTGCCCAGCCCATACAAGTGGGGTATGAGGTAAATATATCTACGGGTCAGAATTGATCTGGGAGCAATGACGATGAAGGGATACTCCACACTCAGTCCACGTGTCTAGGCCAAGTCAGGGCCAAATTGGAGTCTTACATGTCAAGGACTGCTCAGTCTAAGGAGTCCGTACCTAAGTATCACGGGTCACTGCCTATGGCCAACAGCTGTCCGTATTGGGTGGGAGTAGTGTGCTTCGGCAGAGGTGCAGTCAGCGTATTCCACAGAGCCAGCCGACAAAGGGATTGATATCCAGAATGAATCCGGTAAACAAGGCAAAAAATGCAATGAATTTTGTATTGATTTTTCGACTGGTAGAATTGCACACGTGTCTTCCAGGGTGCGCCGAGAAAGAGGTCTAATTAGATTAGTACACAAAAAAAAAAAAAAAAAAAAACGTACGGAAAGGAGGAAGTAATCAAAATATTTAGCAAAAGCCTCGGCTTCAAAAATGTATTTACTTGATATCGGATCAATAATTCTGAGATTGTCATTCATGATTGACGCTTATATAAGCGTAATACAGTGGGAAATTAGATTTAATATACAATATTTTGCCAGCTGATTCCTAAACACACTAGAGGGTACAATGTATATCTTTGGAGAAATGAAAAAGGCGAGATTAATACGAATTCTGTACAAGTTTGTATTTCACTTCAAGTTAATACATTGGAGAAAGCGTTCAATCAATCTAATCACATGTCATGTACGAGGTATGGCAGAAAAGTTCCAGGACTGGTGTCATAAAAAAATTATTTCAAATCCAAACTACAAGTTATCCCCTACAAATTACCCCCCACCCCCGGAGTCTAATGCACTTTCTCATCCTTTTCTGCCACGCTTGCATGCACTCCTGGAATGATTCTTCCGGGATTCTCCGTAGCTCTGTCGTCACGGCCTTTTTTATGTCGTACACATCCTCAAAACGGGTTCCCTTAATGACTCCCTTGAGCTTGGGTAAGAGGGAAAATCACAGGGGGCCAGGTCGGATGAGTACGGATGTTGCTCCAGCACGGTGATTTCTTCTATGCCAGGAAATCCTAGATACTCATGGTAGTGTGGGGAGGTGCTTTGTCATGGGGAAGCACCCACGAGCTGTCCTACCACATCTCTCGCCTCTTCTCGCGCACTGAACGAAGCACACGCTGCAGTATCTCTTTGTAGACTTGCTGGTTGATCTTCTGGCCCTGCGGCAAGAACTCGAAGTGGACGATGCCCCTCACATAGAAGTATGAGATCAACCTGGAACTTTTCTGACATACCTCGTATGGTTGAATAGCATGGCAGATTGAAAACTCTAGTTTCGTAGTGGAATCTACTGTAAGAAAAGGAAACCTGTTAATTCCGACATTATCAACACAGGTCTCTGAGTGGCATGCTAAGCACTAATTCCTTATATGTATTTCGTATCTTAGGTAAATCTTGAATCCTACAGTAAAAAAAAAATGATGGTGTAAGAAATAAGGATTCATACTTATACGAAAGTGACTATTGCGTATTGGCGGCTGCAAGAAAAGAATATACTGACTGCACCTCTAAAGAGCAGTAAAATCTCCCCAATGAGACGCACGTACTGGCCGTGAGTGACGGCATACAGACACACACACACATACACACATATATATGTGTGTGTGTGTGTGTGTGTGTGTGTGTGTGTGTGTGTATGCGTGTATATATATAATGCAATTATTTCCTATTACGGATGGGACTCTCTCTGATGGCCTTTAACATGAGTACATATTTATGCATTTATCAATTAAAATCTACCGATGTCCTAGGGGTTAGGATCTATGACTGATGAAAAACCGGACGGATTTCAATCCCAACTGATTGTAGCCAGCTATGTCTAGCCACACTGAGCAGAAACATGGTGTCATTGGATGACTATACGTAGTGTGTTCCTTTACGCAGCATATTTTCGTGTGTGTATATTGTATTAAAGATGACAGACAAAGATTTGTTTATCATTTTGGTGTTCTTTTAAATTATAATAATACTAATTATTATAAACTAAACAGCTTGGACTATAATTCAATAAGGAATATTAATGATAAATATATTCTAAATAATCGACAATCTAAATTACTTAATATATATTCTCAATTACGTATATTTATAATTAGTTTCAAATTTCAAATTACCTATAGCGTCTTAACTAAAAGTTTGTGCACACAATGTTCTAATTACATATGTAGTTTTTATTTAAATATTTTTAATGTGCTAACATCACCAGGCTATATTTGTACATATATCTTTAATGCATATTTAATAATTAAAACGTTTTAAACTTCGATAATAATTTTCAAATATTAATCATTTATTCTCGCGATCCTTATTTTTCACAGTTATTCTCGCGATCCTTATTTTTCACAGTTATTCCACCAATTGTCCGATTCATTTCCATTTCTGCCTGACGTATATATATATATATATATATATATATATATATATATGTCTGTGTGTCCGTGTGTGTACGTGTGTGTGTTTGTGTGTAATTTAGAGCGATATATTCTGTTTATTCTCATACTTAAGCACCAGAGTATTAGATGTTTCCATCAATTCTCGTCGATATCATTGTTACTCTTGAGGCGGGTTCATTGAGCTCCATTTCGTATACGTGTGACGTTCTGAATTAAACTTGATATTTATCGATCATCCATAATTCATTACAGATCAAAAACTGAGTTGTCTCCCCTGAACAGAATAACGAAACGATTCTTCCAATAATTCTATTATATTTTTCCTTCGAATTTGTGGACACAGTATGGCCCAGCTGTTACGAGGCTGGCATGAAAGCTAAAGGGACAAATTAGTAATGCTATCAAGTCCGTACAAATGACGACAAAAGTCTCTGGTGTTCAAAAGTCGCCTTTCGCGTTTCACAATTTTCGCTTTCATATTCTCTAAGACCGTTTCCAAGAAGCATTCACAAGGAACATAATAGGTTTTCCCAGCGGTCTGCGGTGACGGGAAGTGTTTCCGCAGCCTCTTACCACCTTTGTCTTGAAGACCATTGAATGGTGAAAGAGTCCAGAATTTGAATCAAATCGGGATTGGGTGGGTGTTTGGTCGGAGTATAGTAGAATATGCAGGGATGGCGGAATAATAATAATAATAATAATAATAATAATAATAATAATATTTACTATTATTATTATTATTATTATTATTATTATTATTATAGTAGTAGTGCTGGTAGTAGCAGCAGAATAAAAAGAAAACAAGAAAAGGGAATTGAAATATTCGGGTAAAGGCGTACGTTGGTTGGAGCAATGTGTAATGTGAAATATGCAATACATAATATATAGATATGCAGAAGTGTATGCATACACGTGTAAGCACACACACACACACACATATATATATACACACACACATATATATATATATATATATATATATATATAATTATACGAATATCAATCTGTATACCTCTCTCTCTTTATATATATATATATATATATATATATATATATATACATGTACATATACATATGTGTGTGTGTGTGTGTGTGTGTGTGTGTTCTCTCTCTCTCTCTGGATCTTGGGACCTGTTGGGAGTTGTAGCGCACAACCTCATACTAGTCTAGCGCTAGTGAAAAGGTGGTAAACTCCCTCGCTCTCCGGATGATACCGACTATAGGACACTCCGCTAAATCTATCAAAATCTATATACGTCTGTCTAAATTGGTTACCTAAGTCTTTTTACATCTTTTATTTTTCAGATAAGTCTCTTTATATCTAAGTACTCTGTACCTACGTCTCGTTCTATATCTATCCATCTATTTATTTATCTATCTGTTTATCTATCTATTCATATCTCTCTCCCTCTCTCTCTCTCTCTCTCTCTCTCTCTCTCTCTCTCTCACACACACACTCTCTCTCTCTCTCTCTGCACGAGCGTGTGTGTATGTCTGTGATCAAAATAAAAATCACTGTTAAGGAACACCTAGACAAAAAATGTAAATATAAACCTCTAGGTATAAGATAACCCAAATCGGGCTGACATGCAAACAAATCAATCAATGTTTAAGACATTAAAATTCAGCAAGTTACAATTAATTATTAAATGCATTAGCCAGTAAATCATCTCGCAAACATTCTCTAAAAATATTCCAAACATTGTCAAAAATATCATCATACGGAATGCATTTTTCAAGCCCTGTGATTTTGTTATAAACCCTTTTACTTCGTACACATCTTTTCATATTAACTACTCTTTACGTTTGGTCGTTACACGGACACTCACATATATTCTAGTAAACACAGTTGGTGTATTTATTTGTTACGAGGGTAGCGTAAACTTTTAAAAATTATGCGTAACGTTATAAATCATTTTCACTGAATATAGAAAAAATATCTATTCACACCACCAGTTTCTTTTATGCCATCTTTCTACAATTGGTTGGATATAAGTAATGTAACGGTGCATAAACATTAAACATTAAACGTTTATATTTACACGGTATGTTTGGAATGGCTTTTTTGCTGACAATTTTCGGGAGAATATGTGCTTAATTGGAGTCGTACCTAATTTTGAAAATTAATTAATTAATAATGAATTAGGCGGGAATGCCTATTTAAATGTATGGCTAAACAAATCGAGAAAAATCAATCTCTGTATGTACATTTCGGCCTATTAGGCCTCATATTTTTTGTATAGCTGTTTCTTCTGAGATTTTTTTAACACGGTTATATGATATCAAGTATTCTTATCCAATACAACTAATTTGCACACCATTTCATGGTTTCATGTAATCAAGTCGATTCATTAATAGTAATTTGTTTACACAAGTTATACGGATTCAAGTAACTGATAATCGATATCGGTATCAGCTGGACAGTGAGGGAGCCTATCTCCTTTTCGCTAGCACTAGACCGGGGAGATTGATTTTTGCTGAGGTAGAGCGCCACACCTACCACCAGCTCCCCACTTTACCGCACAGATCAGATTACCCAGTCTGTAAAATTCATACGCTGAGTTGGCGGGACCAGTATCGTATTCGGCGCCTAGCACTAGATTTTGCTGAGGTAGAGCGCCACACCTACCACCAGCTCCCCACTTTACCGCACAGATCAGATTACCCAGTCTGTAAAATTCATACGCTGAGTTGGCGGGGACCAGTATCGTATTCGGCGCCTAGCACTAGACCGGGGAGATTGATTTTTGCTGAGGTAGAGCGCCACACCTACACCAACTCCCCACTTTACCGCACAGATCAGATTACCCAGTCTGTAAAATTCATACGCTGAGTTGGCGGGGACCAGTATCGTATTCGGCGCCTTAGGATTCCTATGCGGGTGATCTCCCGATAATCCTTAGTAAACAATTATAGCTTCAAATAACTATTCTTAATACAAAGAATGTACAGTTATATGGTTTCAAGTAATTAGTATAATTAATATCAATATAATAATTAATATTAATATAAAAATCTTATTATAATGGAGATTATGTGTTTGTTTGTCTGTAACCGAAACTATATCACTACTCCAGTCACTATCCATTTAGTTATTGATACATCACATTCTCGATGAATCATTTTTATTTAAGCTTCAATTATTAATAAAATTGTTTTTCATTATTAATACTGCTGGCCATATCTACGCACTAATAACATGCAAGTGTATTTATATATACAACAAATAGCGGTTTACAGTGTGAACGGGAAGCCTAATTTGCATATTGATATTTAAAATTTGATTTTAATAAATATCTGCTTGGTATTGTTGATTTCTAATTATTTGATTGTATCTTAATGAATATGAGTAAAAATCTCAGAGATAAATCTTAAAAGAAATTAATTAACAAAAAGAAATAACTGTAATTTTATTCTTTACTTCCTAATTTAACTAAATAGTTACATTAGAAAAAATAGCAATGAAAGACGGGGGCGATGGGAGAGGAAGCTACAGCTGTTATATTTTTCGATTATACCCCTCTCTGTTTCAAATCATTTTATCTGCATTCTTATTTAGTTTCTTTAGACTTTCTAATTTAATATGATATATTATTACATTAATACTTGCACCTGGAGGGTGCATATATTTGCTAGTTAATATAATAATTTAATATAAACATTAAATCTAAATATAGAAAAAGACCCACTTTGGCCATAATTTCCAAAAGAAGTTTTCCCCTAAAATGGTATGATTACCACCCATTCCTAGATAGCAGCAATCTTGGAGACAAATAGAGCATACGCATACGTTACTTTCTCCAAGGCCATCTAATCGTTGAATAATGGTTACAAAGCTAGTTTCCCAAATATATTACAACTGAATAGCGTGTTCAATCCTCGCTGGATACACCATAAAAGATGCATTACATCGTGGTGTAATGTTAACAAGCTAGTCTCGCACATCCATTTCTACTGAATAGCGACTTCGATCTTCGCTGGATGACTCATAATTGTGACCTGGGATCACATCCTACCTGTAGCGAACGGGTTAGGTAAATACCAGAAAAATCCTATGCTACAATATTAAGCTGGATTTTGTTATGAACTCTTTAAACAAATCATTTGCTAAATTTACGCTACGCACGTAACATGTCATAAAAAGTGATACCTTGACTTACGAGATTCACTCGTTCCGCTCGTAATTCAATTTCCTTTATATTAAAATTTATTTTTCTCCTAGAAATAAACTGAAATGCCATTTATCCATTAAAACCACCCTAAAAGGCCCTATTTTTTTTTAACGTTTTTGTTTAATAAGGAAATTAGAACTATTATATAAAACATAATGAAATAGTATACAATGAATATATTTTTTGGGAGAATATGTGCTTAATTGAAGTCGTACCAAATTTTGAAAATTAATTAATTAATAATTAATTAATTAGGCGGGCATACCTATTTAAATGTAAGGCTAAACAAATCGAGAAAAATCAATCTCTGTATGTACATTTCGGCCTATTAGGCCTCATCAGCAGAGCTATAGAAAGAAAGACCGAATGAATATACTGTATATGCTTTGATATGCTTCAATGTTTATTATTTTTAAGATAATATTTTTCGTTAGGTTATTAAATCTGGAAACTTAAATGTTGTGAGTGAGCTTATGAGCATAAGTGTATCTGAAGCTCGCATGTAACTCAAATATTATCCCTTAGCACGAAGCAAAAATCGACTGGTCGTTAATCCAAAAACTCGTACCTTGGGTCACTCATAAATCACAGTACCATGGATTATCTATTTTAACATTTAGTTATTTTCTTACATCCACTTGACTAGACACTAACAATGTGCTATCTCAGCGGGTATAATATCTTATTGTCAACAATTTTAAAAACTTAGATACTTTTTTATTTGTTTAATGGCATATCAATTTTCGTGAAGTATTTAATGCCGATGCCATGAACATAATAGCGCCACTTGAGTCTGAACCCGCCAACTTTAATGTTACAAACCAGCAGGTTAACCATTACACCACGGAAAGTCGCTGCATGGATATATACACACACTTTAGCTACATTGCGTGTCTCTCTTTAACCTTTGGGTATATATACATATATATTATGGACTCGTCGACCCGAGTTCAATTCCTGGACGAAACTGTTTGCATTTCACATGGTGCTAATACCCTTGGGAAAGGTATGAATCGAATTCTCCGTCCAGCTATGGGTAAATAGCAGAGCAGACTGGGCTCTTTAATTCTAGCTAGGTAACCAGAGAATGGAAACTGAATTCAAAATCAAACTCCACCATCGGGGTCCGGTAAATATCCTGCTTAAAAACCGACCTTCTGTCGCACCCTGCTCGTGTGGAGTGGTTGGTAAATGTATTTATTTTTATAAAATAAGAAATAGAAATATACAATGGGGAATGAAATATCGTACTCTACAAGCTCTAAAATCGGTTGAGAAGATCTACACTGAACCCAATGTTTCTCTTTTATGAATGAAATCCATTCAAGCGTCAATTTTCAGTTTTATCAAGCGGAATCAGATTTAAGGAGTCCTAAATATTTCAATCATTTTGTCATTTAGATTTTATGCGTAGTATTGAGGAGGAATATATTTCCAAGACAACGAAGGAAACGGCACAAGAAAGAAAATCGTGAGCAAACAATAAAAAATAAATCAGAAAAAAGCGGGAAAATACAATGTGTGTCAAAAATGTATAGAAATTTGTTGGACTTTTTGAAAAACCTTGTATTCGGAAAAAAATAATATTCAATTCATTTTTTTTTTCACAATACAAAGTGTGTCAAAAAAGATTTTTTGTACTTTTTGAAACAACTTGTATTTGGAAAAAATAACGTTCCATTCATTGATTTTTTCACAATTCAATGTGTATAAAAAAAGTACCAAGTTTAAAGCTGTATTTACCAAGATAGAAATGAAGAATGAATTGAACATTACATTTTCAGAATGTGTGTCAAAATGTACAAAAATCTCCACATTTTCGACTCACCTTGTATATCAGAAAGAAAGTAATGTTTCTAAAACCGGCAGCTATGAATGAAGTAGTTCTTTCTTTCTTTCTTTCTTTCTTTCTTTCTTTCTTTCTTTCTTTCTTCTTTCTTTCTTTCTTGTTATTGTGAATGTCTTTCTTTCTTTCTTTCTTCATTATTGTGTGATTTTTTCTATTTCTCTCCTTGTCCATCAGATATCATTTCAATGTCTTACAATATTTTTTTTATTTTTTCCTCTACGTGGCCCAATTTAGTTCATTAGAGAAATAAAACAACGAAGAATACATCCTGTTACATATTCTGACTGGGGTAAAAAATATGTTTTCATAAACACCAGCTACGTGCAAAAAACATGTAGTGTTCTCAAGGTACCTATGTTATTGCCAATAAACATTTATATACTACATACTAATTGTTTTTAATATAAAGATTTTTCAATTTCTGTTTTGCAAAATTTAGCATATATATCAGAATTCATTTTCATTTGTCCACTAATTTTCTCAAATAAAAGATTATTGGTCTTGTACAACGAGGGAAAAAAGTAAATATTGAAAAATAGAAACTAATAAGGTCCAAAATGGTTTTAATTTTTAAAATATATTACATTACATGAGTGACACGTGTTTCTAATATTTGAAATTCTTTTCAAGAATTATGCATGCATTTATATATGTTCTGGCATGTTATATTTAGTTAGTGTATGTGTGTATACATGTTTAATTATGTGATGCTATAACCACCGAACAGTGCTCAATATATATATATATATATATATATATATATATATATATATATATATATATATATATATATATTGGAGGTAGCCTGCTATGTCTAGCCTTACTGAAGAGACATGATATGTCGAAACAAGACTGCTAATGAATACATTTTTGCTCCCCACTGCTGATAGATTGAAGATTCCGGAGGGTATTTATCTGTATAAATTCCCTTTTCCGCTGATGAGTATGCTGATAGGCCGGAAGTTATGGTTTTAGACTGATGAAAAATCGGTCGAATTTCGATCCAGGCTAAATATAACCTATATATATAGATTATTTCCTATAGGTCTCACATGATTAAAGGGGAAACACATCTGCCTGATAAATTATTTATTTATTTATTGATCCACTAGGAAAAAAGATGACGGGGTTAGGGTTAGGTTTTGTGTTAGTTTAATGGGAAAATAAATAAATAATTTATCAGTCAAGAGTGGTTACCCTTTGTCCTGTTAGACTTATAGGAAATAACCATATATATATATATATATATATATATATATATATATATATATATATATATATATTATTTGTGATTTTTTCAAGTTTTCAATAATGAGACCAATGTAGTATACATATTTAAATGTCCCTTAGCAGATTGCAGTCTCCCAGAAAATGAAAATACCTACATCGGTTTTACCTCAACAACATTGTCGTCTAACTCTACATTTGACAGATAATAGGTCCATTTCACAACACCTAAAATTACATTCAAACATGTGTGTACTGCATTGGAAATTAATTTTGTTTAAGGATGGTTTGTATCGTTTTATGTATAAATCTTCTAGTATTTGGAGGTTTTGTTTATTTTTTCTTTGTGCCCGTTAGGATATTTCGGTAATTAAGTGGGGGACTCTAATTACCGAAATATCCTAACGGAAAATACACACATTCTGCACAAAGAAAAAAATAAACAAAACCTCCAAATACATACATAAAACGATACAAACCATCCTTAAACAAAATTAATTTCCAATGCAGTACACACATGTTTAAATGCCTATAGCACCTTTCCCATCAATTCTCCTGCTTTCAGCCTCCACATCCATTAATATAATTTGAAAAACTGGAACACATCATCCCTGATGATGGCACTTCGAAGTGCCGAATGTACTCGAGACATGAACTTTGGTGGACTAATCCACGAATTCCACCCAAATATCAAAAACGTTGGCCAGAAAACTTGAAAAAAATCACAAATAAAATTGATAAACAGTAGATGTGTTTTTTGCTTAATTCAATATGCATAAATGAAAGAATGCTGCCCAAATACACACACACACACACACACACACACACACACACACATATATATATATATATATATATATATATATATATATATATATATCAGTCATCCACGGATGTATCACTTGTGAAATGCGCAAGTGATACATATGTATTATATATATATATATATATATATATATATATATATATTATATATATATATATATAATGCATACGTATCACTTATGTAATGCACAAGTATATATATTAAATACACAAAATGTAAGTATATATATATATATATATATATATATATATATATATATATATATATATATGAAGAAAAAAATCGCATATCTGTTTCGGATGTTTGCTTATTTATTTATCAACATTTTTATGCATATAAAATTACATATATTGACAAAGCTAGCATATATCACAATCAATGGAAAATTATGTATCCATGCTTATATATATAAAAAAATACAGATCTTTATGTATTTTATGACAATTACATGCAACGTGCTCAAATTTACGCGTGTACGTGCACGAGTACATACGCATGTGCCTGCGTGTGTGTGCTTACTTCTGCCGGTACATGTGTGTCTATGTGTGTCTTTATACATGAATCCGGCTCCGTTTACAGAAATTATCGGTTTTTTGAATACGTGGCTGATTGCGCTGACTTTGAAATAAGAATGTAAAAAAGAAAACAGCTAAACATTTCACTCTCTCTCTTTCTCTCTCGCTCTCTCTCTCTCTCTCTCTCTCTCTCTCTCTCTCTCTCTCTCTCTCTTTCTGTGTGTGTGTGTGTGTGTGTGTATGTGTGTGTATAAGTATGTATGTGCATGTATATGTGCGTGCTTGTGTTTGCGTGCGTGTATTTTTCTTTATAATATGAGCATGCAAAATTTGTTGTGGACATTTTTATGATTGTAACTAATATCTTTGCTTGATTTGGAAAAACTAGGAGAATTGTTAGCAAGTATTACTTTAGCTTTACATATTTTCTCAAACCCACTTGGGATCCGTTAGAGTATGGTTTTCAGAGATGGAATCGGAGTCGTCCCGGTAATTGGACTATGGGTAATTGAAAACCAGAGTTTGGCAAGCAAAATCAAGTTAAGAGCGACAGGTCGGTAAAACCGACATCTATTTTTGCTTTTATTCCAATGAAACGTTAAAATGGTTTGCAAGTAAGTCTACATTGCTGATTTCCAGGCAGACATTCTCTTCTAGTGGTTAAGTACGAGAGTGACTCAAAAAGTAATGCCATTTTGTTTAAGACAGGTATAATTACCAACACAAGAACATATTACAATGAAGTTGGTCCTCTGTGGATCACATCCCTACTTATACACATAGTCACCGTTTCTCTCCATAGCAATGTTCTACCTTCGAATGAGAGCATGTATCCTTGCCCCGTAGAATTCTCTTGTTCTTTGAGCCACTTCTTCACTACAGATTTCCCTTCCTCGTCACTGGAATAATGTTTACCTCTCAAACACTCTTTCCTGGGGCGGAAAAGATGCAAACATTATTCCAGCGACGAGGAACTGAAATCTGTAGTAAAGAAGTGGCTCAAAGAACAGTCAACAGATTTTTCAGATACCTTTTCAGCACAACGTGAGTCTTTGAGAAAATGTGGACAATTTCATCTGATTCTGTCTTCATCCACAAATGATCATCTCAGAAGATGCATCTGCAAGTCGACCAGGTGATTGTCTAAGCCAACACGCTACAGTCTTATTTGTTATTAGTTCATTTACGGCAAAATAAAAATTAAATCCCCAGGTGAACATCCTATTAGTGTGCTAATTCAATTCTTTTCCTTTTCTTTTACTTTTTAGAAGTCCGTCACAGACGACGATGACGTCACTCCATGTTTTCAACAGTTGTGAACCCTGGTGGCTAGTTAGTCCAATCCTTAACTTGCAGATGCGGTCACACACATTACAAGGGAAATTCCTATCTGCATTTGGTCGTTCATGACGACGAAGACGTCGCCGCTCTGCCGTCCTGTTAATCTCGATGTTGAGCTGCTTAACTCCTGTGCGTCTCGTCAACCCTGTATTTTCGAGGCCAGGTCTTCCGGGCTTGAAGGTGTGATGGTGCGTATTGATATGGTCTTAGAACTGATTTGGGGGCCTCATGTCCTCCGTCTGCCATCTGCGAGTTCAACGTAAAATATTTTACGCGGGAGGGGGTGTCTCTCTGCAGTCATGCGGATGGTGTGATCCAACCATCGCAGTTGGCATTATTTTCATAGGGATAGAATTTATACCGGTAATATTACCTGATACCCTGTAGTTTCATTTTGCGTATTTGAATTTTGTATTTAACATATTTTCTTTGTTTTGCTTCCATCCCATTCTTAAGCAATTTAAAATAAATGTCGTTTTCACAGCATCTTGTCAGCGATGTAGACATTTTTAAAATTCAGGGAACAAAAAAATGTACTGAGAGGCAAAATGATGAGGAAATTATTTTAAACGTTTTGAATGATGCCTCATTTATTTTGCCTCGTCTAAAACGCATTCCTTATTCAAATTTCACACGAAATCTTTTTTTTCTTTCTGTAAACGTATATGTTACTGCTGCTCTGTCCTTTTTAATAATAGATATAAATAAAACGTTAGGAAGAGTTGAAAATAAGAAAAAAATTATTCAAATAGAAGAAAAATAAAAGTAGACGAAATTATTGAAGAACCAGTAAGAACGGGAAAATAACAAAATTTTGGAAATAATAATAACGTTAAAAATGACTGTTGAAAAAGATACCGTCATACAATTAAGAGATAAACCTTGTCCCAAGTTTTGAAACTTTTCTAAACTTGCCTAACTCATAATCATTTACCTATTGTACCATTGTAGTAGTTTGAGGCAGCCTACAGCAGCATGCAGTACTTTTTTTCCAATGAAACTACTATGTAATTTACTACTATAATACATTTTTAATAGATTATAGATGCAAAACATTACAGAGGATCAATAGTACTAATTTGCTTTGTTTTTTGTTCTATGGTATATCAAACCTTTTCGGATCATTCAATGCCGAATTAACCCATTTTGATATCGGGTTGCTTACAGTGCCTGGTGTTGCTTAAATGGTCACCCATCTAAGTCTAGAACAGGCTCATCTCTTCTTATCTTAGATTATCTAGCTGGAATCAGCGCTTTCAACGGTATTTGATTATATGCCCGATATTTATTTACTAAGGTTTGGTTGGTTGCAGCATAAGGCCGTATGTATGGAGCAACAATTAAGGTTTGAAGTCACTATTAATGGCTTGCTAGCCTATATTGCCAACAATTACAACACCCGTGGCGCCCTCGAGACTCCACACTACTATAAAATACATATTAATTAGCGAGATACATGAGAATAATATGAAAGTATTGGAGATATACAACAAATGATCCTCAAATCAGAATGTTCTGATTTGATGAGGCAATTACATAAAAGGAGAACTAACAACAAAATAATAATTCGACTAAACGAAGGAGAAGAGGAACAAGAAGAAGACTTAGAAAAACAACAACAAGAAACACGAGAAAAATAATAAAAATAAAGACAATTATTCATCACAATTAGAAAATGAAAACATTCAACTTTCCAAGCCAAATTTGAATGATGTATATCATTGAATTATTCAAATCACCATTTATAACAATCGACCTTTGACGCGTTTTAAATAATTGTCAGACGCAATTACTCTTTATGCCCTGATATGTGGAAGAGAAATGAGTGGAGCTAAATTTAAACTCAGTTCACTGGGTACGATCCAGTCACATAAATCAAATTTATATCTACAGACTATATTTAACGTTTTATTCCTTTGCAAATGAATCCGTTATTTATAAATATCCAAGTATGAGAGCATCCCTTAGGGAAGCCTAACCAGTGCTATGTGAATCAGATGAGTACCCCAGAATCAACTCATGTGGCGCTATGCTGCATTATCGCTGCTCTAGAATATATCAATGGAAACAAGGGGAGGTAACTTTGCTCGTAGACCAACGCTGGTAAGGAATAACGAGAATTTAGATCTCTACGGGTAGGATGCGACATAAGATCGTTAAGTAAATTAATAGCGTCGATCCAAGGAGCCTATCCCCCTAGGCAATACCTGCCCCCTTGATTTAAAGGGGCAGTGCTGGGTTTATTGCCCAGCGCCTGAGGCGCCCACCTTGAGGGAGAATGCCCACGGGATAGACGCAATTTTTATGCGCTTACGTTAAAACAAGACCTTGTGTCCAAACCATACAAGTGGGGTATGGGGTAAATATCCTTAACGTCAAACTGACTGAGGAAAGAAAAATCTAAACCATAGAAACGTTAATATAACTACATTATTTCATGGTTGTTATCGGTTTATCTCAGTCGATAGAGCATCCATCTAGAAAATACTATTTTCCGGGTTCGATACCGACTCTTGATAGCTCAGTGCATGAGTAGCATAACCTGGGCCTGAAGAGCTGATGTTGCATTCCACCTAAGATGCAAAAACAAACAATCTCCCTTGTATAGTGCCAGAAAAAAAAGGGTTGATACCGACAGTAGGCCACCCCACCAACTTAAACGCTTTCTTCTACGACCGTCAATAGATCTAATGGAAGAAATGATTTCACACTAAATTAAGCAGGACTGGTGCAGACTACGTAGCTTATTAGTCCGAAGTTGAATGTAATAGTCCGACTGGAGTTTGAAATCGCTTACTACGATGTCACAGTGCAACTGAATAACCACAGGGACTTCTCCTTATTATAAGGGAATACAAGAATCAAGAGTTAGTAGTTGATAGTGAAGTTTCATAACATTACTGCTGGCAGGTCTTACGCATAGCATCCAGATTACGCACAGAGATTGATGTAGGTTTTTGTTAGTCGATCAACATTGGTGTATCCAAGTGTAGCTGTCCACAGATGTTCGGTCTTGTTTCTCTATCCGTGTTCAGCATCTTTTGTTCGTCTTACTTGGTTTGTGTGATTCAGGTTATTTGTCCACACAGTTGCTTTTTATGGGATTATGATTTCAAGATTTGTTCAAGACATCACGCAGCATCCTTGTGTAGTTCCTATATAGCTTTATCTCAAAGTTACACGTTGTTCGAGAACAGAAGTATCGTGGCTGAGCGGTCTTTAAACCGGGCAGTTAGTGGTCCCATGATATGAAACACTTCCCTTCGGCCCTTATTTGGATTAGACGGGCGGTCGGAGAGGCCCCACTCGATTAATCGGCTGTTCATGTCAAGACCTAGCAAGAATATTCTTTTCCTGATCAAATTCTTCAAATTTATGTTATAGCATACAGCCACATATTTTATCATATATATATTTGCCAACCCCTCCGCACGAGCAGGATGTGACAGGAGATTTTTATTTATTTATTTTTTTTTGGTGGGGTTCGGAGTTTAACAGGTTTGAATTCCGAGTTTTCCCTCTCCTAGATCGGTTGCCTAGCCAAGGTTAAAGAGCCCGGTCTGACCAACTATTTACCCATAGCTGGAGGGAGAGTAGGATCCATACCTTTCCCAATGGTATTATCGCTAAGTGAAATGCAATTACCCCGTCCAGGATTTGAACTCGGGGTGACAAGTCCATTTCCCATGACTTTAACCCATTACACCACGCGCTTCCTAAATATTCATATTTTATCATATAGGTGCTGGAAGGTGGTACCTTAAGTTAACTGCCAGTATCTATTAATAAACTTGAAGTTAATAAGTTATTTCCACCAATCCATTAATACACATGAAATCAAGGCAAATCTTTTCTATAAAAAATCATCTTTAGAAAAAGATTTGTCATTAAATAATACACGAAGGTTTGATATGCCATTAAACCAAACTGCCAATCTATAAAACCCAAGTCAATCTTTGTTTTCTTTCAAATTTCTTAACTGTAACCCTCTAAATGCGCTTTTTCTTCCAGTATACCCCCACAATCAGTAAAAAAAAACCCAGAATGGAACACATTGTGACAGATTTATTGTGAAATCAAATCTATTCATCAAGTGTAGACCAATTTCGCTAATAACATGCGTGATTCTAACTCTCTGTCGTTCCCACAGCAATGATGATGTATCGATATTGCATCAGAGCGTTCGATAATCGATCTTAAGACAGACGGCATTTCAAATCCTAAACCTGTTCAAACTGAAAGACCAATGTCGATAAATTTGACCGGCATTGTGGCAATTAATGCTTTCTCAAAAGCCATACAAATCGGCTTTCTTCGCTGATCCTTTTTAAAACCTTAAAAAATCTTGTTGGTCGACTTTTGAACATCAAATGCTAATTTGAGTTCCTTGATGGTAGACTACTTATGAACAGTGATCTGGCTGCTAAACTAAACAATGCTGAGTATATAAGTACTGCAAAATGATAGATTCATTTCTTTGATTATTTTTTTCGTTACATGTTTTGCTCCTTCCTTAAAAAAAAGATACCAGTTGAAAATCTTGTGAAAGACTTACACAAAAAATAATGAAAGGAAAGAATATATATTTTTGTAGGCAGAGATTACTTTCAGAGTTGTGTGCAGTTCAGGAGCTCATAATTGAGAGGGAAGACTTGGACTCCTGCAAAAAAATATACTTAAAAAATAAATTAAAAAATTATAAAACAAACAGCATGCCGCCACAACCACAACCCACCACACCCACCAAAAAAAAAAAAAAAAAAAAAAAATGTCGAATTCAAGCTAGGATTAAAATCTGGTATCTATTAACAAGCCTCTGTTATTTTTCTATACGCAAAAGGTTTTTAAAAGAAGAAAAAAACAAAAACAAACCACACTGTTTTCAGAGACGTCAGATCAGGAACAATTGACGTGGGAGCCGAGTAATTTTTGCTTTAGGTTCCAACGAACGTGCTCTTTGTAAAACAATGCTGAATACACACACATTATTGATTAGACATAATGGTTAGAGTCTTGGGAAATTAAATCGTCGACCCGAGTTCAAATCCTAGACAAGGATGTTTTCATTTCACATAGCGCAAATACCCTTGGGAAAGGTATGGATCCATATAGTCTCCCTCTAGCTATGGGTAAAATAGTAGGATAGACTGTGCTCTTTAACCTTGGATAGGTAACCGGTCTAGGAGAAAGAAAACTCTTAATTTTAAAAACCTGAGCTCAGTCGTTGACTGGATTTGTAGCATTGCTTGTGCACCGATTCTTTCCTATCGACTGTGCCAAAAAGTGGGGATGGTCCAACACAAGCCTTCACGACTATAAATAAAACACTAAGTTGGTTGGTCATTGGATGAATCCTCATGCATCAGAATCGACATGAGAGGCCATTGTGGGCCACTTGAAATTAAGATTTTGATAATATTTTTAATTGTTTTAATTGTAGTTTTATATCTAAATAAAAAGCCGGTTAGAATATCATGAAGTTATATATTATATTACGCATACGGAGTGATATAAAATACTGCTATTAAAAATAGTCCAGTGAACCGATGCTGGTGTGAAGCACTCGCATTGAGTGATATAATAATAATAATAATAATAATAATAATAATAATAATAATAATCTTATTATAATGGAGATTGTGTGTTTTTCTGTCTGTAACCGAAACTAAATCACTACTCAAGTCACAATTCCCTTAGTTATTGACCTCACATTCACCATGAATTTATCCTTATTCTAACCTCAATTATTAATAAAATTGTTTTACATTATTAATACTGTTAACCATATCTGCAGGCTAACAACATGCAATTGTATTTATATATACAACAAAATAGAGGTTTACAGTGTGAATGGGAAGGCTAATTTGCATATTGATATTAAAAATGTAATTTTAATAAATATGTGCTTAGTGTTATTGATTTCTAACTGTTTGGCTTTATTTTAATGAATATAAGCAAACATCTCTTCAATAAATCTTAAAAGAAATTCCTTAACAAGAAGAAATAACTGTAATATTATTCTTTACTTCCTATTTTAACCAAACAGTTTAATTAGGAAAATTTACCAATGAAAGACGGGAGTAACGGAAAATGATGGAAGAGTTAGTTTCAAAGTTGTTATATTTTTCAATCATACCCCCTCTGTTCCAAATCTTTTTATCTACATTCTTATTCAGTTTCATTAGCCTTTCTAATTTAATATGATATTTTATCATAAAATTTAACTAAAATACTTGCACCCGGAGGGTGCATATATTTTCTAGTAATAATAATAATAATAATAATAATAATAATAATAATAATAATAATAATAATAATAGAAACGGCAGATGGACAAACAGAAAAATGACAAAGACTAGAAAACAAAAATGGGAAGAAAAACAATTATACGGACGCTTCAAACGACAAATAGAAGAGGTTGCACATGAAAAGACTTGGACATGGTTAAGAAAGGGAAACCTCAAAAGAGAAACAGAATCACTTATAATTGCTGCACAAAATAATGCCATAAGGACAAACTACATCAAAGCGAAAATTGATAAGACCCAACAAAATAGTAAATGTAGACTTTGCGGTAATAGAGATGAGACTGTTAACCATATACTCTGCGAATGTAGCAAACTAGCACAACGAGAATACAAAGCTAGACACGACTGGGTTGGGAAGGTGATCCACTGGGAATTATGCAAAAAATTAAATTTTGACCACACAAAAAATGGTATATGCATAAACCAGAATCTGTTCTTGAGAACAAAACGCACAAAATTCTCTGGGACTTTGAGATAAAAACGGATCACCTTATCCCAGCAAGAAGCCAGACCTAGTATTGATAAACAAAAAAGAAAGAACTTGTCAACTGGTGGATTTTGCAGTGCCAGCAGATCACAGGGTGAAGCTAAAGGAAAATGAAAAAATAGACAAATATCTGGACCTTGCCAGAGAACTGAAAAAGTTATGGAATATGAAAGTGAAAGTGATACCAATTGTGGTTGGCGCACTTGGAACAGTCCCAAAAGGATTGGAAAAAGGTTTGGAAAGTTTGGAAATCAGAGGAAGGATTGAAACCATTCAGAACACTGCACTGCTGCAATCTACCAGAATACTCAGAAGAGTCCTGGAGACCTGAGAAGACTTGCTGTCACTCAGACTCCAGTGAAAGACCATCAGCTAACACTGATGTGAAAACTCAAAAGGAGTAATAATAATAATAATAATAATAATAATAATAATAATAATAATAATAATAATAATAGTCGGTGACCTATTTTCAATATAAGCCGGATGGCGAGAGAGGGTATCCCTTTTTCACTTGCACGAGAATTGGGAGATTGTATTTGCGTCTGAGGAAGTGTATTATATCTACTATCAGATCCCTACCTTACAGTACAGATTCACGCTGTGCTACTCATGCACTAAGTCGGTGATTAACAAAATTATTTTGTAAAATATGAAATGATCTTTCTTTGAACAGATGTAACGTTCTAAGAGGGACGTGTTGATACTGGCTTACCTGACGATCGAAATCTTTAAACACATAATCTTGGAATTTCGTCTATTGAAATGAGATTCAATACGCACTGAAATTTCGAAATGTAGGCCCAAATGAAAAAGGGCTAGTTGCGCTTATATAGTATCAGAAAATATTGTCGGAGAAAGTACTTAAAAAATTGTCTAATTATCTATGTGTATATAATGTGTATTGAATCGGGAATCGTTCCTTAATATCTATCTATCTATCTATCTATCTTATATATATATATATATATATATATATATAATATATATATATATATATATATTCATTTCCATGGGAACTAGTCTGCTATCATTGGTTTCATGCTATGAGAGCATAATTATTTTAAGCGAAACAATCGTCGAGCAGCGAAATTTGTTTGAAAAACCAATGGTAGCATAATATTTATTTATTTATTAACGATCTATCACAGATATTGAGCGCTCTTCCAATAATAAATGTATATTGGATCACTACTGCCTTTTCATATGTAATAGTGCCAACCATACACAATGACACACACAGACACACACACAGACACACACACACACACACACACACACACACATATATATATATATATATATATATATATATATATATATATATATATATATATATATATATATATATATCCTTCGCCATATCTATGTATTCCCTTTTTTAGCACTGGTTAAGCAAGTTATTTCTACTTGAGAGACTATGAAATACTTTCAGCTCTCTCCGGGTTTTCTCGATATTTGACATAATCTGATATCAGTGAATGCTTTCTGAGATCATTTTTCAGTGTCAATCTTTTAACAAGCAAATCCTACAGAGGAAACCAACAATTTGGCAAATCAGCCCTGACCTTTTACACACGAGCATCGGGGAAAAACCAGATGAAAAAAAGAAAAAGAAAAAAGAAAGAAAAACAAAACAAAACAAAACAAAAAAAAAATATGACTGTGCATACAGCAACAAATGCCGATCCGCAACGTCGAAGCATTTTTATGATTTTTTTTCTCCACAATTCCTTGTGGATATATAATGTAATTCTTCATTCGGATCCTTGTCGTTACATTGATTGGAAACTGTCAGCAGTTGAGAAGAGAGTGAGAGAGCGGGATAGATAGAGAGACTGAGAGAGAGTGAGTGAGAGAGAGAGAAAGGGAGAGAAAGAGAGAGTGAGTGTGATAGAGAAAGAGAGTGTGTGTGAGTGAGTGAGAGAGAGGGGGGGGTAAATGCGACCGAATCTCTAAGAGGAGAATTTCAACAAGAAGTCAACAGAATGGAAATTCCAGAAATATGTGTGTCGTTGAATTACAAATCAAAACAAATACATAAAACATTTAGATAAAACGTAGGGGTAATTTATTACTACAAATTAATTTCATATTTCATATTTCTCAATACATTGTATTGAGCACTTTGTATTTGTTTTTTCTCAGTCTTAACCCCTGGATACTGTGCGCTTCCAACGATCGTACTCGTACCCACCGGTAAGCTACTACTCATACATTAACACACACACACACACACACACACACACACACACACACACACACACATATATACATATATGTATATATATATATATGTGTGTGTGTGTGTGTGTATAGGATATTGATAGATAGTGATAGAGATAGATAGTTACATATATCGATTAATATATATATATATATATATATACATATATATATATATATATATATATATATATATATTATATATAAAGTGTTGTTATGGGTTCAACGGGTGAAAATTAAATATGATATAAAAAAGTAGGACCGCAAAATGGTTTATGGTTAAAAAAAAACAAGGCGAAATAATGTGGTTAAGTAACGCCGGAAGAAGATATCAGAAGACGTGAAACACTTATCGCTAATGTAAAATGATAATAATTAAACTATATATATATATATATAATATATATATATATATTATATATGTGTGTGTGTGTGTGTGTGTGTGTGTGTGTATATATTCATCCCAGACACCGTGATTCGACATTATATATTGGTATATATATTTATGATCACTAGAGACCTCAAATCAATAAACAGGGAGTCCTGCTTTATGCTAACGGTGAAAGTCAGTTAAATTCCGTTCCATGGAGCTCTACCTGGTTTTGTGAGTATATAATAGTCACCAAGAAACACCATCTTTCGGCGTTTCACGTCTCTACTGTGGGGCTAGTCTTAGAAACTACTACTACTACTAATAATAATAATAATACTAATAATAATAATAATAATAATATAATAATAATAATAATAATAATAATAATAATAATAAGAAGAAGAAGAAGAAGAAGAAGAAGAAGAAGAAGAATACTCTCATGAAATAGTATAATATACCTATTTTATATTAGAAACATGACATATTTTTCTGAATGTTTATGCATAGAATACGTTACAGATTTAATGGATTAAAAACGCTCTTAAAATTGAATTGCAAACACCTAGGTAGTAATATCTCACCTACAGAAAGCAATGTCAATTTACGCTCAGAAACAACATGAACTTTTATAGACAGATTATTATTCATTGCAATTTGATCTCTATGATGAGATAAGGTGAATTTTCTTCCAAGCAGTAGCTGTGTCAGTCCTACTGTATGGCCGCAATATTGGAACTCTGACTAATTACTAAATGGAAACTATACAGTGATGCTGAATGGCATCTTCAAAACTTTTCTTTGAAAAAACAAAAGCAGCTATACCGCCACTTGTACCGTATTAAACAAACCATCCGTGCAAAACGAAAACATGCTGGACACTGCTTGAGGAGCAAGGACGAATTTATAAGTGACATTCTCCTCTGGACCCAAAGCATGGACACACTAGTTTTGTCCAACCAGCAAAATCCTACATCCAGCAGCTCCGGGTGGATTATGATCAGAGGATCTTCCATGTGGCGATGACAGATAGGTACGGTTGATAAGGTAGATGATCTGGTGATATATATATATATATATATATATGAGGAAAAATGAGTAAAGAAAAGAAAAGTAAATGGATAAAATGAATTTAATCGATCACTTACACATGTGTTTCAGTCAGTTTATGTGTGTGAAAATATTTCGCACACATACAAGAATCGACCTTCATCAGAGTGAACATTTATTTTTATATAAAAATTTTTATATATAAATTTTTATTTTTATATAAAATTTTATTTATATAAAAATAAATTTTTCATAAAAATAAATGTTCACTCTGATGAAGTCGATTCTTGTATGTGTGCGAAATATCTTCACACACATAAACTGACCGAAACACATGTGTAAGTGATCGATTAGATTCATTTCATCCATTTACTTTTCTTTTCTTTACTCATTTTTCCTCATATTGTCGGATTCAATTCCTTTTCCATTTTTATTATATATATATATATATATATATATATATATATATATATATATATATATATATGTATATACACATTGATATACATATACACATGACCTCATACCCGATATATATATATATATTTATGTATATATATACATTAGTATTGATAATATTGATAATATTGATAATATAATGTTCTATATTTATAAGTAAAGGGTGTTCAATATACTTGATAGACAATGTATATCTTAGTTAAGATAACATGGACACGAGGTCAACTACGTTGGTAACTGGCAGTTACCATAACACACACACATACACACACACACACACACACACACACACACACACATATATATATTATATATATATATATATATATATATATATTATATATATATATCGATAAGATAAATAAAAATGTACACACTGTTAATATCTTTATCATTTCTTATAGATCACTAATTAGGACTGAGCCTATTCTAATAGTGACCACCCCAAACGGATTTAACAGGTTTGAATTTCGAGCTTTCCTTCTCCTAGACTGGTTGCCTAACTAATTCTAAAGAGCCCAGTCTCCACTACTATTTTATATATAGCTGGAGGGAGAATAGTTTGATGCATGCCTTTCCCAAGGGTATAAGCGCTAGGTGAACAGTAGCTTCGTTCAGTGTTTGAACTTGGTTCGACGAGTCCATTTCCCACGACTCTAACCATTACACCATCATTATAATACTGCATTTATCAAGTAAAATCCTGGACTTATTATTCTACTCAATTGTTTGAAGTTGAATTTAAAACCTGAATTAACTCTTCCTTCTTTTTACTATTCGTAACACGTATCCTATATCGATACTTTGATCTTGATCAAGTTAAATTCGAGTAGATAAACAACGGTTAGTTATTTACCCCTAACGTAAAAAGCAAATTCTTTCATCTCTTGAGTGTTGACATAAGAGAGAGCAAATTAATTTCCACACACGCCAGAAAATGTTTATTCCCCGACATTTTCAGTCTGCTCATTTACTTGAGAGCCAATCCTATTTCAGCTCTCGGAAATTATAGCTTGATGTTGTTTTTTTTTTAATACATGAGATATCACCAGATGTATTTTACGTGAACCATAACTGACTAGGCATATGTACAAAGAGAACCGATGAGGTCCCCGCTTACAAAATACATAAATAGAATAAAATAAAATAGAATATATATATATATATATATATATATATATATATATATATATATATATATATATACACGATCGTATAAACTACAAAACTGACATTGCAAAAGGCTGAGGCATACGCATTAAATAGCAAGCACAAATACAACATAGGGAATATTCCCAATGTTTCTTCTTTTTTATTAATATTTCTTGTTTTTAAAAAATAGGTTTTTCTCTTTATATTCTTTGTATTTTTTCTCTCTCTTCTACTAAGGTTTTCTTGATACATATTGGTCAAGCCCACATGATTACTTGACATGAAAGGCAACTTATTTCGACTGAGTAAACGAAATCCTGGATGGGAAGCCCACACGATTAACATATTTGCATTTACCCAGCATTAAATCGCAAAGATCGATTTACTTATTTTATTCGCAGTCTTCATTATTTTTTTTCTTCCTTTTTTGTCCCCTTTTCTTCCGTTTAATCGCAGTCTTCATATTATTTTTTTTATTTCCTTTTTCCTTTTGGCTATATTATTCTGAGTTTTCATACTTTTTTCTTTTCCTTTTTTTATCTTCTGCTTATTTTATCTCAGACTTCATTCTTTTATTCGTCTTTTCTTTTCTTTCTTCTTTTTTCTTCTTTTATTTTGGTTATAGTATTCTTACTCTTTATACATTTTTCTTTATTTTTTTCCATTTTTCCTGCTTATTTCATTCACAGTCTTCATTCTTTTTTCTTTCATTTCTTTTTCTTTTTTTTATTTTGGTTATATCATTCTCAGTCTTCATAATTTTGTTTCTTTTTCTTTGCGTTTCTTTTTCTGCTTATTTTTAGTCTCCCCTTTTCTCCTCCGTTTATTTTATTCCCACTCTCCATTCATTTTTCTTTCTTTTTTTCCATTACGTTCTGCCTTTTTTCATTCATTTTTTCTTCTTTTAATTTTTTTCTTCTTCTTCTTATTTAATCTCAGTCTTTATTCATTTTATCTTCTTTTCTTTCCCTCTTCTTTATTGTGGTTATATTATTCACTGTTTTCATTCTTTTTTCTTTTCCCTTTTCTTCTTCATATTTAATTCTCAGTATTCATTCTTTTTTATTCTTTTATTTTTCCTTTTTTTTCTTTTGATTATATTAATCTCAATATTCATTCATTAAAACTTCTTTTTTTACCCTAATTTTTATTCTATTTATCATTTATGCTTTATTCAATGTTATTTCTTCTTTTATTCGATTAATCTCTGTGCGTGTCGGGCCAAATTAAGGAGCATCCCGTGTGTTGTCGTTGCGATATTAGTTTGATGTCAGTTGGATCGGGGTGGGAGACCAAATAAATACAAAAAGAGGAGGAAAAAGGTGAGAATACGAGAAAAAGAAGAAAAAAGAGAAATAGGGGGGGAGAAGAGGTGGTGGGAGCAATTGTCACGATTATTTCAATATGGTGGCTTGGAAGGATAATGTGCACGTCTGGGACTTTCTTTTTGCCTGTCTGTCTGTGTGTCTTGTGATGGAACTGGAATGTGAAATAGGCAGAGGCACGCATGCGTCAGTTTTAATTGCAATAATTTCTGGATACATTCTCTTGAACTGGTAAAGAAAAAAAGTACGAAGGCATTCAACAAAATTAGCTACTATGAACGAACAATGACGACTACGACAACAGCAACTACGTTAATAATAATAATAATAATAATAATATGTGACTGTGGTCTCAATCATAGTAGGAGGCACAGGGATAATATCAAAAAGACTGAATAAATTAGCGATTCGTGGCAGGACTGAGACCACCCAAACCACAAAACGGTTGAGGTCAGCTAGAACCGTGGTTCTCAACTGTTTTTTTTAATATCATGGACACCTTTGATTCTCATTTTACTCTGGTGGACGCCTCATAGCCACTTGATGTTTAAAACTCCTATTGTATTTTTATGATTAAATATATATTGCTAACCTGGATCAAAAAGTTATCTGGTTGAGAACCACTGTTCTAGAATATGCAGAATATTCCAACAGAACTTATTTATTTATTGATTATAAGGGGATGTCAACCAGTACAGGAATATTTTATGCCTGGATGTAAGGGAAATGTGTTTATTTCATATTCATATATATATATATATATATATATATATATATATATATATATATATATGTTTTTGCGTATTGATTTCTGGGAATGAGTTGGGATAGGTATTATTGTAATATTACTTTTAGACATTATTTTGATGGTATTATGTGTGGTTAGTGCATTTTTTTTATTATTATCTTTTATAACATTGTCATCATATATGTGAGGCATACGCGTACCCCTTACAATTTATGAAAAAACTCTCTCTCTCTTTTTTTTCTCTTCTCTCTCTCTCTCTCTCTCTCTCTCTCTCTCTATATATATATATATATATATATATATATATATATATATATATATATCAGTCATCAACGGACACGTGTTTTGATGTTTACGTCTCATCAGTGCGGCTTGATTTAACAGGTACCTCTAGCCGGGACCGAAACCCAACATAATTTTCGTCTGCCAAGTTCCTTACCCTTGCGGCCGTCAGCGACTGTCAGTCCTATCGAATACGAATAAATTCGAAACAGATATAACGTCTGAAGTGGGATCCCACTAACCCCAGAATTCGAACCTTACCATCAAATGCAATTTAGTGTCATACCTAGGACATGCATTCGTGGAGTCCTCTGTGCAGCGGATACAATTAGAATATTCTAAGCCGCACCGACAGGCCTTCGGGAATTAGGTTGTTCATTGCCACTTCGACTTCAGTTGAGTTACCCGGATAAGAAAAATAAAAAGCTCACAAATATGACAACTATTCATACCATCTGGATCTTCCCAGAGAGCTGAAAAAGCAATGAAACATAACCTTGACGGTGATACCAATTTTACAGGGAGCTCATGACCCCCACCCCCATGACATGCAAATAACATGGGTCAATGGGAGATTAAAGAAAGCATCGTGACTATCCATAGGATAGAACTTTTAAGAACACACAGAAGTGCCGTGGATACCTGAGGATAGGTTTGTTGGTTGTTTTGTTTTACAGAATATCAACCCTTTTTCGAGGAATTTAATACCGAATCAAGTCATGTTTGTTTACAGTACGTGCTCTTGCTTAAGTTACTATGTGAAATGCTACCAGTCTCGTCCCGAATTTGAAAATGGACACAGCGAGCCGACTTTAAATCCTAGATGAGATTGCATGTTTACATAGCGCTAATACCCCCGGGAAAGGTTTTAATCCAACTATTCTCCCTCCAGCTATGAGTAAATTGTCGGGTATTTAGTATTCTTTAAGCAAGCTTGGTCAGCGATCTAGGAGAAAGAAAACGATTAATTCAAACCTGTTAAACTTCGCTTAAAATTGACCTTGTGTCGTATCCTGCACGTGTGAAGAGTGTGGGCAAATACTCACAAACATAAAGATAACATCTATTAATAATGGAGATTCGCTTCCGGTTTTTATCTGTAACAAAAACTACGTCACTGCTTACGTCACATTACCCAAAATCGTCATAACATAGAATAAATACACTCAAAATTTGAACATGCAACATTAGACAGTCCTCATTTTTTAAAAAGTTTTAATAACTACATGACTGGTATTATATATCTATATATAGTTTGTTTTATTTTAATACATATTTAAAGTTTACATTTTCAAATTGTTTATTTTTTAATCCTTGAATGAATTTGATGATTTTACTTACTTAGGGTACAAACTCGCTGACATTGAATTTTTAACTCCCACCCCTCAGGCAATATGTTTCAAAAATCTATTTTTACATCGCCTGGAGAGTGTTTTTTATGTTGCTCTTTTAATCATATTATAAACTGTTGCACTCATCTGCGAGTAAAAAAAAACTTTTCAAAAAAGAAATTAGAAAATCTGAAATCACAAATATTATCACGGAGAATGGCTGGCATATTAAGAAAACATCTCCAACGAAAGTTGCCAGACCCTACTAGTGGTGGTGGTGACAGGAGGTGGATCTAAATAAAACAGATTTTCTTATGTTCATATTCAATGCAAAGATACACTCCGCTCTTGGTCGATAAATATAATTAATCGATATCGCTAATAAACCAAATTAAACAGAAAATGAAAACACCAGCAAATATAAATCAATAATGAACCAAAATGATTGATATAATTGTAATTATAATATCATTAAAAAGGATTATGATAGAAAATTAAGAACAAAAAAAAATAATAATGATAATTGAATAAAAACAGAAAATAATGATAGTAATATACAAGATCACTAATGAAAATCAAATACACTTAATAAATTTTGTTTCTCCTATTTCCCAGATGTACTGCCATGCATACTATATTATATATATATATATATATATATATATATATATATATATATATAGTCATTCACAGACAGTCCTGTTTCGACGTATCACCTCTCCTCAGTGCGGCTAGACTTAGCAGGCTATATTCAACCGAAAGTGAAACTCGACCGATTTTTCATCAGGGCTATGATAGTAAAATTGATAATTGATAGTTTGCTATATTCATCTCTCTCTCTCTCTCTCTCTCTCTCTCTCTCTCTCTCTCTCTCTCTCTCTCTCTCTCTCTCTCTCTCTCTCTCTCTCTCTCTCTCTCTCTCTCTCTCTCTTTCAAAATTTGTATAGGGTCTTAGATTAATAAAAATGGTTAATGCCCGTTCATTCATCTTTTTGTCAGGGAGAAATCGATGACATTCATTAATAAGAGTTTAAAAAAAAGAGTTTAGTATATTAAGATCAAGCATATATTACGTTTAAAATGGATAACATAAAAGTTTCAATTTAGTTTTAAAAAAGAGGGACAAAGAGTGGGAACGGGAGAGAAAAAATCATTAAAAATATCCGAAAGTAATTCGAGTGTTTTATAAAATTTCATCTACCGGTTGATGGTAGGTTTGCGAACAACGCTCGAAATATTTTATAGAACACACACAGAGAGAGAGAGAGAGAGAGAGAGAGAGAGAGAGAGAGAGAGAGAGAGAGAGAGAGAGAGAGAGAGAGAGATGAATATAGCAAACTATCAATTATCAATATTACTATCATAATTGCCTGTACACAAATAAAGAAAAACAATGAAATAAAACATATATACAGTATTCCTTGATCGGTCTTATAAAATCCCTTTTCTCTGATATTCTAACGATCTACGATACAAGTATTTATTTATCTATTTATTTGTATGTTATGACGCCTGGGTCATCTTTCCCTATTTTCTCGCATATACATTTAAAAAAAAAGGAAAATATTAATATACTATCTATATACAGAACAAAATAATTCCTCAGATAGTTCCAAAAAATGAGCTCTTAAATCATCCAAATGAATAATGAATATGTTTAATCTTTTGCTGTTGTTGGTTGTATTATTTTTTTATCCGAAAATATATTACTCTATTAGCAAAAAATTAATTTATTAAATTATGGCCGACATTTTTATTAATATATCTCCTTGAAATGGAAACCTACTCAATAACTAAGTCTATTTACTAGACTCAGTATTTTAAATCTGTCTTGACAGTAGGTTTCCGGTTCGAGGAGAAATATTTAAAAAAAAATATCTACCGTAATTTTAACTTCCATTTATTATTTTGAACGATTCAATTAAATCACCTCCTATTTGTTACGATTTTTGTGGCCATCCTTAGTCTTCAAGTAATAGCGCAGTCCAGCGGAGATCATTTATGTTAATCAGAGCGCTATCCCTAGTAAAACAGTCCTTTGGTTGCTCCTTAGTGTCCCTGAATATTGGGTATGATCCTTTGGTTGTGCCTTGGTCGTTCGTCAATGAGTGCAAATGGACGTCTGTCAATATCAGCGATTAAGTAGTTAACCAGCCATGTATTCAGGCTGTTGATTGGCTGATGTTTAAACCACGTGACCTCGCTTAGTCGATAAAGTTAATATTCTTCATTGTAATAAAGTAGTTATTCAGATTTCTTCAATCTCTCTCTGTAACTATTATATTTTACCCTTTTTATATTTTGTATTACTCGCAAGGAGTGATATAAACTACTACTAATGATAATTGTCCTGTGAGAGACCACCCAACTGATGCTGGTGTGAAGGGCCCATGGGGAGTGATGTAATAATTATAATATTGATAATAATATTAAACTAGTCGGGGTGACCTATTGTCGATATCAGCCGGACGGCGACGGAGAGTTTCCCTTTTTCAATTACTCTAGAACTGGTGGATTTTTTTGCGTCCGAAGTAGAAAACCATATCTACTATCAGCTCCCCACCTTACAGCACAGATCCAATTTGTGCTACTCATGCGATGGGTTTTCGAGTGCCGTTATCGAACATTTGGGTTCCTAGGCGGATGTTCTACCGATGATACTAAAGTGCCACTGAATAATAATAATAATAATAATAATAATAATAATAATAATAATAATAATAAAAACGAGAATAGCACAACGAGAATACAAAACTAGACACGACTGGGTTGGGAAGGTGATCCACTGGGAATTATGCAAGAAATTAAATTTTGACCACACAACAAAATGGTATATGCATAAACCAGAATCTGTTCTTGAGAACGAAACGCACAAAATTCTCTGGGACTTTGAAATTAAAACGGATCATCTTATCCCAGCAAGAAGACCAGACCTAGTGTTGATTAACAAAAAAGAAAGAACTTGTCAACTGGTGGATTTTGCAGTGCCAGCGGATCCCAGGGTGAAGTTAAAGGAAAATGAAAAAATTGAAAAATATCTGGACCTTGCCAGAGAACTGAAAAAGTTATGGAATATGAAAGTGAAAGTTATACCAATTGTAGTTGGTGCACTTGGAACAGTCCCAAAAGCATTAGAAAAGGGTTTGGAAAGTTTGGATATCAGAGGAAGGATTGAAACCATTCAGAACACTGCACTGCTGCAATCTGCCAGAATACTCAGAAGAGTCCTGGAGACCTGAGGAGACTTGCTGTCACTCAGACTCCAGTGAAAGACCATCAGCTAACACTGATGTGAAAACTCAAAATAATAATAATAATAATAATAATAATAATAATAATAATAATGCATTGTTGTGTTTTACAGCATATCGACCCTTTTCTGGTCATTTAATGCCGAATCAAGAAATCGACCTTCCCTGATATCCTGCTCGAGCGGGGGGTTTAGTAAATATATATATATATATATATATATATATATATATATATATATATATATATATTTGTGTGTGTGTGTGTGTGTGTGCGCGTGCGCATGTGTCAATGCGCGTGTGTGTGTGTGTGTCTATGTCTCTGTATTTGTGTGTGTGTATGCGCTTTAATATGTGTGTGCATATATATATTTTTATCAAATATTTGTATCTTGGGCTAGACGGGCGGTCGGAGAGGCCCCCTCCGATCAATCGGCTAGTCACGTCAAGCCCTAGCACCTATATGATTTTCCCAACCCATTGCTCTTATGCCAAACCCAGCTCTTTTTATCATATGGGTGCTAGAAGGCGGTGACTGCGGGTCTTCATGTCCTGGGAATGACGTTAAAATCTATCTGATGGTGAGGTTCCTGTTTTAGAGGTTTGGGGAATGTGGAGCACCCCTTCATCACCATTGCTCCCTGGTCCACTCTGAGTTGTAGTACCTGTTAGGGTTCCATCTATGGGTTAAATAGAAAAACATGAGTTTATAAACAAAATTGTATTATCCATTAAGAATTGATTTATTTCAAAACTGTATCGGCATTAAATGACCCACCGAGGTTGATATGCCGTAAAACAAAACCAAACCAAACCAAACCAAACCAAATCAAATATTTGTATCTGTAGGAATACATGTATATTTAAGAATACCTTTACCCCGCCTATATATATATATATATATATATATATATATATATATATATAATATATATATATATACAATGTTTTTCAAAACGTGTATATCCAAGGAAATTCCATATATTTCTAGTATCGTAGTAATGATTATATACTATTCAAATTATGAAGGACTAAATATAATATTCATATAATATATTGGTGCATTACTAAAGTCAGATATATGTGCAGATCGTATGTGAATGTCTGCGAATACGTATATTATGGATGATTACCTTGAAAATGTGACTTTCTGTAAGTGTTTACGGAAACATCCGTATGAACATATAAACCTCACTTATAAATTTTATCGTGTAATTCCCGGGGATACTTCTTCGCCTTGTAGCATTTATTCAATGATTGCCAATCACGTGACAATGATAGAATATGGCGGCTGTACAAAAAGCTTACAAAATACGTTATTAATTTTATCTTTCATACAATTTGCACGGAAATATTATTTACCAAACGACCAAGAATAAAGACGAGGAGAAAAGATATTAATGAAGGAAATAAATATAAAAAAATAAAGTAAATGATTGCACGGAGAAATCGTTGCGTCTGGAATGGCAAATAATTCCTAATTCTTTAAAATTATAGCCCGGACGCATTGGACGCCCGAAGCTCATTGCAGAGCGAATAGTCTTGGCCATTATATAATGACACGAATTAGAAGTCCGCCCTGCTGAGTGAAGCAGAAGACGAAAGATTCAAGCAGAATTCTCTTTACCGATGATTTCAATGTACAAATTCAGTTTTTGTTAGATCGATAAGATTTATTTGCTTATCGAGAAGAAATATTCAATTTTAATGAACGTTATATGTTCGTAACATTGATCATGGAAGTGAATACGGTCCTCACTGTGGGACACATATTCATTGATTTGTAAAAAAATTAAACTTGATTATAGTTAATAACTGTGCGTTTGGTTTGCCTACACATATACACATGTATATAGGACAGTTAGAAGACGAGATATATGAAAGGCTTGCTACCAAGAAGTGCAAATATATACATATATATATGAGGTAGGTAAAAGGATGGTGAACAAGAAATGATAACTCAAAACAAATCTAAGAGTTGAAACGTTTCGTCCGATTCATACGGACACCATCGGTCAAATGATTTTTATTGAAAGCAAAATTACGTGCAAGTACAAGTGAATTTGGTGAGGGGGTGAGTTAGTAGCGGAAGTGAAGGGAGGGAGGAAAGGGGCAGACATGAATGAAGTGAGGGTAGTTTACAGGAAGTAATTTTACAGAGAAAATTCGCAATAGGAATAGGTTCACCAGAACGAAAGTACAATTCTCCAAAGGAGGAAATATATAAGCAATATGAAAGAGAAGTATTCTTGCACATGCACACACGCACACAAGCACACACACATACAGACATACACACACGCACACATACACAAAGGCATGCCACACACACACACATATATATATATATATACCAGCTTGGTTTGAAAATCGCATAGGCGAGAAACTGTCGCTTAACAAGCGCTGTTGACGTCATGTCTTTTCTACCCTATATATATATATATATATATATATATATATATATATATATATATGCGTGTGGATGAGTGAGTGTGTGTCTGTGAAACCTACATCAGTCAGCTTGGTATGGATTCTAGATGGCGTGTAGAGGACCTGCCAGGATGATGGACGATATGCATGGTTCATGAGCAAGACTTATGGGAATTCGTGCTGTGAGCGTGACATGATGTTGATGACTATATTTATATATACATCTCCCTCTCTCTCTCTCTATATATATATATATATATATATATAATTGGTAATTTAAATTAACTCTTACTACTAAGCATATAAGCAATGATCGTTTCCCCGGAAATTTGATCTCTCTATGACCGTAAAATACATAAACAAACCTATGTACTTAATAGTTTAAAAACACCAGTCCCCGCTACAGCTGTCAGTGGACGAGGGGATAACATATCAGGCTGCCACACGGTCCGTCTCAGTTTGACCCTAGCCAAAGATAGTTGTGTCTAGCCACACTGAAGAGGCGTGAAAAGCCGAAACACGTGTCTGTGGATGACTTATTAATATATATATATATATATATATATATATATATATATATATATATATATATATATATCTGTGAAGTTTATGCAACGTGACTCAGATAAATGTATGGACTAAATAAACACGTTTGAATTACTCACGTGTTTTAACTAAGCGCTGTGACTATGCTGGCAGCCACTAAACTACGAGCAATCATTAAAAAAGAGCATATATCAATCCAAATGTGTCTTCGTTTGTTCCTGTCTGTTATATGTTTTTTTTTGTTCTTTTTTGCTTCGAAGTATCCGCCACTAAATCAGCTTGCTGGATTATGGTCAGGAGTGAAATAGAAAAACAAATGTTTCTTCTTTGACTCCGATTATTCCAGCAAAGTTTGTTTTGGCCTGTGTCATAGGTCTGTATAAAAGTAGATCTATTAACTGTAATCCACAAGAATAAAATTTTATATTCAACATCCGACAATTAGACTAATAAATCATATGGTGATTATTTGCGGTTACAAAATATTCCATTCTTAAGAGGATAACCCTTACCCCTCACACATCTCTCCCCCCCCCTCTCTCTCTCTCTCTCTCTCTATCTCATATATATATATATATATATATATATATATATATATGTTTAGCGTTTGCTTCTAAATCATTTAGTTAAGAA
>CM042140.1:100025710-100050710 GCA_023376005.1 Doryteuthis pealeii | reverse complement strand
TCGTGTTTACTTGAAGCCGCATCTCTCGCCAGTCGCCATGTTTATCCAGACTTCCATACACGGCGTCCTAAAGACGTTACATAGCGTGATTAAACAGGAATATGTTATTATTCAGTTCCACAGAAGTTATTTTCGGGATGGCTACAAGCAACAATTGGTAGTGTCTGGTCACCGGCATTCACCAAGTCAATAGTGGAATTTCCGAGCCTGGTTTTATTCTTCAAGTAATATTAGGACATTTAATTTTAAAATATTAAGTACAATTCTGGCCATTGGGATGACCACGGCAAAATTTCTGGTAAAATTAGATATGTTTATCGACCTTATAAAACTAAAAATAAGAGATTATCATACTTTTATAATGTCGGTAGAGCATTCACCTAAGAATTTCATGGTTTCGGGTTCGTTAACGGTCCACGGCAACTCAGCACATGAGTAGCACATGTTGGATAATCTGATCTGTGTGTTAAAGTTGGGAACTGATTTCAAGTCAAGGTAGTATGGACATAGAATCAACGGTATCCGGTTAGTGACAGTATCCCCATTTATATAAGAAGCGTACTAGGAACTGCAATTATTACTATTGGTTTCAAAGAAGCTTACTAGCTACTTATTATCAGGACAACGTGCCAGTGGAAAAGGTTTGTTGTCCTGATGATATATATGATTTAGAAGGATCAAAAAGGGTGCGTGCTCCTGAGGTAATTGTTCTGCTCCTAGTTTTTGAGTAATCAGCAAGTGAGTTCAAACTAAAACCCGAAACAAATTTACTTGGGGCAAAATATTCTACATCACATCTTTTAATGTTATAACATTATAAGCAATAAATAATAAATTGTAGAAGCGTGTGGTGTAATGGTTAATGCCATGGAAATGGACTCATCGCCCCAAGTTCAAATCTTGGACGTGGTAATTGCATTTCACTTAGCGCTAATACTCTTGGGAAAGGTATGAATCCTACTCTCTCTCTTTCCAGCTATGGGTAAATTGTAGGGTTGACTGGGCTCTTTAACCTTGGTTAGGCAACCGGTCTAGGAGAAGGAAAACTCTGAATTCAAACCTGTTGAACTCCGCTTAAGAAATTGACCTTGTGTCACACCCTGCTCGTGTGGAGGGGTTGGTAAATATATATATAAACAATAAATAAACTAGCCAAGCTTACAGCGTTTGCATAAGAATATAGATAACATTTACGTACGCCAACGTAGATATTACGATTGTTAGATAATTTCATAAGCAGCTTATGATTTATGTACGTACCTGTAGTTAGAATATTATAATCGGGGTCCGTTGTTGTTACTATTCGTGTCGCCATTTTAGGGCTGTAGTTGAAAGTAGTTTTACAGTGGGTATCCCTTTTTATCATACAGTTTCACCATTTCTTGAAGTAGAAAGATATAATAGCAGTTCTGATCCTTGTCTGCTGTTCCATGCTTAGAAAGTTTTATAATCCTCGTCTGTTGTTCTGTCCTTCTGCAGCGAATAATTTAGGACAATTTATCAACGCCTTTGAATAGTAAATTACATACATGTTTATGCGATTTGATTGGCCGATTCAGTCAACGCTGTTTTGGAATAGATTATAAATATAAGTTGTGATCTTCAGCAGAAAATAATCCAATAAATATTTGAAAATATCATGAAGATCGAAAATCAAGCTTGGGATCAGAATGATTTCTCAGACGAAAAAAAAGAAAATCACTAATAGCTCATCAAGTGTATATCAAATCCCTTTTGACGTATCGCTATATGTACGCTGAATATCTACAGTTTATCATTGGTATTGTATTTTATATATACGGTATCACAGAAACAAACAATCTAAGCCCATGGTCTAATTGAAAAACTAATCTTATTATAATGGAGATTGTGTGTGTGTCTGTCTGTAACCGAAATTATATCACTACTCAAATCACAATTCCCTTTCTCCATGATTTTATCTTTATTTAAACCTCAATCATTATCATTAACTAGGAAAATAAAAAGACACACTCCGGGCGATGTAAAAATACTTTTTTGAAAGATATTGCCTGAGAGGATGGGAGCTGAAAATTCAATGTCATAGAGTGTACCATAAGTATGTAAAATCGTCAAATTTATTAAAGAAGTAAAAAAAAAAAAAAGACAGAAAGAAAGACAATTTGAAATGGAAACAATTTCGATAACTTTATATATTATATTAGAATAAAACAATCTATATATACATATGTAAGGCCGGCATCTATTTATTGAAACAATGATGATTGTCGAACGTTGCATGCTCACATTTAGAGTATATTTATTCTATGTTATGACGTTGGATTATGTGTTGGGTAATGTGACGTAAGCAATGACGCAGTTTTTGTTACAGACAAAAAGCGGAAGCGAATGTCCATTATTAATAGATACATTTGTCTGACATTATTAACACCATTTACCTTATGTACATACTGATAACATGCAATTGTATTCATATATACATGGTGTTCGGGAGAAATTTGACAGTTTCATAAGGAAAAAGAAAAAGTGCTTGGTAAATACAAAATTTAATGGATTGTAAAGAAATTCAACAGGCACGTGAATTACACTACTGTCAACAAGATTCACTCAAAATGTCCGCCATTAGCGTTGATCACAGCCTCAAACCTGCTCCGGAACCTAGAGCAAGCTGATTTTACATTTTCTCTGGGAAGGGTCTCAAAAAACTACCTTAATTATGTCGATTAACTGGGCTTTTGTAGTACTGGCACGGCGATTGGTGTCTTTCCCAACAGCGCCCCATACATAATAATCCATGGAGTTAAGATCTGGGGAGTTCGGAGGCCAAGGATTGGGACTGGAGTAGTCGTAAAAATTCGCCGACAACCATGTTTTACTTTTCCCAGAGGTGTGACAGGGGGGGGGAATGCCATACATACGGCCTACCGTTGGCTACCCTTGTTATCCAGGTGTGTCCTTTGGACTGTATGCAAGTCATCTGTTATTCTGCGTGTTGTGCTTTTGATCTTAGCAAAGGTTTTTCTCATCGAAAAAAAAAACAGATTGTTTGTGGTTCAGCAGGATCTTTCACTTTGCTCAGAAGTTTCTTCGCCTTTGTCAGACGATTTTCGCATGCCTTTTCCGGGAGCAGTTGACCTATGCGACACTTGTATCAGTTGTAGAGAAAGTCATCATTGAATGCAAGCTTCATGGTAGAGGCTGAAATATTCAATTCACGTGAAAAAACCGAATTCCAATGCCAGGGTCTCCTTACAATTGTTTCTGCAAATTTTCGAGGAATTTTGCTGTACGAACGCAATCAGATCGTCTGTTATGTTGCTTTCTTCTAGCCACAGCCTCGTAGTTTCTATTTCAATTCTCCAGTTCATGCCTGATTTTTTTACAGTGTTCAGGGAGCATTGGGCAGCAACCATACTCTCCTTATTTTGATGGCCGGTGCAGATCATCATGATACAAGTTATTCTCTTCCATGATTCAGGTGGGTTCCAGTCATCCATTCTATCTCATCACGTATATTAATGAAGAAGGATCCAAGCTTTTAAATGATGTGTAGTGTGCGGCAATACCTTCAACCTACGGAGAAAATAACCAAATATAAGTATGTGAAATTTATCCGAACAGCCTATATATATATATATACAACAAAATAGCAGTTTACAGTGTGAACGGGAAGGCGAATTTGCATATTGATATCATTTTTTTTTATTTTAATAAATATGTTTTTGTTATTATTGTTTTCTAATTGTTTAGTTTTATCTTAATGTATATGTACAATAATCTCTACTATAAATGTTAAAGAAATCCATTAACAAGAAGGAATATTTTTTCATTTTATTCTTTACTCCCTAATTTACATAAGTAGTTAAATTAGGAAAATTATCAACGAAAGACTGGTGTGATGGAAGAGTAAGTTTCGCTTGTTCTATGTTTCGATTATACCCCCTGTTTCAAATATTTTTTATCTACATACTTATTTAGTTTCATTAGCCTTTCTAATTTGAGATGACATTTTGTTACATTAAAACTTAATTACTTAGAAGGTGCATATATTTGCTGGTGATATCAATGAAAAAATAGCGGACAGGAAAGAAATACACAAAAAGAATAAAAAGATAGATCATTATCCTAGGATGTTGTGCTTGTTTTTTTGTTGTTTTTTTTGGGGGGGGGGGTTGAGACCTACAGCCCCAATTAACAGGGCGACGGTTGAGAGATAATTCAATTAATGTCAAACGAAATGTTGGAGTGAGTTAGTGTACTATTTATTTGAACAACAACTAAGCACAACTGAACTGGTGCCCAAAGCAGCTGGTATTTATAAAACTCAGGAATACTCCATTCATACTATTGGGTCCCTTCAGTCCTGATTGGCTGCTTGGTTTCAGTTGTATTATGGTGCTTTATAAATAACCTACTATTATGCAGTAGGCTTGCGACATTGCAAGGTCCGTATGGAGTTATGACTTGCTGTTGCCTTGTCTAGCCAATTCGATGGTAATTGGAATATTGCTGGACTACTCAGCCACCAAGAGGAATCTTGTTTATTCTACACCAAAAGGTGAGGAAAATTGATCATGGCTAGGTCAGTATCAGAAGTTGCGAGGAAGTTGCCGACAAGAGAAAAGCAATTGTGCTGAACGAGTCGAGTAAAAAAACAAAAAAATATCCATTTTAGATAAAGACTTCTGTGGTAAATACCTATGGATGAATGTGTTCCTACCATTGAAATTGAGTAGAAAATTCCCTATAGCATAATGTGAGCACAGCATCGTATTATGCAATTCGGAAAATCTGGTCGCTGTTTCATGGAGGCTAAAAAAAAACTATTTATTTGGAAGACTATGTCATCCGTCGGTATTTGGTTCCTATTTGACGAAATGCTCGCTGACAATTAATTATAGCTTTCCACTTTATAGTCACACACACACACACACACACACACACACACACACACACACACACATATATATATATACATATATTCATTGAGAAAATCTTATTTTTGTAAACACGCTTTTTAAATTCTTATACACTTATTCGAGGAGATTGGGTTGTCTAAACTTGTTATTACTGCCAATTTATGAGAAGGGAAACTGTGACTTCAAATCATCTGGCAACACGTGATGAACCAGCATGCAATGGTAAAGCTTATTAGTCTTTATGCCTTTCAAACCTTGGGAAAGGAAAGAGTCCTGATTCAGACTGCAAAAAGGCTGATAAGAATATATATATATATATATATATATATATATATATATATATATGTTGTGTGTGTGTGTGTGTGTGTGTGTGTGTGTGTGTGTGTATGTGGATATGGTTTGGATATTTTTTATGAGGATGTTCAATGTTACTTACTTTTATTGTTTTATTGTAATGTTTTTCCCCCGCCGAGATTCTACACGCTATCCCTCAGCGGAGAAGCCATCTTGAGACACTCTCTTGGTTTGTGCATTTTTTATCGTGAATATTTCGATATATCAGTTCTAATGATAAGAGTATCTTCAGTAATGGCTTGCCGCTTCTGGGTCTGCTCGTCTCACATTTTTTTTCTTCCTTTTCTCCCCACTTTTTCTATTACTGTTTCTCTCTCATTTTCTCTCCTTCCATTATATCAATGATTTATACACGTGCTACCATCTGAATAACGATCCTCATATCAGTACAGTGTGCAATATCCTATTAAACCCTGGAGCTATTTGTGGAACTGTAAAAATATAAGAAATAATGATTTCCTCTACTTGACAGTGTAAGAAACCTGATAGCCAAAAGTCCCACATCGGGAATCTTGAATGAAAACAAATCTTAACTGAAGAAAGAAAGAAAAAATTACCTAAGATAAATATGTTACAAAAAACTACATCAGAGTCATCGTAGATAAATAGAGTAAAAATAAAGTTATCTAAAACCGCCAGTTTTTTTTATTAAATAAAATATTCCTTACTTGATTTCCAATTATAACGAATGTTTATTACATTTAAAAATAGAGTATCATTTTTGAAACATAGCTAGGGGAGTAAACCCCGAAAACAAATCCGGAGCCGGAGTCCTAAGATGGAGTAACGATGAAATTCAGCATTACACCGCAACTCCTGTGACACTGCCGTTGCCAAAACTACATTCGTTTCTTACCTTTCCTGTTCCACAGTGGCAGTGTGGAGAGGGGGGATATGCTGCTTGAGCAACAGCACATCCACCGTATCACCCCGCCCAGGTTATGTAGTTCAAAAAAACAAATTTTGGGCACTACTCCATCGTCTCTCGCAAGCGGAAGGATGCCGCAACAACAACAAGAACAACAACAACAACAATAACAACAACAACACACTTTTGAAAAAAATAGGAAAACTAAACCTTTTTCTTAATCAGATAATTTCGATATTTAGTTTTCGTGTTTTTCATGTTCAGTTTTGTATATCTAAATTATTAAACATTTCAAATACGCTGGTATCTTGATTTACGAGTTTATTTTCTTCCTTCGTAACTCAGTTTCCTCGTTTATCAAATCAACTTTCCCTATTGAAATAAACTAAATGTCATTAATCGGTTCCATGGAAAACTACATCCGACTCAGCTACTTCATCTAGAGGACCCTCTGTCTGATGATAATGGGTTAGGCTTAATTCTAAAGGATACAGATGCTTAAGAGAATGATTATGTATTTCCCCATCTGACCCCCTTAACTTTACAGATCTTACACAATCAGCACCCCCTTCAAAACTCTAAGACTCTAGCAAAGTACCAATAAGAGCGCGGTTTGGCAGGATGTCTTACCAATACCATACCATCCACCTTTATTATGTTGTGGAAACTACTCTGGTACAACTGTTACATAATTATTGGTTCCCTAAGACTTATATAAGGTAGTGTAGAAACATAATGGCGATTAGTGCAGCTGATGGCCTTAAGAGTGAGTGACGGTGCTTGACATCACTCTCACCTTGCCTTCCGGGAATAAATTGTGAGAACTGGAAGACATAGAAGACCCTGTTCCGGTTTAAGGATTTTAAGTAAGTTTCAGTCAGTTAGAAGTTAGAAGCCGAGCTCGTACGATGTAAGTCTCACTGTGCAGAATGTCTGGGTTGAGGATTGAAAATAAAGAACATCAAAGTAAATCGAAGTCTTGTGTTTATTACCTAAAAACTAACAATGACACAGGGCTTCTGATAAGGAGAAATCCCTAACAGAAACCAGACCGGAATCCCCAAGTCAACACCAGACGCTAGACCAGATCAAGTTAAGATGATAGAAGAACCAAAGCCGACCAGAAGAAAATACGACCAGAGTAAGAAGTAAGAAAGGGTATACAACATTATATCGATTTGGTACAGTGAAAACCTCAGTATGTAACACAACTCCTTGTTCTGCTCTCGCAGACTCAGAAGATACTCCTGATGCCAGAAATCTTTATAGGCATCAACGTACAAACTAACAAAATATGTTCTTTTTTTTTTGTCTTCTCATCAATTGGAAAGTATTTTACTATTTAATCTCAGTGAATTTCTTAGGGATTTTATTATTTGTTTCTATGAGTAATCCAAAGGATAACGCTACAGTACGCTGCTTTACAATGTACTGAATATTAGGAAAAATATTTACCCTAGAGGTAGGATTTAACAAAAGGTTAAATGTATGGGGCATCCAGCAAGGATGAACTCGCTCTTCAGCAGTAACGTATATGCGAGACTAATTTGCTAGCACGATGGGCCTAGAAATCGAATAGACATATGAGTTTGAGCTTCTCTCTCTCTCTCTCTCTCTCTCTCTCTCTATGCTATATATATATATATATATATATATATATATATATATAATTGTCCCTCCTACTACGTCCTTTATTCCTACATAGTTTTTCCTTCTGTCTATCCATCTTTATTCTTACTTTTTCCTTTGCATTTGTTCGATTTAACAATGATCTTTTTTTAAAATACCACTAATATCAAAATGTTCGAATTGTTTTTATTACCAACTTTTAGGTTATGCATTTTGTTACATTCGACTCATGTCCCAATTGATAAGTTAATAAAATTTCAACTTGCATTGATAGAAAAAAAATAAATATATATATATATATATATATATATATATATATATATACTTTGTTTTGAGGATCTTTCCATGCGGAGTTCTTCTGTAGGATACAGGCCATCTTTAGTGAGAGTTTGATGTACATTTTTTTCAGGTGTGTAAATGGACAGAGCAATATACAAGGAAGGAAATGCCTTTAAATTTGCTTTATGCAATCCTGTATGTCAACTGCAAGCAACTTGGCTAATTCCAATATCATCAGACACAGTTCATTCATTGGCACTTCAGTTTCGGATGACTATATAGTTCTTGTGCACCTTACGTTACACCGTCTCTAGCGACTGTGAAGTTATAGAAGTGGGGGATATATGGGGCGAAATAGACCTTCGAATCAACAAGCTCCCGGCAAGGGGGAACCAAAAACAAGCGAGTTCTCAGTCTTCTCAGAAGTCTGACTCTCTGTTGGTCAACACATTCTTCGTCTAGCAGCTGGAAAAATCCGTCGTCGTAGTCGAAATAATCTTTAGCAGTTCAAAATCACATTTCCTACTGAAAAGCACTTCGACGTCGGCTGCTTCTGCTGCTGCTGACTGCCGACTTCCCAGCGCTTGACTCACTTGTTATTTTATGGGCATATTAGCCAAACATCCGGGCACGTCAGTCAAATCTCGTATCCTTCCAGTTCCTACATCGCATCTGTTTTCGCATGCGGGAGGACGCGGGTTCGATCCCAGCAGGCAAGACAATGTCTTGCTCCCTTTCCTTTCTCGTTCTCCGTCACAGAAGTCCAATGTTCGAAAAATATTCTCGGCCACAGATGTCACATGTGAAGGCTATTGCTGAAGATATTGATGTGTCGGTGCCTTGTTGCGGCCGATTTCTTGTGGACCTCTTGGCTTCATGGTGTTGTTCCATGGTGGTTAAGACATGAACAGTCTGCTACGGAGAGCCAGCCGCTACCGAAGGCGGTCCAGAGCCAAATTTACTCGATTGGAAGGGTTAATGTCAAAGCATCTGATATCATTCTTGCAGACATCCTTGAAACGCAGCGGGTGTCAACCAATCTGTCTCTTACCAGACGAAAGCTCTGCATAGAGGCCCTTCGTGATTCGTCCATCATCCATCCGGCGGACATGGCCCCGCCTCCGGAGACGACACAGACTCAGTAGAGAACACAAGCTGGGAAGTTGAGCTCTCTCTATAGAACTGATATATTCGTGATATATTAATATTAACGCTATGTCAACCCGTCAATTACATATACGTAGATGTTAAATAAATTCTTAATTATACGCTCGTATTCTAAGTTTTTGTGGAGTTCTTTCTTAGCAGTTTTTAAAATTCTTTTTTGCACACGGTTATCTGATATCTAGTATGCATCTCTACTACAAGAAAATTGCACACAGTTGTATAACTTATTGCATTCTTATATCATACGAATATCTTGTAAACAGATTAATTACATTTTGAAGTAATGAAAACTATTTCTACCAGTTAATAAAACCAAACCAAACGAAAATATCTACCAACAAACTGTTCACTTACTGATGGTCTATACACAAGGACTGGACGTGGCATCATAAAATGTATTTCTACTAATTAATGCAATATATTAGTACACATGAGAATTCTAACATAAAATTATTTCTACAAATTTACTAATGTCCATGACGTTAAAAAAAACAATATCGTAAAATAAGATTATACATTAAATAACCCATAAGTCATTGTCATTAATAATAACCAAACCAAAGCAAACAGACCTATTTGACCAATAGATGGGTTCGTTAGTTTATTGTTTTATTTTACGGCATATCAACCCCTTTCGAAGCGTTTAATGCTGAACTTAAATCATTGTGATTGTAATGGTTAATAAAATGACAGTTGCCAATTATATCAAAAAGGGGGAGTAAGAATCCCAAAAATGCAGTAACGGAAAACAACAAACGCTGAATTCAAAATCAAGCGCCAAAAAGGAAAAGCGGCAAATTTTCAGTAGTTTAGAGAATGACAAGACGAGTGGTCACGCAACAAATCAGCTACAGTATCAGCAAAGAAAATAAGATAAAATATGAACTATTAATACCACAATATAAAACAAAGGACTATGCCCAGTATGCTATTATACATGTCTGTAATTCTATTTTGATACAGATTGTTATCTTAATTTGACTCCGTTGATTTCTTTCATTGTGTTGAATTTTGTTTAAAAGTTAGTAAGCTGTGTGAACCTATATAAAACATATACTACACAGAGCTTGCAACATGATAATCAAATAACTCTGATGATGTAATTGATTTGTGTTGTTTAAGTAGTAACCCGAATTAATTAAGTAATGAACAGGTTCATCGCTGCTTAACCACGGTGACCTAAAGAGAATGAGTCCTTTCAGGGTGGTTTGACCGTAATCCCCAGAGATGGGACAGTAACAGCTACTCCCACTACGGGACAGAGCGGAACTGGGAGTAAAGGCAATGAAGGCATTCTACACACTGTCAGATCTCTAGGATTGAAACCTTATCATCAGATGCAGTTCATAGCAAAACCCAGAAAAAAACATATTAAGAATTGATTAAAAACGTTTATTACGAAGAAAAGTGGAAGCTTTATATCTTTCCTCGAGGCTTTGCTCCATTTGACAGATGATGAGAAAGACAGAGTTATGTCAAGGTTATTCTTTCATAGATTGACACTGTCAGTGTCAGCCTGTAGGGCAGACATGACAAAGGAAATTCGTCAGGAGAAAACATGCATTCCTTTGGTTTATTAAAATAAGAATACCTGGTTAATAAAGAAAAAAAACACACACACTCCTCTTGATTAGAGTTATTTATGAGAGAAATAAAACGCAGCTGCGTCCGTGTAATTAGCCATCATTGTCACGTTAAATACATTTTTGTTCACGCTTCGAGTATTTTGAAACACCTTGTAAACACCTCTTGAATGTTATTATATTCAACTGTTAATTATAATCATGGCATTTTTGAATTCGATGTCACACTGCATATGAATGCAAATAAAACAACGTTATCGCATTAATAATTTACAATTGATTTTTTTATACAGATCAATTTATGAATTAGCTATTAATTTATTCCGACTAGTATCTCGAAGGCCCAGTCAACCGGGGCTGTAGAATAAGCTAACTTTCTCTCTGCAGAGGAATAAGACCCCTTCCCCCAATGGGGAAACCTGTTGGCTATGGGTGGTAACCCGTGATGCTTAAGGACCGAATCCTAATGCCTGAGTAGTCCATGATATGCAGCACTCAACTTTGGCTCTTATTTGGACTAGACGGGCGGTCAGAAAGAGCCCGTCCGGTCAATTAACTGTATATTAATGCATATAAAACATATCACATTGATATACAATTGGCATTCTTATATTAATTAAATGAGGAATTATCCATTCATTTTGTTAGAGTAGTATCTCGACCACTCTTCCGGCTAGGACTTTAGAACAGGCCGACTGCACCTCACCGGAGGAGTAAGACCTCTTCCAATGAGACTACCTGTTGGCTGTTGGTGGAGATCAGGTTGTTTAAGGACGGAATCCAGGTAACTGAGCAGTACATGACATGTAATACTCAACTTTGGCCCTAATCTGATTACGACGGGAACGTCAATCCTTAGCACCTATATCGTTGTCCCGACCGTATTCCTTTAATGGCAAACCTCCAACACTTTTATCATATATATTCTAGACGGCTGTGACTGAGGGCCTTAGGGTCCTCAGGATGAGGTTCCAGTTCTGGTGGTCTGTAGAGTACCTCCCAGATCCACTCCCAGACCCGGATTGGTAGTACTTGTCAAGGACTAATCTAAGGTTTAAATAGATCAAATATTATACTTCGGGTTGGATAGAAGGCTATCATAGAGTAAAGGTGTTTTTCTTTGAAAATGGAATCAGTGACCTGAGTTCAAATCCTGGAAGAGGAACCACTGTAGTGTAAAATACAATGATAGTCAAATTTGGTTTAGAAATAGTTACCGATAATGAATTTTCATAAAACTTCCGGTGTCACAAAAATATTCAGCTAGCCAACGAATTTGAGATATTGTTGTAAAAATTATTAACATTTCATAAAATCAACCTTGATCTGGGTAATTAACCTCTGACGTCAGTCTATCTGTCTGTCTGTCTGTCTGCCTGTCTGTCTGCCTGCCATTCTCTCTCTGTCTATATATATATATATATATATATATATATATAATATATATATATTCAGTCATTTTCAAATGCCTAACATATTGTTGATAAATAAGTCCAATATCTTTTAGTATATTACTCAATCCAACAATGTTATTGTGACCCCTGTATCTTTTTCAATTACCGTTGAAATAAGTAAGCAGTATTACATTCGATGTACCTCACTCACTCACACACACACACACACACACACACACACACACACATATATATATATATATATATATATATATATATATATATATATATGGGCGTGTGTGTATGTGTTTGTGTGTGTGTGTACGCGTGTTTGTAAAACACCAGCATACAAATATAATTGCGAGTTCTACGTGATTTCTTATATATCTGTCGCCAAATACCTTCGATAAAACAATCTTAATTTAGATTTAACATCTTCTGCTCGATAAAAGCAAACTAAATGAAGCTTGTTGTTTTCGTTCACTTGTCACATACGGTGACAATATTCAACATCTCAGTTGATTCCAACTCGAAACTCGTGGATTTATATTGTGTCATTTGATTGCCTTCTTTGTTTAAGGTGCATGTTTTATATTTGCAAATACGACCATTCCATGTCGTGTCATTTGAAATTGAAACAGCAGTAACTCTTTCAGGCCTAATGAAAAAGCCTGGCACAGACCTTCAGGAGACAGTCATTTTGCTTTTACTCGTCCTAGTCCAAAGTCTTTACCTCTGCAGATGATAGGTATATACAATCTATTATACCGTATATTGTACGAGTACGGTCTTGTTTGCATGCATGTATATGCCAGGTATGTCTTGATTCCAGTAATTAAAGGTAATAGAAAATTAAAAAAACGTTTGCTTTTACAACATATATGAGATCAATTCCGGCAAATGAAATCAGGTAGGATGTCTGCTATGGTAATATTGTAGTATGAAATATTGCCAGGTATTTCTTGATCCTTGATCTTCAAGGTAACAGACTTTTTTAGATTAATAATAATATGAGGGGATCCAAAAGTTCCCGTCTCCAAATAGTTAGAAATCTTAGAAACGTTTATTGTTTATTGTCGATTATTTTTAATGATTTAGCGTTTGAACACATATCTATTTTTTTATATTCTCGCCATTTAGGTCGATGCATATTTGTAAACGCTGTAGAAGATTTTGTATGAGCATGTCATCACAGCTCGCCGGCATATCGTTAAAAAAGGATTGAACCTGGTCGTTATTGCAAATCCCCTACACTACTTATGGGCGTTTTTTACATCCATGTCCGACTCGCCAAACACTTTCTTTAATTGACGATTAATTTATATATGGTTAATTCATTTACGTTCAAAAACCGAATAACTGTGCAAACTTTCTTCTTGGGGGTCGCGTCAATCGGGAGCTCCATCAGAAACGGGTGATAAGCCAAGGCTTGCCGAGGCAGCTGGGCATGATGTCGTAGGCTCAGGCAACGGTGCTGCTGATAACTGCACAAAGAGTTTCACTGTATCCCCAGCGCTTAGGAGATCTTCCTTTTAGAATTACCGTAGTACAATGTAAAGTACTGTATATTGTACGAGTAGGATCTTGTTTATGCATTATTGTTTGTTCAACAAATTACCTAATACCAGGTTTGTTGCGACCCCAGATAGTTTAGGTAACAGATCAAAGATTTATTATTATTATTATTATTATTATTATTATTATTATTATTATTATTATTATTATTAAATTAATGTACCCCCGCCCCGGGTGTAAGTATTTAAGTTTTAATGTAATAAAATATTATATTAAGTTAGAAAGGTGACTGAAACTAAATAAGAATGCAGATAAAAATATTTGAAACAGAGGGGGTTATAATCAAAAAATAGAATAACTGAAACTTACTCTTCCTTCACTCCTGTCTTTTATTGCTAAAGTTTCCTAATGAAATAAATATTTACTTTTATAAAACAATATTAGGACAATTTCGGCCAATGAAATTGAGTAGAATAACTTCTATGTTAATATTGAAATGATTCACACTTACTATTGCCAGAAAAATGATAGTCGAGAAACATATTTTTATCAAACAATTTGGATATATATATGTAAGAAATATTCTATTGATATAGGTTGACAAATACACTTTCTTGTAACATTTCTTATTTTTTCCCATAATTTTTTAAAAGTAGGTTGATACCATTTTCAAATCTTATTCGTATAAAGTGGTAACTTGAGTTCACGAGTTTAATTTCTTCCACTCGTAACTAAATCTAATCAATTTTTCTCTTTGAAATAAACCATATTTCCTTTTACACCACTTGCCACACCAAGGTTAAATAGTTCCATCTGCCCTACTATTTATTCATCAGTGGATGGAGAATAGTTAGATTAATTTCTATTAGGTATTAGCAGCCTCGTCCATGATTTGAACATGTGTCGCCGTGTCCATTTCCTACAATGATAAACATTACTCAACGGGCGCCTCCACTTATACATTTGATTTCGTTGTTTAAGGACCTATCCCCCTTCTTGGCTTTATAATACTAAAGCCATCCTTGTAAAAAAGTTGGTGATGTATATAATCTATATCTGTGGGAAGGAGGGGGTTTATTGTTGGATTATTTTGTAATATAGGGTGTGTTGAGGTCCACCACTTAAACTTATAGACTCGGCATTAAAGCCGGTCGAACAACAGCTCGAATACGTGGTTAGTTAACTATTTAATCGCCGATCTAGAAAGCCGTCCATTTGCACATATGCGCCACTGACGAACGCACATGCAACCAAGGACATTGCTCAACACAAGGATTTTACCCAACATCGAGGAACAATCAAAGGACTATATCCTCAACACTAAGGCACCGAGGAACAACCAAGGATCCTTACCAACACTAAAGGACCAACCAAGGAACAAGGCCAAAGGAGTCCTAACCCCTAACCACCAAGAACCGACAACCCAACCGGCCTCACACCCCGGCCCGTGAAGCGAACATAGCCCCGGCGTCGGCATGAATCAGCGAAACATACAAATTTTCTTGTTCTGTTGAGAATTGTTGGGATTATTGATATAGTTATTTACTAAGCTTAGCTTAGATATAGCACAAGTCCAGAAGTATGGGGCACCCCAGTGAGAAACGAACTCACGATCTATGGTCTGCTAAGCTAGCTAGCTAACCATCAGGCTACATGAGGTTGATTATTGATATAGGATGTGCTCTAAATACCACCTTCTTTATAGACTGGCCAAATCACATGATTGACTTCTAACCATCACTGCATACTACTGGCCTGATAAAAATATTTAAGCCCATATTGAATTCCTATTGGAGGCGCATAGGATTGTCGGATCTACCAATATTCGAAGTTTCGATTGCCCAGGGCATCGGTTATTGTCGACAATACACTGTCGTGGGGAGACACACACACACACACAACACTCTGATATCGGATAGGGAAGACATGTTAACTCACTAATCGCAGTTAACTCTTTGTCTATTCTATAAACACACACACACGCATGCGCCCGCCAACACACACAAATATACACAGATATGCATAAATATATGCGTATATAAATACCTACTGCAGACTCGCCTCTGTGCGTGTGCCATTGTATTTATGTAGGTGTATATGTATACACGCATGAAAAGAGATTACTAAAGAATGAATAAATACGGCGAAATGCATTATTCAAATACAACTGTGAATGAATACATACACACACACACACATACACACACACACACACACACACACACACATATATATATATATATATATAATATATATATATATATGTGTGTGTGTGTGTGTATTCACGTCTTATGTATTTTATTGTGTTCCCTTTCTAATTCATTTACTGTCGTTTTCACACTCATCTGAATGTAACTGCACCCACTCAGACATTAATCTCTACATATTTAAATACATCATCATCATCATCATCACCATCATCATCATTTTCTTCTTCTTCTTCTTCTTCTTCTTCTTCTTCTTCTTCTTCTTCATTATTATTATTATTATATTATTATTATTATAATTATTATTATTATTATTATTATTAACCATAACTATCCATAATCAGATTTTTTCACATTTCCAATGTAATAATGTTCTTACACCTTTTGACAATGGAACAATGAACATTTCCCAATTTGGATTTGCCGAGTTCCTCTTTGAAATAGCTTAAACAATATTGATGCCGGTAACGACGGACCAGCAAAATAAAAGAAAGATGAAATAACCATAATCCAAAAATGATATTTACCATTCTTCCGCAGTTGGAATGTCTTGTCAGTTCTCTTGATTACTTGCTGGTTGATCCTGATGTTAAAAAGAAGATACATTCACCGAACTAGTCATTCAGTACAGACATCTAAATTGAGACACATTCACCATGATTTTGGGGGAGGCGGACATAACCAATATCTATAAAAGTGTGCTGTCAATATTCCTTGAAATAAAAATGTATGATGTTTTTTTATGGCCATATTTTGAAATAGGTAAAATATATTAAAGAAAAGAAACAAAATAACAAAACTAAATAATCTTTAGTATTATTTGGATTATTCGGAGTATTGTCCTCATCTTTATTATTATATGTACAACGTTTCGTCCGATGTGTCTAATTGGGCACATAGCGAAATGGATAAAGGCGTTAGGTTAAGACAGTTATAAGTGACAGTTATCTCTAGGCTGCAAGTTCAATCCTGGGCAAGGGCGACAGTAACATAGAATAATAATTAACACAGCTTAACACCTGTACCCCAGCCATGTTTAGCGAAATTAGAACAGGATACACCCGTGGATTGAATAAAGGGTTCGGTTCAAAGTTCCCGATTACGACAAGAATATTCTCAACTTAGGAAAGAAGGTTCCCGAGTTTGAAAAGGCTCCCTAGTTCGACAAGAAACACCTGAAGAATGCCGGAGGGCACATCGGCCGAAATTTTGTACAGATAACTATAAAAAAGAGAACAATAGTCCGAATAATCCAAATAATACTAATTATCAAGCCTCATATAAAAAAAACCTCAGAGAATTAAATAATCTTTAGGAAGTAAATCGACAGTTACGGCACTATAAGATGGACTCTAAATAATTTGCTACAGTTAAAATAATATTTTAACATCAAATTCCACAAAAGAAAAATAAGGCATTATGGAGAGTATTCATGAATAGGCAAGTGATGCATATTAGCTACTAGCTGGACGAAAATCTGGCGGTCCTAACATTTCGGCTTTTCTACGAATCTAACAGTGGATGAATCACTCCGCAACTTGATACAATTTTATGGGGACCTTCTCTCTATAATTACGTATCTATGTAGTTAATGGAAATACCTTAACTAAGAACTTTGTCAAGGACGATAATACTGGTCAAAATTTAAACTAAATTGACAAAAGATCAATTTTTAAGTAGAGTAAAACTGGTTTGGATTCAGAGCTTTCCTTCTACTTAACTAATTTCTATACCAAGGCTAAAGAAGTCCAAGAATAACGAAATTAAATATGAATGCATATAAAAAAGTGTATACTTATTTTAACTATAATATAGTTATTATATTATATATTAATATATAATATATAATATTATACAAATATACCTAGACCAACCTGCATATTATTGTTTTTCTCCGAAAAAGATATGTTGGACATTGCTAGAGAAGAAATGACGAAGACATAAGGGATGTTCTAATGTGCTCTCCTACACATGTACACACCAGTTCTGGCCGACCCGCAGGATCTTACATTGATCCGATCTGTGAGGATGGTGGATATCTTATGTTGAACTTGCCAGTAGCGATGAACAGTAGGGATGGATGGGAAGAAAGTGAGATATGGGAATCCGTGTTCTCAGCACGGCCTGTTGATGATGATAATGTTGATGGTCATGATGATCATGATCCTGATCATGAATATTGTGACAATTGTTTTGCCCTCTATTGTACTGGGCAATCTCATAATTTTCTGCTTTTACGACAGTTTTAAAATTTGAGTGAAGTTTTAGTAGATAGATAGAGATATAGATATAGACATAGATATATGTAAGCTGATCTATATTCAGTATCACAAGCCTAACAAACCTCTGTTATGTGAACCTTTCGGCGCTTAGTGTGTATAATATTCCCTCGGTCTATAGGATCTGATAAAAAATGTACGATCGTATGGATTCACCATATCGAGCTATAAATAAACGATGAGCCAATACAAAGTATCAAGAAAATAATTATAGGCAAAATCCGAACTCAAAAAAAAAAAAAAAATTGCTATGCAAAAATTAATGTAAAAAAAGAAAGTAATGTATTTAATCAAGAAAAGCAGAATGGACTAAAAATGTTGATAAAAATGAAAGAAAGAAAAGAAAAGCTATCTCAAACGTTTTTTGTGTGTTCCATTCTTATAGGTAGAATTATTCCCCACGGGATAAGTATCACTCTTTTGGGATATCTTATATATATATATATATATATATATATATATATATATATATATATATATATATATATATATATATATATATAAAGTAAATACAGATGTCAAGAACCTAGTACAAAGTGAAACACACACACACACACACACACACACACATATATATATATATATATATATATATATATATATATATATATATTCACTTTCACTCGGTTCTTTGTTTATTTCTTTATTCTATTTTATTCTTTTTTCTTTATTTTTTGCGACGGAGGGAATTTTCCGCCTTGATTTTTTATACTGAGTTTTGTTTTCTTTGATTATTTTATTATTCCTTTTTTTTTTGTTGTTGTTGACTCTGTCTACGGGCAGTAGCGCGTGGGGTTGGTGGCTTTGAACGATTCAAGTTTGAAATCCTTACATCTCAGTTGATGGACATATCTAAATACGCCGTATCTCGCCTTCAGCTAATCTCCTCTTCGTTTGACTGACGCCATCGGCTTAAATCGCATAGATGAATTAGGCGGAATTCTTTCACTTCCACCACAAACCAATCAACCACTCCCCAATCGACCCAGTTCCCATTCTCGAAAGGTGAATGTGATAAATGAATAAATAAATAAATAAGTACAGACGCGTAAAAATGAATGGATTTATAAAATGTTTGACCATAGGTTAATCGATAACCTGCGAAGACTTTCTAATAACTCTTTCCTCTTCACTTTCGCATATCTATTTTTTTTATTCTTTTTTTTTTGAGGGGGCTGATTCTTTTTTTCCTTTCTTTCTACCTTCCTTTCTATTCTTTTTTTTTTTTTTTTTTTTCTTATTTTGTACTTTTTTATTTCGTGTTTTCTTTCTTTTTCACCGTCCCAGATCTTATTTTCTTCTTTCCTTGATTTTTTATTTCTCTGTTTTTCTTTCTTTCTCATATTAATTTTTCATTTATTTTTTAATTCCTTCTTTCTTTTACCTTTCATGTTTTAATTTTCACTTTCTTCATCGCCATCTGTTTTTTTTTTTTGGGGGGCGTGATTCTTTTTTCCTTTCTTTCTACTTTCCTTTCTTTTCTTTTTTTCTTTTCTTTTTTTCCTTCTTTTTTCTTTATTTTTCTTTCTTATTTGTACTTTTTATTTCGTGTTTTCTTTCTTTTCACCGTCCCAGATCTTATTTTCTTCTTTCCTTGATTTTATATCTGTCTGTTTTTCTTTGTTTTTTTTCTTTCTTTTTACATTATTTTTCATTTATTTTTTAATTCCTTCTTTCCTTTTACCTTTCATGTTTTAATTTTCACTTTCTTCATCGCCATCATTTTACTCTTCAGCATCACATATCGTATTTTCTTCTTTCTTTGCTGTCTTTCTTTTTTTTTCTGTCTATCTTTTGTTTTTTCTTACTTTCTTAAATTATTTTCATTTTTTTATTGTTTCTTCTTACGATTCTTCCCTCTTTCATTTATCTGTCTTTCCTTCTTTTTTTCCTTTTCAACATAATCTTAATTTGCATATAATTTCCTTTTTCCTCTTCATTATATTAACTTATTTTCACAAATCTTTCTATATACATATTTCTTTAATTCTTTGAAGTTTTTAAGTTGTCTTTCACGGTTTCCTTTCTTTTCATTCAATGTGAGAATCCTTTTTTTCTTTATGATTATCTTTATGAAATTTCTTCGCCTTTCTTACTTAATTCCATTCATTCTTTCTTTTTTTATCAGTCAATTTTTTTTTTCATTTTCTTGTTTCATTACGTTTTATTTCCTATTCCCCCTTTTGGTGTGATTATGTCTTCTTTTGTTTTTTTCTTTTTTCTTTATTTCTCTTTTTTCGATTTTCATTATTATCTGTTTATGTAATTTATTCATCTTTCTTTCTTTCTGTCTTTCTTATTTTCATTTTTTCTTCTATCTTTCCATTTCATTTCCTTTTTTCTCCCACAATATTTCTTATTTTTATATCTTTTTTATTTCCCTTGATTCCTTTTTTTTCCGTAAAAGAAACAAAACATATTTCCTTTTATCATCTTGACAATTCTTAAATATGTTTCTTCCCTGCTCTAAGTGTTCTTTCCAAATATATTTTTCAAACATCCTTCTACTTTTCAATATCAGACACTCCATCGAATAATAATAATAATAATAATAATAATAATAATAATAATAATAATAATAATAATAATAATAATAATAATAATAATATATCAAAGAATATTGTTGTTGTTTTTTTTATATCGTCATCGTAATAGCAGTAATAATAGTTGCTTCGAGTCAGAAGCCTTTGCCTCTTCAATCTTCTTCAGAGCGTTAGTATTTTTACTTCTTGGACTCTTTTTGCTGTAATTTCTCAGGCTTTGTGTGAAACTAAAATTCTTTGATATCAAAACCTTAGAAGAGCGTCTTTCTTGCAGTGGTATATAGAATCCAGAATAGAATTTCTTTCAAACACATTTCATTTAATATTTTTTCCATTCGTTTCTATTTACGCTGCATCACTAAGAATAGGTTTTCATATATGTGTATTTCAATAAGGTCTATATATTTGAAAGTCACACGTATCTCATAATATCAGATTCTACACACACACACACACACACACACACACACACACACACACACACACACACCAACACACATAAAGTAACCCATCTCCCTACACAAATATATATAATATATATATATATATATATATATATATATATGGGCGTATGTATGTATATATGTATGTATATATGCATGTGTGTGTTTATGAGAGTGTATATGTGCATACACACACACACCAGGAGATAAAGTAGATCTATATATATATATATATATATATATATATATATATATATATATATATATATATATATATATATATATATCTGTGTACACACAATATCTAGCCTTTTCTTTTTCCTTCTCTCTCTCTCTCTCTCTCTCTCTCTCTCTGTCACACCCCCCCACACACACAGACACATATATATATATATATATATATATTTATGGAACACACGACAAAATGTCTCACGTTTTTGTTCATGGCATTTCAATATTCATAGGTTATGAACAGTAGTGATACCATCTAACGTATAGCTGGGGGAATGAAAGATTTGAAACCTTTCCCAGTGGTATTATTCCGCAAATGAACGTAATAGTGCCACTGGAGTTTAAACTCGCTGAATGAAATGTTTAGCCCAGCACGTTATCCACTACACCACTGATCGTAACTGACAGTTTATCGCCAGTGTGCTTTTCAAATAAATTGCTTGGTTTGAGAATCAGACGCTATCCAAACACGCACACAACACACGCACCCACACACACACACACACACACACACACACACACACACATATATATATATATATATATATATATATATATATATTAAACTGTCTGAAGAAGGATACTGATTTTGATCGGAGTTCAATAAGTTCGTGTACTGAATAATCATAGAGTACATATCTATGTGTTTACGTATATATGTGTGATCTCTTCCTGTAATATAGTATAGCAATATTTTACTGACTATGATAAAAGCGTATTTCACCAACCCATGATAGTCGGTTGGTGGTATACTCTTATGAATCGTTCCTAATCAGACAATGTTTTGAACAGGCCTCAAATAGACTAGTTTCCTTTAATCTTCTTGCTTGACTAGAAGAGATCTTCAGTTTATTTGCTATCCTCTTGTACCTTGTTTGTAATATTAATAAATTTTAACAACGGTCTTAACGACTAATTAATCCACCTGAGAGATGCAATGTCGTGTTGTTAATTTTAACTGTTCACTTGCAAATCCTATACTTTCTTGGGTGAGTCAAAAGTGTGCACTATGTTGGTAACTTATTTGCTTTATTCTACAAGTTAAAATAAAAGACTTCTTGTCTTCAAGCTATAAGCCATCGTGATGCACTAACTGAATTCACTTTCTGCAATTTCATTGATCGCACAGTGATGCCAGTTCTTGACTGAAACTTTCTTATATTGTTGAAGCGTCGAGAGCGCAGGAAGTGAGCCGTGGATCGGATGATAACCCGTGGAACAAGGTCTGCATTTTTTTCAAGTTCCAAAATTTAATTCCAGGTCGTTTGCATGGTATAAGGTCTTGTGTTTTTTTCTTTCTTTTTTTCTTTTTCTTTTTCTTTTTAAGAATAGCTCGCTTTCTGTTATCTAATGTCTGATGTCTTAGTTAGTTTTTCGGAGTATATGTTGGTATTGAAGGTTTAACGGTCCAGAACGAACTTGTTGCATATTCATTCATTCATCATCATTATCATCATCATCATCATCATCATCATCATCATCATCATCATCATCATCATCATCATCAACAGGTCGCGCTAGTAGCACGGATATCCATGCCAATCTTCGCCAACCCTCCCTATCGCTCATCACTCCCGGCAGGTCCTCTAGGCAGCATCCAGCATTGCTGACAATGTATGTCTTTGCTGGACGATCCACACAGCAATATCCAGCATGTCTTGTTCGTTTCATTCGGATAGTTTGTGTTACAGGGGTCAATTGGCCGTACAGCTGCTTTCTTGTAAAGTGTTGTTTCCATGATATGTTTGTGATCACAGGTAGCATTCTTGGGTAGCCCCCATCTAGCTTATTCTCTAGGCGTTCCGTTAAAGTCCAAGTGGTGCAGCCATACAGTAGCACTGACACAACTACGACTTGGAAGATTTGTTGCTTAACTTGTCAGTGAGATTGGATTTCCATATGACTGATAATTTATTTAAGCTGACCATGCCTTCCCTATCCATGAATTATTTTCGAAACTCCCATATTTGGCGACGTGTTGCAAATATTCAAAGACTTTGGATTCCCCATAATATATATATATATATATATATTATAAAAAAAAGATTTTAGGTATTTCATTTTTTTTTTAGTTGTTCTTTTGACAATGTTCCCTGTTGCTTACTCAATGAGAAATTGAGATTGACATAGTCGAATGAGTTTATATGCAGATGCGCAAATCTCTCTCTTTTTTTTGCTTCATTTAGAAAACGGATGTTAAAATCAGAAATCCTTTCGTATTAATAATTGTACGATAATTCATCAGATTTTTTTCAATTTTATGGCAATTCTCGGTAACCTTATACGCTTAAGTTCGCTTTGATACTCTTAAGACCGGAAGAAAACAGTAAATATCATGAATAAAAACTGGGATATTTGAATATTTATTTGGATCCTCTCTGTTATGGATGATATCTTATCGATAAGACCAAGGACACAATTCGGGAATAGAAAGTAAATCTATACTTATAACTGTTATCATTTCCATCGGGTTTTCTCAACGACATATTCTTTGTTTATATCTCATGGCAGCAGAATAATGTTTATGTTATCTTTTTTCGTGTGTAAAATGTATCGAGTTTTTTTTTTTGTAATTTCCATACACCTTTTATTCTGAAAAAATAATGTTCCATTCATTTTTCATTTCTATCTTGGTAATTACAGCTTTAAAATCGTTACTTTTTGACACAATTTTTATTCTGAAAAAAAAAAAGATTTACATTTATTGTCCATTCCTATCTTGGTAAACACAACTTTAATCTCGATACTTTTTTGACACACCTTGTATATATAGAGTGAAAATCAAAAGTTTGTGAACCCCTCAGACATAATTATAGTCAAGATAAAATAAGCCTATTAAATGTGCATTCAAAACTAATTTGTAAAATAAACTTTACGAATAATGAACAGGCACAATGAAGGTTGTATTTTCATTTATTTTGAAAAAGTGATTCATCTCACTAAAACTGAAATAAATTAAAACGATATGAATCCCTTCCATGCTTGTCCAGAACTCACTCCCCAACTCTTTTCATCATATATGTACTAGAAGGCTCTGGCTGAGTTTCGTAGTGTTCTGGGTATGAGTTAAACTGCATTAGTAGTGAAGTTCCAATTCTGGAGCTTTGAAGGGTGTGGAGTACTCCTTTATGGCTATTACTCCCAGCTATACTCTGGCACAGAGTGGTAGTTATGTTCCTATTCATGGTTAAAAAATGTTTTACAAATGTGTTTAAAAATTGAGCTTAAAAACAGAATTTTCAATACGTATGAAGAATGAATAAAACAATGTATTTGGCATAAAATAATTCAGCAAGGGTTGAAAGGCCATAAAATCCTACCAACTAACCTCCCAAAACAAACTATTCTTGTCATGTTTTATCAAATGAGAAAAAATAGAACTCTATTATATAAAAACATAAGAAAATAAAATGTCATAATTATGAGTTTGTATATGTTTTAATGTTTATTTTTTTTATGAATAACTTTTTTTCGACGTAATAAATTTTGAAACGTACATGCTTTTAGTTAACTTATTGATATTAGTGTATCTGAAACTCGCTCGTACCTCAAATTTTAGCTCTTAACCCAAAGCCCTAAATCGACCTAGTGGCTGATCGTAACTCGGGAA
>CM042140.1:100003210-100020710 GCA_023376005.1 Doryteuthis pealeii | reverse complement strand
GACTGTATATTCTAATTGTTTGTACAAGTGTTTCTAGCACTTTTACATTTTTCCCAAAAATGTTGATATCATCCATGTACATAAGGTGATTTATTTTTTCCTCTAATTTGGTAAATTTTTAACCGCCTGTACATTCTCTGAGTATAAAGTTAAGAGGCATTATTGCTATAAGAAATAGTAATGGGGATAGGGAGTCACCCTGGAAGATGCCTCTTTGTATTTTCACCTCTGCTAAGGTCTGTCCCCTGCTGTTAATTCCACTTTCCAATTTGTCATGGTTTTAGTGATGAATTTATTTACTATTTTGTACATCTTCAAGCATTATTATGTAATCATGAAGGCTTGGTGTTAAGAAAATATGTAACTTGGCATCTAGTGGATTTTGGCGTTCCACTGGGCGTCAGAAAGCAAATGAAAAAAAGAGAAAAGAAAGCTAGATACTTGGACCTTGCCATGAGAACTAAAAAGACTGTAGAACATGAGGCTGACACTGATACCAATTGTAGTTCTAATTTTCCCCAAAGTTGATGTGTTTTGAATAAAAGACTGATGGAATTGTAAATCAGAAGGGTAATAGAGGCCATCGAGACTACACTATTGTTAAGATCGGCTAGAACACTTAGAAGAGCTCTGACAAATTCAGGAGAGATGTTGTCACTCAAAAGCCAGTGAAAGATCACCAGCTTAAACTGGTGTTAAAAAACTCAAAATGGGTGGAAATAATAATTGACGAAATAGCCTTTCAAAATATGTAAAAACGATTTCGAAAAAAAATAAGAAAAATAAATTTAAAGTAAAAACTTAGTAAAATCAGCAGAGTGGTCTATTGTCGGTATCATCCAGACAACGAGGTGCTCTGTCTCCTTTATACTCGCACTAGACCAGGGAGATTTTTTTTGCTTTATAGGTTGCAACTAAGAACTACCAAAAGCTACCAACTTTACCGCACAGATCCAATAAATTGGTACTCATGTGCAGAGTTGGTGAGAGCCGGTATTGAACCCGGCACTTTGGGGTTCCTATGTGGACGCTCTATCAACTGATCTTGAACGGTCCCTAAAATACAACTATTTTTGGTCAATGAAAGTGATGATATTTATATGAATAATTTATCTTAATTGTTATTCTTTCATTCATTCTGAATTGACGTTAATAAACGATGCATATTAAATTCAACACGTAATTGAAATGTAATCAATTAACATAATTACTGTATAATGCTTGTCCAAATATAAACGGTGCATCTTTTAAATTTCTCAACGTGATAATATGCCAAACTTGAACTGGAAGGAATGATGGAAACATTTGTAGGAAGCGTGAATCTAAGAAACAGTTTGCATCTCGTCCAGACACTTACCTTACAACACAACATATCTTAAATCACGTTTGAATTTCGTATGCACATGAAGCGTTTTCAAAAGAAACACAAATACAAATGAAACCTCCAGGCATTTAATGATGCGACGATATTTGAAATCTTATAAAAATAGCTGACGTTGTGATTTTATATATTGGCAGATGTGTGTTAACTCAAGTTTTAATAGATTGATTAACCTGTCTATGTCACAACCTTTATCGGCATTCAGATAATTCGTAATTACAAGTCAATATTGATTTCACCCCAACGAAATGTGTATATGGGTGAGTATGTGTGGTAACTCTTGCACACACACACACACACACACACACACACATACAAATATATCTCTGTATATATATGTATGTGTGTGCGCGTGTGTGTATGTGTGTGTTTGCGTGGTAGCGTTTGTGTTAGGGCGTGTACTAGAGAATTTGACCGAGTGCCAAATATTTCGAATCAGTCTGTTTTATTATACTTGAAGAACTTATTAAATTTTATATATTGTTCTTTTTACATGTTATATATGTAGACATATTTTTTTTTATTATTATCATTCTAAAGCAGTCTAACAGATATTAAAAAATATTGCATATCCTCATATCTAGATTATATATAGTTTGATTAAATTACATTTATTTATTTATTTAACTTTTATTTTTGTGTATTATTGACATAGACATAAACTAAAGTGTGTGGTATTTTTAAAGCGTACATATCAACAGTGAGGACATTTACCAAGAAAATATCATTAAAAAAGCAAAAAGGAGAAGTGAGGTGATAATTTGAAATAAGCACCCACCACAGTTTTTAGTATTATATTTTAAAGAAATGATTTTGCAAAGATTTATTTAATGGGTCTGGTGTAGTGAAGTTGATAGAGCATCAGAATGGGAACCGCGAGATTCCTGGTTGGATACCGACCCTCGCTAACTTAGTGCATGGGTAGCACAACTTAGATCCGTGCGGTAAAGTGGGGAGGTTATGGTAAGTGTGACGCTCTACCGCAGACGAAAAACAACCTCTCAGTTCTATTGCTAATGAAAAGGGGATAGACACCTTTAATGTCCGGCTGAAAGAGACAATAGGCACTTTACCGGTTTTACTTATTTTACTATTTAAATAACTCAAGAGACTCAGATTAGCCCGAATTTTCAAAAATAATAATTTCATTAAATGTTATATGTTGCGTAACGGCTTATTGAAATAGAAATGTAGGGTCCCCCTCATCCTGGTTTATAGGAATCAGGGTTCCCTGTAAATCTAAAAACAAAACACCAAGTAGGTTTTTTTTTATCTGTACCGATTATCTTCTTTTTTTATGGCTTTGCAACAATTTTTTTTTTAAATCGAAAAAATAATCTATTAAGTATTATTTAGTGACCTATCTCGATGTGTCTTATATGTAGTGCAGCCGTTTTCAAAGTACAATATATATGCATGATATAATTAGTACGGAGACCGTATGAGATCCGCAGACACGCAGGTTGACGATTCCTAACATTATGTTAGGAATGTATTTCCAGAGGAAACAACTTTTTCTTTTTCCCAAACATAATGTAAACCTTTTAGGGATTTTCATTACTTTTACCAATTTACTGTCTCTCTCATTTTATATAAAGTCTTGTTTGATGAATTGAAATTGGTTACACCCCCCCCAAAAAAAAGGACCCATGTTTTTTTAAAAAGATACTATCAATCATCATTCTAGATATGTCTCTCTTGTCTTATAAGAAAAAAGGCAAAAAAAAACCTGTACATTTCTATAATTATCCAGCTCAAATTGCTGCATTTTCTGCTTTTCTAATGTGATATTCAAAAATGAATGAACCCCTACCTTCTTAAATTTTGAAATTCATCCTTTAGTGAATTTGGTGTAAACGTTATAAAGACCCATTTTCGAAAATTTATATTATCAGATTAGCGACAGAACCGCAAATTCGTATTTCTAGTAAAATCAAATTAAAAGCCAAATACATTTTTTAAATTAAAATAGATCACTAAGTATGCCTGAGCCTATTCTAGAAGTGACCACCCCAAGCAAAGATTTAAGAGGTTTGAATTCAGAGTTTTCTTTCTCCTAGACTGGTTGCCTAACCAAGTTTAAAAGAGCCTAGTCTGTCCTACTATATACCCATAGCTGGAGGGAGAATAGTCGGATTCATACCTTTCCCGAAGGGTATTAGCGCTATGTGAACCGTGGCTTCGTCCAGGATTTGAACTCGGGTCGACGATTCCATTTCCTACGACTAAAAATGAATCAGTTTAGAGAGCAACCATTCTCTGAATGTTGTCTTAAACTGGCTCCTTGGTATCCATAAAATAAAGACGGTCAAAATTCAGCTTTCTTTTGCAACAACATTTATGTGAAAAAGGATTTTAGCACTTTCAGACCTGATGACCAAATACAGATCTTGTTAGGTGTTTTTTTTTTACGGTACAGCCCTTTTCAGGTCATTTAATGCGAATTAAGTCATTTTCATAAACAGAACACTCAGTACCTGTTATTACGAAAGTGTGTGAATCGTCGGGGTCATTATATTGTTCATCATCGGGGTTACCAATCTGTGGCGCGTTATGTTTACCATTTTGTTCATTGGCGGGTTTTTTGCATATGACTTGTATGTTGCGAAATTCTTCCAGTTTTTTAAAACAAAAGTACCTGAGTGAACCTGTGTCGAGTTGAGAGGGAGAAAAAAAAATGAAATCAAAAAAAGAGACGGATCTGATGTAGGCGTTTGTCGTGTCTCCGATGGTCACCAAATTAAGATCTGAACATGTTCATCGCTGCTTAACTTCAGTTCTCTAATCACAACGGGTGCTTTCAATGTATTGACGGCAATGATAGGCTAAAAGGAATATCTTAAACCCTGCACAGGGATGTGATTAAAGTTTCACGTCAAAGAATACAAACCACAGACTGGATGTGAACGCCTATTATGCATCTTATGCAACCTAGCATCAACATATGATTGTATTCACAAATACGTTAACCTTTTAGCCACTGCAGCCATTATCTAACAAAAATAAGAATACATACATATAAACATACGTACAAATATGTATACAAATATACACAATATACATTATATATACAAGGATTTTTATAAATCCCTAAAGAGAGCTCAATATATAATATAATAATCAGTAAATTAGATTATATACAGAGAAATATTTAACTTTCAAAGAGAAGGAAAAACTTAACAACCGTCATTCCGTAATAATTTATTTCGACCAGAAACTGAAAAGGCATTTAAAAATTAAATTGTTTTTAAAGTATATATATATATATATATATATATATATATATATATATATATGGAGTCTCTCGTCGATTTTCGACGCATGAGGGTTCATACATACAATGAACACCCACACAGTGATTTGTTTATAGTGGTGAAGGCTTGTGTTGAACCATCCACACATGTTGGCACAGTCGATAGGAAAGAATTGGTGCATCAAGGGTTGCCACAAATCCAATCAACGACCGACCTCAGGAATTTTGAATTCAGAGTTTTCCCTCTCCTAGACTGGTTACCTACCCAAGGCTGAAGGGTCCAGTCTGCCCTACTATTTAACCTATAGCTGGAGGGAGAATATATGAATTCATACTTTCCCAAGGGTATTAGCGCTATGTGAAATACCAACTAGGAATTGAACTCGAATCGACGAGTCCATTTTCCACGACTCTAACCACTAGCCCACGCACCTATATATATATATATATAATTTAATATATATATAATATATATATAATATATATATATATTAATTTATATATATTTATATATATATATAATTTTATTATATATACGTACATATATATATATATATATATATATATATATATATATATATATATATGTGTGTGTGTGTGTGTGTGTGTGGATATTGAGGATCATTCTACGTCGGGTTTAAGTATGATAATACAGGTCATGCATGGTGAGAGTTCAATGTGCCCTATTCCAGGTGGGTAAATAACTAAGGGAATTGTGAATTATATATAGTTTCCATTACAGACGGTAAAACACACAATCTCCATTATAATAAGAATATATATATATATATATATATATATATATATATATATAATTAAAAATTCCTTTGTTCCATATCAATTAGGAATCGTACATTGAACAATATAGTTATGTTTACAGCAACCAATTTCCCCAGCGTGAAATTTAGAGTAACATCCGTCATAAGTTATGTTTCCCACTTAGAGATCAGCAGAATAACAAAGACAAAAAAATAACAAAAAGAAAAAGAAACAAACAAAGAGAAAAACAACAAATAAAAATGAATTGCCTTATTTTTTTCTTTTTCTTTATTTTGAATTAGGATAGCAAATCCCGCTGAGAGAATGACGTTGGTCCAAGGCAGAAACAATAACGAGAACAAATGATCGCCACTGGAATGCAGCAAACAGAGAGTCAGCCGAAGTTAAAATGGATCAACGTTATTTATTGCATTTTTGTTCTATTCGTTTGATTTTAATATTTTGTCATGAGAGCATTTTGTTTTAACATGCTGGTTAAACAGTCGACGTTAATTCGTTTTTAGCGAAAAGCATTGAGGAATTGTTTTCGGTAAGATCACGTAATTCGGGTTGGGATAAAAGATATTTGACTTACACTGTTTGATAAAGAACCACTGTAGATTCCATGCTGGATGACATTTTTAAGTTTAGGAGATTAAATAGTACCACTACTGTTCTTCTGCAAAGATGGATTTGGTTTTAAATAACACACAGAGGTTGATATTAAACAAAGAGACCAAATAATCCACGAACTTTCATATTAAACACAGAAGCCAAACCTATCTTCTTTGCCCCCCACCCCCAAAGTTCTAAAAAGCATATTGCTTTTTAAATCTTTTTTTATAAACAATGTCTTCAAAAAGATATTAATTGGGATTTAATAGATATAGACAATTTTAAATTTAATAAGGAATATTCTAACATAAAAAAAACGTAAATAAATCTACATTGAATTCCATACATGTTCTTATTGAATACACCGTTTTTATTTACTATGAATCGTTTTAAAGAATTTAGAATGTTGTAGTAAAACGTGACTCTCTCCGCATTAGTCATTTTTTAAATATACTCATGTTTCATTTTTCTATCTCCCCGTCCATTCGTAAATGATAAAGAAAATATACTGCAGCTGTTTAATAAACTACGCATTTTTAGACAAGTTAATTGGACCATATTACCTTTAGGCACCCATTTTTGATCTCGATTAAGAAAGGACATGTTTTTCATTTACACCGTCAATATCCGGTTGTTTATTAGGGGTTAGGGTTAGGAGTTCGGGTTAGGGTTAGGGTTAGGGTTAGGGATTAGTTTTATAGTTTTTAAAAATCTAAAAATTGTCTGTTAAAACAACCAGATATTTACGTTGTAAATGAAAAACATGTCTTTTCTTAATCGAGATCAAAAAGTAGTGCTTAAAGCTCATATGGCCCAGTTAATATTTCATTTTAAAATGGCCGATATCTGATTAACTACAGTCTAGGCAACTTAGTAGATTTAATGTTAAGCAAAATGAGATATACATTAAAATTTGAATGAGCAATTCAACGGAATGTGGTTTCCATTAAAGATTTTATAAGTGTTCAATATACGCGCCGTCGGTGGTTAGGTATATGTCAACACTGGTTAAATATTATGATGCATATATGGGTACGACTATCCAGTGTGGCAGTTGGAAGAAATGAGAAATGTCTCTTCACATACCACCAGCGAAAAGAAAATCAAAGGACCAGTTTAGGTGAACGTATATATATATATATATATATATATATATATATATATATTATATATATATATTCAAATTTTGCTAATAGAATATGTGATATTTAACCATTCACATGGAATTGTACAGGCTTATGGAGAACTGTGAAGCGTTCCACAAATTGATTGATATTTAACTATTGAATTCTATCATTAAATGAGTAGAAATAAAATAAAAAGAACTTTGTATTTTACCTTATTGTAACCATAATAAGGTTTATCCACCATGTAATGCTCAATGACATAGCTTCTCTTATAATTCGACAGTTACGTACGAAATCAAAGGCGACTCCTTTAAATACATAGATGTGTGTTGTGAAGGAATAACTCGTTATAAAAAGATTTTTCTGCATTCAAGAAAGTGTTCGAAATTAGTAAACCTGTTCACATACCCAGGTAGCTATCTCTCATCAACAGAAGACGTTTTCATTATACACATCGACTGCTATTGATAGATCCTCAATCTCTAGTCCGCCCTGTTGGTGGGGCGTTAGAATGCACCAACTGCGCCTTTGCAGAGAGGTAAGACTCCCCCAATGGGGCCACCTGTTGGCCGTTTGTGGCAACCCGTGATGCTTAAAGATAGAGCCCAGGTTGATGAGCAGTTCATGACTTGCAATACTCCACTTTGGCCCTATCTTGGGTTAGACGGGCGGTCGGAGAGGCCCCCTCCGATCAATCAGCTGGTCACGTCAAACCCTAGCACCTATATGATTTTCCCAACCCTATTGCTCTTATGGCAAGCCCCAATCCCTTTTTATCATATGGCTGCTAGAAGGCGGTGACTGAGGGCCTTCGTGTCCTAGGAATGGAGTTAAACTCTATCTGATGGTGAGGTTCCAGTTTTGGAGGTTTGGGGAATTGCTCCCTGGTACACTCTGACCCGAAGTGGTAGTACCTGTTAGGGTCCCATCTATGGGTTAAATAGAAAAATGTATTCATAAAAAAAATTGTATTATTCATTAAGAATTGATTTATTTAAAAACTTTATCAGCATTAAATGACCCACTGAGGTTGATATGCCGTAAAACAAAACGAAACCAAATCAAATCAATCTCTAGTTTACACTATCTTTCTTTAATGTGTCCACCACTTAATTTAATTTTTCTTCTTCCTTTCACAGTCATCCTTACTTTTTCTATTCTATACCCTCTGAGATTGAAGAAATATAAGCTGACGTAATTCTAGTCTCATTTTTACGCACGTAAGTGTGTTTGTTAATAATCTTCTCTATACGACTATACCGTAAAACCATTTTGCGCCTCAGGGACGTCTCAATAGATTTCGCAAGAACGCTTCAGAGCTCTCCTTACTCAAATCATTCGAACGAAATCTCTACAGATCACCAATATTGATCGTTTTTGTGTGTGTGTGTGTGTATTGTGTTAGAATGCAAAGATGAAGAATCTGTATACATTGTTATCACTAGCTTTAATCGAGCCTAGCTAGTAAATATAACGTGACTGTTTATTCATGATACTCATCACTGGAAAATGATTAAGCTATATTCAATCGGTCGGAAATATCGTCATTTTTCGTCAATATCATTCGATTATCGAGGGAAGAATTTTATTCATACATTGATACGTATATAATTTTCTATCCAAAGATGAACTTCCAGTGGAAGGTATCTAGTTATGCAGCTAAACGGAATAACGAATATTCGTTACACTATATAGTAATGAAGTATAAAGTTTTGCAAAGACAACAAAATTAAATCATAGATTGACTTACAGACAGCTGACGCTAAAACGTTTTGGTTTCAATACAACCATCAACGGGGCTTAACATAGTTGAATCACAGTAAGAGATGTTGGAAGGTTCAACTCGCTAATCGAAATGCAAAAAAAAAAAATGTAAAAATGAAACATCACGCGGTGTAAATATTCCCATTCAAATAGTTGATGATATAGCAATCCCAGAAATTGTTGGTTTAGGAAAAAAATCCGAAAAATTATTTTAAAAAAATATGAATAAAAATGAAAATAGAAAGTCCGACAGATGTTGAATATTTAAAAAAAATACATATTTATGTAGTGTTGTTAGGTAAAATAGTTCAAGTAACTATATAGCAATGTATATAAAAGAAATAGTGTAAGTATATAGTTATGTAAATAAGAAAAAATATATAGTATTCCAAAGGATGAATATATTAGTAAATGAAGTTTATCCATGTTAGAACGTTTTCTTCTTTTTTTTTCATAACAACTTCATTAGTTAAACTGATATCTACAAATTAAAACATACATAGAAATAGCATTGAAATTCTGCTTAAAAATGTCCAGCATTTATAAATCTCAAAAGTAAACAGATTAGTACACCCGGGTTTTTGCCCCCGTCCCTCTACTCAAGCGACGCTGGGTAGTCGCTTCTTGTATAAAGTTCGTAGTCCGACTTGTTTTTCGAGAATTGATTTCACACAGTATTATATTCATCCTTTCTTAATTTGTCCCTCGATTGTCCATAGGTTTTCCAGTCTTATTACGTAACCGATCTCCTCTTTTTTATTAGACACACACACACACACACACACACACACACACACACACATATATATTATATATATATATATATATATATATCACATTTAACTTTAAATCCACGAAGAAACAAATATATTTACTTCTGGATATAAAAAAACGATTTAAAAGTATATATATATATACATACACATATATATATATATGTATAGGTCATCCACAGACATATGTTTCGACTTATCAAGTCTCTTCAGTGTGGCTAGACATTTTGTAAGTTACCTACTAGGTTGTCTTCACTTACAGAATGGGAAGGGGATTTTAACTGTTTTAATACACACATCACTTTGTGTGTAAAGGCCGTCACAGAGTGCTCCATTCCTTATATAGAAGAGCGTCGCGTATATATATATATATATATATATATATATATATATATATATATATATATATTATATTATAGACATAAACCTAGTCAATACCATACATAATATCCACTCATGCTAACGCATTGTTAAAACCAATTAATTCACAAGTGTAAATATAGATACCTAACATATAGTACTTCCTAACTGTTAGGCATGACATACCCCCAAACGTTGATATGCCGTTAAAATCAATCAATCAATCAATCAACCAACCAACCAACCAACCAAACTTCTTTATTGATATCTCTACATTCTGTCATTTTATTCTCATCCTATACCTTTCATCTTCTTCCTTCTCTTTCTCCTTCTCTATATTATTCGAGAGTTTTTTCTTTTCTTTCGTTTCTTTTCCCTCCCCCTTCTTCTCCAGCCCTTTTTCCTAGTCCTCGTCCCTCGTCCACTTTATCAGGGAGAATTCTTCTATCTTTTGCCACCTCCCTCTCTCTTTCTCTTTTCTTTATTTTTCCCCTGCTTCTCCTCTCCCCCGTTTTCCTAGTCCTCATCCATGTCAACTTTATCTTTCTTTTCGTTTCTCTCTCTCTTTCTTTCTCTCTCTCTCCCCCCCCTCTCTCTCTCTCTCTGTCTGTCTCTCTCTCTCTCGTCTTTTGTCTCCTTTCTTTTTTCTCTTCCCTGCTCTCCCTAGCACATTTTCCTAGTCCTCATCGTCGTCCACATTATCCGGGAGTATCCTTCAATCGTTCTTTTCATCTCTCTCTCTCTCTCTCTCTCTCTATATATATATATATATATATATATATATATATATATATATATATATATATACACATCTATCTATCTATCTCTCGTCTTTTGTTTCCTTTCTTTTTTTCTCTTCCCTGCTCTCCCCAGCACATTTTCCTAGTCCTCATCGTCGTCCACTTTATCCGGGAATATCCTCAATCTTTCTTTTCATCTTTCTCCCCATCTTTCTCTCCATCTCTCTCTCTCCATCTCTTTCTCTCTTTGTCTCTCTCTCTCTCTCAATATATATACTTCTCTTTCTCCCTCTCTCTTTCTCCATTCTCCCTCTCGCTCCCCCTCTCTCTCTCTCTCTCTCTGCAACCAATCCATAATCTCATTTTTCCTTTTCAGAGTCATTTTCTCCAGACTTTTCATCTTTTCTAATATTTCTTCTTTCGAATTATTTGATTTCCTATTGAATACATATATCCACTATATGCTCACCGACATTTCATCCCCCTTAAATATCCCATCTCATTTTTATTTTATTTTATTCTTTTTTCTTTACAATAGTTTCTTTTAACCCCTTTATTTCTCCTTCATTTTTATCCTCCATTTCTCTTTGTTTTTTTCTTAAAGTCAAGCTGGACCTTGACCGCTTTCACTTAGCCCGCCATTAGCTTATAGATTTGCACGCGCATTGCGCATGCGTGTCGTTTGTTAATGGAAGATCATGTCTTTTAAAAGGAATCCTCGTTGTCCATGTCAGATGTCAACTTGCTAGGCCAGAATGGCGCTGGCTAGGGATTCAACCGAGCTGCCCGTTCACTCGGTTGAACGCTTTCGCTTCTAAGAAAACGATAGACAGGCATTATGCAGTTACTAAATACTCTAGTGATGCTGAAAAAAGGTGTCAACGACAGAAAGTTGCTTTTGTGTCATAAATGTCCACCGTTGGATTTATGACCATCGATAGAATACTGAATGTTGTCCGAAATTTATGTGGATTTTTCCATTACGCATAGAGTTATTGTTTACTTACATGTCTTTGCTTTCTTTTAGGCATACCAGTGTGCTCACAGTCCCCCCCAACACACACACAGTCATCCACAGACACACACTCGCATATGTGTATATATATGTATATATATTATATAATATATATATATATATATATTATATAATGCATATATATATAGAGAGAGAGGCACATGCGTTCACAGGCAAACACAGTTACCCCAAACACACACACGCACACTCACACACACACACACACACACACATATATATATATATATATATATATATATATACTTTGGTGCGGTACCAAGTTTCTTGGTACAAGGTGATTCTAGGCGGGTCCTTATTCTCTACCAGTAGTTTGTTGTAGAGTTCAGGTTCCGTATGAGAGCTCAATGTTTAATTATTGTAAACAGAGCAAAGTTATTTAGGAATAAAAAGGCCTTAAATACCATGGGTATCGTGGTTATGGACCATTTCCACTCGCGAGTATATATACATCTATATATATATATATAATATATATATATATATATATATAAATATACATACATAATGCATATATACATATAGAGAGAGAGGAAAGTAGCGAGAAAAGAGAGAGGCAGAGCAGAAGCAGAGAGAGAGAGAGAGAGAGAGAGAGAGAGAGGAATCAATAATGTAAACTGAATTATGTAATAGTGTAATCCTGAGTTATGAAAAGTTCTACACCAAACAAAGAAGAGAGTAACTTGCCTTTTTCCTTTTGAATTATTGAATTCTTTGTGAGGATGTTAAAGTATATTGAATCTCGTTCGAAATTTATGTAGAATTTTCTCTTTACACAGATGGTTATTATTTTCCCTGTTTGGTCTCTTTTAAACACACTCACACTGACACACACACACACAGATATACATAAACACACACGTACTGAGACGCTCACACACAAACACATAAATATATACACACACATACATATATATATGTGTGTGTATGTGTAGATTTGTGTGTGTGTGTGTGTGTGTGTGTGTGTGGTTGACACTATATCACCTAGTGAGTTAGTGGTGGGCCAAAATGTTACGGTATTATAAGGAGAGTGCTCAATATCTGTGATAGAGTTACTATATAATAATAATAATAATAATAATAATAATAATAATAATAATAATAATAATAATCTTTTGATTGCATACAGTTACTTGGTACATTAGTTTAGTTAGGGTTGCGTGGACATGAAGTCAACCGTGTTTGGTTACTGACAGTTTTTCAACCAATGCCCTGTCAACGATATGGAGCACTATTTACTTATAAATACATATTATATTATCACTACTGCTATATATATATATTATATATATATATATATATATATGTATATATATATATATATATATATATATATATATATATATATAGAGAGAGAGAGAGAGAGAGAGAGGGAGCGAGAGAGAGAGAGAGAGAGAGAGAGAGAGAGAGGAGAGAAGAGAGAGATATGACCTGTGGATGTTGTCTCTTGCCTTGAAATCAAATGTAAATCCCATATGATAATATACAGTTTCCTCAAGTATTTTTCCTTTTTGAACCCCCTTTTAAATAGAAATAAAAGAAGATTAGAAAGTATAGTATAAATTTGAGTATATATTAAATTATACAAACAACTGAGGTATATAATAAATGTTACGAAATGAATATAAGATGTTACGAACATGTGAATATATTAATTAGTTTATTCATTCTTAAATGCTTCTAGTATGAAAACATATATCCACCATTTTTCACATAATTCCACAGGTGAAAAACTGACAGTTACCTAGCGCCCTTGTCGTTATATCTTGCTGTCCTAATTTAGATATATATGCTTTATCATATGGAGCACCATTTGTTTATAAATATAGCAAACAATATATATATATATATATATATATATATATATATATACATATATATATATATATATATATATATATATATATAAGTAATTGGTAATTTGCTTGAAGCATTGTTAAGAATGTTATAAAATATTAAAATTAGAAGGCAATACAATACGTATAAAAAATAAAAACAAACATATATTTTTTTATGTCTTATCGATTTCAAAGAAACTTTATCATCAGAGACGAAAATCAGAAATGGACGTGCTTAATTTTTTTTTTTGCGTGGTGATACTTTCTTTATTTTGTCCTTCTTTTTTTCCTCTTCTTTTTCTTTTTTCTCCTCCCTTCCCCCTTCTTTATGTTATGAATGGGCGCATAACTGCAATTTCTTCTTTTTTTTTTTCTTTTTTTCTAAATTTTTTTTTGAGAACGAATGCTTAAGATCCTACCTTGCATATGTATCTAATATTGTCTGTTTATAAAAAGGAATGGGTGTTTTCTATAAGATCAATACGGTAAAGACAATCATATAGATGCTAGGCTTGATGTTACAGCCGATGATTGGAGGGGACTCTCCGACTACCCGTCCAGATAAGAGTCGAAGTGAAGTATTGTATGCTATGAACTACTCATACACCAGGATTTCGTCCATAAGCATCACGGGTTGCCGCTCACCTGCAACAGCTGACCCAATTTGGAAAAGCAAGTCTTACAACCTTGCAGATGTATAATCGGCGTATTCTACCCTATTTTTCTCCATTTCTCTCTCACATCCTAGTGTTCCTAGATTTTTTTTAGTCCGGCTATGGACCAGTTACATCGGCGAAATGGACCAATAAAATACCCTGTGCTCCCTGGAATAACTTGTGAATGTGGAAAGATGTGCAAGACTTTAGCTGGACTAAAAAAGCCACATTAGCGTAGCTCGCCATTGAACTTGTTGAACTTTTTGAAGCTCACAGTTGTATTCTTTGAACTTTTGAACTTTATTTTTTTAATTTATTTAGAATATTTTATTTATTTATTTATTTATCTTTATCAAGCAATGGCAATACTCGAACACGAGTTCGCTGCTATCATATATATATATATAATATATATAATATATATTATATATATATATATTATATATATATATATGACGTCGTTAGGTAGTGTAGATTAGACACTGTATGCTATTATGAGAATGGCATAAGGAAATTATTTGTAGATGATGACAATGATGATGATAATAAGCCCTGTGGTGACAGAGATTATGATGATCTTTATTGTCGTTATAGTGATAATGATCATTGTGTTTTTCTACAAGATGTTAATCATGTTTTGCATAATGACAGACAGCCGCGATTACGTTGTTTCGAAGACGATAACAATAGAGACAATGATTGTCTTTGTCATAAATAAGATAAAATATTATGGATAGGCTAGATTGGTGCTGAGATAATTGCCTATCTTGCTCCGGCGACACTCGTCGATTTACAAACTCAATAAAAAAAATTTAAAAAATAAATATATTGGATGCGGATTTTCAAGACTTGAAGTATCTAGCTATTAAACTGTTTGTATGTTTGTTTTGTTTTACGGCATATCAACCTCAGTCGGTCATTTAATGCCGATAAAGTTTTGAAATAAATCAATTCTTAATGGATAATACAATTTTTTTTATTAATACATTTTTCTATTTAACCCATAGATGGGACCCTAACAGGTACTACCACTCCGGGTCAGAGTGGACCAGGGAGCAATTGTGATGAAGGGGTGCTCCACATTCCCCAAACCTCCAAAACTGGAACCTCACTATCAGATAGAGTTTAACGCCATTCCTAGGACATGTAGACCCGCAGCCACCGCCTTCTAGCACCCATATTATAAAAGGGGCTTGCCATAAGGGCACTAGGGTTGGGAAGATCATATAGGTGCTAGGCCTTGACGTGACCAGCCGATTGATCGGAGGGGGCCTCTCCGACCGCCCGTCTAGCCCAAGATAGGGCCAAAGTGGCGTATTGCATGTCATTATTAAACTGTATTCTTTCCTTATATTGTTTCTTTCTTAACTAAACCCCCCACCTTTTTCTTTCTTTCTTTCTTTCTTTCTTTCATCTTTCTTTCTTTCTCTCTTTCTTTCTTTCATCTTTCTTTCTTTTTCTCTCTTTCTTTCTTTCTTTCTTTTCGTTCGTTTCTTTCGTTTCTCTTTCTTATTGTTCATTTTTCCTTCTCTAAAACCTATGCGGTCCATCTATTTTTCCTCCTTGTTACCTTTTTTTCTGTTCCTTCCTACTTTGTTTTCTTTCTATTTTTTTCTTCCTTACTTCTACTTCCTTACTTTCATTCATTCAAATTTATTCTTTATTTATTTAATCTTAAACTTGTCTTCCGCTTTTTTTAAAACATTTTCTTCTTTCTTTTTCAAAAAATATTTTTTTATCTTTTTCTTCCCCTTTATTTTTCTCCTTTACCATTTAACTTTAATGTCCTACTTTATTCATTATTCATCATTCCTTTAATTTCCTTCCGTCCCCTTTTACTTCCTTCTATTTATTCATTTATTTTGTTATTCTTTCATCAAACGTGCCTTCGTTCTTCTATATTAATTTTCCCTTTCCTTACTTTAAAAACTTCACGTTTTATTCCTTTGACTTCTCTTATTTATCTTCCTTGATGTTTTAATTTTCCTTCCTGTTTTATTTTCTTTCCTTCCAACATTCTTTTATTTTCTCATTATTTTTTTTCATTCTTCTTTCTTTTTTCTTTATCTTGCCTTCATTCATTTTTTTTCTTTCTTTTTTCTTTTTCTTACCTCAATCATTCTTTCTTTCTTTTTCTCTTTTCTTACTTCATTCATTCTTTCTTTTTTTTTCTTTTTCTTACCTTCATTCATATCTTCTTTCTTTTTTCTTTTTCTTACCTTCATTCATTCTTTCTTTCTTTTTTTCTTCTTACCTTCATCATTCTTTCTTTCTTTTTTCTTTTTCTTACCTTCATTCATTCATTCGTTCTTTTTTCTTTTCTATCTTCATTCATTCTTTTTTCTGTTTTCCTTTTCTTCCTTCATTCATTCATTCTTCTTTTTTTCTGTTTCTTACCTTCATTCTTTCTTTCTTTTTTTATTTTTCTTACTTCATTCATTCATTCTTTTTTTTTCTTTTTCTTACCTTCATTCTTTCTTTCTTTTTTCTTTTTCTTACCTTCATTCATTCTTTCTTTTTCGTTTTCTTACCTTCATTCATCTTCTTTCTTTTTTTCTTTTTCTTACCTTTATTCCTTTTTTCATTCTTTTTTCTTTTTTTTTACCCTCATTCATTCTTTATTTCTTTTTCTTTCTTACCTCCTCATTCTTTCCTTCTGTTTTCTTTTTCTTACCTTCATTTCTGTCTTCTTTTTCTTTTTCTTACCTTTATTCTTTCTTTCTTTTTTCTTTTAAATTCGTCTGCCGTTTTCCTTCATATGTTTTATTTTTTACAACATTTACCCTTATCTTTTCTTTTTATCGTATATTTCAACTTTATCTTTTATTTCTTAATAGTTATTTCCCTCTCTGGTCCGTTTTTTCCCTTAACGCTTCTTTCTTTCCTTCCATAATATCCTTTAATCTTTTTTCTTTATTTTTTCTCTTCCTCAGAAAACTTGTCTTTGTTTCATTTCTTTATGTTATTGTTTCCTGTCCTTTAACATATTTACTTAAATCTTTTTTTTCATTAGTATTCATCATACTGTGTACTTTTTCCTTCCTATTTTTTTCTTTTTTTTTTCCTTCGTGTGTCCTGTTTTGTTTTTCATGGACATCTTCCTGCCCGACTCCTTTCTGTTCTTTGCCTTCCTGTTCTTCTCCTTCTTTCAATTTCTTTTCTTCCTTTCAATCTTATAGTTTTTGGTTCTTTTTACTTTAC
>CM042140.1:99988559-100003110 GCA_023376005.1 Doryteuthis pealeii | reverse complement strand
GAGAAGATGCACCCTTTTTCGATCCTTTGTTTTCATCAGGTGAACATTTTTTTATTTACACGCGTCAAAATCTGGATGTTTGTTGGGGTTAGTTTTATAATTAAAAAAAAAAAATCTAAAAATTATCTGTTAAAACAACTGGTTTTGATGATGTAAATGAAAAAAAATGTCCTGATGAAACGAGATCAAAAAGAGGTGCCTAAAGGCATATGGTCCAATTTTCAACGGGAATTATAATTTGTTCTTATTTTCATTCCAGGTTAGTGAATACAGAAAATGTTAGAGCTGTGCTTTCTGCCAACCACACGAGTTGAGCACTTCACACCAACTGACTGAGGGTAGAGTAAAATTTATTATATACGAAATCACTTTTATTTTGCTTGAAATAACTTGATATTGCCATCTTAAAAATCTCAGTGAGAAACTGTCCCTCAAAAAGATGGAGAATCTTTGCATCTTTTAAAAATTCTCTATTGGAGCCCCCACAAAGGGCTTTTAACTAATTTTGAAACTTCTGCCGGGTGTTGGTAGTGAGAGGTTCATTGCATAACACACACAATGTTCTCCCCTAGCCATGGGTAAATAGTACAGCAGACTGGGCTCTTTAGCCATGGCATGGTAATCAGAGTCAAAGAAGTTCAAGTGCATGACATACAATGATATTATTATTATTATTATAAACATATTATTTATTATCACTGTTGAAGAAGAAGAAGAGAAGAAGAAGAGGAAACTGGACAGCTTTCACCTCAGATGCCCTACGCCGCATTTCCACGCATCCACTGGCAGGACAAAGTGGCCTTAACACAGAAGTGCTGGAGACGAGCAAACATAAACAGCATGCCCCGCCATCCCTGCGAGAGACGCCTGCGCTGGCTTGGCCATGTCAGGAGGATGAACAAAGGCGCATCCACCCAAAGACCTACTGTATGGTGAACTAGTGGAGGGCACCCGACCGGGCAGGGAGATCAAAAGATCAAAGATATTCTGCAAGAGAGACCTGAAGACATGCCGCATCGACATAGACACTGTGGAGGCTTGTGCAGAAGACCGTGGCAACCTGGCACCTCTTGTCAAAACAAGGAACAAAAAGAAGTGAAGAAGAGAGGAAAAAGCTGCCACAGAAAAAGAGAGCTAAAAGAAAGGAGAAACAGCAGCACCCCAACACCTACAGAAATCATCACCTTTTGTTTGCAGCCACTGCACCAGAGACTGCCATTCGAGGATCGGTCTGTTTCATGCCACTCATGTAGCTGTAAGTGAGAGAGAGAAAGAAGAAGAAAAAAACTACGCATCGTGTCTAAAATAGAACGGAAGGTTGCCAACCATTATTTATCACTATATATTACATGTTCTCTCCCCCTAGCCATGGGTAAATAGTACAGTAGAACTGGGCTCTTAGCCATGGCATGGTAATCAGTCAAAGAAGTCAATTGCATAACATACAATGATATTATTATTATTATTATTATTATTATTATAAACATATTATTTATCACTATATATTACATGTTTTGTACAACTTTGTAATCGTGTGATGATTATGTAAAATTATCCATGGATCAACTGAATCCTCTGGATACATCTTCAGTGATATTCTGGGAATCATCACTTGTTTCATCATGCCCCCCCCCCTGTTGGAAGACGTAACATATTAAACAACAATACAAAAAATAAACTACTGAAAAGATTTAATTCTAGTTAACTCACAGTTTAATGGGAAAATAAATAATTTTGTAATAAAACTGTTAATTTTAACTAGGGGGGTTTAGGGTTGGGGTTTAGGGTTAGTTTAATGGGAAAATAAATAATTTTGTAATAAAACTGTTAATTTTAACTAGGGGGGTTTAGGATTAGGGTTAAAGGTTGGGGTTGGGGTTTAGGGTTGGTTTAATGAGAAAATAAATAAATTTGGGTTCTGTTTTTTCTGGGTCACCCTGTAATATGTTTTAATTTTCCGACCGATTGCAAGTTTAGCCATAAAATCTTTTACAAACAATTTTGCTTGGATATTCTTTTCTTGTTTTAATTTCCCTTTCATTCTTTCTTGCATTAAATTTTTTTCTCTCCAACATTTTCTGATGTCCAGGAGTGGAAATCACTTGGCGTGGATTGTCTTCGATTGAAGATCCTTGATTTTCTTGGCACCCTTCACCTACCGCAGCTGGATGAAGCTTTGAACTTTATTGAAGATCATAGAAAACAGGGTCACAGTGTGTATGTCCATTGCAAAGCAGGACGAACCAGAAGTGCCACCTTAGTTTGCCTGTTACTTATTAAAGTAAGTAATTTCCATTGTAATGGGGAGTTCCTTGTTGTAACATAACTAAATATATACTACCATATATATATTGTAGGGACCCTATTTGTTTGGTTAGTGTTTGGTTGAGGAGTTGAAGATCCGAGTTATGAGGTCCCTACAATTTATATGTATAAGACTACGGAAAAGTCGTATTATATGTTTCTTGGACAGTGTATTTTCCCCATTGTGTCGAGTTGGGAGCATCAGCCCCAACTCTGTCGAGTCGGAAGAGTGTAAGCTCCACTGTCTGTCTCTCTGGTCTTTTCAGCTAAAATGGGGCCTTTTTAATAATTTTCTTATTGTTATTGTCTAATTGTGATCATTAAGCTAAAATATTCCTCAAATATCAGGTGATTTGCAATGATGCAATATCGAATGATTTTGGTATCTGTAGAATTCTGGTGACATAAATTATCGGATGAATTTAAACCATTGTTTCTATTGTTTTCTAAAATATTTCTAAACTAATATTCATTTGATTCTCTTTTGTTTACCTAATTCTAAACTCATGACAATACCATTGTAAACTAGTTGTTTAAGAAAACTTAATTATATTTAATTTGGTCAATTCCACATGCCGTAAATATATAGGGGCCAATCCCTATAATATAACTACCAATATATACTTGCTGATAGGTCACACGTTTTCTAACCGAAAATTCCACCAAATCAGTTGTGCAACCTTATTCATTCACATAAATGTAAAAGCACAACGACTTTAATTTTCATATACTGTTGTAAACTGTCGAGTAGATTATTGATTTTTCTGGACTGTGACAACCAAATACGCACCCCAGCCCAAATCCGTTTTGAAAGGAACTGAATTTTGCTTTTCACCAGTTGTTAGCTAACAAAACAGCCGGCTGATAAAAAACCAGTAACATTTTTATACTAAAATAGTTTTTGATTTTAATAAAAAAAAAATTAGTTATTTCATGTTGCTGTTGTTAGCCTATGTGAAAAATCAATTTTGCACTAAAGATAAACTAATAGTTATTTAAAAAAAAAACAACTTAAAACGAAAGACATGTTTATTTATTTTCCATGTGCCTCTACAGATAGTTAATATTAAAAAGTATTTATTTAAAAAAAGATGTTGCTAGGGTTAGAGGTTGGGAGTTAGGGTTAGGGGGTTAGGGTTAGCTATTATTATTATAACCTTATAACATACTTTTATAGCTTTAACTATTAACTTTAACCCCAGCCCAAATTCGTTTTGAAAGGAACTGAATTTTGCTTTTCACCTGTTGTTAGTAAACAAAACAGCCGGCCTATAGAAGGGGAAAAATAGAGGGGTGGAAATAGATATTTGAGTCAACAAGTTCCTGCTGAGGGGGGAAACAAAAATAAGCGAGTTCACCGTCTTCTCGCAGGCCAAACTTTCTTTTGGTCAACACAGTCTTCGTCTTCGACCAGCAGCTGAAAATCTGTCGTTGTCATCAAATAAACTTCTGACTGCCGTCTCACGTAAGCCGAATGCTTCTCTCCCCACGCTCCACTCGCTTTGGTTATTTATGGGCATATTACCCAAACATCCGGGCACATCAGTCGAACCTCGCGTCCGTCCAGTGCCTAAATCTCATTTATTTTTGCATGCGGGAGGACGCGGGTTCGATCCCGTGCAGGCAAGACAATGTCTTGCTCTTTTTCTTTTCTCATTCTCTGTCACACGGCCGATAAAAACCAGTAACATTTTTATACTAAAATAGTTTTTGATTTTAATAAAAAAAAAAAATTAGTTATTTCATGTTACTGTTTTAGCAATATGTGAAAAAATCAATTTGCACCTAAAGATAAACTAATATTGTTATTTAAAAAAAAAAAACTTAAAACAAAAGACACGTTTATTTATTTTCCATGTGCCTCTACGTATAGTTAATATTCAAAAGTATTTATTTAAAAAAAGATTTTGCTAGGGTTAGAGGTTGGTGGTTAGGGTTAGGGGTAGCTATTATTATTATCATAACCTTATAATATACTTTTTATAGCTTTAACTATTCCTGTGTAAAACGTGTCTAACATTAAAAGTTTTATAATTAAAAAAGAATTGCTATTGAACTAACAACAACATGAAATAAGTAAAAAAAAAAAAAATCGTCTGTTAACAAACAACCGGATTTTGCCTGTAAAAAGCAAAACATGTCCTTTAAATCTAGGTCTCACCTGGAGTGCTTATTGGTGTCAAGGTCCGATTTTTTTATTACTGAGTTAAATGTTAAACTTTTTTATCCAGGCTCATTTATGATTAGAGTACTAATAAACGCAACCCTTATTTCTATATGTTTGCATTATGCATCACAGTCTATGGCAAAGTGTTCTAGATCGAATATTTGTAAGCAAAGTCTTGAAACTGATAAATCCAGGTTACTGGATATATTAGGAAGTTGTAGTAAGGTATATTCTCGTAGGTAAATCGAAGCTGGTGTGTCGAATAGCAGTAGTAGTAGTAGTACGTCTTCCGAGCAGTCAATGTGGTAGTCTTGCTAGTAGGCGCTTGTACCATAACAGTGTTGAGTATTTATGGAGGACACTATCCAATCAGATTATAGTGAGGTGGTACCTAGGTATTTACATATTCATTACATCAGAAACAAAAGGTGAATATTTGATAAGTTTTATATTAGAATAGGTCATGTAATTAGCCAGATTATAATGCCGACCTATCTGAAGGTCAACCGCAAATACCCTCTTTGATGACCCCAAATTAGGGGTGTGGACCTAACCATGAGTATATGCAGTATATTATTCAAGACAAACAAGACCTGTTGTAAATGCTGGGAAGCAGGGACAAGTTCATAAGTGATGTTCTCATGTGGGCACCTACACATGGGCACTTCAATGTGGGTCGGCTAGCAGATACCTTACATCGATCAGTTCTATGTGGATATGAGATGTTGTACAGAGGACTTTCCAGGAGCGATGGGCGATAGGGATGGGTGGCATGGAAGAGTCATGGAGATATGTGCTGCAGTCACAACCTGATGATGATATCCGCAGTCAGGGAATAAGTTAAAGTATTAATTCAATAGTGGAATTGCTTGCTGTGTAATGGCTATCATCATAGGAAATGAATACGCCAACCTGAGTTCAAATCCTGGATGAGGCTGTTTGCATTTAACTTCATGCTAATGCCTTTAGCAAAAGCATGAATCCATCTGTTCTCTCCTCAACTATGGGTAAATGGTAGGTCAGACTGGGCTCTTTAGACTAGGCATGAATCTTGGAGAAGGAAACTCTGAATTCAAATCAGCTTTACTCCACTTAAAAATTGACCTTGTGCCACATCCTGTCCATGGTGGAGGTGTTGGGTAATTGCCTACATGGTACACATGGTTAGGCATTACCCTTTAGGTTAACTGTGCAATTGCCTAGAGCACCAACATTTGGGTGCACCACAAATTCTGTGCAAAAGCATCTTGTTTCCACATTTGCCAAAACTAAAGCACCAAAACTCAAATTTTAATGGCACTTATTTTAATGTTAGGGTTTGTAATAGAAGTGACTGACTTACTGGGAGTTAAACACGTTTGCTGTCTCACGTGTCAATCTACTCTGAGATCTGTTCACTAAACTGCTATTTTTATGCTGCAGACTTATTTGCATTAGATGGCAGCGAGACATTTTAAAAAGCAGGCGAGTGAACGTGAGGTGGGCGGCAGTTATCCTACAGGCTTCACATGCGTGATGACGAAGGACTTGACACCCTGTTATAATATTTACTTTTTGTGTGTGTTGGTGTGGATAACAGAATCCTGATCTAAAGTAAGAAATCAAAGATTGTGAATTTACGAGATTATCGTAGCAGCTTTTTTTTTTCTTTCTAGTAAATTGTACTGTTACAGGGTTCCATCAATGTGTCAAATAGAGAGTTGAGATAAGGAAGTGTTGAACTGCTTAAAATGATTGTAAAGATACAGTTTTGTATCGTATATAATTTGAGACCAAAATCTTTGGGTGTGTCCCCATAGCATAGTGTCTAACATGACGATATCAATAAAATATTAGATATGAACAACAGAAGATTTGCTTCTCAGTCTTACTCCTTGTTATTTGTATAATTGCATTAGAACTTGCACTAGAATTCACGGACATTTTTATATAAAATTAATTTGATATCATTCCACCTTTTGCTAAAACAATGTTAGGAAATATATCTTATTTCATTTTCATTAGTAAAATGTTCAATGAAATTTCTAAGATAATTTGGAAAATAGGAAAAAGAAAGAATGAAAAAGAAAGAAAGAAAAAAGAAATAAGAAAAAGAAATTGGTTAAAATTTAAAATTTAACAAAGAAATGGGTAGGAAAGGGGGAAAAATAGAAGACAAATTTACAACCGCCGTTCTTCCTGGTAGTGAGACCAAACTCTAGTAATAAAATTAATGTAATATAAACAAGAAGAGCTCCATTGCCATTGGTTGGGGGTCAGGTGACCAGTACAATAAAACTATGGTCATCAGGAGGCGTGGTCATTTGCTGAGGGGGGAGGGTCGGGGTTTGATCAGCCCCGATTGGTCCCCTGGGGGAGGAAATCCGTTGTTGAAAGACTAGAAATTTCCAATGATCCTAAGGATATAACAACACTGATGACTTCCCCCTCCATCATCTCATAGATGTATTTTACGAGGCCCCAAGGCATTCAATTACTTTAATAATGAAATAAAATGTTTTAAAATGTATTAATGAAAACTGTATAATGAAAAATATAGAATATGCTTTAAAATTCAATTCTAGATTCCCTATGACCATGTGGCAAACGTACTGGACTGGGACTTCATAGTGAGTTCGAACTCCACTCGTAAAAAAATGTTTTGACATTTCAATAAATTGTAGATTTTTATTGCTCTTAAACTTAATATTAAAAAAAAACATATTTTAGTAAATAGCATATTTTTTCTAATAATTTTATGATTAAAATTTTATGAAGTACCTCCATTTTTCAAATAAGTTCACTGATTTAAGCTGTTGTTAATTCTAAATGATTTAAATTTTATAAACAAGATTGTTAGGGAGTAAACATCAGAGCTGATTATATATATAATATATATATATATATATATATATATATTTCCATAGATGTGAGAAAAATCAACAAACCATCATTTGGCTTCTTTAACTTCTGTAGTAAAGATTCCTTTCCCCTTGATTCACAACCCGAAAATATTTATGGTAGTCTGTAGTAAAAGATTTGTCTCCCTTGATTCGACATTTTTATTTTATTCATTTATTTTTTTTTTTCTTTCAAATTATAATAGTAATTTGCATATGATACGGACATTAGTTTGTTGGTTGGTTTTGCGGTATGTCAACTATTGTAGGATTATCTAATGCCGAAGTCAGTCTTTTTTCTTTTCTTTCTTTTTTTTTGTTGTATAATATATATATTAAAACACTGTATTCATTCATACATTAACTTATATCACTTGATACATATTCAATGATATTCCTAGAATGCTCAGATGTTTTCACATACACAATGCATATATACATATAGAGAGAGACGAAAGTAGCGAGAAAGAGAGAGGCAGAGGCAGAAGCAGAGAGAGAGAGAGAGAGAGAGAGAGAGAGAGAGAGAGAGAGAGAGAGAGAGAGAGAGAGAGAGAGAGAGAGGAATCAATAATGTAAACTGAATTATGAATAGTGTAATCCGGAGCTATGAAAAGTTCTACGCCAAAAAAGAAGAGAGTAACTTGCCTTTTTCCTTTTGAATTATTGAATTCTTTGTGAGGAGGTTAAGTATACTAATCTCGTTCGAAATTTATGTAGAATTTTTTCTTTACACAGATGGTTATTATTTTCCCTGTTTGGTCTCTTTTAAACACACTCACACTGACACACACACACAGATACACATAAACACACACGTACTGAGACGCTCACACACAAACACATAAATATATACACACACATACATATATATATATATATGTGTATGTGTAGATTTGTGTGTGGTGTGTGTGTGTGTGTGTGTGGTTGAACCTATATCACCTAGTGAGTTAGTGGTGGGCCAAAATGTTACGGTATTATAAGGAGAGTGCTCAATATCTGTGATAGAGTTACTATATAATAATAATAATAATAATAATAATAATAATAATAATAATAATCTTTTGATTGCATACAGTTACTTGGTACATTAGTTTAGTTAGGGTTGCGTGGACATGAAGTCAACCGTGTTTGGTTACTGACAGTTTTTCACCAATGCCCTGTCAACGATATGGAGCACTATTTACTTATAAATACATATTATATTATCACTACTGCTATATATATATATATATATATATATATATATATAGAGAGAGAGAGAGAGAGAGAGAGAGAGCGAGAGAGAGAGAGAGAGAGAGAGTGAGATATGACCTGTGGATGTTGTCTCTTGCCTTGAAATTCAAATGTAAATCCCATATGAATAATACAGTTTTCCTCAAGGATTTTTCCTTTTTGAACGCCCTTTTAAATAGAAATAAAAGAAGATTAGAAAGTATAGTATAAATTTGAGTATATATTAAATTATACAAACAACTGAGGTATATAATAAATGTTACGAAATGAATATAAGATGTTACGAACATGTGAATATATTAATTAGTTTATTCATTCTTAAATGCTTCTAGAATGAAAACATATATCCACCATTTTTCACATAATTCCACAGGTGAAAAACTGACAGTTACCTAGCGCCTTTGTCGTTATATCTTTGCTGTCCTAATTTAGATATATATGCTTTATCAATTATAGGAGCACCATTTGTTTATAAATATAGCAAACAATATATATATATATATATATATATATATATATATATATATATAATATATATATATATATATAAAAGTAATTGGTAATTTGCTTAAGCATTGTTAAGAATGTTATAAAATATTAAAATTAGAAGGCAATACAATACGTATAAAAAATAAAAACAAACAGATATTTTTTTATGTCTTATCGATTTCAAAGAAACTTTATCATCAGAGACGAAAATCAGAAATGGACGTGCTTAATTTTTTTTTTTTTCGTGGTGATACTTTCTTTATTTTTTCCTTCTTTTTTTCCTCTTCTTTTTCTTTTTTCTCCTCCCTACCCCTTCTTTATGTTATGAATGGGCGCATAACTGCAATTTCTTTTTTTTTCTTTTTTTCTAAATATTTTTTTTGAGAACGAATGCTTAAGATCCTACCTTGCATATGTATCTAATATTGTCTGTTTATAAAAAGGAATGGGTGTTTTCTATAAGATCAATACGGTAAAGACAATCATATAGATGCTAGGGCTTGATGTTACCAGCCGATTGATTGGAGGGGACTCTCCGACTACCCGTCCAGATAAGAGTCGAAGTGAAGTATTGTATGCTATGAACTACTCATACACCAGAATTTCGTCCATATGCATCACGGGTTGCCGCTCACCTGCAACAGCTGACCCAATTGGAAAAAGCAAGTCTTACAACCTTGCAGATGTATAATCGGCGTATTCTACCCCTATTTTCCTCCATTTCTCTCTCACATCCTAGTGTTCCTAGATTTTTTTTAGTCCGGCTATGGACCAGTTACATCGGCGAAATGGACCAATAAAATACCCTGTGCTCCCTGGAATAACTTGTGAATGTGGAAAGATGTGCAAGACTTTAGCTGGACTAAAAAGCCACATTAGCGTAGCTCGCCATTGAACTTGTTGAACTTTTTGAAGCTCACAGTTGTATTCTTTGAACTTTTGAACTTTTTATTTTTTTAATTTTATTTTTAGAAATATTTTATTTATTTATTTATTTATCTTTATCAAGCAATGGCAATACTCGAACACGAGTTTGCATCCATCATATATATATATATATATATATATATATATATATATATATATATTATATATATATATATATATATATATATGACGTCGTTAGGTAGTGTAGATTAGACACTGTTATTGCTATTATGAGAATGGCATAAGGAAATTATTTGTAGATGATTACAATGATGATGATAATAACCCCTGTGGTGACAGAGATTATGATGATCTTTATTGTCGTTATAGTGATAATGATCATTGTGTTTTTCTACAAGATGTTAATCATGTTTTGCATAATGACAGACAGCCGCGATTACGTTGTTTCGAAGACGATAACAATAGAGACAATGATTGTCTTTGTCATAAATAAGATAATATATTATGGATAGGCTAGATTGGTGCTGAGATAATTGCCTATCTTGCTCCGGCGACACTCGTCGATTTACAAACTCAATAAAAAAATTTAAAAAATAAATATATTGGATGCGGATTTTCAAGACTTGAAGTATCTAACTATTAAACTGTTTGTATGTTTGTTTTGCTTTACGGCATATCAACCTCAGTGGGTCATTTAATGCCGATAAAGTTTTGAAATAAATCAATTCTTAATGGATAATACAATTTTTTTATTAATACATTTTTCTATTTAACCCATAGATGGGACCCTAACAGGTACTACCACTCCGGGTCAGAGTGGACCAGGGAGCAATGGTGATGAAGGGGTGCTCCACATTCCCCAAACCTCCAAAACTGGAACCTCATCATCAGATAGAGTTTAAGGTCATTCCCAGGACATGTATACCCGCAACCACCACCTTCTAGCAGCCATATGATAAAAAGGGGTTGGGGTTTGCCATAAGGGCAATAGGGTTGGGAAAATCATATAGGTGCTAGGACCGATTGATCGGATGGGGGCCTCTCTGACCGCCCGTCTAGCCCAAGATAGGGCCAAAGTGGAGTATTGCATGTCATTATTAAACTGTATTCTTTCCTTATATTGTTTCTTTCTTAACTAAACCCCCACCTTTTTCTTTATTTCTTTCTTTCATCTTTCTTTTTTTCTTTCTTTCTTTCTTTCTCTCTTTCGTTCGTTCTTTCGTTTCTCATTCTTATAGTTCATTTTTCCTTCTCTAAAACCTTTGCGTCCATCTATTTTTCCTCATTTACCTTTTTCTGTTCCTTCCTACTTTGTTTCTTTCTATTTATTTCTTCCTTACTTCTTTACTTCCTTACTTTCATCCATTCATTTATTCATTCGTTCTTTCTTTCTTTATTTTAAACTTGTCTTCCGCTTTTTAAAAACATTTTTCGTCTTTCTTTTCAAAAAATACTTTTTATCTTTTTCTTCCTTTTATTTTTTCTCCTTACCATTTACTTTAATGTCCTACTTTATTCATTATTTATTCATTCCTTTAATTTCCTTCCGTCCCCTTTTACTTCCTTCTATTTATTCATTTATTTTGTTATTTCTTTCATTCAAACGTGCCTTCGTTCTTCTATATTCATTTTCCCCTTTCCTTATTTTAAAAAACTTCACGTTTATCCTTTGATTTCTCTTATTTTTCTTCCTTGATGTTTTAATTTTCCATCCTGTTTTATTTTCTTCCTTCCATCATGTCTTTTATTTTCTCCATTATTTATTTTTCTTTCATTCTTTCTTTCTTTTTTCTTTATCTTACCTTCATTCATTTTTCTTTCTTTTTTCTTTTTCTTACCTTCATTCATTCTTTCTTTCTTTTTTCTTTTTCTTACCTTCATTCATTTTTCTTTCTTTTTTCTTTTTCTTACCTTCATTCATTTTCTTTTTTTTTCTTTTTCTTTACCTTCATTCATTCTTTCTTTCTTTTTTTCTTTTTCTTACCTTCATTCATTCTTTCTTTCTTTTTTTTATTTTTCTTAGCTTCATTCATTCATTCTTTCTTTTGTCTTTTTCTTACCTTCATTCTTTCTTTCTTTTTTCTTTTTCTTACCTTCATTCATTCTTTCTTTCTTTTTTTTATTTTTCTTCTTCATTCATTCATTCTTTCTTTTTCTTTTTCTTACCTTCATTCTTTCTTTCTTTTTTTCTTTTTCTTCTTTATTCCTTTTTTTTTCTTTTTCTTTTTCTTACCTTCATTCATTCTTTATTTTCTTTTTCTGTTTTCTTACCTCCATTCATTCTTTCCTTCTGTTTTCTTTTTCTTACCTTCATTCTGTCTTTCTTTTTCTTTTTCTTACCTTTATTCTTTCTTTCTTTTTTTCTTTTAAATTCGTCTGCCGTTTTCCTTCATATGTTTATTTTTACAACATTTACCCTTATCTTTTCTTTTATCGTATATTTCCAACTGTATCTTTTATTTTTCTTAATAGTTTATTTCCCTCTTTGTCCTTTTTTCCCTACCTTCTTTCTTTCCTTCCATCCTTCTTTATTTCCTTTATCTTTTTTCTTTAGTTTTTTCCCTTTCAAACTTGTCTTCGTTTCACTTTCTTTATGTTATTGTTTCCTCCTTTAACATATTTACTTAAATCTTTTTTTCATTAGTATTTCATCCATTACTGTGTACTTTTCCTTCCTATTTTATTTCTTTTTTTTCCTTCGTTCCTTTTTGTTTTTCATACATCTTTCCCTCTTTTCTTCCTTCCATTTCTTCTTTCAATGTTTCTTTCTTTCAATCTTAGTTTTGTTCTTTTTTACTTTAACACATTTATCTTTATCTTTTTCTTTCATTTCTTTTCTTTCTTTTTCCATTTACTTCTTCTTCCAAATTAACTTTCTTCCTGTTACTTTTTTCGTTCCATCATTTCTTTTATTTTCCCCATTATCTATTTTTCTTTCATTTATTCTTTCTTTCTGTCTTTTTCTTTTTATTATCTTCATTCTTTCTTTCTTTTTTTTCTTTTTCTTACCTTCATTCTTTCTTTCATTCTTACCTTCATTCTTTCTTTCTTCTTCATTTCTTCCTCATTTCATTTTCATTTTTTTATTTCTTCTTTTTTTATCAAACTTATCTTCGTTTTTCTTTATTTTCTGTTTCTTTTTAAACATTCTTCTTTAAAACATTTACTTTTATTCTTTCTTCTCGCATTTCCCTCATTTACCGTTTACCTGTTCTTCCTTATTTGCCTCTTTTTCCTTTTCTTCTTTTCTAATGAAACTTATTTAACTCAGGCGTGTGCCGTTCAAGTTATGCTCGATAACTCCTTTAGTCCCAACAGATTATGGATCTACGAGTGGAACTGTGAGTGGATCTTGAATTGCATCTGAGCATAAACGGAAGCAAGTCTTTTATAATGGATTTCACTCTGTCATGCAGGGCTTACAACACATCCGGTAGATCCGCTACAGAGAGTCAAACCGTATCCAGAAAACAGGTGTCCTAGGTATGAGATTAACGGCGTCTGGTGGCAAGGCTCCAGTTCTTGTTTATGGAGAGTGTACTGGTAGGACATTCATTAACAAAATCTTCCACCACTGTCAGGATGACACGAGTTCCATTTTTATGCTGAGTATAACGGGTCTGAATTCAGAGTTTTTATTTTCCTACGATAGTTGTCTAGCCATGGTTAAACAACCCATTCTGTCCTCTTTACTCATAGCTTGGAGAAAAAGAGATAGATTGATGCATTTCCTAAGGACATTAAAGTAAAATGAAACTTTTTTCTAATTAAAAATGACCATGTACTTGAAACGATACAATGATGTAAAAAAAAGACGTAACACAAATTATTTTAGGTGGTACAGGAACGGATTAATGGTATTTTGGTAAATTTCAATGGAGAATATTGATTTAATATACGAGTAAATTGAGTTACGAGCGGTACGAATTAAACTCGTAAATCAAGGTACCACTCTTTATATATTAAATCTTACGAACAATAAGTATAACTTATATATTTATAAGTATATATTATATGTTAGGATTATTTTTAGTATATATTAAATATTACAAATATGTGAATATATGATAATGTGTTATATACATTAATTTCTTAAAAGATGACATATACTATGAAAAATATTTTACCATTTCATCATCTGTTATAACTAGTTATAACGCAAACTGCCACCAGAATCCAGGATATTATTTGTAAAACCAGATGTAGCTATACAGAAAATATGCAAGACCTGATAAAATAAAGTGTAATACAACAGAAATGTGACCCCACGTACACAACCTCTGTGAATTTGCAGAGACCAACAGGACTGTCCTTCATATGGTAAATTATGATTCACGTAATTTAACAAACAGCTGTAAAAATCAGTGAGAGTAAACATATATAGTGGAGCCACTGAGCAACAGTGAAAATAGGAATATTGCAACCACAAAACGACCTTTTCTTGAAGTAAAAGATATTAGTAATATATATTCCAAATGTATATGTGAAAACAAAGACGAAATTAGAAGTACAACACAAATAAATTAGATGATATTTAAATGTAACCTGATTTCAATGAAGGATACAAAATGATTGCTTTTCTTACCAATTA
>CM042140.1:99953559-99981059 GCA_023376005.1 Doryteuthis pealeii | reverse complement strand
TCTCTCTCTATATATATATATATGTAGAGAGAGAGAGAGAGAGAGAGAGAGAGAGAGAGAGAGAGAGAGAGAGAGAGAGAGTGAGAGACATCTTTCACAAACTCTTTCTTCCTTAAGTCTCTTTATTCTTTCATAGCATCATCTTCCATAAAATTCATTAAAATAGCCGTTCTACTTCCATCAGTCCATGTCGCCTACCCATCTCTCTTTACGTATATATATTATATATATATATTATATATATATTATATATATATAATATATATATTGTGTGTGTGTGTGGTTGTGTGTTGTGTGTGCGTATATATATATATATATATATATATATATATTATATATATATATATATATATATATAAAGGTTTTTCTTTCTTTAGGGATATTGTTCTTTCAACTATTTCCACACTTCTCCTTCAATCCAAGTCTTTTCTACTATCACTTTTTCTCTTCCCTCATATTTTCTTTATTTACGTCTATTTGATTTCAATAAATTATCGTCTTCTTCTTGTCTCTATCTCTGTGTCATAATCATGTAAGGTTTGGGAAACTGTTCTCTTAATTTTCCATCTTCTATCCCCCCCATATATATATATATATATATATATATATATATATATATATATATATATTGTCCTTTACTTCTGGCTTTTTCTTTTTCATTTTGTTACTATCTTCTTTAATGGACTTTTTTTCTTCCTCTGGCTTTATCTTTTGTTTTATTTCATTTTATTTTTGCTTTTTTATCCAGAAACTCCTGCCATGTCCCTTACGTATTACAATGAAAATTCCTTTTCTATTTTTTTACTTATTTTTCCTTTCTATTCTTTTTAGCAACATCACATAGACCTCCTCTCCTTTGTCTCGTTTATTTCCTGCTACAAAATCAGTGTGGTTATATCCAACTCCGAAGAGAAAATAACTAACGTTTCCTCGCTAGCCAAGGTCCTGAAAATAGTTTCCTTATGGGTGATCTCCGTCGAGGGAGAACTTCCTGCAACGCAAATATTTTATTCGGACAACCAATTTCGTCTATTAACTGGCGTGGCCGAAGGATTGAGAAATTTGACAGGGAAGCAAGTTTCTTTGTCTCCGCCATTTTGAATTTATCACTCGCGTCTCTGCCGTCTCAGTTGGCTTATATTGCTTTTACTTCATCCTTCAGGTCTTGAAAATGTATTTCGTTGCCGGACATTTTTTTTCTGTCGGTTATATTGCTTTATGGAGGCGCGTGGTCCAATGGTTAGAGTCGTAGGAAATGGACTCGTCGACTAGGAACTACAAGGTTCCAAATTCGATACCGGCCGTGCGTATAAGTAGCACAGGGATCTGTGCGGTAAAGGGAGGAGCTGATGGTAGGTGTGACTCTCTACCTCAGATTGTAAAATAATCTCCTTGGTCTAGCGCTAGTGAAAAGGTGGATAGACTCCTTCGCTATCTGGCTGATACCGACATTAGACCACCCCGACGAATTTACTTACTTTTACTTATATTTGTATCCATTAATTTGTTAAGTGCTTTTTTTCAATGCCTAATACTTCTATAAAATATGGAGGTACGTGGTGTAATGGTTAGAGTCGTAGGAAATGGACTCGTCGATCCGAGTTCAATTCCTGGACGGAGCTGTTTGCATTTCACATGATGGTAATACCTCGGGAAATGTATGAATCCAATTCTCCCTCCAGCTATGGGTAAAGTAGCAGGGCAGACTGGGCTCTTTAACCATGGCTAGGTAACCAGTCTTGGAGAAGGAAAACTATGAATTCAAACCTGTTAAACTCGGCTTAATAAATTGATCTTGTGTCGCATCCTGCTCGTGTGGAGGGGTTGGTAAATATATATATATATATATATATATATATATATATATATATATATATATATATTCTGGGGAATCTCCATAATACATTATATTCAGTCTTTCAATCCTTAAGATTTCATATAGAACTGAAAAGCAAACGTAGGAGATATTGCAACTAACCTGTATTAAAAACAAAATGAGAAAAAATCCTTTAAAATTCCAATCAAAAATTATTGGTAGTTTGTAATAGATCTATCTATCTATCTATCTATCTATCTATCTACCTATTTATTTATTTGTCAATCTTTCTTAATCGTAGTCTCTTTATATCTATCAATCAAAATGTCTTTGCATCCTTCTAACTCTCTTTATCAAATTCTTTTTGTATCTATTTAAAAAAAATCAAATCTCTTTACGAACGTCCCATTCTATATATCCGTCGATATAGGTGTTTTTAATTGTCTGTAAGGGCCGGTTTAGCTCAGTCGGTAGAGCGTCTGACTAGGAAACACAAGGTTCCGGGTTCGATACCGGTCCTAGCCAACTCAGCGTATGATTAGTACAGTGAAAAGGGGATAGACTCGCTCCTCTGTCTCTTAATGTCTTATCAAATTTATTATTTTATCTAAGTCTGTTTATATCTGTTATGACCTGTTCAAGGGTCAACATATAATAACTCAATACAGCGATAAAATGTACCACAAGGTTCGGGTTTCCATACTGACCCTCGACAACTCAGCGCATGAGTAGCTCAGCTTGGATCTTGGGACCTGTTGGGAGTTGTGGCGCACTACCTCATACTAGTCTAGCGCTAGTGAAAAGGGGGTAAACTCCCTCGTTATCCGGATGATACCGACAACAGGGCACTCCGCAAAATCTATCAAAATCTCTTTACGTCTGTCTAAATTTCTTATATGTCTTTTTACATCTTTTATTTTTCAGATAAGTCTCTTTATATCTAAGTCTCTGTACCTACGTCTCATTCTATATCTATCCATCTATTTATTCTCTTCTCTCTCTCTCTCTCTCTCTCTCTCTCTCTCTCTCTCTCTCTCTCTCTCTCTCTCTCTTTCTTTCTTTATATATATAGGTAGACCTCGTAAAAAATATTCCCCTAATATAATTTAGGAAAAAACTCGTTCAGACATATTTTCATAAAAAAGTAAGTAATTATAGACATCTTCGAGAAAATCGGACCATTAATTGATCTTTCATAGAATTTTTAATAAAGCCTCTAGTCATAACTTGTTTTTGGCTACGTTCAATTTCAATAGATTTAACGGTGCAAAAAATTAAACATTATTATTCATTCATAATTTTCATTATTTCCGTAAGCTGATTTTTTTTTAAATCATCAGGAGTTTGTTTAATGTTTCTTCATTTGAATGGACACAAATTCTTATGCAAGTTTCATTGTGTTAAATATAGGGGGTGGGTAAATTTCACAGGGAAAAATGGTGGTGCCTAATGGAGGGAGATAAGTTGGATTTCTTCCTTTCGCAAGAGTATTAGCGCAATGTGAAATGCAAACAGCCTCGTCCAGAATTTGAACCCGTCTCATCACTTCCATTCTCTACGCCGATTACCATTAAACTATGCCCATTCCTATATATGAGACTACTTATATATAAAAGTACCTCCCTATATATGAAACTATCTACTTTCTTTAGATGTACTACCAAATATAAGCACCCTCCGGGTGCAAGTATTTAATTTTTAATGTAATGATATATATTAAATTAGAAAGACTAATGAAACTAAATAAGAATGCAGATAAAATGATTTAAAACAGAGGGGTTATAATCCAAAAATAGAACAACTTTAAAACTAATTATTCCATCAATTTCCACCACTCCCGTCTTTCAATGCAAATTTTCCTAAGTTATTTAGTTAAATTAGGAACTAAATAATAAAATTACAGTTATTTTTCTTGTTAATGGATTTCTTTTAAGATTTATCTCCGAGATTTTGACTCATATTCATTAAGATAAAGCCAAACAATTAGAAATCAATAATAATAAGTACATATTTATTTAAATCCAATTTTTAATATCAATATGCAAATTAGCCTTCCCGTTCACATTGTAAACTGATATTTTCTTGTTTATACATATAATTGCATGTTATTAGTATGTATCAACAGTATTGATAATGTAAAACAATTTTATTAATAATTGAAGTTTATATAGAAATAAAATCATTGAGAATTTGACGTGAATAACAAAGGGGATTATGACTTGAGTAGTGATATATTTTCGGTAACAGACAGAAAAACACACCATCTCCATTATAATAAGAAGATGTAAATCGAACTCGACTCGCTGTACAGTAGTTGAAATCTATCGTTTTTACGTCGGCGTCAAACAGTAAAAAGTCAAGAGAAAAAGTGATGCGTTTTCAAAATTTCAAATCGTCAGGATAAAATCATGAAAGAGAAAATGAACATGAATAATTATATCGAGAGTCAATGTCTACTTTTACGTCCCTTTTACGTCCCCTGGTAAAAGCCATACTCACGCATTACGTGCACTCATTTGGTCATGAGATTCATGTTGTGATTTAGCCACGCAGTATGGGGCATGATAATTCTTAATGTGTCGTCATTTAGTCACGTGATTGTTAACGAATATGACAGACGTCGTATTTGATCACACCATATATAACCGTCAGTGGTGCCACGTTCTATTTACGCTGTTCAGGTTAGTCTGTTTCCGAGCAATACTACTACTACTACTAATAATAATAATAATCGTATTATTATAATGGAGATTGTGTGTGTTTCTGTCTGTAACCGTAACTATGGTAATACTCAGGTCCCAGTTCCCTTTGTTATTTACGTCACATTCTCAATGATTTTATTTTTTATTTAAACCTCAATTATTAATAAAATTGTTTTACATTATTAATACTGTTGACCTTATCTAAATACTAATTACATTCAATTGTATTTATATATACAGCAAAATAGCAGTTTACAGTGTGAACGGGAAGGCTTATTTGCATATTGATTTAAAAAAATGATTTTAATAAATATGTGCTTTATTGATTTCTAATTGTTTGGTTTTGTCTCAATGAATATGAGCAAACATCTCGGGGATACATCTTTAAAGATATCCATTAACTCGAAGAAATGAGTGTAACTTTATTATTTAGTTCCTAATTTAACTAAATAGGAGACCGGACCTAGTACCGATTGACAAGAAAAAGAGAACCTGTCATCTCGTGGATTTTGCCGTCCCGGCCGACCACCGAGAAAATGAAAGAAAGCGAAAAGATTGGCAAATACTTACACCTTGCCAAATAACTGAGGAAACTGTGGAACATGAAGGTGAAGGAAGTACCAATCGTAATTGCCCTTGAAATGATCCCCAAAGCTCTGGAAAATAATTTGGGTGAACTGGAAATCAGAAGTACTGAGACCATCCAAACTACAGCACTGTTGAGATAGGCTAGAATACTCAGAAGAGTCCTGGAGACCTGAGGAGACTTGCTGTCACTCAGCTTCCAGTGAAGCACCAGCTACCACAACCCCTACCACCAACTCACACAACCCCTCGCTTACACCATATAGAAGCACCTTAAACACCAAATGTACCGAGTAATATAAACAGAAGAAATTACCTTATGGCCAAAACCAGAGAAAAAAATCCACTAACAAATAAAACCTAATCCGGAGAAATATATTTCATTTGTTCATTTTCTTATTTGTATAGCTGTCGGAAGAAGACTGAAGTTATTGAAGATGACTATTTTGGCTGGATTAAATTTATAACTGCAATGACTGATATATAATCATTTTCACATAAATGTTGCTCTTAATATCATTATCACATTATCAAACATCGTGCTCTTTAAGTGGACCACCAAGTTTTTAATTGGTCGAAGTTATTGAAGATGACTATTTTGGCTGGATTAAATTTATAACTGCAATGACCGATATATAAGCTTTTTCACATAAATGTTGCTCTTAATATCATTATCAAATTATCAAACATTATGCTCTTTAAGTGGACCACCAAGTTTTAATAGGTCGATTTTTAAACAAATGAACAAAATGACACCAATGAATATATAAACCTGTAAGAAATAACTATAATAAAAACAAAAATAGAATAAAAGCAGCAATGAAACAAGTATAACATTAATAAGTATTAATAAAAAAAATAAAAAAAAAAACAAATAAAGATAAATATATAAATGACAAAAACGTAAACAGAAAAGGGCAGACCAGAATGTCCCCCAATAAAGTCCCACAGAATGCCAATATGCCCAGTATGCCACAGAACCATACGACAAATCTCCCCCCCCACAACCACTGCTGCTTGGCTTGAAAGTCACATAGGCGAGAAATTATGTTACTAAGTGCCGTTGACTTCATGTCCACGCTACTCTAACACACACACACACATACACACACACACGTATATATATATATATATATATATATATATATATATATTATAAATGAAGGGTAGAATATTTATAATAATTATGAGAGTATTAAATTAAAGTGGGTTATGTAAAGAAAAGTAGAACAATAAATCATTGTTTTCTAACAATGAAGTTGAAGTGAGTTTCTGCGTAGGAATACATGATTATAGAGAGGCGACCTCTTTTACGCGTTACCCCACGAGTGCTTTAACGTTGAAAGTATTTATTCAGCGTAAGGATAAATGCCAGTGGGTTTAATACAAAGAATAAATCACAAAATACGTGGTATAAAAGAAAGAAAGAAAAAAAGGATAAGGGTTGAGGACAGAAAGCTTTGTCAAAAGGTAAAATATACAATCAAAACCAAAGAGAAAGGAAAAATAAATTTATAAATAGAGCGACACAGCAGGAAAAATATCTGCATAGCAAAAAAATATCCTGACCTAAGAACAAGGCGAGAATCACCAGAGAATAATAATGATAAAAATCGCACGAGGAAATAAATATTTTGAAAAAAAAAACATAGTAAAGAATAACAAAAACAAACAAGGAAAAAGACAAACCAATAACAATGGAATTCAAACACAGTTTTTCATGCAACCATATTCAGAGAGAGAATCTATCTATCTATCTATCTATTCATGCATGTATGTGTGTGTGTGTGTGTGTGTGTGTGTGTGTGTGTGTGTGTGTGTGTGTTAAATAAATACAATATGCAATAGAGCTTTACAACAAGACACGAACGTTACTTTCTAAAAAATATAATACTCTAGAATATATACGTGTCAAATGTATTCGGAAATTCAGATATGGGTATTATGATAGATATCTAACTACTAAGTCACACACACACACACACACACACACACACACACACACACAGATACAGACACACACAGATACAGACACACACACTTACACATACTCACAAATTTACAGGGTGTCCACAAAGTCTGGGTATATGGAGATTTCACTATTGTATTTATTTATGTTATTTTTCCGAGAAAACAGATATGGTAATTTAACAGTAAATAAAATCATAACATAAACAATTAAATATAAGAAATAATAATTTTTCTTTTTTACTTTTGTTTAAATTAGATAAAAAATACTTTTCTAAATTCATTTATGTTATTTTTTCTACCCAGATCAAATGATGGCTCTCTCTTCTCTTAAGAAGAAAGAATCGAGTTATTACTCTTAAGTGGACGAGAGGGATGGTCTTACACAAAAATTGAAAATATTATTTATTAACATTACAATTAAATAAAATTGTTTTTTTCAAGTATGTGTTAATCTCCATCTAACCAGACTTTGTGGGCACATATATATAGGGAGTGAGATAGATAGATAGAGATAGAGATATATATATATATATATATATATATAGATAGAGAGAGAGAGAGAGAGAGGGGAGAGAAATAGAGAGAAGACAGGAGACAGAGAGACAGAAAGAAAACAGAGATAGAATAAAATAGAGAGTGAGAAAGAGACAGACTGAGAACAGTGATTTGATAAATACTAAAACCTTCTTGGAATGGGGGAAAAACGAATTTACAATTCAAGGTTTAGAATATCAAGGGCTCACAGTGGGCTTGGGCGCACTGGTGCGCCCCAGAGCTTTTTCAGTGCACTCCGTAGTATTCCTGAAAAATCTATCCAGATATGAAAAGCAAATGTATATTAAGATACTATATTATACCATTTCTTTACGAACACTTTGCTTGTTTCGTTGCGACATTATTATGATAGTTATAAGTTACTTTTCTTGCTAGTAAATTTTCCACCTTATATTTATGTAGACTGGGATTTTCAACCCTCCAACAATTGAGTGTAAAATGAGAGGAACTCTTCAATGGATTGATGAGGAAATGAGAGTTTGTCTCTCAAACATAAGACCAAACATTGAAGAAATCACAAGGACTCATCAAGCTCAGCTTTCTCATTAACACAGGAATGAATAACTTCATAGAGGTATGTTAAGTTTGCTTTTGTTAAATGTGTTATTTTTTAATATATTTAGCACTTAACTTAATAACATATTAGTCCTATTTTGTATACAGTGCGCTATCAAGTATCTGTAATAGTGTAAGTGCGACCAGACTGTATAAAGTTTGAGAACCACTGGTTTAGAGGCAGCGTTTACCAATTATTGGTTCTTGTGAAACAAGGCTGGCTTTCACGGCCCCCTGGCTATTTTAATGGATTAATTAGCAATATATTTCAGTATTAAAATATATTTCAGTGTAACAATATCTAACCATCAGAAATGACTGGCCCGGTAACGCTTTTAATCATAACTTCCTATCTGTATACCTGAAAGACATATATATACATAACGAACAGTGGACCTGCGCATATCTCCTTCCGGTAAAAGATTGTATAAATTTCGGTCAGGCACAGATCCATTCATCGATGCTTCGGATTAGACTGCTGCCGCTACGACTTCCGTCCAGCCGATGGCATCCACGTAAGTAGAGGGCACGCCTTCAAACATTTTTTCAACAAAATATTTTTTTCACACAAAACCTGACGAGTACCTCAACTGTTATTGTCTTTATTTTTTGGTTTTTAATTCAAAAGTGTGTAGAATTAAGCGACTTAAGGGCCGGTTTAGCTCAGTCAGTAGAGCACTGGACTAGGTAATCGCAAGATTCTTGGTTCGATACCGGCACTTGTCAACTCAGCGTATGAGTAGCACAGGCATCTATGCGGTAAAGTGAGGAGCTGATGGTAGGTGTGGCGCTCCACCCCAGATGAGAAAACAATATCCTTGGTCAAGCGCTAGTGAAAAGGGGATAGACCCCCTCGCTGTTTGGCTGATACCGACATTAGGCCACCCCGACCACTTACTTTTTTATATGGTACAGGTGAGATAGAGGCCAAGTGGCCGTACAGCTACTTCCTTGTGATGTGTTGTTTCAATGACTTGTTCAATATCACACGCAGCATTCGTGTGCAGCTCCCATCTAGCTTATTCTCCAGGCGCCTCGTTAGGGTCCAAGTGGTTCAGCCATACAGCAGTACTGACACAACCACAGCTTGGAAGAATTGTCTTTTTTCTCACTAATCATCCGAGTGAGACGATCAAGACAAGCTGGACACTGCTGGTGAAGCAAGGACGAACTCATAAGCGACATTTTCCGGTGAAAACCAGTACATAGACATGATAAGGTTGGCGAGAGATTGCCATGGATATCCGTGCTAATTGCGCGACATGATGATGATGATGATGATGATGATGATGATATGATGATGATGATGATGAGGAGGAGGAAGATGAGGAAGATATTGGTGCAGTGATAATATTGAGATATCCGTGCTAATTGCGTGGTATGATGATGATGATGAAGATGAGGAAGATGAGGAAGATGAGGAAGATATTTGTGCAGTAATAATATTGAGATGTCCGTGCTAATGGTGCGACATGATGATCATGATGATGATGATAATGATGAGGATGATGATGATGATGAGGAGGAGGAGGAGGAGAGGAGGAAGATGAGGAAGATATTGGTACTGTGATAATATTGAGATGTCCGTGTTAATTGTGCGACATGATGATCATGATGATGATAATGATGAGGATGATGATGATGAGGAGGAAGAGGAGGAAGATGAGGAAGATATTGGTGCAGTGATAATATTGAGAGGTCGAGGCTGATCTGTAAATGGTTGGGTGTTTGGTTGGATTTTCCGGTAATTCAATACTTTTGGGTCTATTTCATGCCAAAGACGTTTTGTTTTTTCATTCTTGATTAGTATTCATTTTTTTTAAACTGGGTTTTTAAACATACTTTTAAACGCATTTTTTTATTTAACCCATAGATGGGACCCTAAATGGGTCAGAGTGTACCTGGGAGTAATGGCGACGAATTGGGTTCTCCACACTTCCAAGAGTTCCAGAAATTGAAATTTACCCATAGATGCAGTTTAACACAATACGCAGGACACTAAGACCATCAGCCAACACCTTATAGATCATCAAAGGGTATGAAAATAATGTTTTTGGGCAAGCCTTTCGAAGTTGTTATAAAATTCCAGTATAGGGTGAGACGTTGGTATCAATAGAATATTTCAGTATCTCCGGGGCGGAAAGGGGTCATCGGTTTCGTTAAGTAGTGTGTGTGTATTTTCAGTTAGAATTTTCGGTAGGTAGAGGGGGGCATGAATGTGTTTTAAGATGTTGATTAATGGAGCTGGAATCTGATAAGTGTAGGGTTAATCTACGTGATAATGTAGTCGTCGTGTGGCCATACGACACTACATAGAGAAAAAAAACAAACAAAAACTTCAAATAATTGAAGCTTTAAATATAAAACAAAAAAAACCTAGCCTAAACAAAATAAACTTTGAAGTAAGTCAAACATATCCTAAAATGCTTATAATTTTCTGCCTACATTACTTCCATTATTCCCCCTCCCCTAATCACAACCTGTGTCCCCCTCCAAAAAAAATCACCACTGGTTTGTTCAAACTACTATCATTCCAAAAAACTCCCACTACCAATTGATATTACCTCCCACTAATTCCTTGCTACTACTCGTTCTCGTTAAAAATGAGACATGAAAACTATTCCATCGTTTCCCACCTGAGGATGGCAAAGTGTATTGCCGAAAGCGCTAGTGTTGAAACCTTCTGTGGACTGTTATACCAGTACCACCCTGACACCAGAAGAATGGCCCGAAGATTGGAACGGATCAATGAAAGACTTGTCAGACAGGAATTGTCGATTCAATTCAACAAAACTTGTTTATATACATATATATATATATATATATATATATATATATATATATTATATATATATATATATATATATATGGTCTTAGTGATGCTTTAAGAAACAAAGAATATGCTTACGTATGCCAAGCATACGTTATTATGAAGTAATAAAAACATTCTGGATACGCTATTACAATAGCGACACATGCCAATCTGACTTGCTACTCTGACTTAATTTTTTTGCTCCCCCCTCTCTCTATGCGTGTCTATGTGTGTGTGTGTGTGTGTGTGTGTGTGTGTCAGTCTACCTCTTTATATATATATTTATGTGTGTGTGTTTGTTATATATAATTTATTGATATGAATAATATAGTTTGGTGTATTTAGCAATCAATAGTCTCAATTTCGGTGTTATATATATATATATATATATATATATATATATATATATATATATATATATATAGAGAGAGAGAGAGAGAGAGAGAGAGAGAGAGAGAGAGCGAAATGGAGAAAAATTATAAAATAATTATCTATGTTAAAATGGATTCATTGTGTTTTGCGTTTTAGAATGTTAGTCCTCAATATTCTTAAAGATTATTCTAAAGTCTTAAGAAATATGGCCCTCTTTCTCACTTTATATTTCAATATCTATATCTCTCTATCTCTCTATCTACTCTCTCTCTCTCTTCTCTCTCTCCTCTCTCTCTCTCTCTCTCTCTCTATATATATATATATATATATATATATATATATATATATATATATATATATATGAATGAGAAGTTGGATTTGAAGATGAAAACAGCGATTATGAAGGTATTAGACAAATGGCAGGCGCTATCAGGCCTAATAAATTTGTTCCAAGCTTTTGGCCCTTGCTCCTGACGCTCAATATGCCGCCTGTCCTAATTTAGTAGAGTTAAATTCGGCTGGACACATAAGGTTGGATTAAAAGGTCCCATAAATTCTCATTTATTCCTCCAAGTAATCGTCCGATTCTTCTGTTGTGATTGCAAAGTAATAGAATAAAAAACAACAACAACAACAAAAAATCATTTAGACAAACGCGTGAGAAAGGGGAAACAAAAAGAAAGGAAAGACAGAATTGCAGTAAAAAAATGCAAATAAATGAGAGAAAACAAAAACGACTATAAATAAGCGATGTCTTCCTGTGAGGAATAAATCGTTGTTTTTTGTTTCTTGTTTTATTTCTTTTCTGTTCCATTGTCTTCGTGTTAAAAGATGTTTCGCTTTTGCATTTGTTAGTTCGAAAGACTTATCTCTCTTTTTCTATCAAACCTTTTTTTTTTAGTTTCCTACTTTCTTTCTTTCTTCATCTTTCTTTCTTTCTTTCTTTCTTTCTTTCTCTTCTCTTCTTTTATCGATTTTTTAAATTTCTTTTATGCCAGGCTCTTTTTGTTATTGTTTTCTTTTCTTTTGTCTTTGTTTTGTCTTTATCTCATTTATATATATTATTCATTGTCTTTTCTTTTCACTTTCTTTCTTTTTTGTTTCCTCTTTGTTTGTTTGAACTTTGTTTATTTGATGTTTTCTTTTTTTTTTCTTCTTTTTTTTTGTCTTTCTTTTCTTTTTTCTTTTTTTTTTTTTTTTTCTTTTTCTTTTTTCTTTTTTTTACCTTTTTTTGTCTTTCCGTCATTTTTGTACATTTCTTTCATTGCCTTTCTTTTATCTTTCTCCTCTTTTCCTCATTCTTTCTTTGTCTCTTTTTTCTTTCTTTTCTCTTATTTTCTTTCTTTTGTTATTTTTTTCTCCCTTCTATGCTTTTCCTTCTTTTTCTTTCTTTTTTTTTTCATTTTCCTTTTATTTCTTGCTTTATAACAATACATCCTTCTTTCTTTCTAACGTTTTTTTCACATGTCTTTGTTTTCTTTTTTCTTTTTACTTTCTATTCTTTTGTTATTTTGTGTGACATATTCATTTACTTCTTTATTTCTTTTTTATGTTTCTTTTTGTCGTTTGTTTGTTTCTTTCTAAACGTGTGCCCCGTCCTTTCTTTATTTCTTTATTTTTCCGTCTATCTTTCTACCTTCCTTTCTTTTTCTTTTTGTTAACTTTTTTTTTCTTTCTTTCATAATCTCCACAAGATTTTTATTTTCTACCAAATTCAGATCCACATATTTAAATATCTTTTTTCTCCCAATCATGAATTGATTAATTAATTCATTCATTAATTCGTTAATAATTCATTTATATAATTTCTTAACTGTGTATTTATTTCATTGTAAACTTCGTCCTCACATTTTTTTATTTATGTTTTTATTCCACCAAACCTAATAGTTCTATTGTGGCCTTTTCTTCTTTTTCTTCCTTTCATTCTGTCTTTCTTTCTTCCTGTCTTTTTTTTGTAAAATTCTCTGTCCCTCATTTGTCTTCATAATTGTCATCAATTTGGTCTCTCTTTTCTTTTTGTAAGTGATTATCCTCATTTATTTCCTTGGGGAATTTTCCTTCTGGATTTCATTCATTCTGTACCTGCAAATCTCTTACAACTGCATTGCTTCCTTCGTTTTTGTTCTTTAATCAATTCCTTATTTCTTTTTTATTTATCTATTTTAGAACCTCCTTCACTGATGTATTTCACTCTTCATTGTTTTCTTTTAATTTTAATCCTGTTCTTTTTCTTTTCTTACTTCCTATATTTTGCTCTTTTTTATACATCTATTTCCAGCTTCAATATATTTCTTAACCGTTTTTTTATCCAATATGTTTTAATTTATTTCATGTCCTTTCCTATACTATACAGTTTTTACTGTACAACTTTCTTTCTTTTTGTGTATATGACATTCAATTTTCCTATCTTTCTTAGTTTCCTAACCTGTTGACCTTTGTCTCTTTTCTTATTTCATTAGAATATTTTCATTCCTTTTTACATCTTTCTTCTGGGGATTGTCCCTCGCGGCCTAGTGGTTAACGTCATAGAATGCAACTTTGTAGGAAGTGAGTTCAAATTATCGGACTAATTCCCGAGGAAATGGTACAAAGACACTGATTATTAAATGGGACCACTACTGTTTTTCTACAAGGATGATTTTGGCAGTAAAAGACCCAGGAATTTTTATATGCAATTAAAAAAAGAAAAAAAGCAAACCCTTTATTCATTTTCTTTTACAGTTTTCTTTCTTTCTTCTAACTTCTTTCCATCTATCTTTGTAACATACCTTTTTTAAAGCGAGCTTAGCATAACGGTTATCTGCGTTGGAAATGGTATCAGCGACTGGATTTCAATCCTGGACGATGCCTTTTCCGTTTCAGCTCACGCTAATGTCACTCGAAAAGGCATCACTTCATCACAAGCTATAGAGAAATAGAAGGCAGACTGTTTTCTTTAACCTTGGGGGAGGCAACCAGTCTAGAAGAATGAAAGCTCTGAATTCTAAACCATTTTACATCGCTTAAATATTGACCTTGTGCCACATCCTACCCGTGGCGGATGATTGGTAAATACATATTTTTCACGTCTGTCTCTCCATTTCTTTTGATTCTTTTTCGTTTCTTTCATAAGTAATCATATTTTGGTAATCCTTAACTTGTTCCTCGTAAATTCCTTCCATTTAATAAACTGAACCCTCATTTTATGTCCGTGTTTTAGCAATAAATATTTTATTTTTCTTGCACCCGTTATTTTACAATACTAAATACATTTTCTTTATTCTTTCTTCTTTAACAAATAAAGAAAATATATTTAGTATTGTAAAATAACGGGTGCAAGAAAAATAAAACATTTATTGCAAAAACACGGACATAATATGAGGGTTCAGTTTATTTAATGGTGGGAATTTACGAGGAACAAGTTAGGGATTACCCATATTTTCTTACTTTCTTCATTTTCTTCTCCCGTATTTCTATTTTGTCTCTTTTACCATCTGTTTTGTGTTTGGTTTCTTTTCTACATTGTTTCACAGTTTCTGCCTTTTTCTTTCTACAAAAACATTTTGTAGATATTTTGTTTCCCTTTAATACTTGCTTTCAATCCAATTCTCATATATTTTTTTAATTTGTTACTGTCATCTTTCTCTCTATCATTTGATCGTTTTGGGGGCTTTTGCTCTCACTCTCCCCAACTTGATATGTAATCCCAGTTTATATGTTATATTTATTCTCAGGATTTTAACTCCATTTACTCTCTTTCTTTTCTAATCTCCCTCCCTCCCCCTGTCTCCCCCCTTTTTTTCAAATTGTCCTTTCTCATAATCTCGTTTCTTTTTTGCCTACCTATTTTACTTACGTTCTGAAGACTTACATCAGTTTTAGTAATGTTTTTTTTAAATCCTTTTTTACATGTAAACAGAAAATCTGCAATTGACAATATTAGTCTTGCGGTTTCTATACTTTTACGCCACACACGCATGCATCTGCACATGCGCTTATCAAGCAAACAAACAAACTGAGACGCACACACACACAAATACACACTCACACAACCATATGAATGTTCTACACTTTCTTATGAACAGGCATATAGATATAAAAATAGAGAGATAGATAAATACAAGGTGTGTCAAAAACGTATCGAGATCTTTTTGTACTTTTTGATACACCGTGTATTTTGTAAAAAAAAATAACGTTTAATTCATTCTTCATTTCTATCTTGGTAAATACAGCTTTAAACTTGGTACTTTTTTGACACACCTTGTAGTCCGAAAAAAAATGAAGAAAAATAAGAACCAAAGGCACTGTCTCCTGGGAGACAGAAGGCACTGTCCCCTGGGAGACAGAAGCAGTTAGAGAAAAGCGAAGTGACATTAAAGAAACACCCCTACGTAATAAAACGAACCCGACTAACCCTGATATACAAAACCTCAAGAAAGTTCAGCTAGATCAAACTAAAAAATGCAAAATGAACAGATATTACACTTCCAATTGCAAATGAATAAAATCAGACATTCGGTAGAAGACAGACAGTCGCGTTTAGTATGGTAAACTGTAAATGAAATTAGTGGTAGGAAAATTAAGTCTAGATCAAAGTTAAGGCAACCAGCCAAAAATATAGGCTTCAGAAGTGGAAAGATCACTTCCAGAAACTATTGGGGCCCCCTAAATTCATGTAAAATAATACATCCACAAAGTACATTTACAAAAATACACCTGTCCTTGCATCCTTCCTTGTATTCTTTTAGCAGTCTATCGCAGATAACTAGACTGCTGGACATATAAGGTGTGCCGAGTTCCACCACTTACACTTATAGACTCTGCGTGGGCGCCTTGATTAAAGTCAGCCAATCAACAACTTGAATACCTGTTTAGTTAACTATTTAATCGCCGATCTTGAAAGCCGTCCATTTGCACATATTCGACACGGACGAACGGATCTGCAACCAAGGTCCATACTGACTCGAAGGATTCTACCCAACACTGAGAACCACAGAGGAGCAACCAAAGGATTCTACCAACACTAAGGAACAACCAAGGATTCTTCACCAAAAGATTAATAATAGATAACCAACTAGACATCAGGCTCAGGGAGTTTACGGAGGTGTAAATCAACGAAGTCCTAAGAAAACTAAAAAAAGTAGAAAGCAGCTGTTCTCGACGAAATACCTCTTGAGGTATGGAAGAAGAGGAAATTTGACGACATACTGCTTAAGCTATACAACGTAGTATATAAACAATATATAAAAGAAACATGGACGGACGGCTGTATCATTCCCATTCCTCAATAATCGGTGACGCTGGAATTGCTAAGAACTACAGAGGCATAACTTACTGCTACAGTTGCTAAAATATATAATACCCTTATTCTTAATTTCACCCGACCCGAAATAGAGAAAATCCTTAGGAAAAACCAAAACGGATTCCGCAGAAAGCGATTCACAACTTTTCTAATCCTGACTATCCGTCGAATGGTAGAAGGGGTTCGGGCAACGAAATTTGAGGCCACGCTGCTTTTTGTACATTTCTACATAAACAGGTAAAAAGGAGCTCATACTATTAGCATAAGACCTCACCAAACAAGTAGTTACCGCTATAATGATATTCCACAAAGACACTGACGCAATGGTAGGATCACTTGGTGACAATGCTGACGACAAAGACTTCTTTGACAGAGACACGGCAGTCCTACAAGGAGGTACGTTAGCACCATATATATTTATAATATACCAAGACTATGTACTTCGAACATCATTAGATCCCATCAAGTGAAAGGCCTCACACTTGAACAGCCAAGAATCATGAAATAACTCGTAGAAACTATTACGAACGCTCAGCATCTGGCACTTCTTGTAAATAAGCCTGCACAGGCTGAATCCCTGCTACATCACATGGAGATATCAGCTTCTATGCGAACACCGATAAAACTGAGTTCGTGTGTTTAAAAAAGGACGGGGGCACCTCTACATTCTACGGTAAACCTCTAAAGCCAGTAGAACAATTCACATAACTAGGTAGTAATATCTCATCCACAGAAAACGATGTTAATGCATGTATAGGGAAGGCAAGGTCTGCAGTAAATATATATCAGTCATATGGAAATCCGATCTCAGTGTCAAGTTAAATCGAAAATCATTCCAAGCCGTAGTTGTATCAGTGTTACTGTATGCTGCACAACCTGGACCCTAATGAAACGCATAGAAAATAAGCGGACCGCTGCCCAAGAAGGCTGCGTGCGATCTTAAACAAATCGTGAAACAGCAACCCACAAGAAAGCAGCTGCACGGTGAGAGTGAGACATGAGACATGCTAGACACACCTGGAGAAGCAAGCACGAACTCAGAAGCGACGTTTTCCAGTGGAAACTAGCACATAGGCATGCTAGTTCCATCCGCCCAGGAAAATATTACATTGAACAGCTCTGTGCAGATACTGTATACTGCGTAGAGGACCTACCGGGGCAAGAAATGATCAGGACAGTTTGCAAGAGCTTGTCATGGATATGCGTGCTGACATCCCGACATGATATCTATCTATCTATCTATATATATATATATATATATATATATATATATATATATATATATATATATATATATATATATGAAGAAAATGGAAGTGAATCCGACAGATAGAAAGATAGATATAGATATGCTGGATGGCAGCACGTATATCCATAGAAAGGCTCTCGCAAACTGTCCTGATCATTTCTTGTCCCGATATATATATATATATATATATATATATATATATATATATATATATATATATATATATATGGGGAGAGAATTGCAGAGGAAATTCATCCATATGAATGTTTTGAAAATATATTTGTTCGTCATATTTTATTATACTTTTTAAAGCCTGTCGATAATATATATATATATATATATATATATATATATATATATATATATATATATATATATATATATATATAATTGCTTTGACAACTTTCCCGATGATTGTGTCTGTATGTCCCTTTCCTACCCGATCACCACAACACCTTTGGCCTTATCGCCCTTGGCCTAAAGGAAAGAAGAACAACAAAAAAGAAGCTACTTGCTTTTAGCCGACCTGTTCTTTCTACGTATCAGTCGCGTCCTTCCTCTTTTTACTACTCCTAACCCATCACTGTAGACCCACACTTTTCTCCGTCGATCGTGATGTCATGACATGCGTACTTGCCTCGCGAGATTAATACGGTATTTCCTTTACGTGACTTGCTCTTCGCCGACGGAGACCAATTGGCAAATTGATTTGGGTCCGGGGACGGTAAAAATACAGAGTTGGTAATCAAGACGAAAGTGGACAATGGAGAGAAGGATATAAGGGAGATAATCCTGTTGGGAATCGCACAAATCAATGCTGCACTGTTTATCTCTATTACCTTTTCTTTTAAGTAATTTTTTTGTCTGCTGTTTTATTTTCTATTTATTTCTTTTTTTATTTTATTTTTGGTAATTTTGTCTTTTTTCTTTTCCTGTTTCGTATTACACATTCCACGGTTTTGTAGATACCTTTCTTCTTTTTTTTTGGCTACTTTATGTTACTGTTTGTGTTTTTCTTTGTATTTTGTAGTATTCCATCCACCGCTTTCTGTCCTTTCGATTTTAAGTAATGTTTTTTATCATTACCTTTTTTTTTTCGTTTTGTTCCTTTGCTGGTTGGTTTATTATTTTGGTTTCTATTCCAATGGCGTACACTCTATCCACTCTTCGGAACAACGTTAAAATCAATATAATTGGTTAAAATAGTCAGTCGCAACTACACACACGAACTGTGTTTTTAACCTGAATCGCCTCGACACGGGGGAAATGTTTTCCAATTCTTTATTATTTGTCACGAATTCACGTTTTCTACCCTTTGCCAATATCATTTGTTATGGCGACATCTAAGCAAATATATTCATCTACTAACATCAACTGAAGGTCCCCGCGTAATACCTCAGTTAGTGTCTATGCCTGACCCTTAATAAAAGAAAGTCTAACTCGGGTCCAATCTTTGAATGTAACTACGTTACCAAAATACAACTTAAATGATGAAAATGCTAATATAGATGGATCACACACACACACACACACATCTTCTTATTATAATGGAGATTGTGGGTTTGTCTGTCTGTAACCAAAACTATATTACTATACAAATCACAATTCCATTTGTTATTTATGTCACATTCTCCATGATTTGATTTTTATTTAAACCTCAATTATTAATAAAATTGTTTTACATTATTAATGTTGTTGACCATATCTACATACTAATAACATGCAATTGTATTTATATATACAACAAAATAGCGCTTTACAGAGTGAATGGGAAGGCTAATTTGCATATTGATATTAGAAATTTGATTTTAATAAATATATGCTTAGTATTATTGATTTCTAATTGTTTGGTTTTATCTTATTGAATATGAGCAAAAATCTCGGGGATAAATCTTAAAAGAAATCCATTAACAAGAAGAAATAACTGTAATTTTATTCTTTACTTCCTATTTTAACTAAATAGTTAAATTAGGGAAAGTTACCAATGAAAGACGGGAGTAACGGAAAATGATGGAAGAGTTAGTTTCAAAGTTGTTCTATTTTTCAATCATACCCCCTCTTTTCCAAATCTTCTTATCTGCATTCTTATTCAGTTTCATTAGCCTTTCTAATTTAATATATTTTATTATATTAAAACTTAAATACTTACACCCGGAGGGTGCATATATTTGCTAGTATACACACATTATATATATATATATATATATATATATATATATATATATATATATATATGAGGGTAAGTAAATAAACAATGTGTTTATTTGATATGGCTTTTAGCCGACAATTTTGGGAGGATATATGCTTAATTGAAGTCATACCTAATTTTGAAAATTAATTAGTTAATAATTGATGAATTTAGCCATACATTTGAACATATATGCCAGCCTAAATTCATTAATTATTAACTAATTAATTTTCAAAATTAGGTATGACTTCAATTAAGCACATATCCTTCATATATATATATATATATATATATATATATATATATATATATATATATATATGCATTAATAAGTCATCCACAGACATGTGTTTCGGCTTTAACGCCTCCTAGTGTGTGGCTAGACACAAAAACTATCCCGGGTTAGAAGTGAACTCCGACTGACTAGTTGCCAAACTGATTTCTTAACCTCTCTGCTACTTGACAGCTGCTGTAATTGGGCTGATATTTAAAGTATTAAATACATAGGTTTGTTTACAATATTTTACGATCACAGAAGATCTAGTTTTCTAGCAAACAATCATTGCTTATATGCTTGGTAGTGAAAGTTAATTTAAATCACCATTTAGAGAGCTCTACCGAATATACGGGAGATGCATATGTAAGATTATCCAATTGACTGGTAAGTAAGGGATGAGTCTATTTGAGATCAGCGAAATCTCACTGCACAACCATACTCTATTCTCTTTTAGGTGCAAACATATAGATTCATACAAGTATTTTCATAAATCCCTACGAGCTCAATGTATAAAAACTAATAAATTAATAATATACAGAGCAATATTTTACTTTCAAAGAAAGAAAAACTTAACAGGCCGTCATTTGACTATAATACTTTATTCACCCAGAATGTCAAACTGAATCTAGCCTCTTCAGAAAGATGTTACAAATAGCCTGAAGAGGCTAGACTCATTTTGAGTTTATATTTATAATTGAGCAGGATGGGTTATTAAAACTTGGTTCAGGCATCCAGTCCCGGAAAAGGAGCAATCTGTCCTCAAAACCGCTTTATACACCTACGAATAGACATTATGTCATATCCAACCTGTGACGGAAGGGTTGGGTAAATAGTTTTATTAAAGGTCCTTGCTATATATATAGTTATACTTACATACAGCTAAGAACTCAGAGGTACATTTACTTGGAATAGTTTCGTGTTTACTCGTTTATAAGACAATAATATATTCTGAAGATTATCATTACTATGACATAGAGGAGGAGAAAGTATTTAGAAAACTCGGATTACAAATATGATGTATAACAAACACGATTTATATTACAATACAGACGAGAAAGAAAACTTTAGAAAAAGTATGAAGGATGATACTTTTGACCTTGTGTCATATCATGCTCGTAGAGATCGGTTTAGGTAGATATATTACATCGATTGTATTACACGACTGGTGTTTTAACTAGGGATACCATTCACTTAGCAAGGTCTTGTGGTCCTAATTAAAAGAAGTAAAATTAGTAAAAAAAATACATTCTACTGATTTTGTATTGAACAACGATATCTGGAGTGTTATTTATAAAACAGATAGCAACATATGTACCAACTACAAGCGACTACCCGGAGTCATCTGGGTAGAGTAGAAAAAACAAACAAACAAAAACCAAAAAAAAGTGGTATAATGGTTAGCAAGCTAGTCTTGCAGATCCGTTACTACTGAATAATGAGTTTAATCCTCGCTGGATGCCCCATAAAAATCCCCACGTAAAAAGACCTTATGTTAATCAGGCCTGAAAATAAAAAAGATTGTTTCGCGCTTCCATATTGATTTGTTTAACTTCGAGATTCACGGACACTTTAAAGTAGAATGTTAATGCTATGTTAATACTAATTTGCATTTTAAATATCTTCGCGAATATGACTCAAATCTTCATAATTTTTACATAAAAAGCTCGACTCAGTAACAAATGAATGTGTATATGTAGTTGTCTTTAACTGTTTTATTTTCGTAATTTCCACCGGACATACATACATGCATACATACATACAACTGCCCTCCCTTTATACAGGGTAAGGCAAAATGATCTGACACATTTGTAGGTTTAATAAAATGCAAATGAAGTAAAGAAACAATGATTGATACATTTGTAGGTTAAATAAAAGGCAAATAAAGTAAAGCAACAAAAAGTGTTGTTATTTCGAAAAGTACATATAATACCATTTTTTTTCATATAATGTCATTTTGTTTTGTTTCTTTATAATGCCATTGCTTTTCGTTTCTTTTTCAGTTGCTGCCAGGAATTATACTGGTGAGCATTGCGCATTCATTGTGGATACGTTTATCAAAACAAACGAATCTGTAACTGCAACACAAAGAGCGTTCCGTTTGCACTTCAATCTTGGTAGACATGATTCCGTACCAGCTCGAAACACGATCTTGTTATGGGTTACCAACTTCAGAGCTACTGGAACTGCATTGAAACGAAAATCAACCACCCACCTCGCACCGTCAGGACTCCAGAAAATGTGGCAGCGGTAAGAGCTTGAGTTCAACAGTCTCCACTCCGTTCCACATTTAAACGTGCCCAGGCTCTTAGACTTTCCGAAAGAAGTTTGCGAAGAATTCTTCACAATGATATTCAAATGCATCCATACAAAATCATGTTGATAAACGTTTCCACAATGAAAGCGGCGATTCTCACCAGTCCAATTCATGACAGCAACTGAAAAAGAAGCGAAAAACAATGGCATTATAAAGAAACAAAACAAAATGGCATTATATAAAAAAAAATGGCATTATATGTACTTTCGAAAATAAAAACACTTTTTTGTTTCTTTACTTTATTTGCATTTTATTAAACCTACAAATGTGTCAGATCATTTTGCCTGACCCTGTATATGTATAGATGGGAAAGTTCAATAGTATTTCTGGTTCCCGGGACCAGAGTCATTTAGGAGTAGACTATGCCAACATTTCTCGTTTTCTGCAATGTTGAATTGCCGTTTCGATGTTAGAATACCTGTTTTGAATCAACCAAAGACAAGGACAAGCACATAGCTGAAGTACCAGAACATATTCTATACATTAATTCTATACAATAAAGAGAGGTGTATTTGGGGTTTGGGATTCCCTACGAAGCTAGAATGTAACACATGGTTGGTTTAATTTTGATGTGTCACGTAGGAACCTAACCTACTTTGTGGGGAATAAAGAATCTCTGGGATTCAACTTCAGGGGCGCCTCAGGTGCCGGGCAACAAACCCAACCCTCATGCCTTTTAAGCTAGAGGGAACATCTTGCCCGTAAGGAACTCCTTCGGGAAAAAAACTTTCAGTTCACCAACCTGGCGCGAATGACATGTAAAAGAACCATTATAATCTACGGCATCAACCATAAATAAGTGCTTGGTTTGCTTTCTTTGTTTAATGGCATGTCAACATCAGAGGGTTATTTAATACGTAAGCAAAATTTGTGGATGTACAGTAGTTTTAATATTTAATCTATAGCTGTGATGATGGGGAGGTTCATACCCAATGCAAGACTATTATATTGAAAATGATCGTAATAGAGTGAATGCAGTTCAAAATTGTTTACTTCAAGGTTGCACTTGACAACTTGATTTTATCATTTCTACACTATTGGAAATTCTCTGAAAACAATATCAATATGAAGTAGTCTAAAATAAGCACATACACACATACACATACATACACATACATATACACATGTCCGCTTAAGAAATTGACCTTGTGTCGCATACCGCTCGTGCAGAGGGGTTGGTAAATATATATACACACATGTCCACACACAATGCACATATACAAGGTGTGTCAAAAAGCATCATGATTTTTGTACTTTTTGACACACATTGTCTTCTGAAAAAGCTACGTTTTATTCTTTAATTTTTTAATTTTCATTCTTTAATTTTTTGCAGAGTACAACGTGTGCCAAAAATGTTCCAAGTTTAAAGCTGTAAAGAATGAATGGAACGTTATTTTTTTAGAATACAAGGTGTGCCAAAAAGTACAAAAACCTCGATACTTTTTTGACACACCTTACATACACATACACACACACACACACACACACACACACACACATATATATATATATATATATATATATATATATATATATATATATATATATATATATATATATATATATATATATATATATAAATCAAGGATATAAAATAAGAAAAGAATAGAAAAGTCGTCAATGCTATGATATAACCTAAAATATATCATGGGACAATATCAACGTTACTCAAGTTCCATCTCTGTCTGTCTGTCTGTCTCTGTCTGTCTGTCTCTGTCTGTCTGTCTGTCTGTCTGTCTCTCTCTCTCTCTCTCTCTCTCTCTATATATATATATATATATATATATATATATATATATATATATATCTTCGATAATCTAACAAATTACGTATACAATATAAATGAAAGGTAGAAACTGTATTAATACTTGGACCATGAAGTCTACAGTGATATCAATCAAATTTGGTGCACTTGAAACAGCCCTGACTGAACGGTTAGAGGATCTGGAGATCAAAGTAAGAATCAAATTTCCAAGAGCACAGCACAGCTGAAATCGGCAAGAATCCCGAGAAGAGTCCTGGAGAGCTAAGGCGTAGAAGGTGTCTAAAAAAAGTATCGACATTTTTTTAAATTTTTTGACACACTTTGTATTCTGAAATAAAATAACGTTCCATCCATTCTGCATTTCTGTCTTGGTAAATACAGCTTTAAACTTGGTACTTTTTGACACACCTTGTATTCTGAAAAATTAAAGAATGGAACACTATTTTTTTCAGAATACATGGCGTGTTAAAAAGTACAAAAAGTCTCAATCCTTTTTTGACACACCTTGTATATCTTCCATGTGGACATCAGTGAAAACCACTAGTTACCACTCACAAATAGTATAATAATAATAACAGAAAGGAAGAAAGTAAGAATGTATAGAAATAGAAGAATGAAATGATAGCAAGCCAAAATCTATAATTCAATAAGTGTTACCGCCTTCGGGTTGTGCTTTACGCTTTTAATGGATGTAATACATTAAATCTAATAAAGTAGTTTAGTCAAGAGGTGATATCGCGCTGAACAGCAGCCATCTTGAATTTCTTGAAAACTAAACAGAGATTGGCATTGTTTAAAATTAATTGAAAGCTTGATCGATATTTTTGGAGGAGGCGATCTATTCATATTGCTGCTGGTTAGAAAATGTGTTTGCTTTTGATTCCGTTAAAATGAATTCAAGTTTTATTCTGCATCGTCTGCATTTTTTACTTAACTAAGTAAAAGCCTCCTGCGCATTTCCGCATGCGCAAAGGAAGAACTATCCTCTGTGGGACGACGCAAAATGCCCCTTGCATTAGGGAACACTAATTTTAAAATATATTTTATGTACATGCTTATAGAATTGCCTTTAACGATTTTCGTTTTCTCACAAACGCATACAAACAAAAACACCCCATATATATATATATATATATATATATATATGTCATTCACAGACACCGTGTTTCGACGTTTCACGTCTCATCAGGGTGGCTAACTTCGACCAGAAGCGAACCCCGACTGACTTTACACCTGTCCGATCCGTTAAACTCTAGGCCATTGCTAGCTACTATTTAAGGCGCGGTCTTTTAACTGTTTTAAATACATTCATCTGTGTATATACTTTACGATCACCAGAGAGATCAATTGCGTTATCCTTTTGGCGGTGAAGTTTATTAAAGTCGCTCCTAAAGAGCTCTAATATATATATATAATGCCCTGCATTTGACTGGTTGTTAGCACCAGCCAATCAGACGCTCGATAGAGAGTTTTACACACGTCCAAAAACCATGAAAGCCAAACATCTGGTAGCGTCTCAAGGTTGGTTTGGTGGTGAATCAGTGTTTGATCATCTTTGATAGGGTCATCCTGGCGAGGGGAGTATGATTTTGAAAGACCCAAACTTCCCAGTAACCATTCATACTACATCACTGACGACACCTACCAGCGCCCTAAATGTAGGAGCGTATATATATATATATATATATATATATATATATATATATATATATATCACTGTTTCTAGCTAAAATAGTTTTAAATAACAACAAAATACAGGCTTTATTTAATTATTTAGTTATCATTCCCACGTTGTTCCCTTTGTTCTCATAAAATCAGTCCATTAATACTTTTTCTTGTCTTTTGTTGAATGCATTTCTTCGAGTTACGTCACGCATCATGACATCTTCGCGTGTGCGGATCGCGACTCGTCTTTCAAAAATATAACGCTGAAAAAATACAATTACACAACAAAAAATTTTATAAAGGTTTTTTTTATCTCCTGTCGTCTATAAAGCATCCATCAATTTCTTCACCCCATCATACATCCTGATGAAGGTTTAATTAAACCGAAACAAAGTTTGTTTGTTTATAGTATCATTGAAGCATTGTGTGTATGTGTAATATAAAGATTTTGAAGGCAATTTACAATGCAATATGAGTTGAATTTATTTAACTTTTTTTTTTTCAAAACTAAATATTTTCGGAAGTAAAATTCCATCTTCAGAGTTATTGAAAGTTGAAAGTATTGAAAGTACTAGGTGATTTTTTTTATTGTACTTATCCCACGACGATATTGTAATCTTCTGTTGTTTAAGAAGTTGATGAACGCCGTATATTTGAAAATTTTTTCCGTGATGTTAAATCGGCTAGTTCCGTGATGTTAACTCGGCTCGCTGCTCCTCCGCGTGGTAAATGTTCGAAACGTTTAAGTCTCGATAAATAAATTCATCTTATTTTTGGAACACCTGTTTTTTCAAATGTCTTAATATATATATATATATATATATATATATATATATATAATATATATATATATATATATTTGTGTGTGTATGTGTGTGTATGTAATTGTTTGTGTGTGTGGAAGTGGGTTCCAAGTATGCTTCTTATATAAATTAGATTAAAAAGGGATGACATTTATTTTTATCTAGTATGAATAACTAAATGAAAGTGCAGAAAGATGTAATGTACTTACAATAAAATATTGTTAGGAATGAAGCATAAGTAACATTTTGAAGGTCGCATTCTATCCAACAGAATATATAATATATATATATGCATATTATGTGTGCAGAAAATAGAAAAACCAAAATATTACAAAAATATCAATCCGATTTGAGGTGTTGATGCCCATTTTTATCTGTTTGCTGATACCCAGGCCGTCGACATGTATCTGAGATGTTGACATTTCATTTCCTTTCTTTTTATTTCAATTCTCTGACTTGCAGGTTATCTGGACATAACTATAGCTAAAACAGATGTGCTTCTTTAAGGAAATATTGAATATTTATATCTACATCAAATCTGTCTTTGTAAGAATGTAAATTATTAATCCATTCTCTTTATTTATATATAT
>CM042140.1:99936059-99948559 GCA_023376005.1 Doryteuthis pealeii | reverse complement strand
ATAATAATAATAATATAATAATGATATTAAGATAAAGTAATAATAATAAAAATAATAATAATAGTAATAATAATAGGATAAATTAATTAAAATAATAATAATAATAATATATTAAAAATATTATTAATAATAAATATAAAAAAATGAGATAAGGTATATAATAATAATAATGATAATATTAAAAATAAGAAAAAGTAAAATAATGATAATAATATATATATATATATATATATATATATATATATATATATATATATATATATATATATATGAATTCAGTTAACGACGATTTAAGAAATATCCAATACTCTGCGTGCTGGGTTTTCCGGTTCGATTCTGTCGGAGGGAGATCGTAGGTATAGACTGCTAATGAAACCTAATTAGGTTGAAACAGCTGTACGATGTTCCACACGTCGCACGCATTACTCGCCGAGTTTGCTTGTCATAATTATTTTTTCATAATTATCGAATTATATACGATATACACATTGTAATTGCCTTCAAAAATATAAATAATATATATATATATATATATTAATCTTTACTAAGTAATATTAGTTTTTTTTTAAAATGCATTTGGATACTAATTAGATACCAAATGTTTTCTCTACAGAATACAGTAACAAGTAAGTCTTAAGAAGTAGTTTCCCTTCAATCTTCCAATGAGTCGAGTGGTGTATTGAATACTGCTGGGTCACTTTGTGTAGTGTTAAGGATGCTAAAACCCCGAAACCACGTCCGACCTCAATGTCATCATCTGATGAAGACTTTATCGGTATCTATCCACATTAAATCTACGCACACATTACCTTTTCTTCAATTTTCAAAGTCCTAGTCAGCCCTTATAGGGAAGTCAATCTAACTGTATCTAACTATTTAAAACGTGTAATATGGACACAATTGAAACGCGATAGCCGCTTCCGAATCACCCTATCCCTGAAAAAAAAACACCGACCACCTAAAATACCACAAAAAATGCCTAGAAGTAATATTACACCAATACTTACTCTCATCCCATCACTGGACATACAAAAAATATAAATTCAATTAACGATGATTTAAGAAATATCCAATCCGTTATAGCAATATCTTTAGATTCCACTAAACTTCATGGATTTAAATCATAAGATGATTTATTAGTCTTGCTTTAGTAAATAATTTTCCAAATTTCATTCTAATCAGAATTCAGTATCTTTAATGTCTTTTTCAACATTATTTACCATACTTTCTGAATGGGAACGCCATGATTGACTATATGCTATAATCCATTCGAATTATTAATTATACCCCTCATTCCCCCTCCCCAAAAAAGAAAAAAACAACAAAAGAATATATATCTATGTAGAGAGAGAGAGAGACAGACAGACAGACAGACAGAGACACAGAGACACAGAGACAGACAGAGACAGACAGGAACAGGGATACATGCATTCTTTTATATATGACTTTTCATGTCCATATTGCAAATTTAATATACTTACAACATATTAGAAATTATACATTTTTCCATCAAATTTCCTTTTGTCATAACAAAAAAAAAATGCAGTAATGAAATAAACTTAAATTAGTCATGCAGAAAACGGAAGTGCCTAGTGCACCTATTCGGGAATGGGCTCACGACGATAGTAAAGGTCGTATATAAATCCCACAATTCTATAAAAATATGCACGTGAATAACAGAAAAAGGGGAATGCGAAAAGCAGTCCAGTAAAGATGAATGACAGAAGCGATCATATCGCCGAACCTTGCAGTGGAATGCACCAATGAATTGCAGAAGCGAATGTCTGCCGCGCCCAAAACCGACACGCCATCATGAATGCATATGCATCGTGTTTCGATTGATTCTAAGAGAATCCATTAAAGTAATTACATTTCTTGTTCTGGTGATGCAATTTCAAAAATGTCATTCGAATGGAGACGGTCGGAAAAATATCAACTAACAACGAAGAATTCTTCTGGGTCTAATATTTACGAATTTAATGATGACAAACAAAATATAAAGAAATAGAATAAAATGTACGTATGCAATAAAAAGGGATTAGGAACATATAATAGCAACGGTAATAACCAATAAGAATATAAGGAAAGTATATACGCGAGGCAATCCCTTAGGAGATTGAACGATTATATCGGGGAAAATAATCAAAGAAAACGATAAAGAAGATACGAGGCATACAAAGTAAATTCAATAAAAATCGAATAAGATATCTAATTATAAATATTATCACAGATATTATAAAATAAAATAATCTTATTATAATGGAGATTGTGTGTTCATATGTCTGTAACCGAAACTATATTACTACTCAAGTCATATTTCCATTAATTATTTACGTCATATTCTACATGATTTTATTTTATTTAAACCTCAATGATTAATGAAATTGTTTTACACTATAAATACTGTTGACCATATCTACACACTAATAATATGCAATTGTATTTATATATACAACAGAATAGTGGTTTACAGTGTGAACGGGAATGTTAATTTTCATATTTATATTAAAAATTTGATTTTAATAAATATGGTATTATTGATTTTTAATTGTTTTTTTTATCTTAATGAATATGATCAAAAGTCTCAGGAATAAACTTTTAAAAAATCCGTCAACAAGATGAAATAACTGTAATTTTATTCTTTACTTCCTATTTTAACTAAATAGTTAAATTAGGAAAATTTCGCAATGAAACATGATGGAATAGTAAGTTTCAGTTGCTCCATTTTTTGATTATACCCCCTCTGTTTCAAACCTTTTATCTGAATGTTAATTTAGTTTCATTAGCCTTTCTAATTTAATATAATATTTTATTACATTAAAACATAAATACTTGCACTCAGAGGGTACCTATATTAGCTAGTATATATAACACAGATTCATAATCGTATGAATAAACATAGATAGATATATGTTTCTTTGCCAATATCTAAAGGGATTTAATTATAATGCATTGGTTAGTAACCAATCTACAAGAAGGAAAAACCTAAGTGTGAATCTCTGCCGGCAGGATATATAATACGCTGAATGTAAGAACACTTCCCCAAAACTTGTATCCTGAGTATGTCACTAAACTGCACCTGATAATGAGGTTTTAGTTTTGTAGATCTTGGAGGCGTGGAGCACTACTTCATTGCCATAACTTCGAGGTCCACTCTGACCCTTTGTGGTAGTGTATGTTAGATATATTTCTAAATTATTCGTATGTAATAAATACGCCATGTCACTGTAAATTATTTGTATTAAAAATAATTATTTGAATCTATAATTATTTCCTATGGAGGCGCTAGTCGTGCTATGGATACGTCGTGAGGAAATGTTCACGGACACCAGAGTTCAAAAATGGGACGAGGGTGTTTGCATTTCACACAGCACTAATACTATTGTGAAAGTTAAGACAATATTTGGTAATTTTCTTTTAGAATGCTTAAAGAGTCAGTTTTAGTATGTGTTTGATGAATTGTGATATATTATCTGGGCAAAAAGCAGGATGCGATACAAGGTCAGTTTTTAAGCGGAGCAAATCTGGTTTGAATTCAGAGGAAGTAAGGATACCGTTCCCAAATGTATTAGTCCACTTTCTAAACTCGAGTCACGGATTTCATTTCCCAGAACAATATCCCGATGAGGGTAAATCAAGCGGAGTACCCCACGCTTGAACAGAGGTATGTCATAATATTTCTTATTGTTGAGAAGTGCAAATTATATGGAATTTACGGAAAACGTGTGGTGTGCACAGAGAAACATGTTTTTGTCAAAAATAGTAATAAATTTGTTAAATATGGGCTTGCCTCTACAAACCTGAGTCAAAAAGCAGTCCTTGGAGATAAAACACACTGACTGATTTTAAAAAAAGTATCGCGTACATCAGTCATTTAGTAATGTTATACTGACAGTTTACTGAGTATATGAAAGAAACTGTAATAAGTTGTACATTCTTGTTAGACCATGTTTATGGAACAAAGAAAAAAGAATCGTATTCTAAAAATGGAAAAGGCCAGACTAACTGAAACCCAAATTCATAACTCCCGCGAACTAACGAACGAAGGGACATGGAGAAGAAATAAGCGAGATAGCAGCAGAACTCTCAGATATTCAGTGTCCAGTGACCAGGCTAGTCACAAATCCTAATCCTCCGAGAGCCGAGTGAACTGAAAAAATACAAGTAAGCTTTAACACTAATTAGAATTTGTAAAAAGGAAAATTCATTAACCAAACCACCCCTTTGTAACTTGATGTTCATTTGATAGAATTTATAATTCACTTATAAAGGACAATTTTTATTACGACTCAGACTTCTTTGTGATTATTCCCATTTCACAGAAAGATTTATCCTGAACCAACATACAACAAAACAATCACTATTGATTTCCTTGAAAAAGCTGCAATTTCAAACATGTCTTCTTACTGAAAATCCTCTGGCCAATTTCACCTTATTTATTGAATGATCCACGTATATGAGAACACCTGAGATAAAATACATAGCTATTTATATGCCGGGTGAGGAACGGCTTCCTTTCGTTGTCTAGATTAAGCAGATCTGACAAAATTAAAACGAGATTCAGTAACAAAATATCAAGGATTTAAACTAAAATGAGACATTCTAGAAAATACCGTTAGCTCTCAGATCAAAAATAAATCGGAAAAAAAAAGATTGACAGAGTAGATTGATATAAAAGAAGTAATCCTTCTTATCTTGACTTTGTAAGACTCGAAATCCTCTCGGGAATTCATGCTTTCCCGCGGAACATGCACACAAATACAAAAACAAAATGGCAGATGTTAAAATACGTAAATATATTGCTTACACAAGCACACTTACACACACATACACACAGTCACACACACACACACACACACACACACACACACACACACACATATATATATATATATATATATATATATATATATATATATATATATATATATAGGCGAGGTAGTTGGGAGCGATAAAGATAAAAATAAACATCATACAGAATGTTACCGGGTCTATTTTTCTCTTTAAATAGGACGATCCATGATCACCGGACGCAATTTCATTCTTTCAAGGTAACGTACGATTTTATATGTGTGCCAACGTTTGCCTAAATAATTTGTACCAGTTCGTGTTGCATTTAAAGAAAACATTGCGTAATAAAACAATAGAAATATTTTTATGATGCATCGGCCACGAAAAATAATTTTAGCAATAAAAGAGCGTGTTCAAAATCTATTTTCTAAATACATTTACATATCTTTTACAGCGAGTGCAGATCCACATAAACATAACTTGTGGCTTCGCTAACGAGTAATTAGGAAGATACGCAGATGGCTGATGAGGCCTATGCGAGACAAGCAGGAAATATTAGTTTCTACAGGGGAATGTCAGAGCAAAAGTTGGTGTAGCGTGGACATAGATTCAACGGCACTTGATTACTGACCGTTTCTCGCCTGTGCATTTATTCAAACTTGCCGTTGAATATATATATATATATATATATATATATAGTATGTCATCAACAGATACTGTGTTTCGACGTTTCACGTCTCATCATTGTGGCTAGATCCAGCAACAATTTCGAGCCGGGAGTGAAACACGTATATCTTTTCATCAGCTCGCTTCCTTAAGCTCTCAGCTGTCGGCAGCTGTCAATAAGGAACGACGTTTTAACTGATAAATACATTCAAAGGTGTATATATTTTACGAACACCAGAGAGTTAAAATCTGTAAACAACAGACGATCCTTACTTTATTACGCTCGCTTTATTACGCTCGCTTTATATATATATATATATATATATATATATATATATATATATATATATATATATATATGTGAAAAAATATGAAGAATAAAGGGAAAAAATGCTGAATGGATGAATTTGATTTGATTTGATTTGATTTTAATTTTATTTTAAATCTATTTTATCCATTCAGCATTTTCTTTCCTTTGTTTTTCCTTTCAACATACCGTCGGATTCGCCTACATTCACACACACACACACACACACACACACACACACACACACACATATATATATATATATATATATATATATATATATATATATATATATATATATAGTGCGAGCGAGGATTCTCCAAATTATTCATGTCCAAGATACGCTAACTATGAGCTGGCGAAAATGATATTGTGTGAACGAAAATTATCTTTTGGTATATGTGTCCTTTATGCTATCGTAGAAAACTGACTATGTTTACATTTGAAGTGCCGGAGATAAAACTTTTTAGGGACTTTGGAAGAGTGGAATTTTCCATACAGTCCTCTTTATGAAACTGAAATATATATATATATATATATATATATATATATATATATATATGCTTTATATAAAATTACACAGGTTTTTAATTTCATGTTTTTTATTATAGATTCATGCGTTTCAACTTAGATAAAACAGCCTTCATGTTTTTTTTCAATCAAGATGGAGCTGTCTTATCATTGAATAAGAAATAGCTGAAAATTGTACAATTGTAGTTCATAGACCACGCTATATGTCGTCAATTGAAAGCGACGTCAAAGTTAGCAGAGAATGCTATTGATACATCATTCGTTGTTTTTAATAAGCAATACTTTATGCATTTTAGTCTTATAATGTTGCATTAGAAATTATATAAAACCGTGTATTTGGTTTTAAAAGAAAATTAAATTTTGGTAAAGCACTTTTTAACGTACCAACTTATGAGTAGCACATGGAGAAGCAAGCTTACGTTATCAGTGATAGATATGGTATCAATTATTCCTATCTAATAAAAATCATTTGATCCATAAATGGAACTTTAACAGGTACTACCGCATAGGGTCATATTCTAGGATTAATAGATTAATTACTAAATATGTATCATACTGAGTATACTATATTATATATTAAAACTTAAAATATTTATACTATATTAAATTCTCTTATTATACTATATTATATATTATTATACCCTATTATACTATACTATATTATACTATACTATATTATACTATATTATACTAAATTATTCCTCTTATTATACTATATTATATTATCTTATTTATACTATATTATATATTATAATATATACTATATTATACAATATATACTATATATGCACTAATAATGTAATTATTGTGATTAATAGAAACAGATGCACTTGAACCGGAGTCTGAGCACAAGATGAAGTTTAGCGTCAAACACAGGGTACCCCTTTTTAGAATTCTAATAGCCTTCTACAGGGGATACAGTCAGCGTATTCTAAGCACCGCCGACAGGACTGGATTAATACAATATAGGTTTAGTTTGTTTTTTAGGATCTTTTGGCATGTCAACACTTGTTGGGTTATTTTATGTCGAATGTGTTTTTGTTCTATTCATGCTTGATGGGTATTCAATTTTTTAAAACTCAATTTTTAAGACATTGTTCAAACACATTTCTTTCTATTTAACCCATAGACAGAACCCTTAAAGGTACTACCACTCTGGGTTAGATTGGATCTGGGTGTAATAGCAATGAAAGGCAACACCATACTTTCCAGAGCTCCAGGACTGGAACCTCACCACTAGATGTAGCTTAATGTCATACCCAGACCACTACCCCAACATGCCCACTTTACTCACTAGTACATTTATTATCAAAAGAGTCGGGGATTGCCATAAAGGAAAAGTCATAGAGACAATCATATTGGTGCGACAACTTGATATGACCATCCGATTGGTCGGAGGGAGACTCCCCACCGCTCGTCTTGCCGAGGTAAGGGCCAAAGTGGAGTCTTGAATGTTATGAACTCCTCAGTCACCAGGGTTCCATCCTTAAACATCAGGTGTTGCCACTCACGGACAACATCTGGCAGCAATGGGTGGATTTTCCCATCTGGAGGAGTATAGACGATGTATATTCTGCCCAAGCCGACAGATCTGGCGTCCGAAAATAAAATGTCTAGCTCGATAAGCCTGATATATAAATAAAGTCTGAACGGACTCAGCAAGTCAGTCTGTAACAAATTCCATGGCATTTTTAACTATTATAGCTGCAAGTAACTCGTTAGTACTGTGGACTTTTATATACTGTCACAATTTTAACTATAAAAGGCAATCTATTGCTCATGTTTTCTCAAACAGTTGTTAGAATGTATTTAAAAAATAAACATGAAAATGATTCTTTCGAAGCAGACGACAATGGCACAGACTAACGGTCAATCTAGAGGATTTGTCGTTGAGTCTTAAACTTAGATTATATTCGGTCATTCGTCTGTCATGAAATACTTGTGCTCGGGAAGGATTTCCATGTACAAAACCGATAGCTATGAAATCTCGATGAATTAGTAAAAAAAGGGGGGAACTTTTCGTGGATTACGCAACTGTGCTCCAAGCCATTGAGTCAATTTTGGCGTGCATCAGACAAGCTGGGCATATCACACTCCAGTGTGTTTTATAACCTGCACGACAGACATTGACAGAATCCTCCGGAGCCGGCGAATTGTGATTACCAAAATATATCAAAACATTTGACTTACCCTCGTACTTATATTCGGAACAAAAAATGTAATTACCCAACCCATTCGCCACGGCAAGGATGTAATAGAGGGTAACCTATATGGTACATCTATGATGATCGAAGTAGCTATTCAGTAGTAATGGATTTGCGAGACTTGCTTCTTAAGATCGGATGTCCACAAAATATAGTGTCGTTGGTATGACGCTAAACTGAATCTAGGAATGAGTTCCCAATTCTATACCTCTTGGTATTGTGGATTACCCATTCATTGTCATAACTCCAAAGTCCTCTCTGAGACGGAGTAGTGGAACAAGTTATGGTCCCATATATGGGTCAAATAGATCTGTTTACAATTTAAATAAAATTATTCCTATCAGTTTATTGATACACATATAGTTAAACAAATTAAATATATACAAAATTCAGTATTTTGCTTTCATATTACATATTACGTATTTTGGTGAAAATTTAAGTTATCGATTTTATTGTTTTTTCTCATGGATTCTGATGCGGGAAATTTACTGATCTCTAGCAGTGCACAATTCGGAGTTTTAGGTTAAGATTTGAGGCCTGATAACCCCATGAGAGTGGGTGAAAATGGCCAATTTCGTACAAAATTAAAGTGCCAATTTGATATGATTTTCTGATAGGGTTTGATGAAGAGTATCACACAGTAAAAGATGGTTGAATTCTGTTGAGAATTGGGGGAGATCTGGGACTTTAACGATGCCCCCAAAATGCCATTTTCCAACAATTCTACGTATTTTGATGAAATATTATTTGGGATAATATGTCGTTAAACACCAACCAACCAACCTAAAAAAAATAATACGAGGGTAATTCCCAAATAAATTATTTAAAGCGCTCAGGACTCAAGGAAACTGTTCATACGGCTACACTGTTGTGTTTGTTGTGCATACGCCTGCGCCTGCCGCTGCGAATTCATCGCAGCCACACTTGATCTTAGCTTGCCTGTCGTTTCTGGTGGAGCTCCCGATTGTCACAACTGGCAACTGAAATTCGCACTGTTATTTGATTTTTGAACGCAAAAGAAATTAAACCGATTGAAATTCATCGCCAATTAAGTGAATCGATGAAAAAATCGTCCGCAAGTCGTGTAGGTAGTTTCCAACGATTACGAGGTTCAACGCATCCTCAACGATCTGGCAGCTAGCTGGCATGACACGGGCAAACAAAAACTGCCACATGCTGACAAAAAATGGATCGAGGGAAATGGTGATGATGTATAAAAATATACCTTTTTAGAAATACCTTAAGAAATCCGGAGGGTACTTTGACTGAAACGTTGTACAGATAACAATAAAGATGAGGACAATAATCTGAATAATCCAGATTATACTAAAAAATATACATGTTCAAAATTTAAAATAATGTAAACATCATTGACAGTAAACAATAAACGTTTCGGTGATTTCGGAGAGCGCTGTGATTTCGGAGATCGCGGCGGTGTACTGATTAGAATCGTAGGAAATGGACTCGTCGACCTGAATTCACATCTCGGAAGAAGCCACCGTATACATAGCGCTAATATCATTGGGAAAGGAATGAATCCAGCTATTCTCCATCCAACTATGGGTAAATGGTAGGGTAGTCTGGGCTCTTTAACCTTGGTTAGGCAACTGATCTAGGAGAAGGAAAACTCTGAATTCAAACCTCTTAAATCTCCGCTTGGAGAGTATTATTGTTAATAAAATACCACTATTTCTTTCAGGCCTACGTAATGATCTATTTCAGTTTGACAAATGGATAAATAAGCATTTTGGAGACCTTACTTTTGGGATTTCTCCCGTCTAAAGAGGCATTCATAGAAAAGGGAAAAAAAGGTTTTAAATGTGGTTGTCAAACTAAAAATATTCGTAGGAACACAACAGTGAATTACTAAAAGAATTAAACCAATCCCATTGATCAAAGTGATCAGTTGGCCGTCTTTTCACTCTGGGAAATTAAGTATAATTAATACTGAGACAGGAATTGACGTGCAGCCCGATTTACCACAAGAGTTTATTACAGCTTGATAAGTTAAGAAAACAGGATTAAGACTATATGTAATGTAAAGAACTAAATCGACTGGCATGTAATTATGAAATGTGTTTGTTCTTGAGTTCATATAAGCCTTACTCTATACGCGCTGTCTGTGTGTGTGTGTGTGTATTTGTGTGTGTATTTGTGTGTGTTTGTGTGAGAGAGAGAGAGAGAGAGAGAGAGAGAGAGAGAGAGAGAGAGAGAGAGAGAGAGAGAGAGAGAGTGGTATGTTATTAACAATAATACAGAAGTAAGCCTTTCTCTTGCATCAATTTTTCATTGGTATGAATAGCTGTCTATATGTATGTCACTCTGAGCGCATGCGTGTCAATGGCCGTCTGTACGTCAGTCGTTTTAAGGAAGGTGAGCTTAAAGCCATCATGACAAATGAGTTTAGTGTAAGCATTAATTAATTTCCATGTTTATATTTTGGAAATGCAATACTGTCAATCATTTATAAGTAGGGATATTTAATATCGAGTATAATCTGTCATTTTGTGTGAGTGCCTATCATGTATAACTTCAAATATGTATTTCTCATGGTCTTAAGTATGTAGGTATTTGCCCAACGCCTCCGCAATGGGCAGGATATGGCTGGAGGTGAATTTTTTTAATCAAAATTTAAAAATCTTCTAAACTAAGGATGCATACATTTTATAATTTCTAATGAAACCGTATTGAAAGCCAAAACGGATACACAATGGCTATTTTATAAGATGTTTAATTTTTTAAAAAAAGCAAAATAAATCTTTCTTTTCAGATTTTCTGTGCGTAACTTTAAATTCTACATTGTGTGGAAATATTTTTCTGAAATCAAAGTAATTATTGCTATAAAACAAAATTATTTTAATTAGGAAATATATGCTCCTTCCGGGGGCAAATATTTAAGTTTTAATGTAATAGAATATCATATTAAATTAAAAAGGCTAATGAAACTAAATAAGAATGCAGATATAAGGTGTGAAATAGAGTAGGGTATGATAAAGAAATAGAAAAATTGAAACATACTCTTGTGAAATTTTCCTAATTTAACTATTTACTTGAATTAGGAAGTAAAGAATAAAATTACAGTTATTTCTTCTTGTTAATGTTAACAGTTATTTCTTTTATGATTTATTTATCCTGGTGTTTTTTCCTCATATTCTTTAAGATGAAACCAAACAATTATAAATCAATAATACCAAGCACATATTTATAAAAATCAAATTTTTAATATTAATATGAAAATTAGCCTTCTCGCTCATACTGTAAACCGCTATTTTGTTGTATATATGAATACAATTGCATGTTATAAGAATGTAGATAAGGTCACCAGTATTAATAATGTAAAGCAATTTCATTGATAATTGAGGTTTAGATAAAAAATCATGGAGAACGTGACATAGATAACTAAGAGAATTGTGACTTAAGTAGTGATATAGTTTCGGTTACAGACAGACAAACACACATTCTCCATTTTAATAAGATTTCAGAAAAAAATATTTATTTTGAGTCCATTCCAAAGGACATCAAATGAAACAACGAGCATCGTTCTTGAACAGAGGTCTATGATCAGACTTTTGGAGGCTGAGAAGGGCAAACCATGCGTAATTTACAAAAGAAAGTGTGATGTGTACGGGAAAACTTATTTTAGTCAAAACAATATTCACAAATGGACTAAACATGGATTTGCCACTTGGACATGAGTCTATGGAGTGAACACGCACTAAATCTCTGGTAAAGAATAAGTTTAGGGCACAGTGGTCAGTGAAACCTTCACTATGGATTTCCTTGAAATATTTACAACTATAAACAGTTTAAATTGCCAACACATGGGGCAAAATTCACCTTAGTTATTGAATAATCCTCGTATTTGCTAATTTATTTATTACCAAAATATACTACACTAATATCCTTTAAGCAAGTATGTGAATATTTATCAGTCTAAAAATAAGTTAATCCTTAGGCAAAATATGAACTATGTATTTATCCGACCTCTCAGCTACTCAGAG
>CM042140.1:99916059-99931059 GCA_023376005.1 Doryteuthis pealeii | reverse complement strand
TTGTTAATTAATATATCAACATTGAACATTTCATTAAATTCGGTTTATTCTTGATGTTAAGTATTTTTCTTTCGGTGGGTCGACATCCGATGGTGGAATTTAGGCCCGTTTAGTTCGATTTAGCTGGAGTTAGTGATACAGAATCTTAAGTCGAATCTAAACTAAACTAAAACTTATTTCCAGGTGTCTGTAATGGCGCGTTTTCAAGGGGTCAAATCAAAAGGCTATTACCCGTCCATAACTGTCGGGTAACTTTCTATGGACCGCGTCATTTTAAGTCTAACGGACCCTATTCAAAATTCTAACTACAGGTACTGTCATAATTTATAAGCTGCTTATAAATTATGTAACAGTTGCTGCCTACACGTAGTTACTGTTTGGACTATGCAACCTTGGCAACTCCATTCAGTGCAAATCATCAGTGTAATGTGGAGACTATAAATGCATTCAATTTTAATATGCCATAAGAATTAATGCAGTGATAAAATGTGCGTAAACATATATTGTCTGTATACTTGCTAACCCCTCCGCACGAGTAGCATGTGACACAAGGTCAATTTCTTAAGCAGAGTTTAACAGGTTTGAATTCAGTGTTATCTTTCTCATAGATTGGTTGCTTAACCAAAGCTAAAGCTCAAACTATGATTTACTATTTACGCATAGCTGGAGGGAGAATAGTTGGATGCATACCGTTCCCAAGGGTATTTGTATGATGTGAAATGCAAACAGTCTCGTCTATATCCTCCGACGGTAACTATTACACCACGCGACTCCATACTTGAAACCATATATATATATATATATATATATATATATATATATATATATATATATATATATATAAACAAACAATTATTATTATATAGATTTTTACTCGCCAGCTTTAGCTGATAGTCTTTCACTGGTGTCTGAATGACAACAAATCACCCTACGTCTCCGGCATTTTGTGAATATTCTAGTTGATTGCTTCAATGCAGTTGTCTGGATGGTCTACATTTTTCCTCTGATTTCCAGTTCCTCAAGTCTTTTTCCAAGGCTTTTCGAGACCCTTCTAAGAGCACCAACTTCAATTGGTATCAATTTCATCCTCATATTCCACAGCTTTTTCAATTCTCTGGCAAGGTCCAGGTATTTGTCAATATTTCAGTTTTCCTTCATTTTCTGCCTTTGATCTGCTGGCATTGGAAAGTCTACCAGTTGACAAGTTCTCTTTTTTTCTGTTCATCAACACCAGGTCTGGTGCCATGGTTTGGATAATGTGATCTATCTTTATCTCGAAGTACCAGATAATCTTATGTGTTTCCTTCTCAAGAACATATTCTGGTTTATGAATATAACATTTGGTTGTATATTCAAAATTTATTTTTTTACATAATTCTCAGTGGATCACCTTTCCAACCCAGTCGTGCCTAGCTTTGTATTCCTGTTGTACTTGTTTGATACATTCGTTTGATGCATGGTATAAGGTCTCATCTCTAGTAATGGTTAATAAAATGTCATATTCCTGCTTTAACAAGGGCATGAATACGAATTGAACAGGAACTGATTCAATGATTTTTAAACTCAGCTCTCCGATTCCATTTTCCCGCCGTTAACTGCTCTATCCCAATTTTCTGTATTCATTTAAATGACTTATTGTCGAAATCCCCATAATTAGGTTCTTAGCAGTTAAGTAAATCGTTGTAATCCACATTCCGATAAAATTTAATCCTCGTCGGCATCTTCCGCCATTTTATTGCGACATAAGCCAACAATTCTTAGTATCAATTTCTCCTATCAGTTTAGTCAAATATCGAACGAAGATAAAAATCATATTTTCTCTGGGTGCCGGGGTAGGATTTAATTGGATTTTCTGATCTTTCTCCATAAATGGTTATGGAATGACATAAACTCTCCTCGGAGATTTTGTCGACGATGTCCATTCAATTATTTACTTCTTCTGTTTCCTCTACACTCTGTTAAAAAAACAAAACTTTGCGGATTCGAAAGTAATAATCCATATCTTGATATCATGTAGTTGATTTGATCTACCATGTTTTTTAGATGAACACCGTGTTTCTACTTCATCTATATTCAAACAAATCTATAGTTTAAGCGTTTTTTTCTTTAAAAAACAAAACACTTATATATGACACAGGGTCAATTTTTAAGCGGTGTTTAACAGGTTTAAATTAAATTTTCCATCTCCTGCCCTGCAATCTACTTATAGCAAGAGGGAGAATATTTGGATGCATAACCTTCTCAAGAGTATTTGCGGTACGTGAAAAGCAACCAGCCTCATCCAGGATATAAAGTCGTGTCACCATGTCAATTTCTTACGATGATAACGATTATAGACGGACACCTTCTTGTTAGACAGGGCGATCAACGTGATTATACTAAAATCTACTTATTACTTCATAACTAGCGGGACCGGTGGATATACCATGGTGTGAAAATTTAACTATTACGACGTTTTATATGTATACATAAGAGCTATTGCTAAATATCTCAATATGTAAAAAGTATAATAATAATAATAATAATCTTGATTTAACTCTCTCTCTCTCTCTCTCTCTCTCTCTCTCTCTCTCTCTGTCACTCTCTCTCTCTCTGTCACTCTCTGTCTGTCTGTCTGTCTGTCTCCCAATGATACTACCAGATTTGTGTAGCTGGTAATAATATTTCACCATTACAATTATATGTTATAATGTTTGTTACGCCATTACAATTTAACTATTACAACGTTTGATATGTAAACTTTTGCAAAATAGTTAACTATGTAAAATGTATACTAATCTTAATATTGTGTATTAATTACTTAAACGTAACTTTAAGATTAGTCACCAGGCACTAACTATAATTTTACATCGATATTTTCAAAGAAAAATAGGGGACCATGTGACCTTTAGGCACCCCTTTTTGATCTCGATTCAGAAGAACATGTTTTTCATGTACACCGTCAATATCCGGTTGTTTGTTAGGGGTTAGGGTTAGGTTTTAGGGTTATAATTTAAAAAGAACTCCAAAAATCTGTTAAGAACAACCGGATATTGATGGTGTAAATAAAAAAAACATGTCCTTCTGAATCGAGATCAAAAAGGGGTGCCTAAAGGTCATATGGTTCAAAATAGGAACATATTTGGAAAGGCAAATATGTAATGAATTTATATATGATCTGCGAAGTGTTCAAACCCATATTTACTGTGTAGCTTCCCTTAGACATAGTAAATATATAAGTTGATATGACCAATAATTGTAGAGTGATATTTATAAGAATGCATTGTTAAACGACGAGTGGGGCTCACTTAACATCTTGAACTGTCAACCAATGAAGCGGTGGTCAATTTAATCAGAGAATGAACTGTAATGAGATTACATGTAAATGAAAAGAAAGAAACAAGAAAGAAACAAATAAATAGAGAATGTAAGAAAGAACCAAAGAAAGAAAGAAAGAAAGAAAGAAAGAAAGACAAAGAGAGGAAGAATCAAAGTAAAGAACCAAGAAAAAAAAAGAAAGAAGAAATGAAGCATACGTAGAAAGAATGAATGAAAGAAAGAAGTGAAGAAAGAGAAAGGAACAAAAAAAAAAACGAAAGGAATGACCAAAAAGAAAAGAAAAAGAAAAAAGAAAAACGCAGATAAAGAAAGAGAAAGAAATGAACAATGAAAAAAAGAAAGAAGGAAAGAAAGAAAAAATGTATGCGTGTGGCTTTTCCAGACAAGATTATAGATATTTTTCGTTTCTCAAACAAATTATGTTACGCTTTCTAGAAATGAAAAAGCTATGGACCGATAGTCATGCAAAAAGAGATAATAATAATAATAATAATAATAATAATAATAATAATAATAATAATAATAATAATAATAACAACAACAACAACACTATGACTACTACTACTGCTACTGCTACTGCTACTGCTAATAATAATAATAATAATAATAATAATAATAATAATAATAATAAATAAAATGGACAAATTCCTTGGCCTTGCCAGAGAACTGAAAAAGTTATGGAATATCAAAGCCAAAGTGATACCAATTTTAGTTAGTGCACTTGCAACGGTCCCAAAAAGATTAGAAAAACGATTGGAAAATCTGGAAATCAGAGGAAGAATTGAGACCATCCAGAATACTGCACTGCTGCAATCAGCCAGCATACTCAGAAGAGTCCTGGAGACCTAGGGAGATTTGTTGTCACTCAGACTCCAGTGAAAGGCCATCAGCTAACGATGATGTGAAAAACTCAACAGGAGTGAACAATAATAATAATACTGATAAGGATAAATACTTATTTGAGCCTTATATTATCAACTATCAGAAAAGAGGTGCGTGGCGTAATGGATATAATAATAGGACATGAAAACAGTTTCAAATCGTAGACGAGGATGTTGCATTTCACATAGCGCTGATATACTTGGTAGAATTATGAATCCAACTAATATCCCTCCAGCCATGGAGAAATAGCATGGCAGAATTTGCTCTTTAACATTGGTATAGTAACAGATCTGTGAGAAGGAAAATTCTGAATTCAGGCAATTTAAACTCCAGTTAAAAATTGTCCTTGTAACACATGCTAATTGCGCGGATGGGGTGGTATATATATATATATATATATATATATATATATATATATATATATATATATATATATAAGGTTATTAACCGTCAATAACTCTCGGGTACGTTTACACCAGTCCCCGTAATTCTGAATCTAACGGACCCCGAAGCAAATGTTCTTACAACAGGTATGTACCTAAATCATAAGCTGCTTATGAATTATGTTATATATATATATATAATTATATATATATATATATATATATATATATATATATATCAATTCTTTTAGTTCTCAGAACGATTGAGTAAAAAATTGATTTGGCTCCAGGGAAATGTTGTTGTGCCTTTCGGATGACAAGTACCTGTTAGCGTACTATAAAAAAAGTAAAGTCGTCGGGGCGGCCTAAAGTCGGTATCAGCCAATCAAGGTATCCCTCTTTCAATAGCGCTAGACTAAGGAGATAGTTTTTTTTTGCATCTGAGGTGGAGTGCCACACCTACCATCAGCTCCTCACTTTACCGCAAAGATCCCTGTGCTACTCATACGCTGAGTTGGCGAGGACCGGTATCGAACTAGGAACCTTGTGATTTCTAACCGAACGCTCTACCAACTGAGCTAACCCAGCCCTGAATATATATAGCGTACTATATACAGGTTAAATAGGTAAAATATGAGTTTGAAAAAAATTGAAAAAAAAATGTATTTGCCATGAAATAACCAAAGGGTTGCAGTGTTGTAAAATCCAAGCAGCCAATCAAACAATCAGGTCACTCTTTGGTGTGAGATCTTACCCCAATAGAGGGAATAGTGTTGACGTATTCTAACCCTCACTGACAGGGCAATCCGTACTTAGAGGATACCTCATATCAATTCATTCTTTCAAGTTAATCCCCCCTTGAGCTGTCATTTGTCTTTTCCATTGAACGTGACTTTTCATGCACTTTCTGACTCAGGGATTGAACTCACTACTCACGATATGGCAAAATATTTACCTACCAAGTAGGTTGAACCGCAATTTTTCAACCTCGTTAGATTCAGAATTATGGGGACTGGTGGAAACTTACCCGAGAGTTATTGACGGTTAATAACCTTATATATATATATATATATATATATATATATATATATATATATTATATATATATATATATATATATACCAACCCCATCCGCGCAATTAGCATATGTTACATGGACAAGTTTAGTCATATTAGACACATCATAAGTAAGTAAGTAAAGTCGTCGAGGTGGCTTAAAGTCGGTTTCAGCCAGACAGCGATGGAGTCTATCCCCTTTTCACTAGCGCTAGACCAAGGAGATTGTTTTTTTGCATCTGAGGTGGAGCGCCACACCTACCATCAGCTCCTTACTTTACCGCAAAGATCCCTGTGCTACTCATTCACTGAGTTGGTGAGGGCCTGTATCGAAACAAGAACCTTGCGATTCCTAGACAATGCTCTACCGACTGGGCTAAATGACGGTCTGATGGCTAAATGACGGTCTAGTCATTATAAAAAATGAGTAGAATAAAACCCCTTGAGAGAGAATACGTCAAACATTTATCATAGAGCTATGTATTAATGAGTTATACTATCAATCTTAATCCCATCATACACGTTTTTAAATAAATAGGAAAAAGTGTAACGCGAGACGCGTAACATATTTAAACCAAATTTTCTCATAAATTTCTCTTCCATGTAATGTAGAATAACCTGAGACTTTCTGACTTAAAGAACTCCATTATCCAAACTTATGTACCTTAGGAATGACAAGTACTTTGCCATAAATAATCAACTCTACTGCTGCATATATATATATATATATATATATATATATATCCATACATATATATATATATAGTCTAGTTTCTTACTATATATATATATATATATATAATATATATATATATATATATATATATATATATAGAGAGAGAGAGAGAGAGAGAGAGAGAAAGATAGATAGATAGATAGATAGATATAGTGCGTGGTGCAATGGTTAGAGTTATGTGAAATGGACTCGTCAACCCGAGTTCAAATCCTGGACGTGGTAATTGCATTTCACTTAGCGCTAATACCCTTGGGAAAAGTATGAATCCTACTCACCCTCTAACTATGGGTAAATAGTAGAGCAGACTGGGCTCTTTAACCTTGTTTAGACAACCGGTCTAGGAGAAGGGAAACTCTGAATTAAAACCTGTTGAACTCCACTTAAGAAATTGACCTTGTGTCGCATCCTGCTCGGGCGGAGAGATTGGTATATATATATATATATATATATATTATATATATATATAATTATGTGTGTGTGTGGTGTTGTGTGTGTGTGTGTGTGTGAGAGTGATTAAGTAAGTAATCTACAATTCTATCACATAACATCTCTCTTTCTCTCTGTCTCTCCCTATATCTATCTATCTATCTATCTATCTATCTATATATATATATATATATATATATATATATATATATATATACGTGTGTTTGTGCGTGTTTATGTGTTTCTCAATTTCATTCTTTCTATCTTAACCAGTACTCTGACGAAGCGGCTTGATAATAAGGTAGATGGGAGCTGCACAAGGATGCTGCATGCGATCTTTAACAAGTCGTTGAAACAACATCCGACAAGGTAGCAGCTGTACGGCCACCTGCCCCCTATCACACAAACTATCCGAGTAAGCCGGACAAGACATACTGGACACTGTTTGAGATGCAAGGACAAACTCATAACCGATGTTCTCCTGGGGAAGTCAACCCATGGACATGCTAGTGTGGCCCGCCCAGCAAGGATCTACATTGACCAGCTTTGCGAGGAAGAGGACCTCCCAGAGACAATGGATGATAGAGACGGTTGGCGAGAGATTGTCATCGATATCCGTGCTAATTGCGTGACATGATAATGATGATGATGATGATGATGATGATGATGATCTCAGTCTGGTTCTTTTATTCTTTCTCTACTTTCTACATGTCTGCTTATCTGTCCATCGACATTTCTACCTATATATAAAATATGTTCATATCTATATATATATGTATATCTATCAATCAACCTCTGTCTCTGTCTCTGTCTCTGTCTGTCTGTTTGTCTGTCTGTCTGTCTTAATTCTAAAATTCATTGGAATGTATTCGTGTAAATAAAAGGAGGATCATTCAATAAATAAGGTTAAATATTACCTAAAGACTTGGCAATAGGTTACATTGTTTACAATTGCCCCTTCTTCGTGGAAATCACTTGTAATGGGTCATTTTATACCCCGGAAGGTCAGCATGACTGTTTTTTACAGACCGTTGCACTCGAAAATTCAGTGTGTTCCATTCCATAGATTGTTTTTCCAAATTAGTAGGAAACCCATATTTAGACCAGTTGTAAAAAAAGATTTGATTATAGCGTTCTTCCCAACATACATTCTTCTGTAAATTTCACATAATTTGCAATTCTCACCCACCAACAATTTGATGATAGATATCTGTTCATGCCTGGATCCAACTGTATGATTTGCCGCGATTTTGAATGGCATAGAAACAAATTTATTTCGGAGATTAAAATAATTTTTGTTTATAAACCAATTCGAGAACATTAAGTGTTTGCATTTATGGAAACAAATAATTTGCTGTTATACAAAAAAAAACTCCGTTTTTATTTTTGGTTGGCTGATTTAATGGCATATCAACCCTAGCGGTTTATGCCAAATCGTGCTGCTTTATATGTATGATTTGTTTAATATGCATTAAAAATAAGAAAATAAATCATCATCATCATCATCATCATCATCATCATCATCATCATCATCAAGGTGTGTACAGAGCACGGATTCCTTTGACTCGCACCCACTATCACTCTCTATCGGCCATTGGAATTGTTAAATTCTACAGACGGCATCCATTGTCTCCACAGCGCAGATGGATGCAAGAATTTACTGGGCTACAAAACAATGGTGTGTCCATACGTAGGACAATGTTATTCACGAGTTTGTTCTTACTGAGCCGGCATTGGCTATCATGTCTTGCTCGTCTTCCTTAGATGTGATGGGGTGTAAATGGCCGTACAGGTACAAGGTGTCCCTTCTAGGATTTATTCAGAACAGCATTTCGCATCCTAGCTTTTCTTTCAATCGTTTCATTAAAGTCCAAATATTACTGGAAACAAGATTAGATTTCCACATTAGTTGCTCACCTGTCCATAGCAGCGGTTAGAGAGACCCCCTCCAATCAATCGGTTGGTCATGTCAAGCACCTATATGATTGCCCTAACCCTATTGTCAAACAAGGAACAAACAGAAGTGAAGAGAGGAAAAAAGCTATCACAGAAAAGAGAGCTAAAAGAAAGGAGAAGCAGCAGCACCCCCAACACCTACAGAAAGCATCACCTTTGTTTGCAGCCATTGCACCAGAGACTGCCATTCGAGGATCGGTCTGTTCAGCCACTCACGCAGCTGTAAGTGAGAGAGAGAGAGAGAGAGAGAGAGAGAGAGAGAGAGAGAGAGAGAGAGAGAGAGAGAGAGAGAGAGAGAGAGAAAATACAAAAAAAAAACTACGCCATTGTCTAAAATAGACGGAAGGTTGCCAACAAAAAAACCTATTGCCCTTATGGTAATCCTCTACACTATTTATAATATATAGAGGGTAGTAGCTGAGGGTCTCCATCTGCTGGGTATGACGTTAAACTAATTGATGGTGATGTTCCAGTTCTGGATGTCTGGGGAATGTGGAGCATTTGTTCATCGCTATTGCTTCCAGGTCCACTCTGACCTGGAGTGAGAGTACTTGTTAAATGGGTTAAATAGAAAAATGTGTTTATAAAAAAAATGAGAATCCATTTAGAATGAATTTATTTCAAAATTTTGTCGACATTAAATAATGCACTGAGGTTGATATGCCGTAAAACAAAACAAATCAAACCTGTCAATAGCAGTCCATGATTTACCTATGCGTACGTTTACATCACCTTTTACAGGTAAGTTATTCATAGCGAAGTAAATGAACTCGACTACTAATTTTAGAATCTTTTTATTTAATGAAGAGATGACGCAACTCATTAAAATATTAATTCTGCATCAGTAATATAATTAACAAACGGGTTATTTTCCTATATTTGTTTAATATCATATCGACCTTTCAGTGTTATTTAATGCCAACGTCACCCTAGTAGAAATGTGGTGTTATCATTTAACCCATAATTCCATACCTTTTATAAGGGTATTAATCCAAAAGTGAAAGTATTAGCGCGTCTGAAGCTTGAACCGCTTACTACGATATCATACACCAGAACGGTAGCCACTACACCACAGGGGCTTCCATTAACAAAAGAGGATAGTAGCTTTCGTGTTGAAGTATTACTGAATAAGAGAAACAAAAATTTAATATAGGAGATTACGAATAACAACAATAAAAGACAATCGTAATTAGTACAAAAGATATTTGTATTAGTACCCAACAAGTCATAACAGAAATAAGTAGTTATGTTTCTGAGATTTCCGTAAGATACAGTTTCTGAAATAAAGACAGAAATTAAAACGGCACATTATGTTTTAAGAACATCTTACGGCACGTGAAACACAGATAACCTATAATAGACACACACACACACGCCACGCATATATATATATATATATATATATATATATATATATATATATATATATATATATATATATATGCGTGTATGTGTGTATTATAGGTTATCTGTGTTTCACGTGCCGTAAGATGTTCTTAAAACATAATGTGCTGTTTTAATTTCTGTCTTTATTTCAGAAACTATATATATATATATATATATATATATATATATATTATATATATATATTATATGTGTGTGTGTGTGTGTGTGTGTGTGTGTATGTATGTTTGAGTGTGTATGTGTGTATGTGGGTGTGTGTATGTTGAGTGTGTGTGTATGTGTGTGTGTATGTTTGAGTGTGTGTGTATGTGTGTGTGTGTATGTTTGATGTGTGTGTGTGTATGTGTGTGTGTATCATAAATATGAAATGGTTATTTCTCTTTTGAGTATTATTATTATTACCATTAAAACAAACTCTTCTCGTAACTACCTCTACTTCATTATCGATATTGTTCCTATGTGCCGTTTCTTGCATTAACGGCCGCCAGTGTTTATCTCCAACGATGTCTTCTGTTCTTATGGTCCAAATAAATAGAAGAAGTCTAGACTTATATATTTGATTTATTATAGCCAAGCGGAGAATATCTAAGTGGGAAAAAAAGACAATTATTTTTCTTGGAGAACGTTTGCATTTGTCCGGGCAGAATTTCTTTCTATCGAATTGAAAACATTTTATTCACAATTCAAGCATGTGTATTCGTATACTTTAGATAGCCGGATAAGCACTTAGACAGTGATAAAGATAGATAAAAACAGCATTAGTAATTGGGTACGTATATATATATATATTATTATATATATATATATATATATATGGGTTTTGATAGCGTAGCAGTGAAGTCAACTAGGTAACTGACCGTTTATCAGCCATGCGATTTTCAAATCAGGTTAGTTTGAAAATCGAATAGACGAGAAACGGTTAGTAACTAAGTTAGTTGACTTCATTCTACGATACCCTTAGATATACATTCTGAATCAACGATATTGAGCACTATACATTTATAAATATAAAACTCTATAATACCATTACCAATATATATATATATATATATATATATGTGTGTGTGCGCGCGCGAGAGAGAGAGAGAGAGAGAGAGAGAGAGAGAGAGAGAGAGAGAGAGAATATATATATATATATATATATATATATATATATACCTTTCGAACGGTGGACCCGGAATTTTAAACCCCCCTCACGTTTGTAATTCCTCTAATTTCTTCTTACTGAAAGCAAAGAAAAAGGAAAAACATATATATATTCCCATTGCTATTTTTCTCAGTTTTACATCCTACAAATCAATCAACTATCAATGTATTTCTCTGAAGTATATATATATATATATATATATATATATATATATATATATATATATATATATATATATATATGAATGACATAAGTGAATTATATATATATGACATAGGTGAATTGTGACTTGAGTAGGGATATAGTTTCGGTTACAGACAGAAAAACACACAATCTCCATTATAATAAGAATATATATATATATATATATTATATATATATATATATATATATATATATATTCTTATTATAATGGAGATTGTGTGTTTTTCTGTCTGTAACCGAAACTATATCCCTACTCAAGTTACAATTCACTTATGTCACATTCTCCATGATTTTACTTTTATTTAAACCTCAATTATTAGTAAAATTGTTTTACATTATTAATACTGTTGACCATATCTACATACTAATAACATGCAACTGTATTTATATATACAACAAAATAGTGTGAACGGGAAGGCTAATCTACATATTGATATTAAAAATTTGATTTTTAATTAATATGTGCTTACTATTAATGATTTTTAATTGTTTGGTTTTATCTTAATGAATATGAGCAAAAATATCGGGGACAGATCTTAAAAGAAATCCATTAACAAAAAAAAAATAACTGTAATTTTATTCTTTACTCCCTATTTTAAATAAATAGTTAAATTAGGAAAATTTAGCAATGGAAACGGGGGTGATGGAAGAGTAAGTTTCACTTGTTCTATTCTCCGATTATACCTACCTCTATTTTAAATCTTTTTATCTGCATTCTTATTTAGTTTCATTAGACTTTCTAATTTAATATAATATTTTATTACATTAAAATATAAATACTTGCATCTGGAGGGTGCATATATTTGCTAGTATATATAATACTCTAAAAAATCAAAAACAAATTTAATGCTCTGTGCTCATAAATGTTAACAAATTAACACCAATGACGTACAATCAGCATTTATTTTAAATCATAAAATAAGTGTAGGAAGGACAAGATTTTTTTTACAATTCGTTCCTTGCAAATGTGTATAGACAAATCTATTAATAATGGAGATTCGCTTCCGGTTTTTGTCTGTATCAAAAATTACGTCACTGCTTACGTCACGTTACCCAAAATCGTCATAACAGAATAAATACACTCAAAATTTAAACATGCAACATTAGAGAGTCCTCATTGTTTTTTAAAACAAGTTTTAATAAATACATGACTGGTATTATATATCTATATATAGTTTCTTTTATTTTAATACATATTTAAAGTTTCCATTTTAAATTGTTTTATTTTTTAATCCTTTCAGGAATTTGATGATTTTACTTAGGGTACACACTCGCTGACATTGCATTTTTTACTCCCACCCCTCTGGCAATATGTTTCAAAAATCTATTTTTACATCGCCCGGAGGGTGTTTTCATTTTGTACTAGTCATAATAAAAATAAAATGAATAATGATTTTAGTTGCTTTGTTTGTTTTTTTCACGATAACTAGTGCAATTTGAAAATGTATGATTAATGTATGCAGTGAATCTAGAGTTACTGCTTTTTTGTCGAAAGTATGTGAAATCTTTACATGGACCATCATGTAGGTTTTCCACACCCGCCTGTTGTTTCCTGATGGTTGATTGACAGCAAGTGTCATCAAGTCTATGGGATTCCTCTGGGTATTCTAGCCGATCTTAACAATGCTCTAGTTTGGATGTTATAGATTCTTCCTCTAATTTCCAGTTTACCCCGACTATTTACCAGACACTTGGGGACCATTCCAAGGACACCAATTAAAATTGCTACGATCTTTAGTTCATGTTCCACAGTTTTCTTAGTTTTTTAGCAAGGTTAAAGAATTGGTCTTTTCTTTCACTATTATTTTTATCATTAATAGTAGCAGTATTAGTATTGGTTAATTCTAATCATTGCATTTTGTTTAATAGTTCATTATAGCGGTTCGCTGTTCAATAAAATTATACAAATAGACGTTTGATGTTCACTGTAATTTTTAAATGTATGTTCGATATTTGATTATTCAAATGGACACGGTTATTTCTACCGTTATTCTGACCTTGATTTTACTATCATTTAATGCATCTGTTTAAATTGAATTTACAAAATAAACTAGGTTGGACAAACAAAGAAAAATCCATTTTAATAATCGTATTGTTCATGAAACAGTTGTAATGGACTATTAGATGATAGCTATTTGTTGTTGTTGTTTTTTTTGTTGTGGTTGTTATTGTTGTTGTTGTTATTCTTTTTCTTTTTCTTCTTTATTATTTTTACTAGAAAAATAAAAAACACCTCCGGGCGATGTAAAAATACATTTTTAAAATATATCGCTTGAGGAGGTGGAAGTTAAAAATTAAATGTCGGAGAGTTTGAACCATAAATCATGAAATCATCAAATTTATTAAAGGAGTAAAAAAAAAAAAATTGAAATCGAAACTAAGTTCTATTAACTTTGAATATCTATCAAAATAAAACAAACTTTATATACATATATGATACTGGTGATGTATCTATTAAAACATGTTTTAAAAAACAATGAGAACTGCCTAATGTTGCATGCTCAGATTTTGAGTGTATTTATTCTATGTTATGACGATTTCGGGTACAGTGACGTTAGCAGTGACATTATTTTTGTTACAGACAAAAACGGGAAGCGAATCTCCATTATTAATAGAATTATGTTTTATTATTATTATTATTATTATTATTATTATTATTATTATTATTATTAGTTTTTTACACCAGCGTTTGTCGGTGGACTTTCCCTGAAATTTGTGTGACAGCTGATTTCTTCAGGTCTCCAGAACTCTTGAGTATGGTAGCCGATCTTAAGAATTATTTTGTCTGGATCGTCTACATTCGTCCTATGATTTCTCATTCCTCCAATTTTCTTTTTAAACCCATGGTAACCATTACAAGTATACCAAGAACGAGTGGTACCAGCTTCACCTCATGTTCCACATTTATTCAGTTCTCTGACCATGTCCAAGTATTTTATATCGTTCCATTTTCTTTCATTTTCATTCTGTGGTTAACCAGTACGGAAAATCCAGTAGATGAAGAGTTATTTTCATTGTTAATTAGAGTTCACTTATTATCATAAAATAATGGGCCGGTTTAGCTAACTCGGTAGAGTGTCCGATTAGCAAACACAATTTCTTGGTTCGAAACCGGTCCTCACCAACTCAGCACATGAGTAGCAGATGGATCTGTGCGGTAAAGTAAGGAACTGATTATAAGTGTGGCTCTCCACATCAGACTCAAAAACAATCCCCTTGATCAGATTCCCATATGGTCAATATTCTGACAATAGTAGTCAATGCCTTTGCTATGCGTAAAATTGACATCGTTTTCTATTGATGAGATATGGACTCTTTTTTATTTGAATTCACATAGAGGCCAATAACTCTTGTCACCTTATCTAGGATATATATATATATATATATATATATATATATGTGTGGTGTGTGTGTGTGTGTGTGTGTGTGTAAAAGGGAGAGAGAGAAAGTGATAGAGAACAATAGTGACTTACCTAAAGTTTTCTTTT
>CM042140.1:99901059-99913559 GCA_023376005.1 Doryteuthis pealeii | reverse complement strand
CTACAGATTTCACTTCCTCGTCACTGGAATAATTTTTGCCTGTCAAACCCTCTTTCATGGGGCCGAAGAGAGGCAAACATTATTCCAGTGACGACGAAGTAAAATCTGTAGTGAAGAAGTGGCTCAAAGAACTGCCAACAGAATTTCACGGGGCGGGATACATGCTCTACTTCGAAGGTGGAACATCTCTATTGTGAGAAAAGGTGACGTATGTGTAGAAGTACGGATGTTATTCACACAGGACCAGCTTTATTTGATGTTCCTGTGTTGGTAATTATACCTGTTCTAAACAAAATGGCAATACTTTTTTTACCCACGCTTGTACTATGTTGTGAATAGTTTAGACTTTAAAAAAAAAGTAAATTGGAAATTGAACTTGCATTAGGTCAAATGGAAGAGAGTGACAGGCGATAATCCCCGAAATCAGTTTCATGACATCGCTGCTATTGGATCATATCAGTCATATAATCAAATAGTTCTAAAAGTTACAAAAAAGTTTTAAATTGGATCAATTTGTTATGAAACGTTCAGGTGTACACATGTGCGTGAAATTGGGTGCACATATTGTTTCGGCCATGCAGATTATATGCTGCCATCTCCTCGAATGTACTCGGGTTATACATTAGGATAAGACGCCTCAGCTAGGGAATAAATAAAAGAAGTGTTTACACAAGTCTTTCATTGCTTATACTTCCCAACAAAAGCTGTTTGCGTCCTTGCAAAACAGTATGGAGGTAGCTTCCTCGTGTACACTGCGGATCTATGATAATGCATTTTGTTTTACTTCCGGTTGTTTTAATTAATTTGCCGTATTTGATGGCATATAAAACGCATAGGCATATAAGATGCACCCCCATTTCAGCAGGTCAGATTCAGGAAAAGGTTTTAGTTTACTTAAGCATATATTGTTGAAAACAGTCTAGCTCTGCATCACACAAGCAGAAACATAGCTGTATACAAGCAATTTGGCAGTACAGGCAAGCAATACGCATACACAAGACATCTAAATAGCAGGAAATAATAATATAATAATAATAATAATAATAATATGTTATGGAGGTCTCAAACTTCACCTACAATGTATAAGACGCAGGGCAATTTTTGGAGCCAAAATTTTGGAGAAAAAAGTGCATCCTATATGCCGTCAAATACGGTAATTAATTTATCGCAGATAGTCCTGAAGGGTAAAAAGTAGGTCGACCATTTTATCAAACTTGCTCTACAAACAGGTTGAAAAAGAAGCAAGTAAGTAAATTCTGCGGAGAGACCTATTGTTGGTATCAGTCGTACTCCAAATGAGTTTATTAAGCTGATTGATGTACATCCTGGTTCAAATTAATCAAATCAAGCGCTTTAGTTTCCTTTCTTGGTTTGGTTTGTTTTGTTTTACGGCATATCAACCTCAGTGGGTCATTTAATACCGATAAAGTTTTGAAATAAATCAATTCTTAATGGATAATACAATTTTTTTATAAATACATTTTTTATTTAACCCATAGATGGGACCTTAAAATGTACTACCACTCCGGGTCAGAGTGGACCAGGGAGCAATGTGATGAAGGGGTGCTTCACATTCCCCAAACCTCCAAAACTGGAACCTCACCATCAGATAGAGTTTAACGTCATTCCCAGGGCATGTAGACCCGCAGCCACCACCTTCTAGCACCCATATGATAAAAAGGGGTTGGGGCTTGCCATAAGGGCAATAAAGTTGGGAAAATCATATAGGTGGTTGGGCTTGACGTGACCAGCCGATTGATCGGAGGGGGCCTCTCCGACCGCCCGTCTAGCCCAAGATAGGGCTAAAGCGAGTATTGCATGTCATGAACTGCTCATCCACCTGGGCTCTATCCTTAAGCATCACGGGTCGCCACCCACGGCCAACAGGTGGCCCCATTGGGGAGTCTTACCCCTCTGCAGAGGTGCAGTCGGTGCATTCTAACGCTTCAGCCGACAGGGCGGAGTTTCGTTTCTCTCATCAATTTCAGATCCACTAGATGATACAGAGTAATCAATTTCATTTTTCTTTTCCTCGGATTTGGGTCATTTGCAATGCTGTGCACTAATATGAATCCATTTCCGGGGTTCATGATGAAATTTTTTGGCCTTGAAAAATATTGCGTCATCCATGATTGCATAAGATTGTTTATCACGCCCCGACACTAATGTTTCGACTGTCGATTAGTTGTCCTACGGCCATTGTCTGCAATAGAGATTACTCCACGGAAATGTACGGAAATTTTAACGCCGAACGAACACATTGGCAAGCCTTACAGAGAGATATCGGATATTATAATAATATTCGGATGATTTGCGTGATAGGGACAATGGCAGTATACCTGCTTTCTTGTGAGGCTTTGCTTCTATGATTTGTTCAAGACAGCACGCATCATCCTTGTGTAGCTGGAATCTATCATTTTTCTTTAAGTATTTCGCTAGAGTCCTAGTAGTGCAGTCGTACAAGAGCACTGACATGGCGAGAACCTGGAATAATTTTCGCTTTGTCTTATCGGTGAGCCAAATAAATAAAGTATGCCGAGAGGCCATTTGTCGGCATCAGCCTTACAGAGAGGGAGTCTATCCACTTTTCACTTCCATTAGGCCAAAGAGATTATTTTGCCTAGGTGGCTCCCACACCTACCGTCAGCTCACAGATGATTTAACGCTCAGATTAGATTACCGAACATGTACTGTATGCGCTGAGCTGGCAAGGACCGTTATCGAACCCGGAATCTTGCGATTCCTAGGTGAATGGTCCATTGACTGAGCTAAATTAGAATATAGAATATAGTAGATATGGCCAAAATTGTTTTTTTTTAAACTTCCCATGAATTAGAATTTAACAATTGTCGGAAAAAATAAATGAAACTTAACATATTTTTGTTGTATTATGACTAGTTAATAAAAAACAACTAACAACTATCCGGCCAGCAATGCGGATTGTATCCAAGCTGGTAAGGGCTAGGATTTTCTAAATTTAAATTCAGCATATAACGGTTTAAGATGGAGTCCTGTCTTTTCTATGGGCATTAGCTTCAATTGAAACGCAAACTGGTTCGTCTCTGATTTTTTACCCTTATCACTGAATCCATTTCTTACGAAAGATAACTATTGCACCAGACGGCCTCTATATATTGGGAGTGTGTTTGGTCTCTTGTATATTGATATCTAGGGGTATAATGAATGTTATCAGTTTGTATATATATATATATATATATATATATATATATATATAGAGAGAGAGAGAGAGAGTGAGAGAGAGAAAGAAAGAGTGAGAGAGAGAGAGAGAGAGAAAGAAGAGAGAGAGAGAGGAGAGAGAGAGAGAGAGGAGAGAGAAGAGAGAGAGAGAGAGAGAGAGAGAGAGAGAGAGACGGGCAGAAAGACAGACGGAAATACAGAGAGACAGAGGCAAAAAAATAAATCCAAATTTCAGACCGCTTCTTTCTAGCGATCGATATATCTATCTATTTATCTCTTCGATTCTTCGCACATCCATGCAATTGCCTTCCTCTTGTAACATATAGTCACCTTTAATAACCTATGTACTTACCCAATGGCCTCACTAAACGCCCAGCACCGCCCTCTATCGCCTAACTCGCTTTGCTTCCGTCAGTCCGTCGGTTGTACCTGTCTGCCTGAGCCAGACGCACGCATATTATCTTTCAGCCCACTCATAATCTATTTCTCAATTTGGAGCGCAGCGCTGATCAATATTTCATTTTTGTCCGCTCGTAAATTCGTTGACACGAGACTCTGGTGAGTATCTCATTGTCGAACAAGGGACTCGTTTGCCGACCGACGCCCGAATAGATCAACTGCTCTTCCACCTTAGCCGGCTAACTTGACCGAAATGCAAATAGCAGCGTTATATGGGCCACATTAAGCCATCTATTCACGTCCTTCACTGCTGTCTATTGCATTATGTTTGTCTTCTGTCGTGAAATATGGCTGGCACCTGTCTATCGTATGACCAGCACGACTAACAAGGCTCGCTCACAACAGCTTATGGTGGTGAGTGGGGAAGCGAGGGCGGGGGGTAGTCTCAATTTTCTAAAACCTTCCTGGTTTATTTGGTAAGTAAACAGAAATAATATTAGAGTCACTTCACAGATCAGTTGTTCTTTAAATTTGAGAAGCTAAAGTGGTATCAGTACGAGTTGTAAATATATTGAGCATATTTTGAATATATATATATATATATATATATATATATATACATATAAGTAAAAAGTCGACGGGCGGCCTAAAGTTGGTATCAGCCAGTCAGCGAGGGAGTCTATCCCCTTTTCAATAGCGCTAGACCAAGGAGATTGTTTTTATCATCTGAGGTGGAGCGCCGCACCTACCATCAGCTCCTTACTTTACCGCACAGATCCCTGTGCTACTCATATGCTGAGTTGGCGAGGACCGGTATTGAACTAGGAACCTTGTGGTTTCTAGCCGAACGCTCCACCGACTGAGCTAACCCGGCCCTCTATACATATATATATATATATATATATATATATGTGTGTGTGTGTGTATTAGTATAACCTAAAGAGAGTTGCTTACCTTTGATCAGTCAAAGGCGTTTTGTGCATATTTTGAACGCAGCGTTCAGATCCTGGTTAAGTAGCTTGGGAGTAGAAGCATTTTCTACTTGTGTTTAAATAAAACCTTTTTAATTTTATAACAATCGGCCTTGCATTATCATTTCAATCCTTCATATTTCATCTGTATGTTAAAAACATAACAATATAACAACCACTCCGCATGAGCAATATCTTAAGCGGAGTTTAACAGGTTTGAATTCAGAGTTTTTCTTCTCCCAGACTGGTTACCAAGCCAAGATTAAAGAGCCCAGTCTGCCCTGTGATTTACTCATAGCTGGAGGGAGAATTAGTAGAGATTCTTGATTTAATAACTAGTAGAAAGGAACATTTAGACTTACATGTTGAGCATGTTCACGTATGCAGTGCGGCATGTGGTTGCTGTGGACACAAACCCACTGGCCGTAGACAGGAATTGTGCTGTTATCTCCGTCGAGGCCAGAATGCGTGATTTCTACACCCCCAATGCAATCGTAAAAAAATGCACAGATCTGGATTTGAAAAAGTTTGTGCTGAGATTGTCATTTAGTGATTTTGAAATTCAAGACTAAATAGATTTAAAGAAAACAGTGATCCATCCTAGTATTGTCAAAGATTACGTCCTGCTGCCTTATAACGCAATTTCAATAGAGTAAACTGATTTAATAACGTAATATGGATTTTAACGCAATATTTTTGAGACTGTAGTGTTCAGAAGAGTACACCGCAGGAGACCGTGTAAATTATTATTATGATTTTCTTCTTTCTTGGTGAATTCCACTCTCTATATAAATCACTCACACACACACACACACAAACACACACCACACACACACACACATACACACATATATATATATATATATGTATGTATGTATATATATATATATACTCCCTTTTTATTGTTGCTTTTTATGTTATTATATTTTTATATTATTTATCTGTAGATAAATTGAGTTTTTGATTAATTATACAGATAGATACAGATAGACTGAGAGATGACGCACACAAGTATACAGTATTACATATTAGAATACATACATTTACAAGTCAACCAAACGTCCTGTGTATGACACTGTCTACATCCATAGTGATGTTCCAGTTCTGGATAACGGGGAGTTTTGAATCAACTATTTGTGCGTATCATTCTCACTCTTATTCACTCTTACTCGGGGTGGTAGTACCTGTTAATATACCACCTATAGATAGGTATTTTAAGGTTTAAAATAATTTTGAACCATATTAATACATTGGCTTATTAAATATTCATATGAAAAATAACCAATAAAACTTTATGTGTTCAAAATGATTATGATAGTTACAAATATTTTGGCCATTAAAACATTCATTATGCAACGAAGTATGAGGTGTTTAAAACTGTAGTATGCTGCATAAATACACCTCACATTTTAAACTGACACCTGTCAAATAAACTTAGGAAAATAGCTCCAATTTGTTAATGTCTCGATATTTTTCAGATACGATCATAGCAAGGACCCGTGCATCGAATCTTCTACGGATTGCAAATTCTGTAAGGAGCATCACCATTCCGACGTGATATGAAATAAGCATGACAGATACAATGGATAGTAATTACAGATTCATCAGTCTTTAAAATAAAAAAAAAATTTTCAGCATTAAACATTATGGACACCGGTCCAAACCAATCTCGTAAGGGATCGTATCTGAAAGGGAAATGGTAATACATTAGCTAGATTGACCTACCATTGCAACATGCCTTAGTTTATTTTCTGCCTACAGGTGACAGTTTAAAATATGATTCTTATGTAAGAAAAAGTAAAGTCGTCGGGGTGGCCTAAGTAGGTATCAGTTAATCAGCGTGGGAGTCTATCCCCTTTTCAATAGCGCTAGATCAAGAGATTGTTTTTGCGTCTGGGGAGGAGCGCCACACATACCATCAGCTCCTTACTTTACCGCACAGATCCCTGTGCTACTCATACGTTGAGTTAGCGGGGGCCGGTATCGAACTAGGAACCTTGTGGTTTCTAGCCGAACGCTCTACCGACTGAGCTATTCCGAGCCCTAGAATCTATTTGTATTTCATAAGAATAAATGGACCCATCTGTACTTGAATTCCAGATGCGTTATATGATACAACTGCTATTCTACAATGATGGCTTTAGTAGTAAGTAACCCACGAAGGTTGATATGCCATTAAACAAAGAAATGAACCAAAGCCAAAGAAAAAAAAAACTTTGATATTAAATTATCTAACAATACTTGACATACCGTAAAACCAATCAAATAACCAACCCAAGTAAACCTTCAAATAAATATTTGCTACTATGATATCTCACTAGCAACGAAACTGGCACGCTTAACAAGCCCGCCCCAGTTATCTGGAGAGGAGTGTGAGTAAACAACAGCACATACACACACACACACAAAACAAAAAACACACAGACAGGAGCTGGAAAGGAGTGGGGGGAGCTCTAGAGGAGCAACGCACCATCCACACTGACAGTAATTGGATTGACGCACATACTACACACACAAAACCCAATTTGGTTAGATGCGGCTATCTGGCCATGATCCTCGATCCCTCTAGAACAAAGAAGAGTCTGTTACAAAACAACCGCTGCTCAGCGGATTTATATGATCCTGAAGAAAGCTAGGGGAGTAAAATCCGTAAACAAATCCGGAACCAGAATCCCTATTATGTAGTAACGCTGAACCCCAGCGCTACTCAGCAATTCCTGTGACACTGCCGTTGCAAAACTGCATTGGTTTCTTACCTTTCCCTTGGATCATAGCGGCAGCGTGGAGAGGGGGATTCTGCAGCTTGGACAACAGCACGTCCTCCATATGAACCCACCCAAGCTACGTAATTTTAAAAAAAACATCCATTTGGACACTACTCCATCGTCTTTCGCATTTTTGCTACTATGAAGCACAGAAGAGGACCACGTGAGTTTGCATACATAACTTTTACGGTTGTGAAAGAGTGATCAAGATGCGAAAGACCCGGTGAGTGGCATGTGTCACTATAAATCCTTCATTTTGAATAAATTTAAACATTCTTCTGTTTTATTAATGCTTTTAAAGTTAATCCTTTACCTGACTAATCCTATTTATTCGCAGCCACATCTGATGTTAATTTGACGCCCACGTCGCAGTAAATGATTCAATTCATATAAAACACATTTGACGCCGAATTTTCTTCATGGTATTATATTTACTAAGAATCGTTTCCTTAGAACTCATGACCGAATAGGGAACGAGAGTGAGGAATGTCTCTTACGTCAATCTTTCTAGCTAGGACTTATAGCCCGTCGTAAAAATCAGAAAACTAAAAGTTTCATTTTACATAAAGTTCTGCCCACACGACCCACACATTCTTATAAAACCGTAGCCATGTCAGTACTACTGTGTGGTTGCATCATTTGTACTCTTACAAAAATCTGAAACAAAAGCTAGACGATGCTTACTATTTTTTTAAATCCTGAAAGCAGTAACTTACAGAACAGCATTTCCACTTCCCTCTCATTACACAAACCAACCCGGTAAAACGAGCAAAACTTGCTGGGTACTACTGGGGAAGTACAAACGAACTCATAAGCGACATTCTATCGACTCATACACACAAACACAGTATTGTTGACTGACAACAATTTTCATTCATCAATTCTGTGCGGACGGAGGGATCCATTTAAAGATTTTCCAATAGTGATGACTAATCGGAACAGATGGCGAGCAAGAGTCAAGAGAACATACGTTGTTTGCACGATTTGATTATATATATATATATATATATATATATATATATATATATATATAATTGAAAATTATGATGACAAGCAAACACGGCAAATATCGCGTGCGAGGTGTGGAACACTGTACAGCTGTTTCGACATAAATAGGTCTCATCAGCAGTGTATACCTACGATATCCCGCCCCCGACATAGATCAAACCGGAGAACACAGAATGCAGAGTCAGAGACTCTACGCCTAGGCCACCGGCACGCTACACACGAAACTTGCCAAATCAACTTGTCAATGATAAATGTGCCACTACTATAACCTGATGTATCGTATAGCTGCATCCACAACATCATAGAGGACACTGTTATCTCTCGGGATCACGTCTTCCAGGCATACCCATACCTATGCTGAGCATAGAAATATAGGAAATTTATTTATACATAGAGAGAATTTGATAATTATAATTGTTATTAAACAACACACACACACACACACACACACACACACACACACACACACACATATATATATATATATATATATATATATATATATATATATATATAGACATACCAAAGATTAAAATAGCTTAGCTGCTGTGAAATGTTCGATAAAATTATTTTTCCAACAAGCAAAGCTAAAGTCTTAAAAACATATTTAAAAATCTCTAAATCTTTTATCGTTTATTGCCAATGATGTTTACATAATTTAAAAGTTTAAACGTCTATCTATTTTTTAAAATGAAATCTGCATTTCCGTCAATGTATTTTTAGGCGCAGTCAGATGAGGATGATGATGCTGATGATGATGATGATAAAGATGATGATGATGATGATGAAGATGGTGATGATATACGAGAAGTGCTAAAACGTTATCAGACTAACCAAAAAGTGTCTGTTTAAATTTATTGTTAAACTTTATCGTTCTAAAATTTTAAGATTTAGAGTGAGACGCTTGCTCTACTGAAAAAACAAACAAATACATCTCGATAATAAAGTCACATCTAGTCACGTTAGTGCCCAATTTGCATAATTTAATGAGCAGTTGGCGCCCCATCGTGTTGTTGTGGTTAGCAAGCTCGTCTCGCAGATATCTTATTACAGAATAACGAATTCGATCCTCGCTAGTTGTCCCATGTCGAACGAGTTGGGTAAATACCTACTTTTGATAAACATTACATTTTGCAAGTCCTAGCTCAATCGGTAGAGCGTTTGCTAGAAACCACAAGATTCCTAGTTCGATACCGGCCTGCGTCAACTCAGCGTATGCGTAGCACAGGGATCTGTGCGGTAAAGTAAGGAGCTGATAGTAGGTGCGGCGCTCCACTGCAGACGCAAAAACAATCTCCTTGGTCTCGTGCTAGTAAAAAAGGGGATGGACCCCCTCGCTGATTGGCTGATACCGACTTTAGGCCATCCCGACGACTTTTTACAGGCTCCACACTCACCAGACTTTGTCCCGCAAGATTTCTTTCTAACACTCGTTTTCTAACCATAAGATTCATTCCGCCATGTCTGCTAGAGTAGTAGAATACACCGACTGCACCTATGCAGAGGGATAAAATACCCCAAGGGGACCAACAGTTGTCTGTGGGACGTAACTCAAGGTGCTTAAAGACGGAATCCTGGTGGCTGGGCAGTCCATGACATGCATCACTCCTCTTTGGCCCTTACCTGGCTTAGACGGTCGGTCGGAGAGGACCCTTCCGATTTAATGGCTGGTCACATCATGCCCTAGTACCTATATGATTGTCCCAGCCTTCGTGGCATCCCCAAAACTTTTTATCTTCTATGTGCTAGAAGGTGATGGCTGTGTGTTTTAGTGTTCTGGGTATTATGTTAAACTGGTTCTAATTGTGAAATTTCAATTCTGGAATACACCTTCATCGCAATTAGTCCCTGGTCCACGCTGACTCGAAGTGGTAGTAATTTTTAGGGTTCCCTTTATGGTTTAAATAGATGAACATATGAGTATTAAAACGTGTTTCAAAAAATGAGTTAAAAAATTGAATAGGCAACAAAAATGAAGAAAATAAAATGACTTCAACATAAAAAGGGTTGATATGCCGTTAAATCCAACCGACCAACGAACCAACCAATCAAGATTCATCCTAAGTATAAGAGATGTGTGGGCGTAAAAAACATTTAAAGGAATATGATGGCACGGCTTTACACCACATCAAAAGAGGAGTTTCTAAATTGCTTCGGCTAATTAAATAAATTTGTAATCTTTCATTTTTATCTTTGTAAATAGTTTCCGACTCGATTCATTTTGAAAACACCTCGTTTTTCACCACCTTATAGATATTTATTGAGCTCAGCGAAGTCGAAAATACGCTATAATATGTACGTCACCCTTGTCTAGAGCAGTGGTTCCCAACCTTTATTTTACCTCTTGAAACCTATGATTTCTATTTACTTTAATGGACACCCACAGCCATTCAATTATTAAAAATTCCATATAATTAAATATGTTTTGCTTGCCTTGACAAAAAATGTTATATTGTCTCCAGGGGAGGCGCGTGGTCTAATGGTTAAAGTCGTAGGAAATGGACTTGTCGACTCAGTTCAATTCCTGGACGAAAATGTTTGCATTTCTCACAGTGCTAACACCCTTGGAAAAGGTATAAATCCAATTCTCCGTCCAGCTATGGGTAAATAGCAGGGCAGACATAGCTCTTTAACCATGAATATGTAACTAGTCTATGAGATGGAAAACACTGAATTCATAACATAAAAATAACCTTGTGTCGCACCCTGCTCATGCAGAGGAGTTGGTAATAAATAAAATAAATATATAATATATATATATATATATATATATATATATATATATATATATATATATATAAGAGAGAGTTTTATAATTTGCTTGAAGCATTGTGTATATATTGGTTAGGAGGTTGATTTGGAAGGCAGATGTAAAGAAGAAGAAAAGAAAGAATAATACGGTAACAATGGTGTTGTGTGTTAACCTGTATTTTATTCTTGAATTTTCGAGATATGACAACATAAGCACACGTACAAACAAACAAAAACCCTATTCACGTAAACATGCAACACGAGAATACCGTTATATAAAAAATACCATCATTTAAAAAATAATAATTTAAATAGAAATGCATAAATAGACTACTTCAGTTCCAGTGATCTTTTGAAAAATAGATTTTATCTCGAAAATTCAACAATAAAATACAGGTTAACACGCAACACCATTGTTACCGATTTTTTTTCTTTATATCTGCATTGTAATAGCCTTCTAAATCAACCTCCTAACCAATATATATATATATATATATATATATATATATATATATATATATATATATATATATATATATATTCTCCAGCGGTCCATATGGACCCTGGTTGAGAATCACTGGTTAAGAGAACCCAGAACATTCTAGAGAAAAACTAACGAGATGCATTTTCTGGAAATTTACCGCTATATATTGACGGGAGTTTCGTTTACTCCAATCAAAGTGTCTCTGCGTAGAAAATGGACACCCTGAACCGAGTTTAAATCTAGGAGAATGCTTTTCGCATTTGGTACAGTGCTAATAACTGAGGGAAAGGTATTGACCCAACGGTTCTCCCTCCAGCTATGTGTAAATAGTAGGTCAGACTCGGCTGTTTAACGTTTGTATGGGAAGAAATCTTGCAGAAGAAAAAGACTCTGAATCCTATCCTGTTAAACTCAGCTTGAAAATGAGCGTGCGTCCTATCCTGCTAGTGTGGAGGGGTTAGGTAAATACATACAAATTTTATGCGTGGAAATAGTTAGCTATAGCTAGGCTTAGTTTTATATTGCGTATGCTCTGATTTTCTTATAATGGGCTAAAATTTAGGTCTGAACAATTGCATGATACGCGAGTATATACAGTAATAACAACAGTTACTTACGAATCTTAGTAAATTCTATGAAGGCGTTTCAATTCACTATCTCACGCATGGATCTTTACGTTACAGCGTAATGCATAATGTTGGATTCTGCTGACAATTCATAATAATAATAATAATAATAATAATAATAATAATAATAATAATAATAAATACTTAGACCTTGCCTGAGAACTGAGGAAACTGTAGAACATCAAGGTGAAGGTCGTACCAATTGTAAATGGTGCCCTTGAAACGGACCCCGAAGCTCTGGAAAAGAATTTGGGTGATTGGAAATCAGAGGTCGCATCGAGGCCATCCAAACTACAGT
>CM042140.1:99881059-99896059 GCA_023376005.1 Doryteuthis pealeii | reverse complement strand
AGTAGCGTAGGAATTGGAAGTGGAGGTAGTAACAATGTGTAGGGGGAGGTTGTAGGAATTGGTAGTAGTTCGAACGAACGATGCAGTAGTGATTTTTTGTGGGAGGGGGTCACAAGTTGTGAGAAGGGGAGCGGAATAGTGGAAGGAGGATCAGCGGGAAATTATAAGCATTTGAGAACATGTTGACTTAATTCAAAGTTTATTTTGTTTAAGGTAGTATTTATATATATGTATATACGAGGTGAGTTTAATGAATAGTCGCCGTACACGAAACTACCTTGCCGATAAGCCAGTTTTTAAGGAAGACCATATATTATATCCTTTATTTAAACGAGGCCTTTTATTATATTTCGTAAAAGTACAGCAACTATGAGATAATAGAAACAAATAAATTAATAAACACACAATAAGAGAAATTAAACAAAGAGTTCAAATATTAGGTACCGGGCATGCCGATAAACGGATTATGAAAACATTGTGGGTAAATCGAACTTAATCTTTGAGAATCTGTGTTACGCCTCAAATATACGTGGTTCCAAGTTAACTGACCCGTAAAAATGTAAAGGTTTTTAAATAAAATATCTGGTGCATTATATCTGTTATTCATTAATATATCAACACTGAAAATTCCATTCAATTCGTTTAATTCCCCGATTTTTGGTATTTTTTTCTTTCGGTGGGGTGACATACGATGGTGGAATTTATGTCCGTTAAGTTCAATTTAACCAAAATTGTGATATTTTAAAAAGCATCTGGTGCGTCTTTCTTAAGCATAATATTCAGTATTTAGATGTAGATATAATATAAGTTATCTATGTATATATCTATATGATGAGTTAGAATAATTTGTATTGAATTATTTCAATTTGTTTATAAACCATGTCATCAGATGATTTTTTCAATTAGCTTTAACTTTTACCTTAACTAATCAAATCACTTTAGAACTTAATAAAGATCGACAACTGATTCGACTGTGGCATATGAAAGTCTAATAGAATACAATGGAGTCATCAGAATAATAATCAATTAGAATAATGCCATTCATTTTGTTATTGTCTAAAAGAATTACAATGGTTAAATCCAAAGATTCTAACAGTACCAGGTACTCGCTTAATTACCTAATTTTATGAATATACTCACCTTTTAGAGGTAACAGGTCCTTTTTACAATATCACAATTAAACACCAAATTATGGATGTTTTGGACTAAGGATCAAATAGGCACCCCAGATGGGAGCCGTTTTGAAAATAACACCTTTTGCTTTTCACCGTAAACTCCTGGCTGTGTGTTTACGATTTATTGCATTAGAATTTCACTGTAAGATTCTAAAATGTTTGTCCCTGTACATTTACAATCCAAAGGCACGTTTTTATACTGAAATAGTTTTCGATTTTAATAAAACAATTAGATATTTTGTGTTGTTGTTAATTCAATAATTTTTTTTTAAATTATAAAACATTAAACGAAAGACACATTTTAATATTAAAATAGTTTTTGTTTAATCGGAAGAGAGATGCAGATATATTTATTTAAATGAAAATAGTTTTTATTTACAAAATATGTTTATGTTTATCTAAATAAAATGAGGTTGTACGAAAATGGTACCACACAATTTATGAAGTTTATTTTCCGTGCCCCTCTCGTACCACAACCGGAAGTGTATGGTGAAAAGCAAAAGGTGTTTTTTTTTCAAAACAGCTCCCAGCTGGGGTGCCTACTGGAGACTTGGTCCGATGTTTTCTCGCATAGTGTTTAACCGTATAATCACATAAATTAAAGAGCGTACATTTCGACATGAGATGCTCTTGTCCTGTTTGTAAAGAAGCCCCTTTTAAAGTGAACTGCCTTGGACAGTAGCATTTAAATAGCCTGTCCTATTTTCTGACCCATCCAAGCAGTGACAAGGATATAAATGTCAGGTTTTGCTCTTTGAGAGGTCGAGCGGTCAGCTGAATAAAAGTCATTCTGTTTGCTCATAGACTGATGATATTGTAGGATCTAGGAAACATTTGATATGATTAAGAGTCAAGAAACGGAATTATATATATATATATATATATATATATATATAATATATATATATTTGATGTATGGATCCTACGTATGCTACTTGCATATATAAATGATAATCGAATGCTCTATGAATTAAACTAACATGTATGAAAGAAAATGTTGAAACTTAGCTTAATATTTACTTACTATTAAAGGAAGTGGAAGATCAAGAATGAAAAATTAAAAGTATATCGATGCGATATTTTAGAGTGAACCTCACTCTAAAATTGCCCGAAGAAAAAGTAAGTTTCACTCTGAAATATCGCATTAATATACTTTATTTTTACATGCTTCCTCTTCCATGACCTTTAGTAGTAAGAAAAATGATTTTAATTTGTAAAGATTTTCTTTCATTTATGCTAGTTTAATACATAGGACATTCGAATGATATATATATATATATATATATATATATATATATATATATATATATATATATATTATATATATATATATATATATATATAAATATATAAGAAAATTTGGTGGTTGTGTACGTGTCGACTTATAACTCCGAAAAGAGAAGTCACTCAGTTTCAAAATCTTGTATACACATTAATACACTTCTAACTAAGAAACGCACCAAATTTAATTATTGATTTTTACTTATTAAGGGATATAAGTAATTAATTAAACCAAAATCAACCGATTTGCGAAACTGATCGTATACTAGCTGCTGCTGATAATAAAATATTGCTCGCTGCCTGCTTTAGCGATACGAGCAGTTTAGTTTAATTTTAGTAAAAAAAATCGCATTCTAAGTAGTTCAGCTCGGAATTTCTCCCGTCAATCTTTAGAATATTTATTTGGTTCGTAAGAAAAGAAAATAATCTTTCTAAATATGTAATTTGTATGTGTTTTTATCCATTGAATTAATTTTACAGCGAATTAAAAGAATAACAAATTAAACGAAAACATTTAACGATAACTCAACTTTTGTTTCATTAATAACTTAGTTTTAGAATAAAATTATTTTATTCTAAAACAAATGTATTATTTAAAAAAGTTCGGTTATGAAAGTATTTTATTAAAATACATTCATTTTTAATTACCTGGGAGTAATGGCAATGCAGGGGTGATCCACACTTCTAAAAGTTTCAGAATTGGAGCCTCACCACCAGATGCAGTTTAACGTCACACACAAGGTAATAAAAGCCTCGGCAACCGCCTTTTAGCACATATATGATAAAAAGGGTTGGTAGTTTGTACTAAGAGCGATACGGTCGGGACATTCATATAGGTGCTAGGGCTTGACATGATCAGCCGATTGACCAAGATGGGAAACTCTCCGACCGCCCATCTAGCCTAAGTAAGGATCAAAGTAGAGTGTAGCATGTCATGGATTACTCTGCTAGCAGGATCACTCCATAGGCTTCATGGGTCACCACCCACGGCCTACTGAAGGCCCAATTGGAAGGAGGTCTTACTCAAAAGAGGTGCATACGGCTTATTATACAGTCCCAGCCAAAAGAGCTAAATAAACAAGGACACATTTTTGATACCTAGCTCCTTCTAATTGATACTTTTTTAGGGGTAAAAAAGAAAATAAATTAAACGAATTTATTTTTATCACTTTAACCCAACAAGCAAATAAGAACTGATTTCAAGTCTTTGTGATATTGACAAAAAAGGTTTTAGAAAAAAGAAAATGTTTTAAAACACTGAAATTCAAAATATATTTTTTTAAATATATTTTAGCTGAACCCCCCCCCCCAAAAAAAAAAAACAAAACAAAAAAAACAACAACAATTCCAAAACTAAACATTTTTAAGACATTTTCCCCATACATGTATACTCTGCTTTGTTTGAAATTGGTTTCTAGCAAAAACGATTCCATTGCATACGATGTTAACTATTATGTGATGAGCATCACCTCGATGTGCCTAGACGAATTAGAATTAGGATAAGGAGGCCGGAAATGCATTCGTTTCTAGGAAATATATTATAATTTTCAAAATCTTTTCGAAGACGGACTCGTTGGCTGATTCCTCTAAATGAACTGAAAATGCATCACATTATTTTCACAAACCACTCCTGAAAATTGCAGCAAGAAACAATTCCTAAATATTGGCTTTTTTTGCAAAATGGCGTCATTTTCCGTTTCATTTCTTTCCACTCAGCTTTTTATTCACATTGGAATAATTTTTGTGAGATGTTTATTGTACAAAATTAGATGGCGTTTGTTTTGTAGAATTATTTGAATTTGTCTTATTTGAAGAAATAACTTGCTACACGAAACTACAGCTTATACATTCTTTTGAAACTAAGTGTGGAAATAATTGTTAAATCGATCGCATGAGAACTAAATTGTACTAAAGGAAATAGCTATCCACTCATGCATATAAATTGCAACCAAGTACGGTGGGTAACAAAAAAGTTGATATAATTTAAAACATACATGGTGTTTCAGAAAAATTGATATCATTTTGTACTTAAATTTTCTCAAATTTTAACAGCTTGCATCCAAACAACTGAAAATGTTTAGTGTTTGAACGCCCTTTTGCCCGGTGAATATTATTTCTATACCGGAACAGAAATAAATCATACAGAAATATGTGAACAAAGATACAAATAGGTTAAGATAGATAGATAGATAGCTAGATAGATAGATAGAGTATTTAAAAAATGAGATAGATACACAGATTGTAACGGAATATCAACACATTTAGGGTTATTTTATGCCAAAATGTTCATTGTATTTTCATATATATAAGCATAGACTTTAGTCGTATGTTCATATTTACATTTCTAAAGGATCCATGTGAGTGCTAATATCTGTTAGGGTTCCATATATAATAATAATATTAATAATAATAATAATAATAATAATAATAATTATTATTATTATTATTATTATTATTATTATTATTATTATTATTATTAAATGGTTTTAACACATTTCACTCAGTTCACTTGAATTATTATTGGTGAAAATATTAGATAACAAAATTATATCAATTTTCTGAAACACCCGGTAGTTTGAGAGAAATCCACTTTTAAAGTTTTAGCCATTTTTATAAGGGTCGGTTTAGCTTAGTCGGTAGTGCGTCCGAATTGGAACCTCAGACGTCAAAAACAATCTCCTCGGTCTAGCGCTTGGTAAAAGGGGATACACTTCCTCGCTGTGTGACTAATACCGACTTTTGGTCACTCCGACGATTTTTTATTATTACAGGGTGAAAACATTTAAATAGAAATCACTTTTGTGACAACAATGAAGTTATTTTACTTTTATTTTAAATTTCTTTCTTGCCCTTCTATGATTTTTCTTCTTCTTCTTCTTCTTCTTCTTCTTATTATTATTATTATTATTATTATTATTATTATTATTATTTGAGTTTTCACATCAGTGTTAGCTGATGGTCTTTCACTGGAGTCTGAGTGACAGCAAGTCTCCTCAGGTCTCCAGGACTCTTCTGAGTATTCTGGCAGATTGCAGCAGTGCAGTGTTCTGAATGGTTTCAATCCTTCCTCTGATATCCAAACTTTCCAAACCCTTTTCTAATGCTTTTGGGACTGTTCCAAGTGCACCAACTACAATTGGTATAACTTTCATTCCATAACTTTTTCAGTTCTCTGGCAAGGTCCAGATATTTGTCAATTTTTTCATTTTCCTTTAACTTCACCTGTGATCCGCTGGCACTGCAAAATCCACCAGTTGACAAGTTCTTTCTTTTTGTTAATCAACACTAGGTCTGGTCTTCTTGCTGGATAAGGTGATCCGTTTTAATTTCAAAGTCCCAGAGAATTATTATTATTATTATTATTATTATTATTATTATTATTATTATTATTCTTATTATTATTATTATTATTATCGCATGTTAATTCGTTTTAGATTATGTTTTGCCAATAGTTTATGGAAGGGTGTACATCGTACGTTTATGTATACATTTTGTATTTCCTTAACTCACTGTCATACGATATCAATTATTGCTACATAGTACAAATAATTTGGAAACAGATCTATTTGACCCCATACATGGAACCCTATCAGATATTAGCACTCACAATGATCCTTGAAGTAATGGCAAGGAATTTGATACACTACACACTCCAGAGCTTCAGAACTAAAACCACACTTAACAGATGTAGTAAATTATCATACTCAGTACCGCACCCTTATTTTTTAGGGGAAGGGCACCAAAGTTATAGAAACTTCAGGAAGGGTGTACTTATGTGTGTGTGAAATAAATTTATTGTAACTCGAGTATCAGAGTTAACAGATAAATAATAGGAAGAAGCACAATGAGTATTAAGGATAGGATAAAAAGGTTTAATAAGCAAAGATACAAGGTGAACAGAGTTATTATCAATTGCTATGTTGAATTAATAATTCCTTGAGATCTCGTTCTCTCAGTATATATTGTTGTAAAAATACAAACAACTGTGGCACAATAGTTTGTCATCACTATCCTATATTTAGCTTAAGTAGATCCATTTACTGGCAAAAAACACACTATAATAATCCTCTCACCACAACATCACTTATATTCTAAAAAAAAACATTCACACTACAGTCACCAAAATATGCCTGTTTCTCCACGATTGTCTGACATATTGCCTTTAATTTATTAAAAAACGGACGATTTAATTCTCATCATTTAGGTACTATATGACATGATCATTCTCTTTTTTGTCTCTTTGAGAACTTTTTCTCTCTCTCCCTCTTTCTCTCTCTCTCTCCTTTCTCTCTCTCTCTCCCTTCTCTCTCTCTCTCTCTCTCTCTCTTTCTCTCTCTCTCTCTTGTGTGTGTGTATGAGAGTATATCACGGGTAATCGATTTGTGTTGTTGTATTTGTGATCGGACAGTCGACATGGGTGTCGAAACAGTAGCGGGCCACTAGATAGAGCAAATAACTTCCTAAAAATGACCCTCATCATTTGTGTATCGATTTTTGGCAGTAGCCACCAGAAACAGCTGACAGGGAACGATAGCTGGAGAACGACTTTCAGGCGATCACCCTTACCATCCTGGCAGAGGAGTAAATCTAGAGTTAACGTCAATTGCCAGACTTTCACCAGCAACTGTTCAAGCAGAATGTTCCTGTCCCCTAAAGGTCTCCTCAGCCATAAGCTGGTCTGCAATAGACGTGGCTTGCCCTCCTCGCATAATCGATCACACACACACACACATATACAGAGGTATGTGTGCATACGCGTTCTTGGGCGATGTATTTGAATATGTATATACGGCAGAAGCTCGAATGACGTAACGAACATGACCGTATGAGACATGATTAACAGAGTTCAAATCCTGGATGAAGCTCTTTGTATTTTTACCCCAGGTTAAAGTCTTACTTTCTACACCTTCTTGCTTTAGGTAAATAGTAGGACAAACTGGTCGCATTTCAGGGGTAGACAATGATAGTTAAGGTTTGGTTGAATGTATAATCCCGACCGGTACATATATATATATATATATATATATATATATATATATATATATATATATATATATAATAAGAACAATTCACGATGAAAGTGATGACAAGTAGACTTTATTGCCTGGGCTAAGTATTAGAAGAAAAATACAAAATGGGATAGAAGATACAAAGAATACAAGATAAATAGTAGATTAAACTGGGTACATTTTTGAATAGAAAATAGTAGTTGGGTTTGTTGTATATATGATCTTCTGGATATAAGAACAATTCACGACAAAGTACAAACAAGTAGAATTTATTGCCTGAACTAACTTAATAGAAGAACAATACAAAACAGGGTAGATCATACTAATAATATATTTGTCTATTGAAGAAATGTTCAAAGGGCAAATAGACTTTGTGTAATAAAGTCTTGGAGTCGCTGATAATAAAATAAAGTAAATTCCAACACTTACTGGTTTCCAAAAAAAGACTTCCATCTACAATAAACACGGAATACCTGTGGAACAAGCCTCTGTACGGAAAACAAATGTCACCACTCGTGTGTGCAACCTCTGCGAAACCGGGGTGTTGAAAAAGCTCTCGTATGACACGCACATAGAATGTTAGCTGGTGTCAAGTCCATATATCCTATTTACAGGATACCCAACTGTCATGTTACTTCAATCGGTTTCTGGGTCTTAGAAAATTAATTTTGACCGGTCTGACTTTAATGTCACCGGTCGCAACGCCAACAAGTGTCTTATGGAAGAACCATGGAATGTCAGGAATATAATCCCAATACATAATATTTTTACAGATAATTATTCAACTAAAAGGAAAGAGATTTCAAAACATGGGCTAACTGTTTTATCCTATAAAAACTATACAATTTCTTAAGAATACAAACGGAGAATAAAACAGGATTGCCAAATCCATCACCATACAACAATATTCCGGTAGATGTGGTCAGAAAAAAACAAGAAATAAATCGAAATTCGAGTAACATCATGATGCACATAACCGATAACCCCCTCTCTCTCTCTCTCTCTCTCTATATATATATATATATATATATATATATATATATATATAATTATATATATGTGTGTGTGTGTGTGTGTGTGTGTGTGTGTGTGTGTCTTATTCGGGTTCCCGAGTTCAAGAAGGTTCCCGAGTCCGACAAGAAATAGCTGACGAATGCCAGAGGGCACATCAGCCGAAATATTGTACAGATGAGAATAAAGATGAGGACAATAGTCCGAATATTCCAATTAATACTAATTATCAAGCCTCATCTTCAAAATTTCAGATAAATTTTAAGATAATTTCAAAACGTTTAATGCTTCCCTTGTTGCTCGGCCTTTTTGAAGGGTCACCTTGATATATTTACGTAGTTGTATAATAAGTTTGGCACTAGGTCAGAAGTCTAGCAGAACCAAGTAAGAAGCAAACTTACTAATAATCGTCTACTTATTTCGATCTCAAACAATTTCACTGTGTGAGTCAATCTGTTTGTTTTTTTATTATATAGATACGAAACTTAACAACATCATCTGTAATATCCACACCTGCTGAACAATGTAACGCGTTTTGTTTATTTTCAATAATTTTAAATGATTCAAAATAAACAAGACACATTACATTGTTCAGCAGGTGTGGATATTAGAAATTTCTATAAAAGAACAGAAGACTTTGGAAAATTCCGAAAACAAAAATATATTATTGAGGACAATAGAAGACACAGAGAAAAATAGAAGTATTCTATGCAAAAATACATTGAAGACGTAGCAACATTTTATAGATAGAAAACATTGAAGATTAACAAAGAGATTAGAGACAAAAGAAGACATAAAAGAATAACAAAGATTCTGGAGACGGAGTGAAATACGGGAAAGATTTTTTGGCTGATGAAGTATGAGGCAATGTTGACAAAATAAGACAGTAACTCTGATTTAGCTCTAAAAACCGGTTACATCACAGGTTTTCAACTAATTAAGGACCTAAGGTTGTGTATGACTGTAGTCAAACAACTGATAGATTTTTCATGTGTAATAATAATACGGGTGTTAAAAATTCGAATGGAGTGAAATAATAATAATAATAATAATAATAATAATAATAATAATAATAATAATAATAATAATGGAAAAGAACTTGAGTGCACTGGAAATCAGAGGAAGAATAAAGAACATCCAATCAACGACATTGTTGAGATCGGCTAGAATACTCAGTTGAGTCCTGGAGATCTGAGAAAACTTGCTGTCACCCAACCTCCAGTTAACTACCGGCTATGGTGGTATGAAAAATAAGTGGAGTGGTAACAATTTTACAGCGAGGAATTCTATCACTTTTTCCTCAGCACTAAACCAGGGACATTGCTTTTGCTTAGGTGGAGTGTCATGCCTACCGTCAGCTCCCAGGTTATTTACCGTGCAGATTAGTTTACCAAAGCTGTGCTCCCCATGCGCTGAGTTGGCGAGGTCCAATATTGAATCCTGAACTTGCAATTCCTAGGCGGATGCACTGCCGTCCGAAATCATTGGATGTTGTAGAAATATTGCTGTAGGCTAGAATGGCCAAAAGTTAGGTGTCATTACACGTAATTTTACGATAAAAGAACAATCATTTGTGGCTAAAAAGTAGTTGCACGAAAATATACGGTAATTGTTTCGTTTTTTAAAATAAATACCGGGATGTAAAACCGCTTTATATTTCATTTCATATCTTCACACTTGGTTGCCAATCTTAATATAAGAAAAATAACAAAAAAAAAAACAACAAAAAAACAGTCCTTTTTTTACTACCTACAAAAAAAAACAACAAAAAAAAAACAATCTCAAAACGTGAAACCTTGGAAGGAATGGAGGATTCTAAATAACATTTCACAGTGAACAGTGATCCATGATGATATTGAAGCTTCTATTTACGAATGAGAGAAGGATTCTAATTAACATTTCATAGAGAACAGTGATTCCTGATAATATTTATGCTTCTCTTTAGGAAGGATTTAATGATTCCAATTATTATTTGATGGTAAACAGTGGTCAATAATGATATTGAAATTTCTATTTAAGAAGAAGTGAAGGATTCTAAAACATTCCATAGTTAACAGCTAACCATAATGGTATTGATGCTTCTATTTAGGAAGTAGTTACGGATTCTAATTAAAATTCCGTAGTGTTATATGTGAAATATGCAAGACACTTTTCAAGAAACATTTACTAATTAAAAAAACAAAAAAGAAACAAAATAAAACGTAATAAAAACAACGTTATATCAGCACCCATTAATTTCAGACTTTGTAATGCAGGTAGACCGTCATATGTGTGTCAGTTGACCGGTTTAACTGTTTCCTAGTTGTAGTTACCTCCCTTGTGGCCTACGATCTGTCTCCACTTTGCCAATCAATTTATGTTCCATTCTTTGCACTTCAGCTCTGTTCTTGTGGCGCGCTAATGAAACAACTTATTTCCAGCCTGTCAATTTGCTTATCAGCCTTGCTTGAAAACGTTTTCATTATTGAAACAAGAGGAAATAAATAAGCGGACAACGTTGGAATGGAGCAGAGAGGCGATGACGATATCTCCGCTCGCCATATTTTCCTGCTCAGCCGACCGATCACGACAGCCATTAATCTGCAGGAACACTTTAACCTTGGAATCCTCCACGAACTTTTCTTTCAGCTTTCTTTTTCGGCCCTATCACGTTTTATTCTGACCTTTTTTCTTTTCTTATTTTTTTTCTAAATAAGTGATTGCACATTTAAAGCGAAAGCGGATTTTCCGTCTATTTTTACTTACCTCTCTCTTTTCTCTCTCTCCCTCTCTCTCGATGTATATATATATATATTATATATATATATATATATATATATATATATATAGAAGAGAGAAGAGAGAGAGAGAGAGAGAGGGGACAGAGAGGGACAGAGAAAGAGAGAGGGGGAACATAGAAAGAGAGAGTGGGGGGACATAAAAAGAGTTAGAGAGGGGGAGAGAGAGAAAAAAGTAGGGTGAAAATGTAGAACGCGTGTGAATTAGTGACGATAGAGGAAAGAGAGGGCTGGACATATTGTTAAAAGTGGGTGGGAGAGAGATATGAAATAGAATGAATCACTAGCACAAAGACAGAAAGAGAAAAATGATGATGAGGAGGAGGAGGGTGGGGGAGGAGGAATAAGATAAAGAGGAGACAAAGTAGGAAATATATGGAAATAACTAGTAGTGACAGAGAGAGAGAGAGAGAGAGAGAGAGAGAGAGAGAGAGAGAGAGAGAGAGAGAATAACAGAGGAGTCAAAATGGGAATAGACCAATATAATGCACACACACACGCACATAAAGAGAGAGAGAGAGAGAGGGGTGGACATAGAAAGAGAGAGAGAGAGAGTGAGTGAGTGAGAAGAGAGGGAGAGAGAGAGAGAGAGAATGACGTAAGAGGAAATATAAGGAAATAACACACAGTGAGAGAAACTAAAACAGTGTATTATCGAATAGAATACTAATGTGTGTGTGTGTGTGTGTGTGTGTGTGAGAGAGAGAGAGAGAGAGAGAGAGTGAGAATTAAAGAAAGCGATAGAGATTGAAATGGAGAATACTGAGAGAGGGAGAAAAGGATAACAGATAGAGTATGAAAGTATTTTCTATTTAAGTAATTATACATTAAAAGCGAAAGCTGCTATTCCGTCTATTTTACTTACCCTTTTTCTTTTACCGAACAGAGAAGAGAAAGAAAAAAATAGGGTAAATTATGTACAGTAAAGTTCTTATCTATCTAATAAGATGAGAATCTTCACTCTTGTCTTCTTTATTTTCTACTTTCGGCGATCATCAGTTTCAAGTAATTTAAACTTGCCATTATATCTGCTAATACTTGAGAGGGATTGATTTCGCCAATATGATTTCGCTTCGAGGGAAGAACCAAACAAAAAAAAAAGAAAAAAGAAAAGAATATTATTAACTGGACAAAAAAAGTTACTGCAGAAAATCAAACCAACATGGTGGAAACGAGGAAATTATATGTAAGCAACTACCCTTGAGAAGAGAAGGGAAAGTTGTTATAAATGTAGAAAAAAGAAATGAAGAAAGAAAAGAAAAAAAGAAAGAAAAGAAATATGTTAAATGAAAATGAAAAAGGATGCACATTTTGCCAAGAGGTAAAAAAAAATCTATTTCAGAATAAAATGGGAGGGAAAGAGTTATTTAACTAGAAAAGACAATGAAGCGATATACAGGCCACAGGGTGAAGATGAAAGAAAACGAAAAGATAGACAAATACCTGGACCCTGCTAGAGAATTGTAAAAACTAAAATGATAACTATTGAAGTTGGTGCACTTGAAATTGTCCCTAACAGGTTAGAAGAATTGGAAATCAGGAAGAATTGAGACTATCCAGACAACAGCATTGTTGAGATCAGTTAGAATACTCATAAGAGTCCTGGAGACCTGAGGCGACTTGTTGTCACTCACTCAACTAATGCTATTATGAAAAACTCACGAAGAGTGTAATAATAATAATAATAATAATAATAATAATAATAATAATAATAATAATAATAAAGAACTTGTCAACTACGGGATTTTTCAGTGCCAGTAGATCACAGTGAAGCTAAAGGAAAATGAAAAAATGGACAAATATCTGGACCTTTCCAGAGAACTAAAAAAGTTATGGAATAGGAAAGTGAAAGTGACACGAATTGTAGTTGGTTCACTTGGAACAGTCCCAAAGGATTGGAAAAGGGTCTGGAGGTTTGGAAATCAGAGGAAGGATTGAAACCATTCAGAACACTGTACTGTTGCAATCTGCCAGAATACTCAGAAGAGTCCAGGAGACCTGAGGAGACATGCTGTCACTCAGACTCCAGTGAAAGACCATCAGCTAATGCTGATGTGAAAACTCAAAAGGAGTAGATAATAATAACTTAAAAAGACTAAGATCATTTTTAAAAAGCATGAATAAAAAAAAGCAAATGCATGAAAGAATTAAAAAAAAAAGCAAAAAGAATTTTTATTCAGTAATCACATGAAGGATGCTGAATGTTAGACTGAACTTAGTTCCATTCTTTATTGCCATGTTCATTCATGCAAATCCGAAACGATCGCCAAGCATAAAATAAAGACAGCTTTCATCTTATACACCGCTTATTATGAAAAAAGAGGTCAAATCTAAGTCTTAACTTAAATGATAAAAATCAAAGAATTAATACCACACAATATAACAAAACATATTTATCACTTTCGGTCGAAGAATCAATCAGCACACACACATATAAACACACCCACATACACACACACACACACACACACACACACACATATATATATATATATATATATATACATACGTTTAAGATCGAATGTTTTAAATTTACCGACTATGGTTTCTCGCAGTAGCGCGAATCTTCAAGGTATATTTTCGTCCTACCACCAATCTGTATTTTATAACTGGGTTGTGTCCATTTTCAATACAGTGGGTGTGCTACATACTCGCCTTTGCCCCCTATATAACACCGGAACTTACTAGGCAGAGCCTATGTTTGTTCTTATGCCAAAATCTATTAATTAACTTTGTACGCGAGTTCAATATCTTCTCTGGGTCCCTGAATTCAGCTATTTTTAATTTTTCTTGCAAGCACAGCATGCACGTATTATCATTTCCTTTGTTTAATTGTGCTTTCTTAATAATCCTCCACTTCACCTCCGGACCACTCTTATGTTTTTCGTTCAATTGCAACACATGCTTTGCAAGTGTAGTCACTTCGCTATATTTTTCCCCTGAATGATAACCTGTGTTGTGCTATTCTCTTTTTTATAGGTTGCTGTGTAGCTCCTATATATATTTTTTTGTGGTTGGTGATATTACCTCTGCTTCATACACTACATCTGTTAGCAAACACGTTTTTGTACTGGGCAGGTTTGTGACCTACAATTACAGGTTGGTTTCATTTTTATTTCGCTCTTCTTTCGCCAGCACTTTTTTGTTGTGATTGCTAATTATTTTCCTTATATTGTACGAGCAGCTATTGCTTACTTTCAAATTATTTCTGTTAAATAGCTTTTTAACCAGGGTTTCCCAGAGAAGTACTTATCGAACAGCCTTAAGAAAGTTCCTGCAATGTTATCTTTTCACTGGCAACTTGAAGAGGGTGTTGAACCATATAATATTTCTCTGCCTATTTCTGTTGTTTCCTTTGATTTCACTGGTTTCATATTTTATTTGTGCCCTTGCTCTTTTGAGACTCTTTCTTTTTTTGTTTTATCGAATACCGAGGCATTTGAGGAGTTAACACTCAGTCTATTTTCAATAGACTTGTGCAAATTTCTAATTACAACACTATACACTATATATGTATATAAGTATTTGTATTTATATACAAGTTGGGTTGAAAAGTATCGAGATTGACGCTGTATTTACCAAATAGAAATGAACAATGAATGGAACATTATTTTTTTTAGAATACAAGGTGAGTCAAATAGTGCAAAAATTTCGATACTTCTTGGCTCATCTTTTATGTCTCTCTCTCTCTCTCTCTCTCTCTCTCTATATATATATATATATATATATATATATATATATATATAT
>CM042140.1:99838559-99873559 GCA_023376005.1 Doryteuthis pealeii | reverse complement strand
TTGGTGAATGCTATAAAGATAATCTATTATCTATTAATAATGGAGATTCGCTTCCAGTTTTCTGTCTGTAACAAAAATTACATCTCTGCCTACGTCACATTACCCAAAATCGTCATAACATAGAATAAATACACTCAAAATTTGAACATGCAACATTAGACAGTCCTCATTGTTTTTTTAAAACAAATTTTAGTAAATACATAACTGTTATTATATATCTATATATATATATATATATATATATATATATATATATATATATATATATATATATATATATTTTTTATTTTATTTTAATACATATTTAAAGTTTACATTTCAAATTGTTTTATTTTTTTAATCCTTTAATGAATTTCATGATTTTACTTACTTAGGGTAGAAACTCGCTGACATTGAATTTTTTACTCCCACCTCCCAGGCAATATGTTTCAAAAATCTATTTTTACATCGCCCGGAGGGTCATTTTTATTTTGTAGTAGTAATATTCATCAAATTTAAACATCCATATAATATCCCCCACACACACTGTTGGCAGGGCTTAGAATGCGTTGGTTGTATCCCCTACAGAAGAGTAAAACACTACACAATCAAAGAAGGGGGTCTCCTGTGTAAGACACTAAACTCTATGAGAAGGTGAAGCTCCAGTTTAAGAATTGTTGGGAGTGTAAATCACACATTCATTGCCATTAAACTCAGGTCCCCTCTAACTTGGAGTAATTGTACTTGTTAGGGTCCCATCAGTGGGTCAAATAAACACTTAAAAAAATATTCGTATTCGATAGGAATACTCGATGTAATATAACTGTACATTGTTAGTATTAAGAATAGTTACATGAAACTATAATGGTTTATTACCAGTTTAGTTTCAGTAGGGCGAGCATCCGCCAACGAACCACAATGATGCGGGTTCGATACCGGCCATCACCAAGTCAGCGAATATGTGGAACTCTGCGGTAAAGTACAGAGGTGATGTTAGGTGTTGCGCTCCATGGTCTACACGGTTTAGAGATAGTGAAAAGACTCCATTGCTGTCCAAGTAATTTCGGAAATAGGCATACAAATTACAGCATACTGGCTGGTATATCGTTAACATCAATAAATGATGTATATATATATATATATATATATATATATATATATTAAAGAAATGGATACAATAGAAACCTACTCGAGTTTCACCATTAGGATCTTCAGGGTTAAATCCACTGAATTAATCGAGTTACCGATTAATTGCAGCCGATTACACGTGTGTTCATTGAATAAGATGTTACGTTACAGTAACATATATATATATATATATATATATATATATATATATATATATATATATATATATATATATATATAGTGTGTGTATCTGCGTGTGTGTGTGTGTATCTGTGTGTGTATATATATATGTGAGTATCTGTGTGTGCGTGTGCGTGTGCGAGTGGATGCAATTTGGACACCTTGTCTTTTCTTTAGATCTGAACATATATACACCTTGCTAAGCACAATCTGCGGGCTAAATTCGATATTTACTTTAAATTGATTTCGACAAAGCGTAACTGGAGAGCAACGTTAACTACGAACGAATAATAAATCGCTTCTAATTGAATTTCTCTGTCGGATGTTTTAGGTAATATCATGTAATGATGTAATTACGTGGTTCTTCCATGAACTCTACTTAATACTGTGAAATACCCGAATAGTCACTCATTGATTAAACTCCAACTATTTTCATTTTGATCATGGATTAGTTTATGTCGATTGACACAGTACGCTTTCATTATTCACATTTTAATTATATATATATATATATATATATATATATATATATATTTATTATAGTTTACAATACGTTTAAGAGTCCGTTTTACCAATGGTTTCGGAGCCTCACCTTTAGGTGATTGGTCGTCATCAGAAACGTTCAGTGAACGTTTCTGATGACACCAAATGTGTGTGTGAATATCATTCAATCAATTGGTTGTCGCATATTTGCTAAGTTATTCTGATCCTATCAAGGAAAATTATTCAATAAGTACACGTTGTATGGATGATTGTTAAAATGTAGCATTGTATTTGCACATATACATGTTATTACAAATGACTGAAAGCAAATGCAAACTGAACGAAATTTCACAAACACACACATACACAGAAACACACAAGTCGTAGGAAATTGGCTCGTCGACCCGGGTTTTTATGAAGATCCTTCTTGATGAGACCTGGGTAATTATGTTACTGATTCGGTTCGCAAACAAGCTCTTCGAACGGATTGAGCACTTTTTAATGTATTGTCCTCGCGACTCAGTCGGGTTATTTTTCTTTATTTCGATATTGAGTCACTCGGTTTTCACTTTTACTTTCTGCTTTGAATCATTAAACAACAGATAAACAACATGGACTTAAACCATTTTTATGTATCATGATGAAAGTGTACTTTGATTGAGGAATCGTGTGCCTTTAACGTTATTTCGACCCACCCTGTGTTATCCATTGCATGTTGGTTAGGTATTGACGGTCATTGTCAGTTCATATTACTTTTTCTATTTAATTGTCTCGTAAGATTATATAATGGTTAGAGTCGTAGGAAATGGGCTCGTCGACCCAAGTTCATTTCCTGGATAAAGTTTTTGAATTTCACATAACGCTAATATCCTTGGGAAAGGTATGAATACAATTCTCCCACCAGCTATGGGTAAATAGCAGGGCAGTCTAGGCTCTTTAATAATGATTAGGTAACCAGTCTAGGAGAAGGAAAACTCTGAATTCAAACGTCTTAGACTCCGCTTAAGACAATGACCTTGTGTCACATCCTGCTCGTTCAGAGGGGTTGGTAAATATAGATATAGCCTACCTCACATGCCATGACGTATGTTGATTTTCGAAGACTGTTCATCATGTCTTAATTTTTCTTTCTTTCTTTTATTATTTCTTTCTTTCTTTCTTTCTTTCTTTCTTTCTTTCATTTCTTCTTTCATTCATTCATTCTTTCTTTCTTTCTTCTTTCTTTCTTTCTATATTTCCATGTATTTTAATATGTTAATTTCTGACAAAAAATATTAGGGTATAGAGGAAAAAAGTTATGTATTAGATGTATTTCTTACATTTAACTTTATAGCCCTTTTCTCCTTCTAAAAAAATGTATAGGTGAAAGTTGATGGCTACTATTGTGAAATAAGTTTCTTATTCCATATATAAGGAAAAAATCTTATTCACCTCTGTAATATCAATAATATGCAGAAGCAAACGTTTTCTCCTCATGGGCATCCTTCAACTCACCGCCTTGTATACCCAATATCTTAAGAAGAAGCTGTCAAAGATCATTACATTTCTTAAGAACACTATTCTTTTTTCTTTCTTTACTAAATTGCCACATTGGCACACTGTATTGAAACGATTTTATTGATAGGAAGGAAATTACTTCAAAATGGCGCTCGAATTTCACTTTAAATCAATCAATATAAAAGGAAATTGACCTTTTGTTTCTGCACATTGATAAAGAAAAAAACAAAATAAAAAAAAATACAACGAGAGTAGGAGTTGGGCTTCGGTAACAAAAGCGAAACAGAATAACCTAAACGTCTTTAAGAGGATAGAATAGTATTTATTATATATATTTTTTTTTTACTATTTGCTCTCGGCCTTAATATTTTCTACTAATAGCTTGACGGATTTCGATCTTTTAAAACGTTAACTATTACGATACGCTTTTGATTTTAACACTTTTTGACCGTTGTTAAGCGAATGAAAATGCGCATTAAATGAAACAATAAAAGCCGTGAATGATTTTATTCTTCGTAGTATACACGCTTAAAAGCATTTGATGTCGTTACGAGCGATTTCGATTAAAGTCAAAGGAAAGTCGGGAATTTAACTCTTCAAGGCTGTTAAAGTTAAATTGCCGTTATCTTCCGAAATAAAATTTGATTAAAAAAGTGATATTATATGAAGAAAATATTTCTGAGGTTTTCTCAAGATCAAATTGACGAGTGATGGGATTTTGTATCGATTTATATATAATATAAAATAATGCGTTTAATTCAACAGGAATTAAGGCTTAATATTTCTTTCGATATTCAGCAAAATTCCAAGAATATAGGAAATGCGAAACATTATTAAAGAAGCTTAAACACTTTTATATTGTTAATCGAAAACAAAGAAATTCCAAATAATGGGACCCGTTTTGCTTAGTTGCTAGAGCATTCGACTATGAACCACAAAGTTGCGGTTTCCAAACCGGACCTCGCCAACTCAGATCTTTGTAATCATATATTTTTAAATTATTAGGCATAAAAAAACTTTTGCTGTAAAAATTCAAATAAATACGTTTTATTTCTAATAAAACCAAGTTTCTAACAGTTAAATTCAAATTAATTAAAATATTTAAGGTTTTCTTTAGGGGGCGTCAAATGAAAAACGGACATGTGCAAACCTAAACCGGATACAGTTAAATACAGAAAAATCTTCAAATTCAAGAAGAAGTTTATGTGACTATTTCTTGTTTGTAAAGGATTTTCTTGCAAAATTCTATATGTTTGATAATTTTAAATATATATTAAGATAAATATTAAACTATATAAATCAATTATACCGGCATTTATTTATTAAGACTTTGTTTAACAATACATAATTTCTGAGAATATACAATACAAGGTTGCTGAAATAAATTCAATTCCCTTTGATAAAGTTACACAATTCCTGAGGGTATTGTTACGTAGTTTTGTATACAAACAGACACCAAAACTCCATTATATATACATTTGCATACGTATACATGTTAAAATCATTTTTAATAAATTGATTGATAGAGTTAACGAAATCAGGAAAAGTTCACATTTGAATTCAAGGATTCGAATTGATATTCGTTTAATTGACGTAAATTTGTTGTATAGCCACTTTTCCCTCGGACTGTAGATATTTCTCTTCATCATCTTGTCTTCATAATATTATGGGTTGGATGAATGACAAATATGTTTTCGTGACCCAGAGAGATCGGACTCATCATTATGTACCTAGATTTTCTGACTCCCTTCCTTCAAGTCTCAACTACAAATAGCATATTCTGAGAAGTGATATTAGTTCCAGCTTTTAAGCGAGTGCAGAATACGAGATTATATAATTGCTGACTTGTCGTCAATAATCTGTCAAAAAGAACTCACGACATACCACACACGTGTTATCGCATCGTCTTCAGTGATATTACCAATCTAGTCCTCCCAAGCTTTCTTCTCACGGGCAAAGTGATATGCCAAGTACAACTGAACATTTGAGGTCATATTTGGTTGTGTACCGGCAACTGACTATGCTACTGATTACATATTTTCTTTAGAAAATACATTTTCCTTTTAATATAGATCAGCTGGAACTGAATTCGATTTCCAACGTGTTTTTTTTAAGATTTTAACGAGAAAATATATATTAAATGAGAAAATATATTCAACTTAGCTAACTTCAACATCAACTGCTCTAGAAGCAGTAACTCGATTATTATTATTATTATTATTATTATTATTATTATTATTATTATTATTATTATTATTCTCTCCTTTTGAGTTTTCACACCAGTGTTAGCTGATGGTATTTCACTGAGTTTGAGTGACAGCAAGTCTCCTCAGGTCTCCAGGACTCTTCTGAGTATTCTAGCAGATTGCAGCAGTGCAGTGTTCTGAATGGTTTTAATCCTTCCTTTGATATCCAAACTTTCCAAACCCTTTTCTAATCCTTTTGGGACTGTTCCAAGTGCACCAACTACAATTGGTATCACTTTCTGTTTCATGTTCCATAACTTTTTCAGTTCTCTGGCTAGGTCCAGATATTTGTCCATTTTTTCATTTTCTTTTAGCTTCACCCTGTGATCTGCTGGCACTGCAAAATCCACCAGTTGACAAGTTCTTTCTTTTTTGTTTATCAACACTAGGTCTGGTCTTCTTGCTGGGATAAGGTGATCCGTTTTTATTTCAAGTCCCAGAGAATTTCATTGCATCTCAAAGATCATGTCTAGAATATCCTTTCATACACTTTACACAAATGCATCAATCACTGACTACCAAATTACGACCCAGCATTGCACTCCATCGTTTCGGGTTACAAGACTTAGTAATATGCCAAGACTTCGTTGCATCCAAACAATTGTGAGCTCGGTCAATGCCGACAGTAGTCATTAACTTGTGATGGGTACCACATCAATTCTATCTCGAAGTCGGCATGACATGCCATTCTTATATTCCCATATATACGAAGCTGGGAGTACATAATACTACCTATTAATTCGCTATAGTTTTCATACTAAGATCAGATTCATAACTAGAATTACCTAATCATTTATCCGCTGAGAAATTATATTATTATTTTACGAGCAATCATATCTCATACTTTAGTGCAGAATCTGAAGAATCTTATCAACATCATAAATAGCCTATGAATACATAGTTAATGCATGCAATGAATTATTATTATTATATTATTCATTATCTTATTATCTATGAATGATTGTCTTATCCCAGAATAACAGGGATCCTAGATAGATGGCTATTTCATGAGTTGAACCTTTGTCACACACCGCAATCGTGTCTAGCGTGGTGCTTCCAGGATTTTCTGATACTGTTCCTGTAGTCAGGTCAGCATCGGACTTTGCTGGTCTCTATCACTGGTAACTGTTCCTGGCAATTGAGATTGTCTCACGGTTTAGATTCTCAGTCCAAATGAGCCTCACGGGATTTGAATTCTAATAACGCTTCAAGCTCCCGGTCCCTGATACATCCTACGGCCAAACTGCGTCATCCTAAATCCGTACTTGATTAATACCTTTCGGAATCTTTCCAGTCCTCCAACAACTGCATAACCTATCCTTCGATTCCCATACTCCATCTAGGGTCGCTTAGATTGACTCTCTATGATGTCCATACATGACCTCCGCAAGACAGGCTCCCGTTCACTCTCTACACTCTGGAGATTAGACGTCCTATTCCTGCGTTTCTTAACCATTATATACGTCCTTACCTTTCCTATTTCATTCAACTACGAACTGCCGGTAGTCAGTCTACCTCTAAGTTGCCTGCTAATTACATTACGTCCCATACATCTCTACCATTGTCTTCCATCTTTTGCTTTACCCCATGCCTCAACGACTTGGGGCTGTCAACACACCCATTGTTAATCAGTTTTTGCAGAGTTCTTGCCTTCTTCTGACATGGACACAATAGTCTAGCCAGTGGCCCTCGATTGAGGACCTGCGTGGTAATATCCCGCTGCTGATTCCCTCTGGTTGGTCCCCTAGATAGTTCAACGATCCGGTCGAATAACTCGAACCTAATCCGAACAGCTATCAGTCGCGTTCTGATAAAGCGCATTGCTTGCTCTATCTTATGCGGTAATTCTCACCGATTCTGTGCTTTACTCGTCCAGTTCATCTCGCGCCGAAAATTAATTTGTTGTGTGGTCAAAATTGAATTTTTTGCATAATTCCCAGTGGATCACCTTCCCAACCCAGTCGTGTCTAGTTTTGTATTCTCGTTGTGCTAGTTTGCTACATTCACAGAGTATATGGTTTACAGTCTCATCTCTATTACCACAAAGTCTACATTTACTATTTTGTTGGGTCTTATCAATTTTCGCTTTTATATAGTTTGTCCTTATGGCATTATTTTGTGCATTATTATTATTATTATTATTATTATTATTATTATTATTATTATTATCCCCATTAGTAATTTTCACAGTCACCTGTTTGTACCCTGGATGCTGAGTGACAGCAAGTATTCTCTGGTCTCCAAGACTCTTCTAAAGATTCTAGCTGATCTTAGCAATGCTGTTGTTTGGATTGACTCGATTCTTACCCAGATTTCCAATTCCTTCAGTCTCATTTCCAAACCGTAGTGAACTGTTCCTAGGACCCCCAACAATAATTGGTTTGACATTTACCTTTATGTTCCACATATATATACAGAAGGCGTGGTGTAATGGTTAAAGTTATGGGAAATGGACACGTCGCCCCGAGTTCAAATCCTGGATGTGGTAATTTCATTTCACTTTGCGCAAATACCCTTGGGAAAGGTATGAATCTTACTCTCCCTCCAGCTATGGATAAATAGCAGGGCAGACTGGGCTCTTTTACCTTGGTTAGGAAACCGGTCTCGGAGAAGGAAAACTCTGAATTCAAACCTGTTGAACTCCGCTTAAGAAATTGACCTTGTGTCACATCCAGCTCGTGCGGAGGGGTTGGTAAATATATATATACAGAAAAATACAAACACACATGCATACATATACACATATACATAATCACACACATACACACACATATATATACACATGAAATACCCTATATATATATATATATATATATATATATATATATATAGAGAGAGAGAGAGAGAGAGAGAGATAGAGAGAGAGATAGATAGATAGATAGATAGATACAGTGTCTAGTGGGTCATTTGTTGCTTAAATTACGCAATTATCAGATGCATTTACCCAAATTACATGGATATATCTTGAAGTACTATTGATTAAATTTATTCAAAGAAATCGTTAGGGCTTCAACCACAGCCTTCAGAAAACTTTAGTAGTGCCCGTCATGTCTTACTTGAATGGTTAGTGAGATACTAGTTAAGTGGCCATATATCTTCTTTTTTTTTGTATAGTGCTGCCTACAGGATTTATTCAAAAGAGCATACTACATCCTTGTGTTATTCCTATCATGCTCTTTTCCCACTTGTTTCATTAAAATCCACGTGGTGCAGCCATATAGTAGTATAGATACAGCCATACTTTAATACTTTTCCAGCAGATGATGATGATGATGATGATGATTAAGAATAGTAAACTTGAAGCTATACTTGTTTACTAAGTATTATATATATATATATATATATATATATATATATATATATATATATATATAAGTATTATAATTATAAGTCTTATCTTAATATACTTCGAACCATTGTGAAATTCCCCGTTGCTTAATGGCTAATATGTTGAACTGTGACATCGTAATAAGCAAGTTAACATTCATTTTCACATCATTTAGACAACTGATGTGATGAGCGTGAGTCTTTTACCGGTTTGCTGTCACTTTACATTAAGGGACGTTCTGCGAATTAAAAGAAATTCAAACAGGTGATCCTGTTGAGACCCGTTCTTAACTATGTCATGCATATGCGTAAAAATAAAAAAATAAAAAATTAATGTTTACACTGAAAAAAGTTTATAGTGTGGTACTTTTTTATGTCTAGTTTGTACAATTGACACTTGAGAGACAGCAAATGCTAACGCGTGGATAATATTCCCCATTGTATAACTCATAAGTCTACATCGGTACAATTAATTATCCTCAACGGATATTTATAGGGATTGGAAGTGCTGTGAGAAAGAACTCATAAGTGGTTCTTCTGTAGAAGCCAAGACATGGGCACGTCAGAGTAGGCCCTCCAGCAAATACGTACATAGACCAACTCTGTACGGATACTGGATGCTGCACAGAGGACCATACTTTGGCGAGAGATTGTCATGGATATCCGTGCTACTATCTCGACATGGTAATGATGATGAAAACAGTATTAAAGAATATCCGTTTTCTTTAGAATGGATAAAGGTCAGGTAGGTAGATTAAAATTGGAGTTCTTGTAGGAGTAGTTGTGCCCCCACTAATACTCTACAAGAACTCCAATTATATCATTAGGAATAACAGTAGAATACATGGGTATCATTAGTAGTCGTAGCAGGCACGAATACTATTTTTTTAGTATTAGCTCACCGTATCGGACTGTTCGTATCTGAAGTCACCCTGGCGCAACACCATGAAGCCAGGAAATCCAGAAGAAAGCAGCGGCAAAAAAAAACAAAAAACACCGGCACATCTTTAGGGACAGCCTTCACAAGCGACATCTGTGGTCGAGAATGTTTTTCGAACATTGGACTTCACAGTCACAGGAAGCGCTCTAACATCAAGGGCACAAAAACAGTAGTATAGTCTTTCGAGACTGAAATACCAATGGAATATGATGTTTATCCTTAGTAGTAGTAGTTGTAGTAGCAAAAGTTATCATTATTAATAGCAGTTATGATTATTTTTAGTATTAATCGTCAACATAATCCTTACTAGTATTGATAGTAATAATTTATATTAGTCGTAGTAGTGGTCGTGATTATCATTATTATTAGTGATAGTCATACTTATCATCGGTACGAGTGTTCATGAATATTATTATTATTAGTAGTAATGATTACCAGTAGAAGTAGGAAACATGATTATCATGAATAGTAGCAGTAGTTGTGTATATTATTATTAGTCATGATTATCATTATTATGATTAATTAATATTAGTGGTTTCAAATATAAGTATCATTAGTAACGTGATTATATTAATATTAGTAACGATTATTAGCATTAATAGTTGTAATAGAAGTAGTGTAGTCGTCATGATTACTATTAGAAGACGTAGTAGTCAAAATGATCATTGATTTGAAAGGTGTTCTCGTTAATGATGTTAATAATAACATAAATAACAATATTAATAATGATATTAATATTAGTATTGATAATTAGTATTAACAGTAGTACGAGTCGTAGTAGTAGTAGTAATCATGTTAATTATTAGTAGACGTAGAAGTCAAAATTATCATTGATTTGAAAAGCGTTCTCGTTGATAATGTTAATAATAATATTAATAATAATATTAATAATGATATTAATATTAGTAATGATAATTAGTATTAACAGTAGTAAGAGTCGTAGTAGTAGTCATCATTACTCTTAGTAGACGTAGTAGTCAAAATTATCATTGATTTGAAAAGCGTTCTCGTTAGTAATGTTAATAATAATATTAATAATAATATTAATAATGATATTAATATTAGTAATGATAATTAGTATTAACAGTAGTAAGAGTCGTAATAGTAGTCACCATTACTCTTAGTAGACGTAGTAGCCAAAATTATCATTGATTTGAAAAGCGTTCTCGTTAATAATGTTAATAATACTATTAATAATAATATTAATAATGATATTAATATTAATAATGATAATTAGTATTAACAGTAGTAAGAGTCGTTGTAGTAGTAGTCATGATTACTATTAGTAGACGTAGTAGTCAAAATTATAATTGATTTGAAAAGCGTTCTCGTTTATAATTGTAATAATACTATTAATAATAATATTCATAATATTAGTAATGATGATTAGCATTAATAGTAGTAATAGTAGTAGTAGTCATCATGATTACTATTAGTAGAAATAGTAGTCAAAATTATAATTGATTTGAAAAGCACCCTCGTTAATAATTCGTCAAGAGATGTAAAAGAAAAAGAAAAAAAACGAAAAACAAATTTGTAAATGGTGTTTAAGTTTTGTGTGCGGTGCATAATAAGAATCTTGTGCGTTGAATTAGTTATCTTCAAAGAACGTAAAATGGAAACAAATACAAAGTGAAGTGTATAAAACATCTAAATAAGCAAAAAAAAAAATGAGAAAGAAAAAACCGCAAGACTGACAACGAGAGGCAGGAATGAAGAGACCGAAGAAACGTGGACAGAGCAGATGAGGAAAATAATAAACGCTAATGAGAGGAAAAATGAAAAAAAAAAAAAAAAAAAAAAAAAAAAAAACAGAGAGGAAATAAGTGCTATTTGATGGAGAAGAGCTTTGGAAAATGGTAGACGATAAAATGAAGGAGAAAGACAAGACAGAAAATAAACAATAAATGAGAGCAGTCTGAAGATATGAGATAAACATCAACAACAACAACAACAATAATAATAATAAACAAGACTAGTAAGAACGGATAAAAACGGCAACAATAAAAATATCACAAGGACAAACAGAAAATTAGTAATTATAAAATCAAATAAGAAAAATGATAGAAATAAAACAGCTGTATGGCTATTCCAGAAGACAAATCATGGAAACTGCGCATGAGGTGACCTTGAACTGGCTATGCGGAGGAAACCTAAAATGAGAAACAAGATCGCTAGTAACTACTTATGCAAAAACTTACAATATGACCCATAGGAATAGCAAGTGTAGTCTATATGGAGAATGAGATGAAACAGTAAACCACATTATAACGAATGCAGCCAACTACCACATAAGTGATATAACAATATGTAAGACTAACAAGCAGGATGTGACACAAGGTCAACTTTTAAGCGGGTTAAAACTGGTTTGTATACAGAATTTTCCTTCTACAAGACTGGTTGTTTTACGATGCGCAATGAACACTGGTTGTCCAACAATCTATCCATTGCTGGATGGAGAAACAATGGGTACGTACGTTTTCTAATGACATTAGCGTGAAGTGAAAGGCACGTAACCTCGTCCAGGATTTGAACACGGGTCACCGGTTTCCTTTCATCCGACAATAACCGTTACTGTTGGATACGCTTTCTGTACTTCTATTATTCTTCTGCCCATCTTTGGTATCTTACGTTCTTCTTCTAGCTTCTCTTCTAACGTCTCTGCTCTTGCTGGTTGGTCGTCCTTGATTGATTTCTTCTTCTAGGTCAGTCTTGTTGCCAAGACATTCATCAACCACCAAACCATATTATTTATTTAAACCTTTATTAATTAACTAAACATGTTTCTCTAACTAACACAACGCGCGTGTGCAGTGAGCTCCAGCTAAGGCAGAAACATCTTATCTGCCTGACGTCCAAGCTGAAACTAAAGACCCAACAGGTCCCACGTGACTTCACGTATTTCGGGGGCTTTCTGTAATATTCCATGGAAAGTCCCGCCCGTGATATGAAAAGGGGCCATCCCTTCAGAAATACAGGGTGTTGACAATAATCTATGCATAGATTATGTAAGATTACTCGATTGCGCCACAATGTAAAATCAGAGACGAAAATAAGTGCAGAAGAAGATGAATTTTCAAAAATATCGTTTAAGCGATAGAAAACAAGAATGAGATTAAAAAAATGAAATGAGAGGATTTAAAAGTATCATTATTATTATTCACTCCTGGAGTCTGAGTGACAGCAAGTCTCCTCAGGTCTCCAGGACACTTCTGAGTATTCTGGCAGATTGCAGCAGTGCAGTATTTTGGATGGTCTCAATCTTTCCTCTCATGTCCAGATTTTCCAATCCCTTTTCCAATCCTTGTGGGACCGTTCCAAGTGCACCAACTACAATTGGTATCACTTTGACTTTCATATTCCATAACTTTTCAGTTCTCTGGCAAGGTCCAGGTATTTGTCCATTTTTTCATTTTCTTTCAGCTTCACCCTGTGATCTGCTGGAATTGTAAAATCCACCAGTTGACAAGTTCTTGTTTGTTAATCCACTCTAGGTCTGGTCTTCTTGCTGGGATAAGGTGATCCGTTTTTATTTCAAAGTCCCAGAGAATTTTATGCGTTTCGTTCTCAAAAACAGGTTCTGGTGTATGCATATATAATTTTGTTATATGATCAACATTTAATATTTTGCATAATTCCCAGTGGAACACCTTCCTAACCCAGTCCTGTCTAGTTTTGTATTCCTGTTGTGCTAGTTTGCTCCATTCGCATAGTACATGGTTTACAGTCTCATCTCTATTGCAGCATAGTCTACATTTATTATTATTATATTATTATTATTATTATTATTAGTATTAGTAGTAGTAGTAGTAGTAGTAGTAGTAGTAGTAGTAGAACAAGAACAATATAAGGCTAACTCTTTTGAGTAAAAGCTTTAATCAAATATATGAGAAAAAGGTACGTTAAGAAATGGTTTCCTCAAAGAAATGGAAAGATCCAATTTATATATGAAAATAAGAAAACGGAAAAACAAATGAAAAAAAAAAAAGAAAAAAAGAAAAATATATATACAAAAGTAAAATGAATTTACAACTTAAATGTAATTGCTTATAAAAAAAAAGACAATAATTTAATTCAAAGTAAATGAACTGGAACAATAATGAATAGATATAAAGAAGATAATTTTATTAAGAGAAAAAAAAACAACAACTTCGGTAAGTGCCTGAAATAATGGCTGACGTAGCAGAAAATAACGAGAGCAGCAAAAAAAAAAAAAAGAAAAAAAGAAAGCTTCTCATTTGTGTCGAAGACGATGAAGAGGAAGAAGAAAAAGAAGTAGACGAAAGAGAAGAAATTTAAGAAGACATATTTTTAAAGGAAAGCTATTAGTAGTGAAATAAACACAGCCGAATGATTTCAATCGTGCCAGGTAAATGTTCGATTAATTAACTATAAGAAAGAAACAGCTCGTTAGATCACGACATGAATTTTAGTATTGATTTTTGAGACGAGTTTTAATTTGCAAGGCACTTGTGATTGTCTTATTAACATTGTGGTCATTAACATTTAAACATTTAATTTTGCACATGGTTTTAAATTGATCAATTAGAATGTGAGTGTAAGAACATGTTTGATGGAGGTTGGTTGGGTATTTTGTTTAATGTCATAACAATCTTTCTTCTCTATCGAATGTCACAGAACCGGTGTTCCGGATCTAACAATTTTTTGTGGCCATCCTTTAGGCTTCAAGCAAGAGCGCTGTCCAGTGGAGATCCTTGGTGTTAAGCAGAGCGCGATCCTTAGTAAAGAATCCTTTAGTTGTATATTGGTGCTCCTCAGTCTTGCAGGTCATTGGTCAATGACTGCAAATGGATGTCTCTCAGTACCACCGATTAAGTAGTTAACTAGCAACGAATTCGGGCTGCTGATTAGCAGAGGTCTAAACCACGTGACCTTGCTTAGTCTATAAATTCAAGTGGTGTATTGTAGCACACCTTATATCACCAAAATATTCCAACACAGACTATTCTAAATGGACGTTTGACATCATGCATAAACACAAAACATAAATACAACCTCAAAATTACAATCACACACACACACACACACACACACACACACACATATATATATATATATATATATATATATACGTATATGGTTTGGAGTTGTCGAAGCGCATCACAATGCGCGTGTAAAGAAATACAAGGTAACGAAAATATTGCTCATTTACCTCTGATATAAATAAAAGAATCCCAGGTAAGTGAACAACATCATTATTACCTTGACTTTATTTACACCCACATATGTGATAGCTTTTACAATCAACCCTATAACAAATTATAGACACAATGCTTCAACCCAATTATAGAACTCTCTTTCACACACACACACACACACACACACATATATATATATATATATATATATGTGTGTGTGTGTGTGTGTGTGTGTGTGTAAGTGGAAAATGAAAGCGAATCCGACGGAGTTCATCAATGTACATATGTACTCTATCTATTATTATTTTAAATACAAAGTAAAATAACAATGTACATCGATAAACTCCTGGCAGAAACACGTGTCAGTTAAATATAATCAATTTTATCCATTCAGCATTTTCTTTCCTTATTTTTCTTTTCAATATGCATATATATATGTGTGTGTGTGTGCGTGTGTGTGTGTGTGTTTGTGTGTGTACGCGTATGTTTGTGTGTTTGAGAGTAATATCAAAAGATATGGTCTCCAAAATATTTAGAAATCACAGAAACGTTTATTGTTTATTTTCAATGACATTTACATAATTCTAAAGTTGGATCATATATCTATTTTTCTACATAACAACTATTTTGGTCGACGTATTTTTGTAGACTTTGTGAAAAAATTGTTTATGCCCACATAACAGACTGCCACCGTGACGTTGAGAACACATTAAACTTCGTCGACATTGCACACTCCCTACACTACTTGCGGGCATTTTTGACATCAATGCACGAATCGATTACACATACGTTAATTGATGATGAATTTCGATCGGTTTAATGTCATTTGCGTTCTAAAATCGAATAACAACCTGAAACTCACACATAGGGGTAGCGTTAATGAGGAACTGTAAAAGATACAACCGCCATGCAAAGACTGGGCGCGACACTTGGAAGCGCGGAAGAGCCGACACTGGCGTATGCACAACAAACACAAAAGCGTTGCGAATAGCCGCACGAACAGTTTCCATTCTCCATAGCACTTTGTAGATCTTTCCTTTCGGACTGCATTATTCTCGCTCTCTCTCACTCTCTTTATATATATATATATATATATATATATATATATATATATATATATATATATATTTACTCTCCCTCGTATATATATATATACCTATTCGTGTTGTCATATGAGAATTGAACTCATTGTTCGATAATAACGTGCATAACCGGTTTGTTACAAAAGAGAATCAATCAATTTTCTAAAGGAATGTAGCATATTCCTAATGAAGTCAATGAGTATTCAATGCCATTCGGTTTTTTTTTCAAAATGAAATTACAATTTACCATGGTTTGCTCACATGGCGCAACGGTTATACAGGGTAAGTTAATACACTTCTAAGTGACAATCATCTTGCTGCTGCAGTTCCAATCCTGACTACATGCGAAAATAACATAGAATACTTAACATAGTTGAAGACTCTTTCCTATGTTATTTAATGCGAAAGCTATATTTGTCAAAGAACAGCAGTGGTACTATTTAACCAATAGATGGGGGGATGAGGGGTGCATAATGTTCCCAAGTGTATTAGTTGGAAAGTGAGCATAATTTTTCTACTGGAGTTAAAACTTGCTGACTAAACCTAGTCGGCATGCCCGTTAGCCATAATCCCACAAAAATTAATTTTAATACAATAAACGTAAAAAAGTCCAATCGTACTGACAAAAGCAGATTTCCATAGCTCTCACTCGCTACCCATTTCTATTAGTCATCATCCCTGCCAGGTCTTCTGCGAGAGATTTAGTATTTTCACAGATTTTATCAATGTCTGTTTTAATGGTCGGCCTATACTGGTGCTCCCATAGGTAGCTGTCCACAAGAGAACGTCACTTATTTGTTTATTCTTGCTTCTCCAGCATTTTCCAGCATGTCTTGTCCGTCTTACCTGGGTGTTTTGTTTGATCAGAGGTAAGTGGCAATACAGATGCTTTTTGCGGAACCCAGCTTCCAGTATTTGTTCTTGACAACTCTCATCATCATTTGAAGTTGCTATCAACCTTTTTAAGCATTTCACTAGGGTCCAAATGGTGCAGCCATACAGTAGCACTGAGTCGGCTACAGCTTTGAAGAATTATCGCTTAATCTTATCACAGAAATTTGATTTCCATATGTTCGATAATCTCTCCATACCTTTCCTCTGCTATATAATTATTTACTAGAATATTTTGAATCATATAAATGTATGTACATTATTAGGATTTGATATGAATATTAAAATCATATAACTGTAAATGATCTGTGTAAGATAATACTTGAAGCCCTACATAAATGCATTTTTGTATTATATAGGAATAATTGAAACCATATAATTCTGTGCTAACAAATGCCTATTATTATTATTAAATATGAATAGTTATGAAACCAATATAATTGTGTATGAATTATGTATCAGTTTGTAATACTTGGAAACATATAACTGTGCATATTATTTGTATGAAGAATAATTACTCGAAGCTATAAGTTTTACAAATAACTGTTACTAGCTACTTGAAACTATATAATTTTTGGAGAAATTACTGAATTCGGCTTTAAGTATTGTAAAGCTCACAAGTGTTAAGCTATTGTGAACCAACAACCAACCAACCAACCAATCTCTAGTCTAAGGTTAACTATTTTATCTCTAAATCAGGAATACTGATATCAGTTTTTGTAGATAAAATATTACTACCTAAGTATGTGAACTTGTCTACTAATTTCAAATGCTTACACTCCAATATGGCGATGCCTCAATCCTGTTTAAAATACATTAACTCATTTTTATCTGAGTTCACAATGAAGTGAATGCCTCTTGCTGCCTTCTATTACGCTCTGCAACCGCCTTCTCCTAGCTATGCAGCAGTGATTCAACTTATACATATCTATTTGCGAGAAGCACTAGATCATCTGCGTAGGGCATATCTGTAATATGATATCACCAGTTTCTTATCTTTTTTTTTATAGTGAAGTTTTTTTTTTCTTTTATAAAATCTAAATTTTATTTTCCACCCCCGATATTCAAAATGAATTGAATAAACTTCAATTAGACATTGGGCCCCATTCGCTCAGTTAGTTTCTAAGTAAGGATAACCACTAGGCTATATCACAATTTCATTTGAATGTAGTTGAAAAATAAATATTGAACTAGTCTAATAATTTCAAATGCTTACATTCCACGAGGGCAGGGATCACCAAAGTTTTTTCACGGTGGGCCGGATGATTGAAAAAATAACGAGCGCGGGCCATATTATTATTGTAACAAGTCATAACAAGTGAAAATTCGGAATTGCATAAGTAACAAGTAACATGCTCACACGCACGAAATTTTGTAACGTACCTACTGTAGTCAAGTCTATGAAGATTTAGTACGCTTAACATGATATTTAAATTCAAATGGTATGAGAACGTATCAAGTTCCGTACGTTTTAACAGACGAATTCAAGTACCGTCGGCGGCCCTGATGAAATTCCTTCGCGGCCCGGATCCGTCCGCGGGCCGTAGTTTGGTGACTCCTGCACTAAAGAGATGCCTCAATCTTGTTGAAAACAATGAATTCAGTTTTATCTGAGTTCACAAAGAGGTCAATGCCCCTTGCCGCCTTCTGTAGGCCATGAAGTCGCTTTCTCTAGACCAGTGGTTCCCAACCTATGACCACATGGCCTAAATGGTCCACAGCAAATTTCAGGTGGGCCAAGGAAATATTATAATTATATATGGTTGTATCTTGATTGAATAAATATCTTATGTAAAATGGAAATATTTTTTTTTATTATAATAATTTAATGGGCCACAAAAAATGTCTAGTTTAAAAGTGGACCATGAGCTGAAAAAAGGTTGGGAACCCCTGTTCTAGGCTATGTGACAGTGATCATGCATGTTTATTTGCGAGAAGCACTAGATCATCTGCGTGGTGCTCATCTGTAATATTATATCGCTAGGTTCTTATATTTTTTATAGTGAAGTCTAAAGGATCGTTTCCTACCTCAGTTATTCAAAATGAACTGAATAAACTTCAATTGGACATTGAACCCCATTCGCTCAGTTACTTTCTCAGTAAGGATAACCAATAGCCTATATCGCAATTTCATGTGAATGTCGTTGAAAAATAAATATTGCAGAGTTCTTTCTCTTGACACTTTGACAAGCCGATCCACGGTAGAATGGTAATCCTCTTTGGCTTAGCCGAGTTTGTCATATCTACAGAGGCTTCGCACTTACCTGAAGTAATTCCCGCTTACCATATGTCGGTAAATAAGAAATATTCGACATTCTGCTAATCCGTTTCCCCATACTCTCATACTGCCATCGGACCACCAACACCACCATTACCACCACCACCAACAACAACAACAGCAACAGCAACAAAAACAACAACAACAATAATAATAATCATAATAATAATAATAATAATAATAATAATAATAATAATACCCGTGGGCTTTATATATACACTACCAATATCCATTCACAAATTGCATCAACACTATAACAAAATTTATAATCGCAAACGACATTTTCAAACGCAAGCACCTTAAGGGAAAATAAAAGTGACACGCTAATGCAAAGTTACGTATTCAGATATCTAAAAAAAATGATATGATGTATATATTTTTGGATTATATGATCTGGAGTTTCGTGAAGTGTGTCGATTTTTTCTTAATGATAGTACAAGGATAAAGAAGGTTATTCGGTGGCAAGCATTTACTATAAAACTAAAATTCTAAATATCAAGTGAGTAAATTATTAGGGAAATAGATCACTAATTAGGACTGAGCCTATATTATAAGTGACCTACCCAAACGGAGTTTAACGGGTTTGAATTCAGAGTTTCCATTCTCCTAGACTGGTTGCCTTACCAAGGTTAAAGAGTCCAGTCTGCCCCACTATTTACCTGTATCTGCAGGGAGAGTAGGTGGATTCATACCTTTCCCATTATTAGCACTATGTGAATTGTAGCTTCGTCCAGGATTTGGACTCGGGTCGACGAGTACATTTCGTACGACTCTAACCATTACTCCGAGCCAGAGTGATACTTTCCATGGGTCAAATAGGTTTGTTTGAAAATTCTATGTATTAGATAGGCATGCTTGATACCATTTAATTGTGTATGAATTACTTATCTGATTTTTTTAGATGAGGCTTGGTATGGATTGATTTGATTTTTCGGACAGTTATCCATATCTTTTATCATGAGATATAGAAACACAATGTTTTGGACGGATAAGGCACACCACTGTGGTGTGCCTTATCAGTCCGGGCAAGCTGGGAAATCATTTTAATAGTTTGTCTTTTGAGCAAACAAGACGTTCAATAAATTACAAAGATCTCATTCAAATAATGTGTATAAATTGTTTGCAATCATATAGAAAACTTGAAGCTTTACTTGTTTACGAAGGATTATTATTACATCACATGACACTGGAAAAGACATAAGGATGGAGGGTCAGACTCTAGTTCAGGTAAATACCTTCAGATACCTGGGCTCCACAGTTGCTATCAACAATAGACTCAATGCAGAGCTTGATTTCCGAATTTCAAATGCTTCCAAAGTATTTGGTCGGCTGAAGAGGCGAGTCTGGTTCAGCAGAGACATCTCCTTGAAAACTAAATGTGCAGTATACCACGCCATAGTTCTCTCAACCCTCCTGTACGGTGAAGAAGCCTGGGTGATATACAAAGCAGATGCCCATAGACTACATGTCTACTACATACGTCACTTGCGCAGCATATTAAATGTCAGGTGGTGGCAACATGTTTCAAACAGGATCATCCTGAAAAGAACTGGACTCCCTGGTATGCATGAAATACTTGTCCAACGCAACCTGAGATGGGCTGGCCACTTAAACAGACTTGGGGATGACAGACTACCAAAGCAGATTCAATACTCTCAACTGAGAGAGGGATCACGTAGAATCGGTAGACCAAAGCTCAGGTACAAAGTCAACATTAAAATAAACCTGAAGGACTTGAATATCCCCAAAGGCAGTTGGCAAGACGGAACTAGAGGCCGATTAAATTGGAGGAAAATGATTCGCGTGGTGTCATTATCGGATACGATGGACAGCAAGTAGTTGTAGTTATTAAGTACTTGGAACCATTGGTGAAGTCCCCGTGGTGTAGTTGCTAAGGAGCTGGACTGGGAAATCGTTGTAAGCGAGTTCAAAATATGGGCGTGGTATCACGTTCACTTTCGGATTAATTAACATGAGAAGGTTATGAACCCAACTATTCCCCAGCTATGTATAAAATCGTACAACTACTGTTATTCGATAAGGATGGCTTTGGCATGAAAAAGAATTAGAAACCCTTATACAAACTGTAAGAATATACAGCTAAGATGTAGGGATGGCGTTTGGCATCGACAAATACGCCTTGTTAGTGATGAAGAAAGGAAAGAATGAAACGGCGAATGGAATAGAACTACCGACTCGAGAAGAATTTACACTTGGAGGAAAAGAGAACAATAAAAATAAGGGAATATTAGAAGCAAACGCAATCAAGCAAACAGAAATTAAAGGAAAAGTAAGAAAGGAATTCTTCAGAAGAAAAAGAAATCTCCTAAGAACCAAGCTATGAAGCAGAATAAACTCATGGGCTTTCCGTCGCGTAAGATACTCGGTACCATTCCTAAAATGGACGAGAGAGGAGTTCCGGCAGATGGACCAAAGAACAAGATAACTCATGGCCATACACACAGCATTACACACGAGAGACGACATAAACAGATTATACGTGTCAAGAAAAGAAGGGGGAAGGGTTCTCGATTCTACCGACTGAGCTAAACTGGCAAAAAACCTTGAGAACTACTTATTTTACATGTGTGGGAGCGCTCTATGCTAGCAGAAAATAACAGTTATAAGAATCTATAAGATATGTGTGCATATGCGAAAGGGTTTCAAAAGAAGGGGAAAGGAATATAAAGTGGTAATTATGAGCCTGATATGGAAGACGCTGTGGTTAGTGTGGTTGGAGGTGAGAGGTCGTAGGGTGTTGGTGTGGTAGAAGGTGAAAAGTAGGTAGCGACTATTAATTAGACTAGCCCATCGTATAGTTTTGATTCCTCGGCTCAGAATTTAAATGGTAACAATTTTTATATTCAGCACTCAATCAAAGAGGATAAGCAGAAATGACTTTTCTAATTGGACGCTAACAATTTTGAATGATTTAAAAATATATTTTGTATCCATATATACATATATAAAGGCCAGTCGGTGTGTATGAATCGTTGTCCGGATGAAACTACGAAAATAAAACAATCAACGACAAAGTAAATATATATACACCTTAGATATCACCAGATCTTGCTTTTTGTGCAAAAATTATGAAAAATTGATTTATATTCAAAGATATATAGAATTAAAATATACATATAAATAGCATTAAAATTCTTCTTAAAATGACCAGCATTTGTAAATCCTAAAATTAAACAGATCGATACGCCAGGGTTCCCTTCTCTACACAGGCTACCTATTAGCCTCTTTTAGTTTACTTTAATGGAAGGTGGTATGGATCATCAATGCATACGAAACCTTTTAATACCACCAGAAGACATCGAACACACCAACAAGGCTTGTTTTGTTTGCCTGTGTCCTAGGCATCTAGTGGTGAGGTTCCAGTTCTTTATTTCTGGATAGTGTTGAGTATCCCTTCATTGCCATTACTCCCAGATCAACTTTAACTCGGATGTCCTTGGTATGACATTAAACTGCATCTAATGGTGAAGTTTCAGTTCTGGAGCCTTGGGGAATTTGGATCACCCCTTTATCAGCATTGCTCCCTGGTCAACTCTGACCCGGAGTGGTAGTATCTGTTAGGGTCCTATCTATGGGTTAAATAGCAAAAAATGTATTTAAAACAAATTGAGTGCACATCAAGAATGAATTATACAAAAACGTATTCGGCATAAAACAACCCAATGGGTTAACATGCCTTAAAATCTAACCGACCAACCAACCAACCAACCAAACCAGCTTTAAAACGGAGTTATAGTGCCTCTGAGGGTGCCATCTATGGATTAAATAAATTAAGAAATTAGTTTAAAATATGTTTTAAAGGAATTTTTTTAATAACTGAATATCTAACAAGAATGAATAAAACAAAAACATCTTTGGCATAAAATAACCCAATGGTTTAACATGCCGTAGATCTAACCGACCAACCGACCAACCAACCAAACCAGCTTTAAAACGGAGTTTTAATACCTATAGGGTGTCATCTATGGATTGAATAAAGTAAGAAATTAGTTTTAAAATATATTTAAAATTAGTTTTTAAAAGAATTGAATATCTAACAAGAACGAATGAAACAAAAACGTATTTGGCATGAAATAACTCGAGGATTGACATGTCGTAAAATACCACTAATCAAAACATCTAGTTTATCTCGCTGAACATTAAACTGTACCAGGATCCAAAAGAAATGAATAGCCTACATCTAAGTAAGTTTAGGCGCGTTGTGTAACGGTTATAGTCGTAGGAAATGGACTCGTCGACACGAGTTCAAATCCTAGACTAGGCAGCGTACATAGCACTAATACTCTAAGGGAACGGAATATACATCCACCTACTCTCTCCCTCTCTCCAGCTATGGATAAATAGCCAGGCAGACTGTGCTCTTTAACCTTGGTTAGGCAACCAGTCTAGGAGAAAGAAAACTCTGAATTCAAACCTGTAAGACTCCGACTAAAAATTGACCTTGTGTCACATCCTGCACGTGCAGAAGGGTTGGTAAATATGTTTATCTAATTGCTACCCATTATGGGCGCTCCTTAATCGATACAATCCAGCACGACCGAAAGCCTGCACATTTTTAAAATAATGGACAAATCTGAATTCCGGGTATTGATAAAGCATTGGTTTCTGGTGGGAAAAATACTGTTCAAGCAAAGCAATGGATTGATAAGTGTTATTCGGACTCTGCACCGTTGGAAACAACGGTTAAAAGGTAATATCCTGACTTTAAAATCGGTCGTACGCTGTCTTTCTCTCCAAGTGTTTTTAGATTGTCCTGATTTGGTTGTTGTATTTCATTCATTATTAATTTTGCCCCTTTTTTCATCACTAGCATGGCTCATTTTCGATGCCGAATTGCATCCCTATATAAAAGTAATGTAAGTAAAGTCATCGAAGTGATAATGTCGTTATCAGCCAGAAAGCGAGTGAGTCTATCCCCTTTAGCACCAGACCTACCAGCAGAATTACAAAATTTAATTTGCAATTTGGATTTCTAAATATATAGCTAAACGTTCGGGGATTACATGCACGCCATAGATAAATGCGTACATATCTACATTGCATGAATAGAATCTACATTTATGAATAGTGGAACTTGTATTGCAAAGAGAATAATTCTTATCAAATAAATAAATACATCAAATTAAATATACGCGTGTTGAAACGTCCATGTTCTGGTTGGAAGAGTGCAAAGCAACAAAAATAGCCAATCAATAGATTTAAATGTTACTATTCAATTTTTTTTCTACACGAAACAAACAACAGTTGGACGAAGATAGCCGCTTCCGTTGCAGACTGCGTTAATTCCTTCATTCAATAAAATATCCAAGCAAATAAAGACAGTTCAACCAGTGTGATTTATTTCAATATGTTTATATATATATATATGTATTAGAGACACATAATTGTCTAAATTATATTTATCACAAATTATATATTTCTTTATATGTATATTAATAAATAAATAAACAAAATTCACGTTCTATGCCCATCTGTCTGGGTGTATTTGTGTGTGTGTTAGACGGTGACAGAGAGAGAGAGAGAGAGACAGACAGACAGACAGAGAAAGAGACAAAAAGAGTGTGTGAGTGTGTGTTTGTGTGTTAGTGCACGTGTGGTGTGTCCATCTGTGTGTGTGTGTGTGTGTGTTAGTGGATATATATATATACATATATATATATATATATATATATATATATATATATATATATATATATGTATATATATATATATATATATTAATATAGAGACACATAATTGTATAAATTATATCTATCAAAAATTATCTATCTTTGCATGTATATAGATGAATAAAGAAAGAAAAAAACACAAACACGTTTAATATTCATCTGTTTGTGTGCGTGTTTGTGTGTGCGTTAGACGGAGATAGAGAGATAGATAGATAGAGATAGATAGAGAGAGAGAGAGACAGACAGACAGACAGAGAGAGAGTGAGTGCTTGCGCACGCGCGTGTGTGTGTGTGTGTGTGCGTCTGTGTGTATGTGTTTGTGATATTTATTTTTAATGGATGCAGAGCGAATTTATTCCTGGAGTATATATACACAAGCCAAAAAACATTAACTATTACTGAAATATCAATATATTCACACACTCATACATACATACATACATACATACATACACATGCACAGGCACATACACACAGACACACAGACACAAACAAACAAAAGCGTAGACGTAATTTTATATATGTTTATATCTATGCGATATGTAAAATTTTGAGATAAAACTGAAAATTCTGTTGAAGTCAATAAACTTAACACGTTGGCTATGAATTTTAGTACATAGTACAGTATGAAAAGTAAATGGAAGTGAATCCGACAGTATGAAATAAATATTTTTAGAAAAAACATCATTTGTTTGTTTTATAACATCATTTGTTTGTTTTTTCTAAAAATATTTATTTCATAGTACGGTGTATATTACGTATTTCGACTATTTTTTTTTAATAAAGGAGCCCTAAATTCATACAAATATGTTTACTCCCCCGGGTACTTGTGACTTACATTTCCAACCACAACCTCGCCAATGAAGAGAACAGTAAATACAACCACCCACCCCTATACCAGATTGTATTTACCTCGTACCCCACTTGTACGGGTTAGACACAAGGTCCTATTAACGTAGGACTTTTTTTGACGGGACAGGTCGTCGTAGTCGGACGGGGCTCGCGACAGTGACAACAGCAGCAGAGAAAGGGAGAAAAGGCCCTATACACATTTCAAGAGCCAAGCCAAACCAATCACCACTACAAAAGAGGTCATCCAAACATCAATGACCTGCACGGCAGAGGGACACCCAACCCCAGCCGACCTAATCCTATAGATGACCGGAGTTTCAGCAATCCCTACTATAAAGACGCCAAGACCAACATGAAACAGTCAGTCTCCATTTTTTTTCATAAAGAAGCTCATACTTCCGAAATATTGAAAGAAATAAAATGAAATGCAACACTTAACATCCAACGGAGTTTCTCATTTATATAAATCCCCTAAAATATGTGATATAACACACACACACACACACACACACACACACACATATATATATATATATATATATATATATATATATATATATATATGTACAAATATAATATATTCACACTATTCTCCTATATTTGTAAGCTGCCTCTTTATTATATATTACTCCCACTTTGGTTGAGTTCTCTGAATAGGGATTTAATTGCAAATTCACCGTTCTGGCGTCTAGCTAACCTTCGATTTGTTTACAAATGTTTGAGGACTCTAGTGAATTCATTTCTGCTTAGAAATATAGCGATTAAATATTTTCATGTATTTGACAGCTGCCTCTGGCCGCACGGATATAAAGGCTTGGCGAACGAAAGTTCATTCGAGTCTCAAACCCGGCCAGGGGTAGCTGTTAAGGTATAGCCACACTGATGAAAGGTGAAACCTCGAAACACGTGTCTGTGGATTACTTATATATATATATATATATATATATATATATATACATATGAAAGTAAGTAAACAAACAATGTTTATTTTTTATACGACCTTTTTAGCCGACAATTTTTGGAGGATATGTGCTCAATTGAAGTCATACCTAATTTTGAAAATTAATTAGTTAATAATTAATGAATTTAGGCGGGCATATATGTTCAAATGTAAGGCTAAATAAATCGAGAAAATGTCAATACTTGTATGTCGAAATAGGTCGAAATGTACATACAGGGATTGACATTTTCTCGATTTGTTTAGCCTTACATTTGAACATATATGCCCGCCTAAATTCATTAATGATTAACTAATTAATTTTCAAAATTAGGTATGACTTCAATTAAGCACATATCCTCCAAAATATATGTATATGTAACACTATCAACACAGAATAGAAATAGAGTCACCTCTAGAATTAACATTCCACCAATATCTACCCCCTCTCATAATTCAACATTCAAATGTTTATAGTTTCAATTACCAACGACCCTTTTCAATATAAGAATCATCAAATCCTTTCAATAGTGATATAACAATTTCCACTAAACTTTATAAAATATTACAAGATCACTTATTTATTCTCCCTGGTAAATATATTTTCTAAATCAATTTCTAATCAAAATCAATTGACTCCATTTTTTACATCAAGTAAAAATTAGCTACCATTCATTCTAAACCTGTAGTCAAAGACTAAACGTTATTATATACCTATCCTGAGACTAGTATCTTTTACACAAATAATCCGAACGAAATGGGTAAGTCAGTTGTTATTTATTGAATATTAACCCATTTTAATTTTTAATTTCCTTATTCTCTCATGCTATCATAACCTTGTCATCTATACATATCTCCGTTTCTCTCTCTCTCTCTCACACAGTCTATCTATCTCTTTCTCTCTCTCTCTCTCTCTCTCTCTCTTTCTCTCTCTCTCTCTCTCTCTCTCTATATATATATATATATATATATATATATATATATAGAGAGAGAGAGAGAGAGAGACAGACAGACAGACAGACAATCAGAGAGACAGATAGATAGATAGATTGCCGTGATTTCATGTCGGCTAACATTTTTCAGCTCGTTATTCTTCAATGGCAAGGTTTAAATACTTGTCCCCTTGGGTATCACCAAAGACGGAATCACATATACATAGATATGTTGATTGAACTTACCACATAGTCAGATCAGCTACCAATTTTAAAGGTATATTTCAATTTATATGAATAACATGAACATTTTATTGGTCGTGAAATCGCAACAGCATCACTAGCAATGTTTATTTGATTGATGCAGATGTTCAGCGTAGCCCATGAGGAAAATCATGTTGACAACATCCAATCAAGAGAATTGCTTTCGAATGTTTATCAGTCAATTTCGTTTGATGGGTTGATTTCACATATTTCAATTTTGAAAAGGCTTGCTTGCATAGATAAGTTGTTTTTTAAGAAACAAAGTCAAGTACCATCGGCATGCCTGATAAAATGCCTTACGCGGGCTGGATCCGGCCCGCGGGCCGTAGTTTGGTGACCCCTGTGCTAAATCACCGAACTTAAGTAGTGATGAGCCAGTTCAATACTTAGATGGGTGGCCATTTAAGCAACAGCAGGTGCTCTAAGCAACTTGATATCAAAATGACTTGGGTTGATACGCCGTAAGACAAATCAACCAATAAATGTTGTTTTTAAGGGGGGTGTCTTTTTTGGTTACATTGTAGTTATTTTCCATCATTTAAGTCATAATTCACATCTATGTATTGCGAAATTTTCTATTTCGTTGAAGTGTCCCCACGAAGATGCCAAGCCTCACCATTTTTCTTTACGTTCTAAATTCGAGGTTTTTCTGTCAGAACCAGCACTACAAGGATAGGTGAAGTTCATTTCCGCTTAGAAATGTAGCGATTAAATAGCCTGCTATACTTGGCAGCTGATTATGGCCGTATGGGTAAGAGGTTTGGTGAGCGTAAGTTCGTTCGGGTTCGAACCCGACCATATGTAGCTGCTAAAAATGGTATAACTGCAGTGATGAGAGGTGATACCTCGAAACGCGTGTCTGTAGTTTAATCTCTCTCTCTCTCTCTCTCTCTCTCTCTCTATATATATATATATATATATATATATATATATATATATATGTCATGTGTGACATATATATATATGTCATGTGTGACAATTTTTCACTGCCCATGCCATACCAGCTCGTCAACATGTCCTTGAGGAAGCAACGATCATGTGCTCGCAGATTGGATCTCTCTGGTGATCATAAAATATATAAACAAACGTATGTATTTAATAGTTTAAACACCACCCCTTTACGGCAGTTGTCAAATGGCCGAGAGGCTAAGAAATAGGGCAGAAAAAAGTCAGCCGGATTTCGCCTCGGGTCAGAGGTAGTTGTTGTGTCTAGACACACTGAAAAGTTGTGAAACGTTGAAACACGTGTCTGAGTAAGACGATACATACACACACACACACACACACACACACACATATATATATATATATATATATATATATATATATATATATATATATATATATATATATATATATTCAGTACAAAAACTATTGATTGAACAAAATGAGTGGGTCAAAGAGATATTTAATACGATTTGAATTTTTTAAAACTTAAGACTTTAATTAATTCAAACTTCAAAATTCTTTTATGCTTCTAAATTTTAAGTGTAATAAGCAAAATACTATGATGTTCTTTTTCATGGGTAATGATTACATATAAGTAAACAGAATGAGAAATGTGATAGATAGATAGATAGATAGATAGATACGAGAGTAATCCCAAAGGTAAGGTCTCCAAAATCTTTAAAAATCATAGAAACCTTTATTGTTTATTATCAGTATGTTTTACATCATTTTAAGGTTTGAACATGTATCTTTTTTCTATGTAATCACTATTTTGGTCGGTGCCTTTTTGTATGCCTGTGACAATTTTTCAATGCCCATGACATACCAGCTCGTCGCCATGTCTTCGAGGAAGCTTTAGAACTCATCTTTTTTGCAAACTCCCTAAACCACTAGCGGATGTTTTTGACATGCATTTCCGATAAATGACAATGGATTTTAAACGTATTAATGTATATTTCCTACTTGAACAGTTTAAATGTGCGAACTTCCCACTTGGCATTAGCGTCCATCAGAAACGACTGCCAAGCCAAGACTGAGCGTGGCTGAAGAAGCGCACAAAGGAAAGTGCAAACTCATGCACAACAAACACAACATGGTTGCCAATAGCTACACGAATAGTTTCCTAGCATCCTTAGTGCTTTGGATCCCTTACTTTTGGGATTACCTCCGTAGATAGATAGAAGCATTTGTACTACTGCTATAAAAAAACAATGTGGCAAGTGAATATGTTATATACTGGCTTCTAATTCTATATGTCATATTGCGGCTTTTGCTTCACGTTGCTAAATCGCGTATCTGTATACGTAGCGGGTATGGTCACAGTACCCAAAGCGATGTATGTTAGTAGTCAGCTACGACCGACTACTCGACTTCAATAACAACAAATACGTAGGTACAAAAGAGGACCCTTCTTTATTTTCTTCGGAGTGTGGGTGGTGAAGGCACGGAGCTTACAATGAGTGCACGAGGGGTGGTTGCTGACGGGTGACGTGAAGTGCCCTTTCCGCTGCCGGCCAGCATCTGACTCCTGTCGGCTTGACCCTCTGGCTTTTTGTATTGACAACACGCCTACACATCTTTATCTTTTTGATCTGATAACGGACCTTTGTTATATATTTCTTTATCTTCACCCTGCTTCCTTGACCGGAAACTATCTCTTCCGCTTTCTCTTTCTTTTTAAATATATATTTTTTATCTTTTTCTTTGTCCCTCAGCCGGAAGTTCCATCTTCCGGGCGAGGACAATACAACAAATATTTAGCTCTAAGGAATGTCGATACAAATTTTTGTAAAAGCAATGTTATGTATGTTCAACTGGCTTCACGCATTTGAACACGTTCATATTAAAAAAATATACCTTACTTTTGGGATTACCCTCGTAGATAGACATAATCATGTGTACTACTGCAATAAAAACAATGCGGAAAGTGAATATTTACCTGTAAGGAGTGTCGATACACATTTTTGGAAAAGCAATGTTACTTAAGTTCAGTATCCTTCATTCTCAGCACAACCAGCTCCGCGCTTTTTTAAAAAATTGTTTTACCAAAACTAATTAATATTTAAGGATGAGGAATACATTAGAATAAATACGTTGACGTAACTTCACTCCATATGAAATGAGGAATTTTAGAGTTGATTCGTTCAATCAACCGAAAACCCATTGCAATAAGGTTGATTGATAGATTGCTAGGCATGTCATCTCATATAGGGTTATTTAATGCCTAGAGATTAGAGAATCGCGTTCATTGGACGTTCAGATAACTTATCTTGGGTATAAGATGTAAGTAAGATCACCACTTCTATTTATTGACTCTGCAAAGAACCTTCGGCAAGCTTCCGGTAGAAATTTGCCAATGAGACGAGAGGATGAACAGATTTAAAATCGTTTACACACTGCTCAAATCACTTACTGAGAAAAAGCTTTTACCAGAAAGACATATACTTTGATTAATACGAGAAAGACTACATAGTATTATTAGGATTATTCGGATGATTGTCCTCAACTTTATTGTTATCTGTACAACGTTTGGAGACATAGCGTAGTGGATAAAAATGTTGGTTTAAGACAGTTCTAAGTGACAGCTATCTCTAGGCTGCAGGTTCAATCCTGGTCAAGGTCAACTGTAACATAGAATAATAATTAACTCAACTTAACACCTGTACTCAGCTATGGTTATGAAATGAGAAAAGATATCAGAGATTAGTACATACGTCGGAGATATATCAATAAAAGACAACAGACCTTTGAATTAACACCAGGATTATTTGAACAACAACAACAGCAACAATAACATAATCCCTAACAAAATGGCTTCACGCATTTTAACACGTTCATATTTACATTTTTTATGCAGTTGATCCTTAAGATTTTTTGTTGCACACCATCGAGTATAAATAATGTTTTAAAGAGATTTACTTAACCCATCGATGGGACCCTAAACTATACTACCACTCCGGATCAGAGATGACCTGTGTTGAGAATTTTTTAAATATAAGGTGTGTGCTAGATGCCCGCTCCTAGTTATAGACTAGGCCAGAATCATCTGATCTGACTCTTGACCAATCACTGGCAGTACTCTGAGGTTGAAACAATACTTAAACCGACCCTACTGGTCATAGTTACGCTGACATTCTTTGACGACGGACATAGGATTAAAACAATGGAACTTTACCAATACGCAGGATAGGACTTATACGCTTATCAAAGGATCACCAAAGGATTCCATAACATAGGACTTTCTTTAAGCCTTTTTCAACTGGCCAAGGATGGCACAATAAAAAACTTCACAACCTGAGTGTAAAATCAATGAAAGCATGCCACTCCCTCTCCAGATCTCCAGAACTGGAATTTGTCCATAAGATGCAATTTATTGTCATACCCATAACACCATACGTGATTCCCACCGTAGTGTAATGTTTAGCAAGCTAGTCTTGCTGTTCCATAACTACCGAATATTGACTTCGTTCCTCGTTTGAGGCACCTTAGCAGCGACCTTGTGTCACATCTTACCCGTGGCGAACGGGTTGGGTAAGTAACTAGATAAGATATCTCTTTTGGGCTGATCTTGTTTCTGTCTGTATACACAGGCCCGCCGACAGGGCGTTGTAATGTGTCTATAAATATATTTATATATTTCAAAATAATGATTATAACTGTCTGTATGTTTGTATTTTTGTACAATGACCGACTGCGTGTCTTTTCATAAAGGAAAATTGAATGAGATTAGCAAAGATAAAAATTCACTAGATTTCACATCCTAATTTTTTCTGAGCTTAAGAAATAAGGGTATTAATCAATATATACATATATAAAGAGCAGTCGTGTGTATGTATGTATGGGTGTATGTCCGGATGGAACTATGTAAATAAAACAATCAACAACAATATAATATATATATACACATTCACTATCACCAGAGTTTGCTTTTTGGACAATAATAATGAAGATTTGATTTGTACCTGGAAAGGTATTTAAACATTAGGATTTGAATAGTAAGAGGGAAGGCTATTGGTTGCCTTCGTTATTAAAACATAAATCAATTATGTAAGACCAAAACAATCAAGAGATCTGCGAGACTAACTTTGTATTATCACCCCTCTATCGAGGCAACGCCGGGTAGCCGCTTCTAGTAATATATAATATAATTAATTTAAAAAGATGATTAGAAATAGAAAATAAATAATGAATAGTAACTTTCTCTTTCCTAGCGAATAAAACTTTAGTCTTGATACATTTAGGACACACCTTGAAGATTACTTATGGAACTCATAATTTGTCATCACTCACGCCTTATATTTGAATAATTTTCTTAGACAGGAATTTCATTCCTTTGCCCATTTGGTTATTGTGTGATGTCTCTTGACCCGAGTGATCGAAGTCGATTTAGATTCCAGGTTTTCTTCCATTAAACTCTTCGATTGGCTGCTCCTGCTAAGCCGAAAGTCCAGAAGTTCAAATTTTTAAATTCCTCTCTAAGCACTCTGATGACTCACGAAGAAAGGCATTACTATTTCGTGCTAACAGGTTAACCCCTTCAACTAGCATTAGGGAAGATTTGCAATTAATCCGCTGAGCCACAAATCCGTTAGTTGCTATGTTGAAGAGGTCATTTCTATCACGAAATGTTTACTTCTAGATATGAGTGTCGTACATTACACACGAGACTGGCGTTGATATTATAATTAAAGTATTACTTCTCATCAGTGTGTTCTAATTATTCTCACACCTGTGGAATCTTGTTATAGATGTGGACAGAATAATACTAAACATTCTCCAACTTACAATGATGTTTCCATCACGCTACAACGATCGCGCTGGACAAACGATTTATTCAGTTATGTGTTTATGATTTTACAATTGTTCATGATTGTCATAATTTGTTAAAATTATGATTAAATTATTAACAAGTTAAGAACAGTTTCGAGAAAAATAATAAAAAAAAAAATAGTTGGACTAAACTTTTATTTAAAGAAAAAATGAAAGAAAAACATAGTTAAAAAACAAAAAGCAAAAACAAAACCAAAAACACTTTGGAACTTTTATTTTCTGTCTGTTTGTCTGTGTTGAAGAAAAAAAAAAGATTTTAATAAATAAAATAATTATTTATACTTATTTCAATTTATCTTTCTTTGGGATTTTCACCTACAATATTATTCAATACTTTCCCTGGATATTCTTTTTTTTTCTCGGAGAAATACATGTCTTTCAAAACCACTTAGAACACACAACTGACAGACAGTTTAGATTTTTTTAGCAAAAAAGATCTATTAAGAATTCGTGACAATGATGTAACAGGAATTGAGGTTGGGAATCTTTCTTTCATGCACTACAGATTGTTTTAATTTTCGAAGAATACCAAATTGTTGTTATTTTATTTTTTTAAACTTTTGTTGTAGTGCATTCCCAGGCCACGGTACGTCAAAATAGCCATTTTCCATGATCTACTGAACGAAATATCGATCCTTGTTAACAACAACCACGGTTAAAATCAGTTAGAATGTTTAGAGGATTATAGACTTGCTGTCCCTTGAACTTCAGTGAAAACCACCAGATATCACCGTTATGAAAAATCCTGAAGAAGTGGAATAATAATAATAAAACTTGCCATATTGTAGATTTTGCCGTCCCGGCCGACCAAGAAAAAATGGACATATACTTGGAACTTAGAAAGCTGTAGAAGATGAAGTCAAAGGTCGTACTCAGTTGTTATTGGTGCCCTTGGGACAGTCCCCAAGGACAAAAAAAAGAGTCTGGATGAATTGGAGATTAGAGGAAGAATCGAGATCATCCAATTGATCTTAACACCACTTAGTGCTTGTATTTGCGTAAAGTATTGTATTTAGGCCTTGTCAAATGAAACTCTCTCAAACGTTTAATAATTTGTCAGATCAGTGATTGTTCTTTACTGTGCCTTGCCAAACGTGACAACCTGTTCCATCTCACCTAGCGAAGAAATGAAGATCTATAACTCGCAATTTTATTTACAATCGGGCGGACATTTATAAACAAAACTGTGATTTTGTTATGCCATCCTTCAAAGTTCCGAATAAACTACCACCCAATAAGTTCAGCATTTCAAATTGTTGATCTATTTCAGAGCTTAAACAGCCAACACTATATATTTACCAACCCCTCCGCACGAGCAGGATGCGACACAAGGTCAATTTCTTAAGCGGAGTTCAAT
>CM042140.1:99816059-99836059 GCA_023376005.1 Doryteuthis pealeii | reverse complement strand
TTATTTTTAATCAAGATGGTTCCATCTCTTCGCTAGATGACAGCCTCGCCATATCGGCTGGGGCTGTAGAATACACCGATAATACCCCTGTATAGGAGCAAGTACGACCACGTGTGTAGCCCCAGCTGTTGCCCGATGGTGGTGATCAGTACTGCATGATGAAAGAACTGTAGTGGCTGAACAGGTACAAAGCGATCCCCTGACATACAACACTCAACTTCGGTCCTTACTTGACATTTCCAACCCGTCCTTCGGGACGGGGGTCCAGTGTGCTTCGGGCACTGGATTCAATGTGTTCAATTAATAGCATCGGTCCCAGGGGGCTATCCCCCTAGGCAATACCTGCCCCCTTGGGGACAGGGCTGGGTTTATTGCCCAGCGCCTGAGGCGCCCCCTTGAGGGGGAATGCCGAATTTTTGTTCTTTCCCACCCATGAGCTTCGGCTTGTGGGTGGGTCCACGTTAAAACGAGGCCTTGTGCCCAGCCCATACAAGTGAGGTATGAGGCAACTACCAACTTCGGTCCTTACTTGTGCTAGACGGGTGGCCAGATAGGTCATACCCAATCAATCGGCTGGCCATAGCAACTATATGATTGTTCGGAAAGTATTGTACTTATGCCAAACAGCCATCCCTTTTTATCATATGGGCTGTTAGAAGACGGTGGTTGCGGGTCAGTCATCGGTATTTATTAACAAACATGAAGTTAATGAAAATTATTTCTATGGACAAATATATATTTATATATAGATATATATATATATTTGGGAGAATATGTGCTTAATTGAAGTCATACTTAATTTGAAAACTAATTAGTTGATAATTAATGAACTTCCGTTTTTATTTTTTAAATCTATTTCCGGGGCCATTGTTCGGTCATTGCTACGTTGTGTTTACTCGTCCAAACATTAACCTGTGTTTTTTTTCTCTTTCTTCTCTTTCTCCAGAAATCCGATTACCGTTTTATTTTTCAATTCCCGAATTCCCCGTAGATTAAAATAATTAGGCCATACGCATAAAAGGAAGAGAGAGAGAGAGACAGAGAGAGAGAGAGAGAGAGAGAGAGAGAGAGAGAGAGAGAGAGAGGAGAAGGGGGGAAAGAGGGTGGTGTAGAGATGGTCTGTAATATGTGAGGCAAGTCGCAGTACAACTGATGTTTTTAGGGCACTACTTTCAGGATTTGTTTAAACCATACGCAGCATCATGTGTAGTTCCAATATAACTTTTTTCTCGTTAAAGTCCAAATGATGCAAATATACTTTAGAAGACATCTTGGATTAATTCTCATTCCTTTTATCAGAGAGAACAGATAACATGTCAATAGCCGACCATGACTTAACTATGCGCATATTGAAAACGCTTTCAGCAGGTGAGACATTACTACCGATGTACATAATCTGGTCTTCTAATTTCAAGATTTGCCATTTAATATGATGATAGCAAAATTTTTATCAAAACACATAACTACGTTTCATCTGAGTTCACGTTGAGATCAATGCTTCTTGCTACTTACTCCAGATTAAGCAGCGGAGGTTAGCTTAAGCAGGTGTATTAGCAAAACGACATATTATCTCCGTTGTATGTATCAGTAATAATTTCCTCTGGATATAGTTTGATTTTTTTTTATTGTGAAGACTTTGTATATGCGTGTGTGTGTATGTATGTATATGTATGTATAAATTCACCACCACCCTCCTCACGATCAGGATGTGACACAAGGTCAATTTCTTAAGCAGAGCCTAACAGGTTTCGATTCAGAGTTTTCTTCTCCTAGACTGGTTACCAAACCAAGGTTAAACAGCCAGTCTACTCTACTAATAACCCATAGCTGGCGGGAGAATATATGGATTCAAACCATTTCCAATGGTATTCGCGCTATGTGAAATGCAACCAACCTTGTCCAGGATGTGAACTCGGATCGACGAGTCCATTGCCTACGACTCCAACCATTACACCACACACCTCCATATGTATATGTATGTATGTATGAATTCATACCAGTGTCTATATGTGCGTGTCGATGTATGTCTGTATGCCTCTGTGTATGTTTCTGAGCGTGGGTAGTTGCACAACTATATTGTAATATTTAATTATATCTGCAACCTGTTTTATTTCATCGGAAGGACCCGATTTCCATATTGTCTTTAAAGTGTTAATAGGAATCTGTGGGGTGACAAAATGTTTAGTGCTTTAGGTTTAACAGGTAGCTAGATGTTCTTGGTGCGTGTTCCTATGGTTTGCTTTTAACCCCATCTTATTTGCTAGTCGCGCTGAAAAGGAAGGACTTCAAGGAAAAACATGAAGCGAAAAAGACGAAAGGTGTTATATGATTTAGGCTTTATTCGCGGGTCATAGCCACCCTGTGGCAAGGAAATTTGTTCCTGTACAGTAGTAGTGTTTTTCCATAGTTAAGGCCTAAACTCGAATGGCTGAGCGATTCTCTTGGGGGTCGGAAGTGGGTCTTTTTCCCGCACATGCTCGGAGAGTTCTGCCGGTAAAGGCTCATGTTAGTTGTTTTTTTTTTATCTGAATTTTATTTGAATTTTATTTTAATCCCCACAAATCCATGCCTTTACTATACGTAATTTCGATTTTTTTTTAGAAATTATTGGGATTAATGTTGAATTACACATATTTTTTATGTAACATTCTTTTTCTTTATTTATTTGTCAATCTTCTTTCATTTTATGGATCGGATATGTGACATGAATCTTTTGCATTAGGATAACGAAAACGAACCCCAGAATTAAAGGTTGTCCTAATGAATTTAAATTTAGCTACAATGGATTACGAAATTATTATGTGTCTACACTGGAGATAATAGATAAGAGAGACATCCAATCAGCATCATTAATGACAAATAAGATTAATGGGATTCACTGCGAATAAAAAGGCTAATGATTAATATTATCAAGAGGACATTGACTTGAAAGCAGGGGTAGGTCAGTCACTCTTGAACAGAAGGGGTAGGTCAGACTCTCTTGAACAGAAGGGGTAGGGCAGTGTCTCTTGAAGAGAAGAGGCAATGAATAAATTAGAAGATAGAAAATCCATTTGAAAGGAAGAGAAAAAAAGAGAAGGACGCGATAGAATGTATTTTGAGCAAAAAATACTTTCATTTAAGAGAGAGAGAGAGAGAGAGAGAGAGAGAGAGAGAGAGAGAGAGAGAGAGAGAGAGAGAGAGAGAGAGTGTGTGTGTGTGTGTGTGTATAGGTTGAAAAAGGAGAGTAAAGGATAACGACATCGATTTCTAAAAACACGATGAAATACCAGTATAAATGAAAAAGAGAAATTCGATATGAACAATCCATAATATGTTAGGAAAACGAAGACGAACATAGCGGAAATGGGAATAATAAAGAAAAGAATATAAAGAGAATAATATTCTGAAAAAGAGAAAAAAGAATGAGACAATCTAAAAATGTCGAAGGAAAACAGCGAAAGAAAAGATAGAAAAATAGATAGAAATAAATAAAAAAAGAAACGAAAGAAAATTTAAGTACAGTAAAAAGCAGAAAACAGTGAGAAATAAAAATTAGAAAAAAAAGAAAGATAAACAATAGTTTATTGGACAAAAAACAAAAATGTAATAATTAAAGAACGAAAAAATATGAATCTAATGTGACGAAAAAGAAAGTGAATTGGAAAAGAAAATGCGATGGTATTAAAAATCAGAGGAACAAAAGCAAAAACCAATAAACAAAACAAAACAAAAAACTAAGGAGAACTTAACCAAAATATTATAAATAAATAGAAATAATGAAAAACTAACGAAATAGTGTGCGAATGATCAGAAAAAAGAATGAAAAAGAATCGAAAAGGATGAAAAAAAAACAAAAAACGAAAAATGATGTGAACGAAAAAAGTGGAGAAAAAAAATCATATATATTGTTGTATACTGCTTTTTAAGTTCGTTTAACAATGTCCACTATCATCTTCGTCTTATATCTTTCATCGGATCGGATCGGTGATGCTTCTTACTCGTATCGGACCGGGTGTCGTTCTCGTTCTGTGTTTCATTTTCTGTTGTTTTATGATTATCAAAGACCCAGTACACAAGTGATTAATTGAAGAAAAAAATTGTCTTGTCTCTAAGCTTTTTAGGATAAGCATTCCTTCTACTACATATGGGGAAAATGAATGAATGCCAATGCCAATTCAAAAGAAGCATAGTAGTGCTGGTGACATACACACAATGTTCTAGTTCTATCTATTGTACTTTTTGATAAATAAAAGCTTCTTTCAGTTAGCCCACATTCTTAGAAGTATGATGTGGATTTGCAATGCTAGAATGCAAGACGTCACATGGTCATAAAATAGATGAGCAATCATAGTACATAGCTTCACGAATTTCAATATCCACCCTTTAATCCTGAACTGCTACCCGAAGATTAGCCTTTGCTTTGGGTTCATGTTGGAGCTTCTCAGAGGACAATCCTGATGCTGCTACGAAAGTGATCAATTCGTAGACGGCTAAGAGAACAAGCTAGAAGTTTCTACGCGCCGTATATATATATATATATATATATATATATATATATATATATATATATGTGTGTGTGTGTGTGTGTGTGTGTGTGTGTGTGTGAAAGTAAGTAAACAAGCAATGTGTTTATTTTTGATATGGCCTTTTTAGCCGACAATTTTTGGAGGATATGTGCCTAATTGAAGTCATACCTAATTTTGAAAATTAAATAGTTAATAATTAATGAATTTAGGCGGGCATATATGTTCAAATGTAAGGCTGAACAAATCGAGAAAATATCAATCCCTGCATGTACATTTCGACCTATTAGGTCTCATCAGAAAGGTTAAAGACATGGGAGACTGCTCCGTGTGTGACTCGAAATCTCGAAAAAAAAAAAATAATTTCGCGATATCCACGACAATCTTTCGCCAAACCTCCGTATCATTCATTGCTCCAGGGAGATCCTCTGCACAGCATCCAGTATCCGCGCAGATCTGGTCAATGTATGTCTTTATGCCAGCATTCTAAGGCCGAATAGCACGATTAATCACAAAGTGGAATTCGAATTCTGGAAGGATGGTGTTCATTTTGGTATGTTTTGTTTGATTTCAGTGTTAAATCTATTGCAATTGCGTTAGCCACGGGAAGGATGTGATACAAGGTCGCAAGTATGGAATATTCAGCCAGGTTTGAACTCGCAATTCAGTAATAATAACCTGCGGGACAACCTTGCTAACCATTACACCACGATGGAATGCCCTATCAAATATGTTGTAATTAAAGAACATACATTACTTTCTGTCTGATTTCCACAGGCGCGCACATACACACACAAGTGTATACTCACACGCTCTCTCTCTCTCTCTCTCTCTCTCTCTCTCTCTCACACACACACAGAGACATATATATATATATATATATATATATATATATATATATATATATATATATATAAGTAAAGTCGTCGGGGCGCTTAACGTCGGTATCAGCCATTCAGCAATAGAAGCTACCCATGTGCTACTCATACGCTGAGTTGGCGAGGACCGGTATCGAACTAGAAACCTTGTGGTTTCTAGCCGAATGCTCTACCGACTGAGCTTACCCGCCCCTTTATATATATATATATATATATATATATATATATATAATATATATATATATATGGCACAAGTAATATCCACCATGAAACTCCACTCAATCAATACAATGCCGGAAATAAGCGCCTAAAATGGCGACTAAAAACGTAACACCTTCATTTAAAATTCGCCGAAAAACAACAATATGTGTAAAACTTATCTGAGGAATAAACTTGTGTGACACAAGGAGGATTTCTGTTGGCATTTCAAATTTATAAACAAAAAAGAATTGTCATTTTCTTTTTGTAAGTCAGAAGAAGTAATTTCGTTGAATGTATATACACAAACCTAAAAATCAATAAAAAACACAAAAACAAAAGAAAACAAATAAGGCAACACACTTCCTCCATCACAAATGCGTACTTACTTCATCTCTTTCACGTGCACCTCCTTCTGACGATACACATCCAAATTCGTACACCTTCGCTTATTTTTCCTATGCAACTGAACCTAAACACACGCATTGAAATACCGGAAGACATGACCCCCTTAACAAATGCATACAAACTCTTTCGTATACAATTTATTCTAACAATACCCATTCAAATGGGTACATACCCGGGTTATTCCTTATGCCCACAAACCTAAATAAACGCACTTAAATTCGAGAACAAATTGCCTTCCTTATACATATAAACCTAAACAAACGCAGGGAAATACGGGAATACACTGCATTTTTCACAAATGTGTACATCTCCAGTCTAATTACTATGCACATAAACCTAAACACACGCATTGAAATATGGAAACCACTGTCTTCTTCATAAATGCGTATACACCACTCCTATTTTGCATACACTTTACCCTAACGATGCACATTCACACGTGTACACACCCATTTTAATTCCCAAACACATGAATCTAAACACACCCACAATAACTACGGGAAAATCTGTCTCCTTCCCATACACACATGTCTTAAGCGAAACACTGAAATGTGTGCATATACAATATCTCGCATATACCCACAAAACTGCAGATTCATGCTCAAACGTGTACAAAACCAGTCTCTTTCACACACATATCAGTGAAGGGAAAAACACGCCCTTACACGAGCAGAGATACAGACACAAACTCACGTATAAAACATACAGACACACATGCATAAAATGGCCGGGCACGTATTCATCGATAAAGCTTTTTAAGCCGAACGTTACGATGCAATAAAACCAATATGAATGTAAAAATTCCCCGGCTTAGTAATGAGTTTGTTTATTTTTATAACTTGATTAACTAATATCAAGTTATTTCTTTCCGACCAGTTATTATCGTTACTATCATTTTATTAAAACTCCCTCCGCCATTTTTATTTTATGAAATACATTTTTTTTTCTTAATAGACAACCCTGAATGATTGACCGAGTAAAATCAATGAAATTAGCTTCCCTTTGATTTCTGTCGACTGCTTCCAAACCAGGACGTGGGCGTCTCTATCTGAATTTTCGCCGCGGCATCGCATACCACTGACCGCCCTCTTTCATCAGTGCATTTAGCGCGTTTAAATCTCAATAAACGCAAATTCCATGTGACGCTAATTCTCTCTTGCTATTTTAAAAAGTTTTTTATCAAAGTTGTTGGGCAAGTCCTTTGTCGCCCTATTACGTCATTGCTCTCCGCTAAAATGATGAAGTCATTGACTGGAAAAGGTAATAAAATAAAGTAAAATAAAATGAAATGAAATGAAATAAAATAAAATAAAATAAAGGACTGGCAATAAATAAAATAATCTAAGAATGAAAAAGAGAAAAAGGCTTTGGATGATAACGCAAGAAAAAGGGTTGCTTGTGTGTGGTATCTTTTGATACCAACTGCACGAACTTTTACAGAGTAAAAAAAAAAGAAAGAACAGTAAAGCGGAAAATGTGATTAAGATTTCAAATAACCGAAGGCGAAATAAAGAAGGAAAAAAACTCTTTTTTAAACATGCTTGTTGGCCCTTTTAGAAAAAAAAAGAAAAGAAATAAGAACAAGGATATAAGGTCATCAGATGAAAGAATTAATTAAGATAAAAATAACCTCGTGCTTTTTCGGATCAAGGAAACTGATGTTCCCAACTAAACAGGAAAGAATAAAGAAAAATATTGGAAACTATAACTTGGCGATTAAATTCTCGGACTGCACATTTTAACTTCTGATGTTCTTTTCAGAGAGCCAAAACTTTTACATGCGTTTCTAACAAGTAATCCTTTTTAATGAAATTAAGATGTTTTGAATACTCCCAATGGCAAACAGAAAATTTCACTCTCTAATTCTTACACAAGAATTTCATAGAACCCTATCCTGTCGAATAAAACCATCCTCATCTGATCACAATGATAGAACTGTCTATTAGAAAATTGCAATTCTAATGAGTAGTATTCACACAGATTGTATTGTCTATATTACGCACCGATCGTAAAATCCTTATGGAAATGGACGGGACGGCAAGAGTCCAAAACCGAGACGAAGCTGGTTGCATTTCACAAAGCATTAATACCCTTGGGAAAAGTATTAATCCAACTATTCTTCTTCCAGCTATGGATAAATAGTAAGAGAGATCAGGCACATTAACCTTGGTTTAGTAACCGATATAGGAGAAGGAAAACCGTTAAAATCCACTTAAAAAGTTAAAAAAAATAAACTTGTAGCACACCCTTCCTGTGTGGATGGGTTGGTACATACATATATTATGCATAGTATGGTTAATATGAAGAGTTTAATGAAGGAATTGCATGCCTTTACTAATGAAAAGCCAATGCGTACTTTACCAAAATTTGACCAAAATCTCTGTTAATGCAAATACCTTTTGCAGTGATATTACACTCAGAGCATTATCGATGGATTCTCCATACTTGAAACCTTGTGTAAATTCTACTCTTAGTGTACAGGTTAGGAAAATAATCACTACATTCAAAGCCTCTGCAACTTTTAAAACCCTAACTGAAAATTCCGATTTTGAACATTATAAAGTACTACAAGTGATTCGCCAAAATGTCAAAACGGCAACTCTTAAAATTAAACTTAATGTAAGTGAAGTAGAAGACACTGGGAACTGGATCAGATTTGATCTCCACGAGGTTAAAGAACCACTTTATGGTTATTTTTTTTTAATTAGTGAAATAGATCACTAATTAAGACTGAGCCTATTCTAATATTAACCACCACTAGCGGAGTTTAACGGTTTTAATTCAGTTTTCATTCTTCTAGACTGGTTGACTAACCAAGGTTAAAAAGCCCAGATATTGATTGCTGCTTTGGTAACATTAATCATCACAAGTCATCTTGTGACGCTTGAACTGCGTTACATGCATTTATGTGATCACGTCTGCATGCTCATTTACGATATCAAGGTGCACCTTAAATTTTAACAAAGAGCAGAGAGCAAACATCAAATGCTGTGTAAACGTTGAGAAAGGATATTCTTGAAATGTTGATGCACGTACATAGCTATGGATCAATAAGCTGACCAAGGTTTTCTGAGAGGCAATCACGTTTTCAATAAGGCCGAACATCAGTCGTGAAAGAAGATAGATCCAGACAAATCTCACGAAAATGTCGGGGTGTAAAGGTTAGCATGTTCGTCTCAGATACAGTACTAAGGAATAGCGAGTTGGATACTCGTTGGATGCCCTCTACGTGTGCCATTGAGTCACATCCTACGCGTGGTGATCGGTTTGGGTAAATACTTTCTTCTAACTAGGCCATTCCATCATGGTGTAATGCTTAGCATTCTACTACTCTATTCTTTCTTTTCTTTCTTTTGGGAGTCCATCGCAGACGACGATGAGGTCACTCCATATATTCAGTTGTGGAACCGCTGGTGTCTCGATATTTCAATTCTGTATGCGGTCACACACATTGCAGTGGAAATTCCATTTATATTTGGTTGTTCGTGACAAAGACATCGCTGCTCTACAGTCCTGGTTATCTTGATATTGAGCTGATTAGCTCCTGTGCGTCTGTCTGTTGGAGAGCCAGATCTTCCATGCTTGAAGGTGTGATGGTATATTTCTGCAGCGTTGTCTTAATATTGTCTTTGAAGCGCTTTTGGGGCTCCTGGTCTCCGCATGCCATCTGTGAGTTCACTGTAAAGTATTTTACGGGGGAGTCTGTCTGCAGGCATGCGGGTGGTGTGACACAACCATCGCAGTTGGCGATAGGATGGTCTCAATTGGGAGAATTTGTGCTCTGCTTCTCAAGCTACTTTTACTGTAATAGTGAGTTTAATCCCGCTGTACGCCCCATACTTGCGATCTTGAATCACATCCTACCCATGGTGAATTGGTTGTGACAATAACTACTTTCTTCTAACTGTCTCATCGTAGATGGTAGCAAGCTAGTTCTCGCAACCCATCAACACTGTAATAGCGAATTCGATCCACGTTGTATTCCTCATACTTCGTCCATAAGTCCCATCCTCACCTCGTAGTACATGAGTTCGATAAATACGTACTTTCTTCTAACTAGGTTGTTCCACCGTGCTTTAATTGTTAGCAAGCTAGTTCCCGCAATCCATTACTACTGTAATAGCGAGTTCGAGTCTTGTTGCTGTCTCCATACTTACAATCTTGAGTCACCACCTGGTGAATGGGTTGGGTAAATACCTACTTACTTAAAGTGACCATTAATCTCGACATCACTCCTGTGCAAGTCATTTTGTTTCTGTTAAGTTCAATATTTCAGGAATTTGAAACACTTTTACAAGACAAGATATTTATAACTTCCTAACCGTTAGGCCAGACGGGTTGATATGTCTTTAAAATCAATAAACATGAACATAAACATAAGACAATATTTAAGTTCACTTGTGTCACCTGATCAACTACAATTTATCTATCACTTCCAAATCGGCCGCAACTTTTAATGTTGTCCGGCCTGTCAGCGTTTCTTGGATTCGCTGATTGTATCCATTCAGGGAGTAAGACCCTCCAAAAAGGAAATGTCTCCTGTGTATGACACTAAACTGCATCTGACGGTGAGGCTCCAGGTCTGCACACAAAGGGGAAGTTAGTGTTGGGAAAGTTTCATTTTTATTACTCGTACATCCACTTTGACCAAGAATAAAAGTAAGTAAATTCGTCAGGATGGCCTAAAGTCGATATCTGCCAGACAGCGAGGGATTCTATCCCCTTTTCACTAACGCCAGACCAAGGATATTGTTTTGGCATTTTTTGGCATCTGAGATGGAGCGCCGCACCTACCATCAGCTCCTCACATTACTGCACAGATACCTGAGTTGAAGAGAGCCGGTATCGAACCCTGAACCTTGTGGTTCATACTCCGACGCACTACCGACTGAGCTGTTTTAGGGTCCTATCTATGGGTCGAAAAGAGCTTTTTAAAGATTATTTGATTTCGGTATTAATAGTTGATGCCACATAACTACTTATATTAAAAATAGTTTCTTGAAGCTATTTTTTTACTAAGAATTATAATGATTATTGAAATCATATCATTATTATTATCAAATAGAACTAATTGAAATCATACACTTGTATGCTAATAATATGTATCAGATAGGAATACTGTATATATAACTCTAAATTTTTAGTATTAGAAATTGTTACATGAAGCTCTACCTGTTTACTAATGATTATTATTAGTTACTTCAATCAATTCAGTTGGTGCAAACAAATGATTATCAGTAAATCAAATTAATTACTTAAAACAATAAAATTATTGATATTAGATAGGAATACTTTAAACGATATCAATATTCAATGCATTATTAAAGTAAAGTAAAGTAAAGTCGTCGGGGCGGCCTAATGTCGGTATCAGCCAATCAGCGAGGGAGTCTATCCCCTTTTCACTAGTGCTAGACCAAGGAGATCGTGTTTGCGTCTGAGGTGGAGCGCCACACCTACCATCAGCCCCTTACTTTACCGCACAGATCGCTGTGCTACTCATACGCTGAGTTGAACTCTTTACAACAATACTTAACTCTTTACCTACAATAAGCTCTTCATAAAGGCTCTCCTATTACTGCGGTCCAACCGTAAGCACTGCTATTTAGATCATTATAATTGAGCAGAAAGATTCGGATAACAATAATAATGGGACTTCATTTGAATAATGTGTGTTCTGGGGTGAATAGATAGTGAAATTTGATGTATCCCATCATGCAGGACAAAAATACCAAGAAAATTTGGTACAGCCGTGGCGAAATATTTGGTAGGCAAGAGTTAAGAAACAACTACACAAAAAGTTTAATCTAAATGCACAATGAGCCTCTAAACATAAAATGACCCTAGACGGGTCGACATGCCGTTAGAATCAATCAATATATAAATCGATCAATCAGAACGGTGCTGATTTTTTCAAATATATACCTCTGTTGGATTGCCTTCCCTTAGATTTATCTTCCCTCTCGTTTCTTATTCTCACCACTAGGCGTCTTTCTGTATTTAAGCAGGAAGCGTCAGATTCAAGACCTCTTTCTTCTCCAGGAACTCACACACATGGGTTAGACATTAGTGTCTACACCCTTCTCGGGTGGCCGCGTCTGCCCCCAAAGCAACGCTAGTAAGTTTATTGAAACTATGGACTCACCAGTCCTATATCTCTATTTTGTATGTTCTTGTAGTGAACTAATGTATACGTTTTTTATTGTATATCATTCCTTTCCTTGTATGTGTATTTCATATTTTATGTTACTCCATGTGCTATCCAATTTATTAATGTCCATTATGTTTAAGACCCATATCGGGTTGTTTGTTTCAACCAGATATAATTTATATCATAACATTGAACCTTACACCTCCTTAAAAAAAAGCAGACACGCTATACTTTTACAAGTTTCAGCCGTGTCTCTATGACGAGTTGAAAATTGTGTTTTTTTCTTATTTTTAGTTCATATGTATCCATTGTGATATGGAAAGTATTTTTCTCTAACAGTTATCTAATGCTTGACGTGATAATTCAGTGGCATCATCAAATAACCTTTCATATTTATTTTCGTCATACAACGTGTGATAGCACGTGCGATACCCTGCCTTCATCAGCTGCCTTGGTGATAACACAGTTTCGGTAGCTAAGGCAGCTACCGAAACTGTGTTATCACTTTCATATATATATATATATATATATATATATATATATATAAGATTTTTGGATGTTTGTTTATTTAGAAACGTTGCTAAATAAAGTATATATTACATTTTTACTTGAAGGCACTTACAACGCATGTATCGCATAAAATTCGATACTTTTTCTTATAGAAAATGAACTTGACAAGTGTAATCCAAGCAAAGGATGGCTCGATGTGTAGAATACCGTACAGACTGTTTTGACTTTATTAAGTTTCATCAGCGGTATATACTAACGATTTCCCTCCGACAGAAATCGAAACCGGGACTTCAGCAGACACAGTGAAACACTAGTGAAACACTTTTATCGCCTCGGCCACGGTACACAGCTGACCATCCTAGCGAAATTAATCTTGTCAAATGATACTACTACACGCCTCTACCATAATAGGTAAGGGGGCTTTATTGAGAGAATAATAACAACAAACAGACCGTATGCCCTTCGGCGAAGTGAATAAGATTTTTGGATGTTTGTTTATTTAGAAACGTTGCTGAATAAAGTATATATTAAATTTTTACTTGAAGGCACTTACAACGCATGTATTGCATAAAATTTGATACTTTTTCTTATAGAAAATGAACTTGACAAGTGTAATCCCAGCAAAGGATGGCTCGATGTGTAGAATACCGTACAGACTGTTTCGACTTTATTAAGTCTCATCAGCGGTATGTACTAACGATTTCCCTCCGACAGAAATCGAAACCGGGACTTCAGCAGACACAGTGAAACACTAGTGAAACACTTTTATCGCCTCGGCCACGGTACACAGCTGACCATCCTAGCGAAATTAATTTTGTCAAATGATACTTCTACAGCCTCTACCATAATAGGTAAGGGCGTTATTGAGAGAATAATAAAACTAACAGACCGTATGCCCTTCGGCGAAGTGAATAAGATTTTTGGATGTTTGTTTATTTAGAAACGTTGCTGAATAAAGTATATATTAAATTTTTACTTGAAGGCACTTACAACGCATGTATCGCATAAAATTCGATACTTTTTCTTATAGAAAATGAACTTGACAAGTGTAATCCCAGCAAAGGATGGCTCGATAAACAAACATCCAAAAATCTTATTCACTTCGCCGAAGGGCATACGGTCTGTTTGTTGTTATTATTCTCTCAATAACGCCCCCTTACCTATTATGGTAGAGGCGTGTTGTAGTATCATTTGACAAGATTAATTTCGCTAGGATGGTCAGCTGTGTACCGTGGCCGAGGCGATAAAAGTGTTTCACTAGTGTTTCACTGTGTCTGCTGAAGTCCCGGTTTCGATTTCTGTCGGAGGGAAATCGTTAGTATATACCGCTGATGAGACTTAATAAAGTCGAAACAGTCTGTACGGTATTCTACAATCGAGCCATGGGGTAATAAATTCCATATTGGACTATTCCATAATATTTCTCTCTGCATGGACTGAAAATAAAATAAATCTACTATTAATTGATATTATTTAACTTATTGGTTTAGGAATATTTATTAAGCCAGAAAATGCAGCTATTAAGGAACATGTTTTGCGTTATATAATTTATTAGATTATTTAACTCAGTCGGTAGAGCGTTCGACAAGGAACCACAAGGTTCCGGGTTCGATACCGACCCTCGCCAACTCAGCGGTATGAGTAGCACAGGAAACTGTGCGTTAAAGTAAGGAGCTGATGGTAGGAGTGGTGCTCCACCTAAGATGCTAAGATAATCGCCTTGGTCTAAAGCTAGTGAAAAGGGGTTAGACTCCATTGCTGCCTGGCTGATACCGACTTTAGGCCACCCCGAGACTTTACTTTTTGCTGCTAAATAAACGAATTAAAGTCACTATTATATATTGTGAACATAACAGAAATAAATACTGGATTCCTTTCTAAATAGAATTATCGATAGCACCATGCACCATAGTTACTATGGGAATCCAATTGATTCACGCATTGTATTATAATACTATGAACTTCATTTTAAAGAAGTCTAAAAGTTGATTTTTTTTATTTAAGAATAGTGATTTTGATCTATTATTCTTCCTTGGTAGTCAACGATGAATAGGAGACAAAAACTAAAAAAACAAAAAAAAAAGGAACCGGAAGGAATCGTATTGAGAAGATCATCATAGACAGAGGTTCACGATGCATAATTCCTCTTCTACTCTAAATCGCGCCGTCTACGTGAAACGGGTTTTTACTTTAAAAGTGTTCAATGATATGGGTGTAATTAGTAGATAGGAGTCGTTAATTCCCACCAGGTTGAACATTCTGGTAGATAACACCTCTCTGATGCACAGTGAAGAAGAAGAAGAAGAAGAAGAAGAAGAAGAAGAAGAAGAAGAAGAGAGAGACAACATAATTATCGATAAATTCTCTTATCTTTATGGTTCCCTATAGAGTTATTGGGAGGCCGACAACCTAAAACGCATACATTCGTATGCATAGAATGCAACACAAACTCAGTTCCGTACACCCGCACACACAGACACACAGACATACAAACACACACATATATATATATATGCATGTAATAATATATATATATATAATATATATATATATATATATATATATATTATATATATACAGATAGAGAGGGGGACAGACAGACAAATAGACAGAGACAGAGAGGTAATATATATATATATATATATATATATATATATATATATATAGAGAGAGAGAGAGAGAGAGAGAGAGAGAGAGAGGGACAGTTATATTGATGGATAGATATTATACACTACTGAAGCCTTATATGGAGTATATTAATATAAGTGCTCACCAACAATACACACACACACACACACACATATATATATATATATATATATATATATATATATGTGCTTAATTGAAGTCATACGTAATTTCGAACCCTAATTGTGTAATGGTTAGAATCCCTGCCTGTCAGCCTGGCAGTTATGGTTAGAATCACACACAAAGCACTTTCCTGTCTATAACTCTGCTGATGAGGCATAATATGCAGAAATGTACAAACAGAGATCGATTTTTTCTCGATTTATTTACGCCTTACATTTGAATAGATATGCACGCCTTATTCATTAAACGAGTAACAAATAAAATGTTCATTATCTTCAATATAATACCTTTGCATTCAACATACTTTTTCCAGTGAGTTTTCTACTGGTTGAACAGCCCTGTCGGTTGAGGCAGACTGCACCTCTGCGGAGGGGTAAGAACCCCCCAATGGAGTCACCTGTTAGCCGTGGGTGGCGACCCGTGATGCTTAAAGACGGAATCACTTAGTCCCTTACTTAGGGTAGACGTGCGGTCGGAGAGGCCCCCTCTGATCAATCGGCTAGGCATGTCAAGCCCTAGCACCTATATGATTGTCCCAACCCTATTGCCCTTATGGCAAGCCCCAACCCTTTTATCATATAGGTGCTAGAAGACGGTGGCTGAGGGTCTTCATGTCTTGGGAATGACGTTAAAATCTATCTAATGGTGAGGTTCCAGTTCTGGAGGTTTGGGAATGTGGAGCACCCCTTCATAACAATTGCCCCCTGGTCCGCTCTGACCCGGAATGGTAGTATCTGTTAGGGTCCAATCTATGGGTTAAATTGTAAAACATGTTCATACACAAAACTGATTATCCATTAAGAATACATTTATTTCAAAACTTCATCGGCCTTAAATGACCCACTGGTAGAAAGTTTCCTGAAACTGTTATTCTGATGTAACATGATGCTGCTTCGTCGTATAGAAATTCATGTCCTCTACGTACTCAAATCATCTGATAAATGTTCCGTATGTGTAAAATGAACAGTCATAGTGGACTTTTTTTTAGAAGTGTGGACTTTCCTATCATCGCCCCATCCTGTGGTTAGTCAATAAATGTCTGATGAAAAAAATCAACGTGGTTTCATATCAATGAATAATTTAGAATTATCACTGACTCATCAAGTTAGCTTTCCAGATGTCTAGACGTCACATTGTCATATAATTTGATGTACTGTTCAAGTCTCTATTCAAATTTCAATATTTAAGATGTTTCAAGATCCTGTCTCGATAAACACATATATATAAACACACATACACAGATACATACATACATATTTATATATAAATGAATAAGCTAAATACCGTAATATCTAAAAAAATATAACACAAAGAAAAATATATTGGCGTAACAAAAAGCCACTGGACACACCCTAAACTTTTAATACGTTTATTTTCAAAAATAAGGAGATAGAATGTAACGGAAAATATGCTGTAAGTTTATTTTGGTGTAAAAAGTTTGAAAACTTTTCGTAAACTCATTAACATAATCGTATGGAGAACTTTGAACATTTGAGTACTCGTAAGTCAGCGTACCACTAATATTTCATGTATTGACTGCTTGAAATTGGTTAGGGTTGTTGGATTTATTGATATAAGGCATAAGGTAAATGGTCACTTCTACTTATAGACTCGCCTATAAACACGTGACCTGAGAAGGATTCTTATTGTCCAATCACTGGCGCTGCTGCTGCTGCTTCTGCTGTATTAATAGAGACACCATTCTGAGCTTATTTCATTGACATTTGGATTCTCTTGGACGACGAACTTACAAGGAATACGTTAACACCGGATTCTTATTGGCTTGCTTACTTATTCATTACATCTGGAACGAAGGATGGCTGCCAGATACTTAACAAGGGTTACGGTTGAAATTGATCGATCTATTTATAAACGGATAGATAAATAGATATATAGATATTCTATAATGTTTCTGTGCACCAATATATGTTTGTAGATACAGTTTATCTGGAAGAATGAATTAATATATATATATATATATATATATATATATATATATATATATATATATATAATGCTAATTGCCACGTTTTCTCTCACAGTGTACTCATTATTCCATTAATTTTTCCCATTATGAACCACTTTTTTGCATCTTTGCTATTTATAAGAAAGTTTATTCTATTCTCAGCATTTTTTTTCTTTTTTCGTAGAATTTCCTATGGAAATACAAATCATTTGATTTCTCATCCCTTTAATTCAATCTTCTTCTAATCTTTGTCGTACCTCATCAAACGTCGGAGATAGCTGAGCGGAGCTTCCATAAATATGCAACGATTCTTACTCACGTGTCTGAAGGGAAATTACGGCTCCGGCTTCAGCGATTGGACCATATGAAGCTAAATCTATTCGTAGAGTTTGTGGTCGCGTTTTAAATAGGTTTAATTCGCTAATAATGGCATTAAATAGATTATTATTTGCTATAAATAAACAGTCGTTTGTAATCACTATCTATATATCTATATATCTACATTTATAGCCATTCACCAGTCAATGTCTATGTTTGTATCTCTACATGAATATGAAGGTAGCTTAAAAAGCCATAAGCCTAACGCATAACGAATGACCATTTCTCATAAAAATTTGAAAAAACCTAATCAGTTGTGTGTCAAGTATAAAATGGACAAAATAGAGGCCCAAACAATCACAAAGTATATGGGTCATGGTTAGAAAATGTTTTAAATCCTCAATATATATATGTATATATATATATATATATATATATATATATATATATATATATATATAAAGACCCAAATACTCCCTTTTCTTGGTGGGAGATATATCCAATCCCGTTGTGACTTGAGGGGTTTATATACTTAATCCCTCCCCTCTTTTTCTCCCTAGTCCCCCTCTAGCTCACCTCTATTCGCTTCAAAAATATTTTTCTTATACAATCTGACTTTTAATTGTCACCGGTGATTATACTTGAAAAAGAACCGGCCGAAAAGGCCTTCGTATTTTCATACCCCCCTATTTTATTTTGTAATAAAGCCTTGTTTTATTCTACTGTCCCTAATCTTGTATGATCTCCCAACATATATATGATTCTTTTACTTTTTGTATTCGATAAATTATGTTGTACTAAAACATTTATATAATATATAATATATATATATATATACATGGGAAGAAAAAATACTCATAAAATCCGATATATATATATTATATATATATAATATTATATATATATATATATATATATATACACGGGAAGAAAAATACTTATAAAATCCGACAGTGTAATAAGATATCATCATCATCATCATGTCGCGCAGGCAGCACGGATATCCAAGACAATCTCTCGCCAACCTTCCCTATCATTCATCGCCACAGGGAGTTCTTCTTCGCTGCAGCCAGCATCTTTACATAGCTGGTCGATATAGGTCCTTGCTGGGCGGCCTACACTGGCATGTCCATGTGTTGGCTTCCACAGGAGAACATCACTTATGAGTTCATCCTTGCTTCTCCAGCAGTGCCCTGCATGCCTAGTCCGTCTCACTCGGGTAGTCTGTGAGATAGGGGGCAGGTGACCATACAGCTGCTCCCTTGTGGGATGCTGTTTCCACGACTTGTTCAGAACTGCTCGCAGCATTCTTGTGCAGCTCCCATCTAGCTTATTCTCGAGGCGCCTCGTTAGGGTCCAGGTAGTGCAGTTATACAGCAGTACTGATATGACTACAGCCTGGAAGAGATGTCGCTTTAGCTTGTCAGTGAGATCAGACTTCCATATGACAGACAATTTGTTTGTGGCCATCCATGCCTTTCCTATTCGTGTGTTAATATCGTTATCTGTGGATGAGATATTACTACCCAGGTACGTGAATTGTTCTACTGGCTTAAGGGGAAACAACAACATTAATTCAAAGTGACGTCCTATAACTGCGTGTTGCGCTGCGGGCCACATATAGGTTGATTAACCTTCTCGTTTTGGACTTCCTGTGCTCACGTTGTTTTGTTTGACCCACAGGAAAGTTGGAGGAGAGCTGGTTCGGACTTTTTCGGCTTGGGCTGGATCTGAAGATGATCAAAATTACCAATGCTGTCAACAATCAAAATAACTACGAAACCCTTATTAACAAGTCTATACAACAATACATTTATTAATCATACAGTGAGCAAAATCATGTAAAACAACAAAGGGGTGTCGAAGTCGGAGTTTGTGAGTTGACTGGCGATATACAGCTAATTACTTCTGTCTGAAATGGTCAAGTACAGGACCTTCAGTTGCAAGGTAGCGGGAAGTGGCAGCAAGGGTCCCGGGTCTCGTAGCTATAGAACCAGCTTTCGATATGTTCCCTTTTCGGGGTCTTCTTTTATGGGGTCCAGAACCCTGAACATACGGCTCTGGTTGGCCAGCCAATAGAAACGCCGGACCAATGGCCTTACAGCGTAAATATCGGAGAGGAGTTAAAAGCCCCCCCCTGAGGTTACGTTTTATTGGGCGGTCAATCAAAATCGTGTCCCTGGTTTGAACATCACGAGGTGGGCAAAAAAATCCACCCCATTTTTATTTGATTGGTGACCCCTCGATAATACTTTTTA
>CM042140.1:99793559-99808559 GCA_023376005.1 Doryteuthis pealeii | reverse complement strand
ATGGAAACGCATATGACTCAAGATACCAGCTGAAGGGTATTTGCCTGCTCATCCCACTTATGAGGGCTGGACACAAGGTCTCGTTTTTACGTGGGCACATAAAAATTGCATCGATCTGGGGGGATGGTCCCCCTGGATCGATGCTATTAATTGTACTTTACCGGCCCAGAGGCCGAAGCACACTGGACCCCCAGCCGAGGCCGAGTATAGAAGGTAAGTGTCAAAGCATAGAATCTGGAACAGATACTACACTTTGATCCCGCCGACAACAGCAGCTCAAGATACCATGACTCAAGATACCATGACTCAAGATACCATGACTCAAGATACCAGTCCAAATTTGACAGGCAAATTTCTTCATAATTGTTCGATTTGTACCTTTAAAATATTTCAGCTGAGGATTGGTTTCTTTGTTTAATGGCATATCAATATTCATAGGTTATTCAAAGCTAAATGTATCCTTGTAGAAGAATAGTAGTTGCACTATTTAATCCATAACTGAGGGAATGATGGGTTTCGTATCTTTCACAAGATTATTATTCCGAAAGGGGAACGTATTAACGTGACTTGAGTTCGAACACGCACACTACAATGTTGCATGTTTCATCACGTTAGCCACTACACTACGGTGAATTCAACAGCTTATTTGTAACCCGTTCAATTGTTCCTAGGGTTGAAAGTGCCTTATTATAGTGATTCATTTTTGGTAAAATAAATTAGGTATAATAAATTCAAATATACTTCAAAAATTCTTCTTACATTATAAGAAAGATGAAGCTGGGGATTTTTAGAAAATTAACCTTATTCATCACAATGCTGTTATATTAAATGCACCTAAAGTTATGCATTAATATTATATAACATCATTAGCGTGTGAAGCAAGTGCGTTTGCGTCTACCGGTTCGTAATTTGATCGAGTCCAACACCGGAAGAAACATTGAATATAGAACCTCGTGCCTCCCAATTATTCTCAGACATAGAATATTAAATGGAGACAAATTCGAAAGTCCCCTCAATTTCCGCTGGGAAATCCCAAGTTCATCCATAATATTCGAATAGGATATTCGTTTTCCGAATGGCAGAGATTTTTTCCTCAATACCTAATCCAGAAACCTAGAAATTGTTAATACATTTCTCCCGCAGAAGCTGTGAAGTACAGACACGCTTCTTCTTCTTCTTCTTCTTCTTCTCTTCTTCTCTTCTTCTTCTTCTTCTTCTTCTTCTTCTTCTTCTTCTTCTTCTTCTTCTTATTCTTATTCTTATTCTTATTCTTATTCTTATTCTTTCTTATTCTCCACTTCTTCTTCTTCTTCTTCTTCTTTCTTCTTCTTCTTCTTTTCTTCTTCTTCTTCGTAAAATGATCTATTTACCGCTCTTCATCATGGCGGCCGACCGTGTGGACAACAGCTTCGAATCAAACTCAGCCGAAAGGGATCGTCGTAGTTTTCAGAATAATCGGATTTGTATTTTTCTATTTCTTTCCATTGCGTAAATAAGAAGACGATACTTTGTTCGTGTATACAATTTGCGATACTCTTTTTTTCCCCGTTCGTGTTTTAATATATATTTTCCTCATCATGTTCTTCTCCCTTAGAAACGTAATATACTCTGCCATGTTAATTCATGGACGAGGCTGGATTAGCGTTTTCAGTATGTTATTGACAAAGTTAATCCAGTCAACAGTTCTTCGCGCGAATAGTATTAATAATTCCAGGGTATCTCTCTCTAAATATATATATATAAGATATTAGAAAAAATATTCACACTAATGAGATTCTATGAGGGCTTAGTGATTGCAATACTTAAAGAGGTCATTTTCGCTCTCTAAATCTTGTATGAGTTATAAGAAAACTGATTCTGTTTTAGATTCTATTCCTATATCTTGGATGTAGATTCTAAAAGTTTGTATTATGGACTCTAATTAGGTTTCCATCCTGACCGGTGGGCTTACAATACGCTGCAGAGACATAAGAAATACAACTCAAAAAAGAACATTGATATGATAGTAACCTGATGGTATTTGTGTCCCATCTGTGTATTAGGGATTCTGATTAGGTGTCCGTCCTGACGGGCGAGATAACAATACACTGCAGAGAAGTAAGACTCCCAACTAAAAAAAGGACATGGATATGACAGTAACCTGATATTAAGACTCCGGTTTAGGAGATATAGGGAGTGTGGAATACACCTGTTTTGCCATTACTCCCAGGTGAACTCTGAACCGGAATGCTGGTAACTTTTTGTGTCCCATCTGTGGATTAAGGATTCTGATTAGCTTTCCGTCCTGACAGGCGGGATTATAATACGCTGCAGAGACGTAAGGCTTCCCAATAATAAAAAAAAACATGGATATGACAGTAACCTGATGGTAAGACACCAGTTCAGGAGATATAGGGAGTGTGGAATACCCCCTGCATTGTCATTACTCCCAGGTCAACTGTGAACCGAAATGATGGTTGTTATTTGTGTCCCATGTAAGGGCCGAAAATGTTTAAATATTATTTGGATTCGGTAGGACCGCGTACAAAAATCAAAACAATAAACACTTAAGAAACAACAGCGCAAAACACATAAATATGAGCATACCATTACTTAATCATAGAAATAAAATAAACCTAGATATCTTATTATAATGGAGATTGTGTGTTTGTCGATCTGTAACCGAAACTAAATCACTATTCAAGTCATAATTCCCTTAGTTATTGACGTCACATTTACCATGAATTTATTTTTATTTAAACCTCAATTATTGATAAAATTGTTATACCTTATTAATACTGTTGACCATATCTAACTACTATTAGCATGTAATTGTATTTATATATAAAACAAAATAGCCGTTTACAGTGTGAACGAGAAGGCTAATTTGCATATTGATATTTAAAATTTGATTTTAATAAATATATGCTTAGTATTATTGATTTCTAATTGTTTGGTTTTCTCTTAACGAATCTGAGCAAAGATCTCGGGGATACATCTTAAAAGAAATCCATAAACAAGACGAAAGAACTGTAATTTTATTAAATACTTCATAATCTAACTAAATAGATAAATTAGGAAAAATGAAAGACGGGAGTGAATGAAAATGATAGAAGAGTTAAATCTAAAGCTGTTCTATTTTTCGATTATACCCCCTCAGTTTATCATTTTCTAAATAGTTTATAATTTGATACAATATTTTATAACATCAAAACCTAAATACTTGCACCCGAAGGGTGCATATATTTGCTAGTACCGTTAATATCAATATATTAATCAACTTAATTCTTAATACGTACTCAATTTTTCAAATTCAATTTTTTAGACATATTTTAACCCATTTTTTTCTATTCAACCCATAGATTGAACACTAATAGGTACTACCACTCCGCCACAGTGTGGAACTGAGAGTAATAATGATGAAGGCTATCTCACATTCCCCAGATGTCCAGAATTGTAACGTCATACCCAGTACATTAAGACCCTCAGCCACCGACTTTCTGCATATATATGATAAAAATGAGAGAAATAAGGTTGGGATTATCATATAGGTGCCAATGCATGGCGTGACCAGTCGTTTTATTGCCCGTCTCGCCTAAGTAAGAACCAAAGTAGAGTGTCGCATGTCATGGACTGCTTGTGGGGATTAGAATAAAATAAAATAAAAATTAAATAAATAAATAAAACGTTCTGAGCGTCTGGACGCTGGCGTCCTAAATAAAATTAAAAAAATAAAAATTAAATAAATAAATAAAAAGTTCTGAGCGTCTGGACTCTGGCGTCCAGAGTTAACGGTCTGATCAATAAAGTCTCCATCTATACTTCGAAAACAGTTGTCTCTTTTTATTTCTCTTCATCTCCTTCATTACATATTCCCTATATGCTCAACCCCCAGGGGTTTCATCCTTATGCATCAAAGACGCCCCCATAGTCCACAAATACCCCATTTGGGGGGTGCGTTTTGCTTCTCTGCAGAGGTGCAGTCGTTGTATTCAACAGCCCTAGCCGACAGGACGGCTACAATGTGGATACACACTCGTTAAGGTAAATGCATTGGTGTATAAAGCACCTGTATAGAAACAAGAACTAAACTTTTCCTTGTGATTTTACTGAGCTGGAGTTTCCCCGCTGACAGAGTGGCGGCTAATGATCTCTAATTGCTGTCGTGTAAGCTGACCATAGATTATGCCTGCTTTCGATCGTTCCAAACTTTGATGAGGCGGTAATGGAGTCTTGCCTGAATTAGGCGGAAATTTAAAGCAATACGGAAATAAGGTAGGCAATAAATAAATATGTCCGGTTTGTATACAAGCCAAACAAGGAAGGATTATTTCTATACTCATAAAGATTAATGAAATAGCGAATACACAGTGGTATCAAAAGAATACAAAAGTTAAGTAAAAAAGGTGCATTTATCGTTTGTAAAAGTTTATATTCTTAATAATTCATGGATTGATTTGAATCATTTATATAATACAATACGTAGTACGATTATTTTACCTGAAAAGATGAAGTGAAATATATATATTATATATATATATATATATATATATATATATATATATAGGTGTGTGTGTGTGTGTGTGTGTGTGTTTATTTAAGTATATATATATATATATATATATATAATATATATAAGGATAATCTACTGAGTCAGACGAACCTACTATTAGTTTCGCATAAAGCTCTTCAGGGCTAAAATCTGACTCTAAACAGTAGATTATCCTTATTACTTGGCTCTACTTAGGTATCGAGCACTTTTTACAAATTAGCTTCTCCTAGCGGTTATATGAATATATATATATATCTTATATACATATATATACATATAAATTGTTTTTTCTTTTGGCCAAATACTATACCAATAGATTATTTTTGTTGGTACGAAATATTTTGGTCTTTTCTTTTTTTCAAAAATTTTTTTCTTCCTGGTTGATGTTTGGTAGTATATTTTTACAATCAAACTCTCTGCCGGTTTTTTTTCTCTCCGCAAGGATCTACCAACACGCTTGGTATATTATTATATATATATATATATATATATATATATATATATATATATATATATATATATATATATATACCCGTCTATTAGTGGTCTATATACCTAGTTTGGGCTTTAGTGTGAAGCATTAAAAATACTAAAAACATTAGAAACTCGGTTGTTTAAGTGTTAAGTTTCGATTATTTGGTAAATTTTAGAGAGTGTGATGCACTCTTCGTCAGACTAAGAAAAAGTGACTTGGATAGCAGGCGGTGTCCAAGTCACATTTTCTTAGTCTGACGAATAGAGCATCAAACTCTCTAAAATTTACCAACGAAACTTAACACTTAAACAACCGAGTTTCTAATATTTGAGATATTTTTAATGCTTCACATTAAAGCCCAAACTAGATATATATACAACCAATTGACATATATATATATATATATATATATATATATATATATATATATATACTTAAATAAACGCATATATATTAACGATAAACATACGTGGATCTTTCTACAACGATATATATATATATATATATATATATATTATATAATATATATATATATATATATATATATACAAGGTGTGTTAAAAAAGTATCGAGATATTTTGTACTTCTTGATACACCTTTCATTCTGAAAAAAAAAGTTCAAATCTTTTATTCATTTCTATCTTGGAAAATACAGCTTCAATCTCGATACTTCTATTTCATAATTTCCTTGAAGCTTTGTATAAAGTATGATAACATACATTTTATTTAATCATTTTATTTTTTGAACGCTATTGCAGTGACAATGTAATTGTCCACTGTCTCATTAATTTAAATTTGAAAAATTAATTTACTTTTGCATTGCAATAGCATTCAAAAAGTAAAATGAATAAATAAAGTATAATATATGCATATATAATTATATATATATATATATATATATATATATATATATATATATATGTATGTGTGTGTGTGTGTGTCTGTGTATGTTTGTGTCTATGTATGTGTGTGTGTGTGTGTGTGTGTGAGAGAGAGAGAGAGAGAGAGAGAGGGGGGAGGGAGGGGGTATGTATGTATGTATGTATATACTGCACGTATAGGAAAGGCATGGGTTGCTATTGGCAGACTATCAATCTATTGACAGTCTGACCTTAACGGCAGGTTAAAGAGGCAATTTTAAAAGCCGTAGTCGTATTAGTGCTACTATACGGCTGTACCATTTGCACGCTATCAAAGCATCTAGAGAATAAGATAGATGGTAGTTGTTCAAGAATGCTGCGTGCTTTCTTAAATAAATCGTGGAAACAGCACCCAAGACGAAAGCAGCTTTACGAAAAATTACCTTCTATCACACAATCACTAAGTGTAATACGGATAAGACATGCTGGACACTGATGATAAAGCAAGGAAAAACTCATAAGCGAAAAAAATATTACACAGAGTAAGAAACAAATAAAAACTTCAAAATCTGGGAGCCTTATACATTAAGCAAAATAAAACTATATTAACTTTTGATCAGAAGCCATAATCTAAAATGTTTATCACTCATTTTCCACCAATTCTTTTCTTCCCTGTCTCCAATCCGTTCATATATTTCTGCGAGTTCTCCCTCCTACTTGACCACTTAACGACATTCCGTGTTAAATAGAACCAGGAACACTTTCAATTACATCCCTCCTGGTGATGTCTCTTTGGAGTGCCGAAATTACTAGGGATGAAAATTTTAGCTTACTAACCAACAGATTCAACCCTGATATATATATATATTATATATATATATATATATATATATATATATATATATATATATATAGATATAGATATGATATAGATAAATAGATAGATAGATAGATAAAAGGATATGAAAACATAGAATGCTGTTAAAATGAAAATATTTTATATCGCATTTTCATTTTATAGCATATGTTCATTTTAACAACATTGTGTGTTTTCATATCCTTTTATCTATACGTATACCGTCGGATTCATTTACTTACTCTTAACTTTTATATATATCTTATTATAATGGAGATTGTGTGTTTTTATGTCTGTAACCGAAACTATATTCCTACACAAGTCACAATTCTCTTAGTTATTGACATCACATTCTCCATGATTTTATTTTTATCTAAACCTCAATTATTAATAAAATAGTCTTACATTATTAATACTGTTAACCATATCTACATACTGACAACATGCAATTATATTTATGTATACAACAAATAGCGGTTTACAGTGTGAACGGGAAGGCTAATTTGCATATTAATATTAAAAAATCGAATTTAATAAATATGTGCTTAGTATCATTGATTTCTAACTGTTTGGTTTTATTTTAATGAATATAAGCAAAAATCTCTTCAATGAATCTTAAATGAAAACCATTAACAAGAAAAAATAACTGTCATTTTATTCTTTACTTCCTCTTATAACTAAATACTTAAATTAGAAAAAACAACAATGAAAGACAAGAGTGATGGAAGAGTAAGTTTCAGTTGTTCTATTTTTTATTATACTCCCTCTGTTTCAAATCTTTTATTATACTCCCTCTGTTTCAAATCTTTTATCTGTATTCTTATTTAGTTTCATTAGCCTTTCTAATTTAATACAATATTTTATTATATTAAAACTTAAATACTTGCACCCGGAGGGTGCATATATTTGCTAGTATATATATATATATATATATATATATATATATATATATATATATATATATATTATGAACCCCCTCTCTCTTCTCTCTCTCTCTCTCTCTCTCTATATATATATATATATATATATATAATATATATATATATATATTATGAAACCCTTCTCCACATCATATTTCTTATTTTGATAGTCGAAAACACTATCTAAAAAACTAATTTCGAAAAACAATGAATCACATAGTTTGTGGCGTCTCAATGTGGTGTATTGTTTTGCAAGTTAGTCAGGCAGATCTATTACTATTGAATAGTGAGTTCGATACTTGCCGGATGCCCCATACTTTTTAACATTTATCACACCCTACCCATGGTGAACGGGTTAGCGCAATACCTATATCTCACATCTTGATTCTTTATTTCAACACGTTTGGCTCGGAGTTATTAAGCTTTTTTCCCTTTATTTAGCTTTCTGAAAAAAGAGGACAGACACTATGAAAATTAAAAAAAAATCTCTCCCTTCTTAACAATGCCCCAATTTTTTTATTCAGCTGCTCATATCATTTAAATCCAAGTGAGTTTTCCACTCCAAACGTAACTGATGTTTGTTCTAGGAGTCTGAGTGACAGTAAGTCCCCTCATGATTTCCCAAGACTCTTCAAAGTATTCTTGCCAATCTCAACAGTTTTATGGTCTGGTCGATTTTGATTCCTTCTCTGATCTCCAGTCAAATGTACTATTGGTATCACCGAAACCTACATGTTGTTTTTTTCAATCTCTCTAGCAAGATCCAGATCTGTAGGTTGTTCACCACCATGCGAGATCCAGATCTGTAGGCTGTTCACCTCTCTGGCAAGATTCAAATGTATCTTTTCACTCATTTTTATTTTTACGTCACTTTGAAGGGTCAAATCCAATGCATAATAAGTCATTTTCTTCTTGGTAATTAAAACTAGTTCCGTTTGTTTTTTTTTAGCCGTATGTTTGTATTTCTGAGTCCCATAGGATTTAATGCGCCACATTATAGGAAATATTTATATTGTACTTATATCATATATCCCAATTAACAGAGGACCGCATTTCCAACACAGTTATGCTTATATGTGTATTTCTTTTGTGCCGGTTTTCTACATTAACACAATGTGGATTCATTTATGAGTGAGCTTGCGGTTATATATATATATATATATATATATAATATATATTATATATATATCCATGTGTGTGTTCATGTATGTGTAGGCATCTGTGTGTGGATCTTTCTCTCCCGCTCTTTCTCTTTCTCTCCTCTTCTCTCTCTCTCTCTCTCTCTCTCTCTCTCTATATATATATATATATATATATATATATATATATATATATATATATATATATATGGTCTAATGGCTAGATTCGTAGAAAATGAACTAGTCGACCCGAGTTCAATTCCTGGACGAAGCTGTTTGCATTTCACATCGCGCTAATATCCTTGGAAAAGGTATGAATCCAATTCTCCCTCCAGCTATGAGAAAATAGCAGGGTAGACTGGACTCTTTAACTATGGCTAGGTAAGCATTCTAGGATAAGGAAAACTCTGAATTCAAATCTGTTGAACTTCGCTTAAGAAATTGACCTTGTGTCACATCCTGCTCATGCGAAGGGTTGGTATATATATATATATATATATATATATATATATATATATATATAAGTTTGGGTAACGCTTGGTAATCGAGACATGTTGAACATCATCATATGAAATTTGTGCTACGATAATATCAAAAGGGTAGGGAAAGTTCTCCGATATTAATACGTTACCTAGTATATTTTCACACTATCATTTCATACATACCCATACAAAAATATCTGTGAGAGATTTAATGTAAAAACAATTACGTTGATTATAAATCATGCCGAAAGTAGATGTTCCGCTAACATCCCCAGAGTTATTCAGCCTGACCGTAACTTAATTTCTATCTAAAGTGTCCCTACTTCACCTCTGCTGAAACAAAGGCTATGTTAAGATAATAAATGTTTACTTAACGTTTTTTACTTTAACTTACGGAAAACTCAGGTCACCTAGTATGAGCAATTATACCCTCTTTGTCTTTTTAATCTCTTTTCAGTAAATATCTTATTCAAAATAATATTCAAACTAAAAACCGAAACACTAGATTATTCTTAATAATACTTGAAGGAATGATTATATTTCGCCTCAAAATTTCAGACAATATTTATTCAGGTCAGAATGAAAGGAATGTTTGGTTCCGTAATGCAAGAGAAAAGGTGTATCATATCTGTAAGTATAATTAGATCGATTTTTTCCTTTATGTTACTCTTAGGCTTGAACTCTGAATAATACTATCTGTTTAAGATACAAAGAACGAAGAAGGGGAATCTTATCACAAAGTTTGTCGTCTTCTCTGCGCTCGATATTGGCCAGTATTGAGCATGCGCCAAATTAATGAGGCTCCACTGATCTTAATACAATCAGCTGCATTAATTTCTTGGGCCAGCTTCGATTTAATGATTTAATTACCAACTGCCAACCCGTCCGGGGACCTCGTATGATTACACACAATTCATCAAAATTATCTGATCACTTCAAAACAAACCGATTCTTATTCATATAATTCATATCCAATTTCAATATTTCTTCCATTATGGACCTGAAAACACAAACCATCAGTGCAATGAAAATTCGGGGAAAAAGAAAAGTAAAAAGAAAAAAAAAAAGAAGAAAAAAAGAAGAAAAAAAGAAAAAAGAAAGAAAACATTCTTTTGATAATTTAAGACGTTTTTCGTTTTATTTGTTTTGATTTAAAATAGGTTGATACAAATATACTTTTTCTTTTTCTAGTTTATTTTAGCTATTTAATCTTCAATATATTATGTAAAATTGTGATAAAGATATATAAAATGTAAAAAAATAAAAAATACTAAACATGTGGATTTACAAATATTTAACCTACTCGCACATCTGAAATTAACAACAGATGACCTCATGATTAATACAAGAAAAGAAGTATATATATATATATATATATATATATATATATATATATATATATATATATATATATATATATATATATATATATAATCCGGAGAAGAAAGAAATCTTCCTTACGACATAGAATTTAAAAAAAAGAATTGTCGTAGTTTGCAGAGCTCAATGTGTGCTCTAATTGTCAGAGCCACAGAGCAAAATTGGATAAGTAAAATATATAACAGAAGATTTAGAGTTTTTGCTTCATAGCCTATTTCAGGAAGCCCAGACCAAGTGTCTAAAGCCCTTAATCATCAGATGCGAATGATGAATTCTTTGTTAGTTTTAAGGCAGTTGAAAACAGATTTTTTTCAAAGGTAAATGCCCACTTTGCATATCGGAAAATATAGAAATAATATTGCTTAAGAACTCTATAAACTACTTAATAAACGCAATGCACTGATGACCAACTGCAGGCACAAAGTGAAATTCCATGTAGCCGCCCTTAATTATTATTATTATTATTATTATTATTATTATTAATATTTTTAATATTTTTTATCCTTTATAGAGTAATATAGATATACATATGTGTATATGTGTGTGGATGTTGATATTATGTAGAAAACCTAGGCCCTATAATATAATATGATATAACTTATGCCCTTATATCGTATTCCAAGCGATGTGTGGGTAGATATTGGTTTATATATACATGTGTATGTGTGTATGTGCATATATGAATAATTAAATAAAGTATAACCACATTCAATTTAGGCATACAGCACGTATGATGGCCCTATATCCATCCTCCAAATAAAATAGATTTAAAATAAAAAATATATATTAATATTGAAATATATGTCTTAATATGAAATTTGTGCTACGATAATATCAAAAGGGTAGGGAAAGTTCTCCGATATTAATGCTACCTAGTATATTTTCACACTATCATTTTATACATACCCATACAAAAATATATGTGAGAGATTTAATGTAAAAACAATTACGTTGATTATAAATCATGCCGAAAGTAGATGTTCCGCTAACATCCCCAGAGTTATTCAGCCTGACCGTAACTTAATTTCTATCTAAAGTGTCCTACTTCACCTCTGCTGAAACAAAGGCTATGTTAAGATAATAAATGTTTACTTAACATTTTTTACTTTAACTTACGGAAAACTCAGGTCACCTAGTATGAGCAATTATACCCTCTTTGTCTTCTTAATCTCTTTTCAGTAAATATCTTATTCAAAATAATATTCAAACAAAAAACCGAAACACTAGATTATTCTTAATAATACTTGAAGGAATGAAAAATATATATATTAATTAACTTAAAGGAATGAAAAATATATATATTAATATTGAAATATATGTACGTGTATATATATATATATATATATATATATATATATATATGCATGTATATGTACATGGGTGTACATGTGTGTATGTATTAGTGTGGATGTATATGTATATATGAATATATAGTTAGATACACTTCAATATTTCCACCCCCAATTTAACTCTAAAATATGAACCCCTACATTAATTGTCTAAATGGGCTGATATATATATTATATATATATATATATATATATATATATATTATGTGTGTGTGGTGTGTGTGTGTGTTTTGTACATGTATGTGTAGCTGTATGTGTATGTATATATGTATGCGTGTTTGTATGGAGGTGGGTTTAGGTGTGTTTGAATGTAGAGGTATATGATTGGATATACCAAACCTCAAACATATGTATGTTTGTGTATGTAAGTGGGTGTATGCAGGTGTATGCATGTGCATATATATATATATATTATATATATATATATATATATATATACATATAAATATATATATATATGTGTGTGTGTGCATGTGTATGTATATGTATGTGCGGATATATGCATATATATATATGTATATATTTAAATAGTTAAATAATAAATAGATAAAACAGGTTTTCATATATTTTCATATAGACAAATGTATATATCAGTGGTTGTGAGAAAAATGAATAAGTAAAATAAATGAAAGAAGAAAATAGGAAGATAAGATGAACATATAAATAAGTAAATGAAATCAAAGGGAAATGGGGCTGGTCTTTAGTAGAAATCTGGAATAGATTGATTTAACAGTTACTCCTAATAAATGATCGACAGCAAAATACAAACTGGGCAAGATCTTAATTTATGACCGACGGCTGATTACCTTCCAGAGGGGGAAATAGAGGAACACAGGACAATAAAAAAGAAAAAAATATTTTCCAACTGCCTTAAAATTAATAAAGAATTCATCATTCGCCTCTGATGATTGGGGGCTTTAGACACTTGTTCTGGGCTTCCTGAAATAGGCTATGACGGAAAAATCCAAATATGTTATGTTTTATATATATATATATATATATATATATATATATATATATATATATATATATTTATACACACACACACAACACACACACACCACACACACACATATATATATATATATATATATATATATATATATATATATATATATATATTAAATGTATGTTAGATACACACATGCATATATATATATATATATATATATAAACATGACAGATTTAGATTTTTTGCGTTATAGCCTATTTCATATAAGGATATATATATTTATATATCAAATGTATGTTAGACACACACACGCATAATATATATATATATATATATGTGTGTGTGTGTGTGTGTGTGTTGTGTGTGTGGTGTGCCTGTGTGTATCTGTGTTTGTGTCTGTGTCTGTGTGTCTGTGTGTGTCTGTGTGTGTGTGTGTCTCTCTCTCTCTCTCTATCTATATATATATATATATATATATATATATTATATATATATATATATATATATTATATAATATATATATATATATATATATATATATATCCTTCTAACCTCTATCTTATATGTGATAAAATTATAAGAATAAAGATATAAAAATGTAACAAATTGTAAAAATAATAAACATCTGGATTTGAAGATATTCAACCTATTCGCCAACAGATGACTTCACGATTAATACAAGAACAGTAAAACTGTAATATGTTTTCGTCTTGATTTCTTTCAATTAATATCAATAATTTATTCAAATTCTCTATATCTTGTAACCAAAACCAACATTTAACAATGTATCCAAACAAATGCAGTCTCAGTGAAGAATAATTAAAAATTCATATTAACTATCTTAACACGAGACAGTCTAGGAAATTCAAAGAGAGAATTCCAGACTTGATGACAGGTATGTCATCATATTTGTGTTGCAAGATGGGTATATTCCTGACTTTTGTGAGCTAGGACTACTAATGGAAGCAGGAGGAAGAAATAGTGGAGGTTTAAGGAAAATAGTGATAACCCAAAACAGGATGAACGATGGTTTGACCGTTACGTGACCCCGAACAAAGAATTGAGTGGCAAGCGGAAGTCGGGTGTTGACCGGAAGTCACGTGGTGACGTGGAACAAAAAAGAAAGGGATCGTTCTCTTTTGCCTGCGGCGGTCGTGGGGTACGGACCTGACCTTGGGTCCCTCATGAGAGCACAGTAATCTAGTAGTGTTCTCTCTCTCTCTTTCTCTCTGCCTTTCCTCCTCTCTGGTACGAGCCCACTATACGAGCACGCTAATAAAGGCTGGCAGTTGTGACGACATGTTTCTCGTGTTATAATTTCTATCGGCACCATTTTAGCACGGTGAATTTGGAGGCACGTGGACGAGGCCCGCTACATAGTATACACCGCAGCCGCCGCCTTACGGTTATAGTTTTAGTACCAAGAAAGAAAAGGACTACGGTACATACATCGTTTTAGTGTCGTGAATATTACAACGCTACATTTGTGGTTAATGAGAAGTTCAAACCATGTACAATTACGGAGAAACCTGTGATGTGTAACGAGATGTAAGTTTTAGTATTAAGGTGTTTACAAATGGGTAAGAATGGATTTATAATTACGAGCCTATACTAAAAAGAAATCTATAAAGGGGCTTGTTTATTGGTTGGATTTATGGCATGTCAACCCCTGTTGGGTTATTTTATGCCAAAGTCTTTTTATTCTATTAGTTCTTGATAGGTCCTCATTTTTTTAATAAAATTCAACTTTTTAATACATTTTAACCTAATTTTTCTATTTAACCCATATCTAGTCTCAGTGAAAATCATGAAAAATTCATATTAACTATCTTAACCCGTGTCGGTCTCGTAGCCAGTTAATATCCCTTGCTAGATAACAACATAATTTATCAATAGTGAGAATACATTGCGTGACCGACAAAGTCTCATCATGTTTTTATATAACATTGAATGTTTTTATGGAAATATTTTATCGTTTTTATTGTATTTGTTGTTGGTTTTATCGCACATAAAATAGATTAACAATCTACGGCAGACAATAAAGGACATAATCGGT
>CM042140.1:99776059-99791059 GCA_023376005.1 Doryteuthis pealeii | reverse complement strand
TACCTTATATTACTAAAATATTGCACAACATTTGACTCAGCCTAGAATTTAAAGTCATTAAGAGTGATGGATCTGAGAGACTAGATTGCTAATATAAGTACACTTATCATGTAGGAATCCTTGAAATCATATGACTTTGTGCAGATTTATTGAATTATATAGTTAAATGAAGTTATAATTGTTTACAAAGGATTTTTATTAAATTGAAACAATAGCTTGAAATAACTGAAACCATATAATTGTGTACAAATTATTAATATCAGATAAAATCTTTAAACCATTTAAATGTGTGCAAATTCTCTCTCTCTCTCTTCTCTCTCTCTCTCCCTCTCTCTCTTCTCTCTCTCTCTCTCTCTCTCTCTCTCCTGGATATCCGTGCTGTCAGCGCGACCTGATCATGATCAGTAGTTAATTGATAATGGTAATTAGATGCATAATATTCCTGAAATCACAGAACGATACTAATGGCACTGAGCACTTGGCTGCTAACGTTGAATTACGTGGTACAAGATATAAAATATATTCTATCAATATACTTAGACATACGGTAGCCCAGGTTGCACCTCTAACTTTATGTCATCTTTGTCCCGGATCATCACATGAAAAGTACTGCTTTATAGAAATATTCATATTGTAATTTAGTAGCTTATTTCCCAACCCCGTTGAATTTGTTGACTGGCTGGAAATGGTCAACCACGAGAACTCCCACATTCTCTTCGGAGATCGGTAACACGTTAGTTGGTGATTTTGAAAGGCGTCAATAGTAAGTTAGTGTCTAAAAAATAACACTTAATGTTTTTCTAGTTTATGGGCCGACCAGGTGTGAGGTTCTAATTATTACAACGTCATTTTAGAGCAAAATAGTTCAATATGTAAAAAGTATAATAATCTTGTTTTAACTCTCTCTCACTCTTTCTTAGGGGGGGGTAAAAATATTTACATTGATTTGCCGATAAAAAATCTGTTAGACGTTTAAAAAAATATCTACATTAATTTGCCGACAAAACACTATCTGGAAAATATCTAGGAAGTGAGTAGTATATTTCTCTCTTGGAACACGAGAACACGTGTTTGAACATCCCCATGTCATCATCTCTTCATATCGTTTCTGTATCTAACAACATGATCTCCAATCTAGCAATAGATCAATATGAACCATACTCAGATAATGACGTTACATGATCAATATGTGTTACAAAAGGGATAGTAGCCAATTTATTATATAAGAAAGTACAGAAATAGTTTCAGTCAAAAATTGGTAATTTGTTAGAAGAGACAATAACCAGTAGTTTAATTGAGAGGTGTTGATCCCTTATTGACCTGTTAGTAGTTATCTCATTGGTGTGTTTGATCATGTGGCTACCCAGGCATGAGAACGTGGTAAGTTAGTTAATCAGAGTTAACTAGGCCTTCCAGCACATATATGATAAATGGGTTGGGGTTTGCCATAAGAGCAATAGTGTCGCCACAATCATATAGTGCTACTGGTTGTGAATAGCCGATTGATCGGTGGAGGTCTCTACAACCGTCCGTCTAGCTGAAGTAAGCACTAAAGTGGAGTGTTGCATTTCATGGACTGCTCAGCTACCGAAAATCCGCTCTTAAGCGTCATGGGCCGTCACTCACGGCCAACAGGTTTCTCCATAGTGTGTATTTTACCCTTTTTCAGAGGTACAGTCTCCGTATTTTTCTGGTGCAGCAGTATTAGATTGATGGGTTGTGTGATGGGTGAGAAATGTCCGTACAACAGCGGTTTCTGTAGGGTGTAACTTCCAGGATTCGTTCAAAACAATCCGGAACCAGAAGTAACTTTATACTTAGGTCTACATCTCTACATCAGATTATTTATGATGTTTTTATTTAAACATAAAGCTAACCATATTTCAGTTATCATATATATATATATATATATATATATTATATATATATATATATATATATGTTATTATGCTCGGGCGAGCAGCCCTACATGATGTATCAAATTGATAATCTGTATATCTATAATTGACTGCGTAAATAATGACAAACGCATACATACATTTATATTGATTGATGGATTTATATATATCGTGGGCATACTAATGCCGTCTGCGATAATTTATTCCCAGCATATCATCATCATATTAAAGATAGTTGTGGTGGCTTTACTCGGAGTAGATTGGTCAATTCAACCAATTTCAGAACGTACTTGTGTCTCTCGTCATTAGTGCCACAATCAAAAACATTTGAACCCCAGCCGTCGCCAATTTCAAGCTGACATCACATTAAGTGAATTAAGCAAGACCAACTCAGTCTATACAATAGCTCATAAAAGTAATACAAGATAAACAGATATTGAGGCGCACACAAATACACGTAATTGCAATCACTCAGGGAATTGCATTAAATAAAACGCGTATACATCCACAGACGTACAAACGAACGTACACAGTTACACACATGCGTGTTCGCAGATTTTTACACACGTACACACGTATTTATCTATATTTTGACTCACACAGGGAGAAATATCAGAAAAATCAACAGTGTTAAATATCTGCTTGTTGAGATAAGTAGTTATGACCCATCTATTGCAAAGTTTTGACTCCTAGAAAAGTTGCCAGGATTACAACTAAAGTTCTTCAAGACAGTCAGACTAGTTAATCTTGAAAGATTGCTAAACTCATTACCTCTGGTTTCACGTTCCTATAGAAGCAGTTGCTAAGGTCTGACCCCTGGAAAAGTTGCCAAGATCACGACTAAATGTCTTCAAGACCGACTATTTAGTCTTGAGAAATTGCTAAACATAACTGGTTCCATCTTCCTATTAAGCAGTTGCAAAGGTCTGATCCCTAGAAAAGTTGCCAGATCACGACGAAAGGTGTTCAAGACCGACTATTTAGTCTTGAGAAATTGCTAAACATAACTGGTTCCATCTTCCTATTAAGCAGTTGCAAAGGTCTGATCCCTAGAAAAGTTGCCAGGATCACGACGAAAAGGTGTTCAAGACCGACTATTTAGTCTTGAGAAATTGCTAAACAACTGGTTCCATCTTCCTATTAAGCAGTTGCAAAGGTCTGATCCCTAGAAAAGTTGCCAGGATCACGACGAAAGGTGTTCAAGACCGACTATTTAGTCTTGAGAAATTGCTAAACATAACTGTTCCATCTTCCTATTAAGCAGTTGCAAAGGTCTGATCCCTAGAAAAGTTGCCAGGATCACGACGAAAGGTGTTCAAGACCGACTATTTAGTCTTGAGAAATTGCTAAACATAACTGGTTCCATCTTCCTATTAAGCAGTTGCAAAGGTCTGATCCCTAGAAAAGTTGCCAGGATCACGACGAAAGGTGTTCAAGACCGACTATTTAGTCTTGAGAAATTGCTAAACATAACTGGTTCCATCTTCCTATTAAGCAGTTGCAAAGGTCTGATCCCTAGAAAAGCTGCCAGGATCACGACGAAAGGTGTTCAAGACCGACTATTTAGTCTTGAGAAATTGCTAATCACAACTGGTTTCTTCTTCCTATTAAGCAGTTGCAAAGGTCTGATCCCTAGAAAAGTTGCCAGGATCACGACGAAAGGTGTTCAAGACCGACTATTTAGTCTTGAGAAATTGCTAAACATAACTGGTTCCATCTTCCTATTAAGCAGTTGCAAAGGTCTGATCCTAGAAAAGTTGCCAGGATCACGACGAAAGGTGTTCAAGACCGACTATTTAGTCTTGAGAAATTGCTAAACATAACTGGTTCCATCTTCCTATTAAGCAGTTGCAAAGGTCTGATCCCTAGAAAAGTTGCCAGGATCACGACGAAAGGTGTTCAAGACCGACTATTTAGTCTTGAGAAATTGCTAAACATAACTGGTTCCATCTTCCTATTAAGCAGTTGCAAAGGTCTGATCCCTAGAAAGCTGCCAGGATCACGACGAAAGGTGTTCAAGACCGACTATTTAGTCTTGAGAAATTGCTAATCACAACTGGTTTCTTCTTCCTATTAAGCAGTTGCAAAGGTCTGATCCCTAGAAAAGTTGCCAGGATCACGACGAAAGGTGTTCAAGACCGACTATTTAGTCTTGAGAGATTGCTAAACCCTTTATCTCTGCCATTGTAGCTCAGTTGGTAGAGCGCCCGCCTGGGAACCACAAGCCAACTCAGCATATTAGCAGTACAGAGATCTGTTTACTATTATCAACACCTTAGACAGCATTCATCTTATATCTTAAAAGATTTCCCAGTCCTGTAAGAAGAGCCAACAGAAAATCAACACCCAGCCAAAAGGTCTGAATAGAAGTCAGCCCAGAGAAGATGGCGGACGAAGTACCAGCAGGAAGCAGGAAGCAACAAGTAGAAGAGGTAGAGTAATCAAGTGACTAAGAACTGTCATCTTATCTCTCTCTATATATATAATAGGGTCTTGTGCATGACCTTGTACATGTGGGGTACGAGGATAATATCTGGTTCTCTCTATCTCTATTATATGCCCGAGGTCGTATAGTCTGGTTTGGTTTGTTTTACAGCATATCAAGCTCAGTGGGTCATTTAATGCCGATAAAGTTTTGAAATGTGTTCATTCTTAATAGATACTCAATTTTTTAAGTCATGAATAGAGGTCATGGCGGTAAAGTGAGGTGATTATGGTAGGTGTTGAACTCCACCTCAGACGTTGTTGAAACGTCACACCACGAAAATTCATAACATATGTTAGTCACTGACCGTCATTGCCAAAAATACACACGTGCAATCGTCTGTAATTAATCAATATCTTGATTAATTCAGTGGATTTAACCTTGAAGATCCTTATGGTGAAACTCCAGTAGATTATTACTCTGTACCATTATAATAATAATTTTGCTCTACACACGTATTGAGCACTTTATATTTGTTATATCGCTGTCTTATAATTATGAAACTTGCATCAACTAACCATTGTGACCAATTTCACCGGTAAGTCACCTTTTTCATATAAAATCATATATATACATATATACATATATATAAACGTATCCTGTATTGGCGAAATTAAAATAAAGCTTTCGATTACAGGTGTAAGAAGTATAATATTTTTTATAGCGTACAATACAATTAAAAAGCGATTGTTATGCTTGGTTTCAAAGCAGCGCACTACATATTATCAGGATAACGCACCTGTGAAAAACAATACAACAAATTTTCACCAATACCGAATCAACAGGAGGAGCTAAACCACGGAAGATACAGGAACCGCTCAACGCAACGTATACACCTATATACATATATAATTGAAGTGAAATTCGTTGTAATATTTTTCACAGGCATGTTGCCCTCATGATATGTGGCTAGTTCGCTGCTTTGAAACTAATGGTAATTATCGCGTTTTAATTGTATTGTACACTATAACAAATATATGTGTGTATATGGGTGAGTGTGCGTGTTTGTGTATAAGTGTATGTTCGTATATTTATGGGTGAGTGATAAATCACATATATCTTGAATATATATCTGGTAGGGTCAACTTAATTTAAGGGGGAATTTAATGCCAAATCCAATCTTGTAGAACCGTTGTAATACTAACCAATAGCAGGGGAGGGTGAGAGGGTCCATATCATTCCCAATGATACTTGTCTGAAATTGAAACTAATGGTTTGACAGTAGTTCGAATTTGTTAACTAGGATGCTGCCATCCTGCCCGTTAGCTACTTCACCACGGGGCACCGACCGCCCGTAAACACGTGTGTGTCTGTGTGTATGTGTGTTTGCGTGTGTGTATTTTCGTGTGCTCCTGCATACACACACACACTCACACATATATATGTGTGTGTGTGTGTGTATGTGCGTGTGTGTGTGAATGTGTGCGTGCGTGCGTGTGTGTGGGTGTGTGTGCGTGTGGGTGTGTTTGAGTTATTGTTTGTGTGTCTGTGTCTATGTTTTTATCTATCTATCTCTCTTTATGTATATCTATATATATATATATATATATATATATATATATATATATATGTGTGTCTGTGTCTATGTTTTTTATCTATCTATCTCTCTTTATGTATATCTATATATATATATATATATATATATATATATACATATGTGTGTGTGTTTTTATCTCTCTCTCTCTCTCTCTCTCTGTATATATATATATATATATATATATATATATACATTGCGTGCTTGAGTGCAATTGTGTGTATGGGTTTGGGCGCGCACACACTTGTGTGTTTGTGTGTGTCTAAATAGTGAAGAAATATCATCTACAATGACGAAGATAATAGTCTCCATTTATGTAAGTAGACAGTTGTTAATACCCTTGAATTAAAATCGTTTTCCCTTTCCTCCCAATTGACACAAATTAATTTCACTTTCTACAATTATTCTCTCGACATCTTTAAGTCAGTGTCGAATTGATCCGACTCGCCTTTGCGAATTGTTGCAACAGAGACTCCGTTGTCAATTGCGATAACTGTCGCTCAACTATACAATTGAATACTGCACAATTTCTCTGGTTTCGGCTGGCTCCGATAATCGTCGGCAATTTTAAATCTACATCAAGCTTACGTCTGGTGTCAGTCATTATTGGGCTTTTTTAAAAAAATTGTATGTGTCTCGACAGTTTTTCTTCTTTGTATAGATTTGAAAAATATAGTCGAAAAATAAAGTATAAGAAAAAGAGGTATCCTGTTAGATAAGAAGAAATTGGAGACTTCAAGTCTTCGAAAACTGTTTATCCATGATTTTATCATTGCCGGTGTCTCAGAAGTATCTCCAATATCTCCGACCTAAAGCTGCGACCAACGCCTCTGTTGAACTATAGAAGCGGATAAGGGAAAAAATCCATCATTGGTTTTGCCTATAAATCGCTTTGTAAGTAGACTATTTATTTACAATTCTAATATAATCTAACTGAAATAACGAAAAAAAAAAAAAGAAAAGAAAGAAAGACAAAAAACAAAAAGAGCCAAAACAAAACAAAACATACAAAACTAAACAATTGCTAAAACTTAAAATAGATTTTAAATAAAGTAAAATCTAAATTTAAGATGTTACTTTATTTAAAATCTATTCGTATAGTCTGGTTTGATTTGTTTTACGGCATATCAAGCTCAGTGGGTCATTTAATGCCGATAAAGTTTTGAAATGTGTTCATTCTTAATAGATACTCAATTTTTTAAAGCCCTGAATAGAGGTCAGCCCAGAGAAGACGGCGACTGAAGTAGAAGCAATAGTGTAATCAAATAATAACTATCATCTCTCTCTCTCTCTCTCTCTCTCTCTCTCTCTCTCTCTCTCTCTCTCTCTCTCTCTCTCAATCTCAATCTCAATCTCAATCTATATAACTAACTATCTATCTATGTGTGTGTGTCTGTGTATGGGTGACGTATCTATCTATCTATCTATCTATCTATTCCTTAAAATAAAGAATGTTTTAACACTTTATTGAGCTCAGTCGGTAGAGAGTCCGACTAGAAACCACAAGATTCCTGGTTCAATACCGGTCCTCGCCAACTTAGCATATGAGTAGCCCAGTGATCTTGGCGGTAAAATGAGGGGATTATGGTAGGTTTTATATATGAAAAAATTCAAGTATTGAGTACAGAAACTGCTAAAATAAAAGGGGCAGAATAATTTGTTTAAAATATAATTGTTTTTAAAAAAATTTTCTCGGTAAAATACGATTTTATGCATCTATATACATATATAATTGAATTGAAATTCGTTGTAATATTTTTCACAGGCATGTTGGCCTCATGATACGTGGTAGTTCGCTGCTTTGAAACCAATAGTAATTATCGCGTTTTAATTGTCTTATACACTATAACAAATATGTATGTGTGTGTGTGCGTGTTCGTGTATATGTTCGCATATTTATGTGTATATAATGATGAGTGGGAAATAAAATAAGAAAATAACAATGATTAGAGATTTTACCTAATGGATAGGCATAGGGTATCATTTTTGTAAGGAAGTATAATTAGTTATTTGTTTTTTTTTTTTAATTGCGATAACTGCTGCGTTTCAATTTGTCTTAAAACTGTAACTCAACTATACAATTGAATACTGAACAGTAACATTTGAAAACATAATGGAAGTAAGCTCATAGTTTGGTTGCAAATGAGATAAACGGTGAAAAGAGTTCGGAGAGAATCCTTCCGGGCGTTATTTGTCTGATTTTTTGTACGGGGATAAATAATTTCTGTTGTTAGGATTTTTCGGACTGTTATTCTCATATTTATCGTTATATACACAGAGTCTCGGCTGATGTGCCGACTGACATTCTTTAATTACAAGACGAAGATCCCCGAGTTCGACGAAAATGTTCTCAACTTCGAGAAAAAACTCCTTCCGACAATTGTTCTCTAACGAAAATTAGAAAACGTTGTAAAGTAAAGGAAAAAGTCGCCGGGGTAGCCTAACATCGGTATCAGCCAGACAGCGAGGCAGTCTATGCCCTTTCCACTAGCGCTAGACCAAGGCGATTGTTGTGGCGTCTGAGACGGTATGCCACAACTACCATGATCTCCTCACTTTACCCCCAATATCCCTGGACTACTCATACGCTAAATTGTCAAGGACCGGTATTGAACCAGGAATCTTGTGGTTCCTAATCGGGCGGTCTACCGACTGAACTCAATAAAGTGTTAAAACATTCTTTATTCTAAGGCATGAAACTTAAAAGAAGGACAGCTGTCCAGATATACGATGCTCATCCAATTAATAAGATGAATGCTGTCTAAGGTATTGATAATACAAAACAGATCCCTGTGCTGCTAATAAGCTGAGTTGGCTTGTGGTTCCCAGGTGGACGCTCTACCAACTGAGCTAAAATGGCAGAGATAATGAGTTTAGCAATCGTTCAAGACTAAATAAAAGAATCTTGTGGTTCCTAGTCGAACGGTCTACCAACTGAACTCAATAAAATATTATTAAAACATGCCTTATTTTTAGGAATACAACTTAAAAAGGACAGCTATACGATGTTCATTCAATAAATAAGATGAATGCTGTCTAAGAAGTTGATAATAGGAAACAATGTTTACACTGACGGGTTCTTTAATCTCCCAGAATACCGTCAGCATAGCCTTCTTTACTGACAGCTGTGCTCAGAACATTTTATTTATCTTAGAGTCAGTGTGGTCCCAGTCAATGTATTGTCGTTTCGACTCAGGCTCGTGGGAGGCTAATTCTATATCAAATCATCCAGGCCATGTCATCCACCCCCTTTATTTTTTCTGGAATGTTTTCCAAGTGTGGTTTATGATAAAGTTAGACAATGCCCAAAATTTGAGCTACAAATTCCAAAAATTGGCGGACATATGTCGATTCTAAAAATCGACATAATTCTCCAAACTTGGGTGGTGGATCACGAAAAATGTCGCCATTTTTCGCCAACCCCACCAAATTTGGAGAGCTAAAAATCGACCCAAATCCTCCAATTTGTAGGATTGGAAGCTCAAATTTTGAGCATTGTCTAGCGTATACCCTAATCTACACATAGAAAAAGATTCAGAAAAATTTTATGGAGTGGGTGACAATTTTACTTTTTTAAGATTTGAGATGGAATTACTTAGTAACGAACGCACGTTTAGTTTAATAATAAATATTTTGAACTAAAACTAGCTTTTCTGTACACATCACTTATTCTTCTGTAAATTTAATATGATTCGCCTTCTCAGTAACCAAATATTTAATGAAATACCTCGCTTCAAGCCTGGACTACAATGTTTGATTTGCCGCAATTTTTAATAAAATAATTTTTCTATGAACTAATTCCAAACAATGTAGAGTTTATTGAAACAAATTCTCACAAAAAGAAAAAAAAAATGTTTTCTAAAAAGATTCATCTTATTTATTGAATGGTCCTTGTACATCATTCCAATTTATTTCCATAGTATCTTAATATTACTTGAGTATATCTTCTAAATCTTAAATATTCGTGCTCTGCTTTATCAAGATCCTTGCTGGTACCGTTATGTTCTCGGGTCTCTTATCATCATCTGGGTTTTCCTATGAATTTAACTAATGTGTTATTTAGGGGACTCTTCGTTAGTCGACTCCTGAATAGTCGCTTATAATTTAATGTGTACATATTCTAAACCTTCTATCATTCTCTCTTGGCGGGGTTAAGTTCTCAGGTTTTTCTCATATGGGTCTGTTGTCACGGGTTGCTTAGAGTGATTTTCGGGTCGTATATCTTGGCGTTCAGCTTTGTAAACTTTAATCTAATCATAAACACAAAAGAAATTCCGTTTTTGATGTCTTTATTACCAGAGTCCCAATATGTCAACGCGCGTAGAGAAGAATTAATACAACACTTATGCCAGTTTACGTCCATCTCAACATCATTCACACTGATTTCACTCACTGACATTCTAAAACCAATTAGAACATCACGTCCAGGTTTATCAGTGGTTCAAAAAGTGTCAATAAATACACTATTTATGGACCCCTTTTTGATCTCGATTAGGAAAGCACATGTTTTTCATTTACACCGTCAATATCCAGTTGTTTTAACAGACGATTTTTAGATTTAAAAAAATTATAAAACCAACCCCTAACTCTAACCCCTAACCCTAACCCTTAACAAACAACCGGATATTGACGGCGTAAATGAAAAACATGTCCTTTCTTAATCGAGATTAAAAAGGGGTACCTAAAGGTAATATGGTCCCTATTTATTTTCGCATGTTGTTTTCTAAATAAAACATTAACTTTAAATTTAAAGATTTTACACTACATTACAAAATGAATAGGCTACTCAATTCATCACCTTTACACGAGTGTTTTATCACCGATACTTTCGTGATCGATTCCCATAAACTTGGTGCTGTATTAGGAGATATTCTCTTTTGTTTTGATATTGTTTTATTTTCTCTGAACGATTGTTGTATTGAGAACTGTTTTACTTTCTACTGCTATAATCTAAACTGCATTCAATTATTTATTTTTTGTGAGAAATAATTAATACTCTATTGATATTTTATTTATTCGTAACATGTATTTTAACATTCTTTTATTAAAAAGATATTCATAATTCTTTTTAGTTTAATAGTCTCTGTCAGTACAGTTTAATAGGCCGACACAAAGACACTTCATTGGCTTTAAGTCAGAAATCTGTTCATTATATAAAGGGTATTTAGAAAAAATGAGATGTTATTTTAGATAGGCAGTGTGTTTAAGAAAAACTGATATCATTTCCTAATAAAATAACTTGATTAATTCTTCTTTAAAAGATCTCACATTTTAACTGCCTCAGTAGAAAACAATTTAAGTTTCTACGTGTACTGTTTCAACGCCAATCCTTTTCCAGTGAAAACCATTTCTATACCCGAAAGGAAGAATCTGAGAGAAAATAAAAATATCCATGCCTTTCTGAGCGGAATTGAGAATTGAGAAGAAATGTTCTTCAAGGAAATGGTAATGGCCAATTCAACTTGGTTACCACCGCCATCGCAGAGATTTCTAAAAGGTTGTTGAACATAAGGTCGTCCTGACTTCGTATGTGAATTCAAAGTTGTCATTCGCTTAAATGGAACATTAGGAAAGTTTCAGTTATCCAGGTAGGAGATGGAATTAGCGCTCATGTTCAAATCCTGGACAGAGCTGCTGGCCTTTCATTGCTAATATATGCGTGAAAGGCATTAATTCCTTGCTCTTCCACAAAGTATGGGTAAATAATGGGGTGGATTAGATTATTCTTGTTAAGGCAACACGTCTACGCAAAGAAAAAAAACTCGGAACTTTTGGTGAAGTTTTGGGGTACATACATAAATGCAATACGTACCAAGAGTACATGTTGCAATTCTGGAGCTCTGGGGAGTGTGGAGTACACCTTCATTGTTATTACTCCCAGGTCCACTCTGACCAAGAGTGGTAGTACATGTTAGGGTTCCATATATGGTTAAATAGATAAAAATGAGTTTTAAAAAAGTGCTGAAAAAGTGAGTTTATAAAAAAAAGGTGAGTAGGTAGCAAGAATGAATTAAACAAAAACATATTTGGTATAAAATAACCCATGGTTTGACATGCGGTAAAATTCAACCAAGCAACCAACCGTTGGTACAGACTATATTCCCTCTTGGTATTTTACCCTCAGTTGAATGGCCACATGCACATTAAAGGGTATTAGTGCGGAGTGAACGCACACAGCCTCGACTGGGATTTGAAATCGGCACGTTGATTATGTTTTCCTCACCAATTACCTTTACACAGTGCATAACTATACGTAGCTACACATGAACATGTGTTTTACGTTCTTTTAGCCTTGTGTTTTATGTTCCGTGTTTATGACTGTGTTTTGAATACGCAAAATGCCCACCAGGTGTTGTATTGACCAGACATGTGTAAAAGAAGACGAAAAAAGGAAATGAAAGAATATGAAAATCAGTAATCGAATCAGATCTTAATACTTGAATGGGATTTTTTTCCATAAACGAATTTTATATTCTCTTTGGTCGAGAAATTTCTTCTGTGCTATTAAAAATTGGGTTGCCCCTAACAACAGAAAATAAGAGAGACGGAGAAAGAGAGAAAAACGAGAAGGGATAGTGAGTGAAAACACACGCACAAAAAAGAAGAAGAAAAAAACACCCCAAAAGAACAAAACAAAACACAAGTAAACTATTGTTATGTAGAGGCGTGTGAAACATATTGGGATGAAACTAATATTGGTAAATATATATATATATATGTCTTATGTAGCTGATATATGTACGTATTTCCACTTAATGTTTCGTAACAAGTTATATTTTTCCACATGTACACACACACACACACACACACACACACACACACACACATATATATATATATATATATATATATATATATATATATATACGAGGTGTGTCAAAAAGTATCGAGATCTTTTGTACTTTTGGATACACCTTGTATTCTGAAAAAAAAGAACGTTCTATTCATTCTTCCTTTCTGTCTTTACAGCTTTAAACTTGGTACTTTTTTGACACACCTTGTATTCCGAAGAAATAATGAATGGTCCACATATATATATATATATATATATATATATATATATATATATATATATATATATAAAGATAGATAGATAGATAGATAGATATACCAAACTTGTAAACGCTTGCGATAAGAAAAAAAAAACAGCAAATAGTTTGATTGTAAAAATATACTACCAAGTTAGTCGTACCAACCGAAATAATCGGTTGATAATATAACACTTGGCCAAAAGAAAAAAAAAACAATTTATATGTATATATATATATATATATATATATATGAAAATATATATTCATACAAAAACCGCTAGGATATACTAAAGCTAATAAGTAAAGAGTGCTCAATACCTAAGTAGAGCAAATAATATAAGATAAACCTAATGAGTCAGATATACCTACTAAAAGTTTCGCTTAGTGCCATTCAGGGCTAAGATCTGACTCAAATATTTGACCTAAAGTGCACTAAGCGAATCTTTTAGTATGTATATCTGACTCATTAGGTTTATCTTCATATATATATATATATATATATATATATATATATATATATATATATATATATATATATATATATATATATATACACTTGAGTCATGCCATGGGACTACTTTTGTTTACTGGGCATGATGAAAATGCTGGTTTTCTTGCTGTGAATGCGTCAGGAGAAGGGTCAATAACCTGAGTCATGATGTTACGGCTGGAAATACTGATTAAAGGAATAAAAACTTTTTATTAATTATAATTATACCTTATCGTTATTTTTCAATCTGATGTGAATTTGTGTTATCGTATTTCGTTTAATGTCCGCTACATTCTCTGATCTTGATGAATTAAAGTTCAGTATGATAAACAAGAAAAAGTCGCATGTGGTGTGACCTGTGAACTCTGGGGTTTCTGTACTTTTATAATGCAGTGTTTTGCCAGTATATTTTGCTCAAAGAGTATCGACTCTGTTGTCCTTTTTACCCTTTCTGACAGGTCTAGGCTCGACTTCTAAACATAATGGCTTCTTCATATAAACTGTGCACACATGTTTATTTAATTTTAAAAAATTATATTTTAACTTAAACAATTCAAGACTCAGTCTAAATCCTTTTTTTGTCACGCCTCTTACATTTTTGTTGCAACTAATTGACGAAATGTATTGTGCTGGTAGTAAATAGTAATGAATGGATCTATCGTTGATTCTATGAAATAAGAAGCGTCTATAATATCTTATGTAGGTTTACGCATACAGAAAGCGTGAACAACAATTTCAGCCAGTTATCATGTATTTTAAACTCCAGGAAAAGAATAAAGAAAGAATTTAGTTTATTGTGTCATTGTTATTGTTATTGGTACATCCCATTGAGTTGATATGAAAGAAACAGGGAACTAGCCAATCTGTAGTCTCCTCATTAAAAAGTAGTGAAAATAATGATGGAATCTTAATTTTAGAGACATAATGTCCTTCTGGCAAACACATTCTCTGTTTTCTCAGAAAGAATTTAGTTCCTTAGAAAATGTTCCCTTTTCGTCTCTCAAGACTTTTCCTATAGTTTTTCATGGGGTTTCTGTTGTTTTGTGCTGTGTGTTAAATGTCCGATTTTGAAAATACGATTGCATGAGATATTGTTCACGGCACCGACAATCTTGACGTTTTCAAAATCTTCATTTGCCGTTTCCATTTCCATTTAGAAACCATTTGCCGCAAAATGTGTTTGGCGTAGGCGGTGCAGTGAGCACTTCTTGGATTATTTGGCACTGATCTTTACCGGTTTCCCAATGATAATTCTCATCTTAAAACACGCTAGAAACCTACGTCACTTTGTTGCATACTGGGGTTTTCACCGTACCAAATCAATATATGTCGTATACCCTTCTTACTTCTTACTTCTAGTCGTCTCTTCTTCTGGCCGGATTTGGTTCTATCTTCTAACATCTTGGTTTGGTATATCTTTAAGGACTGGTCTTGTCTTCTATGGGATTTTGGGTCTGGTTTCTGTTAGGATCACTTCTTATCAGAAGCCCTGTGTCATTGTTAGTTTTTAGGTAATAAACACAAGACTTCGATTTACGTTGATGTTACTTTATTTGTAAATC
>CM042140.1:99763559-99771059 GCA_023376005.1 Doryteuthis pealeii | reverse complement strand
ACAAATGCGTATCAGTATTGAAATTAAATAATTAAAATTAAAACCTAGACATGGACCGGTTGAGCTCAGTCGCTTACCAATCTCAAGGTTTCGATTTAAATCTAGGTCCTTGCCAACTCAACACATGTGTTTCACAGATGGATTTATGCGGTAAACTGGGGCGCTTATGTTAGGTGTGTCTCTTCATTTCAGAAACAAAAATAACCTCCCCTGTTTAGCGCTAGTGAAAGGGGATAGACTCGTCGGTTCTCGGTTTATATACACAATAGGCACCCTCACCAGCTTTATTAATGACGACATACAACTAAATTTATCAGATTGTTTAGTAGACTTTTAAATTTGTGAAGTAAAAGGTGAGTTGTTTTTTTTTATGATCAAGGTAACCCATGGACTTGTTGGTTTACCGTAGTAACATCAACCATTGTGGAGTGAAAGATTCCAATCACGATTTAAAATATCCGTTTTATCGGTATATCGACAATTGGAAAACTGATATTTAGCATTGACTCAAAAACACAAATTTATTATTTACCTTAGATAAATAATTAAAAAATGGCATGGACAATCGTTTAATCATAAGGTTAGAGCATTTTATGTTTTGTTCTAATAAAATTTTTGGTTTGGTTTAGTTTGTTTTGTTTTACGGCATATCAACCCGAGTGGGTCATTTAATGCCGATAAAGTTTTAAAATAAAGTCATTCTTAATGGATACTCAATTCTTTTTATAAATACCTTTTTTATTTAACCCATAGATGGGACCCTAACAGGTATTACCACTCCGGGTCAGAGTGGGCCAGAGAGCAATGGTGATGAAGGGGTGATCCATATTTCCCAAACCTCCAAAACTGAAACCTCACCATCAGATAGAGTTTAACGTCATTCTCAGGACATGTAACCCACAGCCACAGCCTTCTAGCACCCGTATGATAAAAAGGGTTGGGGTTTGCCATAAGGACATCTAATAAAAATAATATATTAAAATAGTAACAAGTTACTATTTTACTACTAAACATATCCTGAGCATTATCTTGTTTCAAATTTTCCTATCTTATATTGATATTTTTCAACATATTATTTATAGTTTTCAAATATTTTTAGCAGATAAAGTCTTCATAATTAGAATATCGAATATTAAGAGCCAAGTATATATGGCCGGGTTTGCTCAGTCGATAGAGCGTTCGGATAGAATCCACAAGGTTCCTATTTCGATACCAGCACTCGCCAACTCAGCGTATGAGTAGCATAGGGATCTATGTGGTAAAGTAAGGAGTTGATGGTAGGTGTGGCGCTCCGCCTCAGACGCTAAATAATATCCTTGGTCTAGCGCTAGTGAAAATGGGATAGACTCCCTTGCTGATTGGCTGATACCGACTTTAGGCCACCTTGACGAATTTAATATTTTTATATATGTACTTCAAAATCGTTGGAAATACCATATAAAACATATCTATTTGAATAATAGAATAGTCCATAATAGGTAGTACCACTACTGATCAGAGAACTTGAAATTAGTAGCATTGATACTGTAACTCCACACCGACGAACATCACCAGTTCTAGAACTTCAGGATTAGATGCAGTCCATTGTCACATCCAATAATGAACATTTTAGTTATATAACGATGATGCTTTAATATCGTAATATATTCAGTGTTCTACATGTGCAACAATGTAATTCAAAAAATTATTTTTGTTTATATAGAAAATGCTTTTTTATGTGTTAGCAATCGTCAACTTTAAGACAGACATATTGACATGTTTGTTTCAAGTTCAGTGAATGCCGAAAAACATCCTCGGGAAAAAAAAGTCGATAAATCCGTGAAAAATAGGCTTTCTTCAAAACGAGTGATGACAATCTTAACTGTAAACAAGTGAATCCAGGAAAACAAAAAAGAAAAGAAAAAGAAGAAAAGATGGGAATATCCCTAATGCATAAAATATAGGAAAAATCGGCAATAAAAAAAAATAACTAAAGAAATACGTATTTTCCATTTATTTCAAGTAATTTCAATAGTTTCTATATTTTAGACGAAATACTCTGTACAATACCAACTTATTCTAATCTGAGAAGACCGTCACCATGTAAGATATGTGGATGACGCAGGGGAAGGAAATAAAAATCCTGACCTGATGAATAGATGGAATGAACAAAGACACGACATACGTATATATATATATATATAATATATATATATATATATATGTGTGTGTGTGTGTGTGTGTGTGTGTGTGGAGATGTGAGGAAACTCAAGAACAAAACTCAACAAAAGTGCTAGGATATATTTCGCTAGAGTGTTGAGCTCGGCATCATCAGTCGTTTTAATGCATCATCAGGTTATCATATATTATATATAGGATTATATATATATATATATATATATATATATATATATATATATATATATATTATTAGACTATGAATATATATAGATATATGTTTGTGTATGTGTGCGTGTGACTGTGATAACCATTCAAATATTTATTTTTATAAATAATGGACTTAGACACACCAATAGCCTACAGCCCTACAGACAGACCACACGCATATAATATATATATATATATATATATATATATATATATATATATATATTATAATATATTATATAAGAATAAAGAAGCAAGTAAAGAATAACAACGTAAACGCAGATCAGCAGCACCTCCTCAAAAATTCCCACACTAAGACAACAATATTCGCAGCGTGTATACAAACAGAATAACAAATTATTTTAGTGCCTCCAACTTATGCACTACACTACACTACATAAGAGAAAAAATAACTATTGTCGGTATTAGCCGTATAGCAAAGGAGTATATCCCCTTTTCAATAGCGCTCAACCAGAAATATTGTTTTTGAGTTTGAGGTGGAGTGCCACATCTACAATCAGCACCCAACTTCTCACAGATCCAAGCTGTGCTACGTATGCACTCAGTTGGTAAGGGTCGATATCGAAACCGGAACCCTGTGCTTTCCCACTGAGCAAATCAAATTCGAAAAATAAACATAATGTTCTTTTGTGCTTAGCACATGCACCTGGATATTTGGTGTGAGTATATGATGGAATATTGTGTTATATAAGGTGTGCTATAGCCCACCACTTTAACTTATAGACTCTGTGTGGGTGCGTGGATTAAAGCCAGGTAATCAACAGTTCGAATACGTGGATCTGCAACCAAGGGATACCGAAGAACAACCAATTGATTCTACCCAACACTAAGGGATATCGAGAACCGAATAAAGGATTCTACACAACACGAAGAAGGACACAGAAGAACAACCAAAGGATGTTTCACTAAGGATCAGCCTCTGCTTAACACGAGGGATCTCCACTGTAAAATCCTCTCACTTGAAGCCTATAAATGGCCACAAAGATCGAAACACTATATAAGGAAGATTCCGTATATAACTCTTGAGAACGAATTTTCTCGAGCAACATTACGTTTCTCATATAAAGTCATATATAGCGTAATGTTGAAGCAAATATTTATTGACATTCAACGTTGACAGATCATTGGGATGTATAGATGATTGTCTTGTTACAACTCAGTTGAAAGTCTTACAATAATGTTTTGATTTGTAGAGAAGCAGGAAATGACAGACTAAGTAACGAATAAACAGATGCACGGGTAATTAGAAAGAAGGAAAAAAACACTTTCACGACCGTATCTTCGATATCAATGTCATATCAATTCCAGAATTTATCTCAGTACTCTTAAAAAATAGCTTTACACTTCTGAGACGTCATATTCGACGACCAATTTTATCTCCAAGTCATATGCATTGCCTTGTCTACCAGTTAGGTCTGATATCTGGTGTAACTCGTTGGTTGAGGACGCAAAGATACTGAGCATTGGGTGTTATATGCAGCAGCACAATCAGGATTATACAATATGTTTCGCCCGATGGCAGAGTATCAATTTTGATTGGGGAAAACTTATTGTAGCTTATTGGTATATTCTCCCTCCAGCTATAGGTAAATAGCAGAACATACTGAGATCTTTAACCTTGGATAGGTAACCAACTTAGGAGAAGGAAAACCCTAAATACAAACCTGTTAAACTCCAGCTTTGGGAATTTACCTTGTGTCGTATCCATGCTCGTGCGCAGGTTTTGGTATATATATATATATATATATATATATATATATATATATATATGGTATCCAAATGATTGGTAGTAAGGGATGATTCCACCTGGGAACCTCAAAATCTCACTGTATAACCATACGCTGTGCTCCTGAAGGTGTAAACATATATTCATACAAGGATTTTTATGAATCCCTAAAGAGAGCTCAATGTATAATAATCAATAAATTATATTAGATACAGAGCAATATTTACCTTTCAAAGAAAGAAAGAAAACTTAACAAACCGTCATTCCGTAATAAATTTATTTCGACCAAAAGCTCAAAAGGCTTTTAAAAATTGTTACAATTTTTTTAAAATCCATAAGAGACTGGCCTCTTTAGACGGAAATTACAAATTATATATATATATATATATATATATATATATATATATATATATATATATATATATATATTACGTTTGCGACATTCTGGTGTTATGCTTTCAACCAAAGTGAATGACCAACATCTATTGCTGGTGTAAACATCTGGCAAAGGTTAATAAAATAATAGTGTGGTGCATGTGGTTCCACTCTTTCTGGTCATTATAATTGTTAAAAGTTATAACTAGTAAATACTATATATATATATATATATATATATATATATATATATATGTGTGTGTGTGTGTGTGTGTGTGTGTGTGTGTAATGGTTAAAATCTTGGGAAATGGGCACGTCACCCCTAGTTCAAATCCCGGACGTGAGAATTGCATTTTTCTTAGCGCTAATACCCTTGGGAAAAGTATGAATCCTACTCTTCCTCCAGCTATGGATAAATATTAGGACAGACTGGGCTCTTTAACCTTGGTTAGGCAACCGGTCTAGGAGAAGGAAACTCTGAATTCAAACCAGTTGAACTCCGCTTAAGAAATTGACCTTGTGTCACATCCTGATCGTGCGGAGGGGTTGGTATATATATATATAATATATATATATATATATATATATATATATATATATATATCGGTGTCAGATATCCGAAATATAGTATAGATAAATATGTGAAAACCTTAATTTATCTTAAATAAATCTATTTAGGATAAATTAGGTTGTTCCCCCACGTACACACATACACACACACACACACACACATATATATATTATATTATATATATATATATATATATATAAGTACAAAAAAGTAAAGTCGACGGGGCGGCCTAAAGTCGGTATCAGCCAGTCAGCGAGGGAGTCTATCCCCTTCTCAATAGCGCTAAACCAAGGAGATTATTTTAGCATCTGAGGTGGAGCGCCACACCTACCATCAGCTCCTTACTTTACCGCACAGTTCCCTGTGCTACTCATACGCTGAGTTGGCGGGGACCGGTATCGAACTAGGAACCTTGTGGTTTCTAGCCGAACGCTCTACCGACTGAGCTAAAGACTGATTGATTTGTTTTTATGGCCTATCAACCGTTTCTTTGCATTTAATGCCGAATCAATTCATTTTTTATAAACAAACAACCTTTTTTTGCTTAAGTGGTCACCCAGTTAAGTATTGAACATGCTCATCGCTGCTTAACGTTAATGATATATCGGGAACTGGTACGTTAATTGTGACCTTGTCGTAATATATATAAAGGATGAAAAGATATGTACTGTAAAACGTTTTTCACAGTTTATAATAAAAAAAACATTTGAGAAAAACTGTTTCGTTTTATTTACGGTTCTTTATGCAGAAAAAATGAATAACTTAAAGAAGATGAAAAGGATTTCTTTTGTTATTACGTTTGAATATGTTGCATTGTGCTTTCTAGAAAAGAAGAGCGGACAAGTGGAAGACATGAGATGAACAAAGAATAAAAATCATAATGCGGGACTGGAGGATTCACTAAAAGGAAAAATCAAAGGATATCCTGCCAAAGTGTAAATCGTGATATATAAAACGTGTTTCACTTTTACTTTAATGTTTAATTATTCAAAAAGGAAAGAGTAATATACAATAAACAACCAAGTAAAATGGGGAGTAAAATATTGAAAAAAATGAAATGAATTTAATCAAGAAAAAAACATCAAAAACATTAAAATTAGAGTGAGAAAAAAACAAAGAAAAGAAAGAGAATATATTACAAAAGAATACAACAATAAGTAAAAGAAAGAATGAAATACGTAGGTTTGACAGAAACGAATAAAAAAAAATGAAATGGATTTAATCAAGAAAAAAGCATCAAAAACATTAAAATTAGAGTGAGAAAAAAAACAAAGAAAAGAAAGAGAATATATTACAAAAGAATACAACAATAAGTAAAATAAAGAAAGAAATACGTAAGTTTGACAGAAACGAATAAAAAAGTAAATCAAAGAGGAAGGTAACAAAGAAAACAGTGTGATATCGGTATGAAAAGTAAATCCAATTTACCATTTAAAAGAGTGAATGAATAGAGAGATGATATAAAAGCAAGGTTATATAAAAATTAAAACGAAGAAAAACATACAAAAAGAGAATAGAAAAAAAAATTCCGTGTAGAGCCAAATAATTTAAAAGCACTAGAGGGACCCTTAAATAATCAGAGAAAGCAAAACCAAAAGAAAAGAGGTTACAATAAGTAAAAAGAAGGAAGGCAATTTAGAAAGATACATAAGAAAAAAGAACGTAAGAATACGACAATGAAGACAGGCGAATCAAACACTTAAAAAGGGAAGAGTAATGCGACAATGAGATTAGAATAGTAAAAGAAAATTGAAAGAAAGTAAGAAAGAAGACAAAGTGAAAAAAAAAAAGAAAAGAAAGAAAGGCAAGGAAGAAGAAAACCATAGCTGGAATGACGACTAACAATAAAAATACTGAAAGGACAAAGAAAGAACAAAACTCAAAAAAGGACCCTAATATGGAATAAGACAGAAAGAATCGTACAGGATCAAAGTAACAAAGGAAGACAAACCTCCGTGAAAATGCAAAAATATTTAATAATCACATTTTACAGCTGCTCAGACGAATCCTTGCTCCATATGTGTCATTCTGAAAAAAAGAAATTTATTTACATAATTTTTTGGCTTCTTTCAATTGGCCTGGTAGGATTGAGAGTCGAAAATGTTAGCTGTGAATTGGAAGGTGTGTATGACTGAATGCATGCGCTCGTGAATTCGTGTGTTGATAAAAACTAACACATCAATACTATAATGCTTCGCGTAACAAGAACATTTTTTACTGATCTCCTCTCTCTCTCTCTCTCTCTCTCTATATATAATATATATAATAATATATATATAATATATATATGTGTGTGTGTATGTGGGGGTGTATTTGGGCAGCATTTTTTTCATTTATACATGGAATTAAACAAAAGACACATCTCCTGTTTAACATTTTATTTGTGACAGAATACATATGTGAGTTTTGGAACAGAAAACTTGAATATATATATATATAT
>CM042140.1:99751059-99761059 GCA_023376005.1 Doryteuthis pealeii | reverse complement strand
TATATATAATATATATATATAATATATAATGTGTAAGAAAGTTTTATAGAAAACAAAATGTTAAACATTTTAGCTGACAGATATCTGTTTCGAATCTATGATATAGTTTCAAAGCAATATTGTAAGTGGAAAAACGAAATGAATATATAGTAATTGCAAGTCAAGAACGCTCTTCTGTCAGCTAAAAATGTTTAACATCTTGTTTGTTTTTCTAAAACTTTCTTACATATTGTCGGATTCAATATCCATTTTTACTTCATATATATAATATATATATATATATATATATAATGAGGAAAACGTGGAAGTAAACCGACAATAGGTAATTTTATGAAAATGGAAAAAACGCAAATTTTCTTACGACTGACGTTTATTAAGCCGACGCAGCAGTGTTTCGGTTTTGTTTAACAAACCTCGTCAGGGCCTTTATCTGTTTAAAGAAAAAGAAAATTAGTGCGCAAAACTCCGAGTCTCGGCGTTTGGATGTGATGGCTTTGTTAATATTCAAAATTTATGAAATACATATTTTTTAACGCCGAGTAATGTTTGCGTCCCCATTTAAACTGGGTGGACGTTTTTTGCTGAAAAGTTTTTGGAAGTAAACTTAGGAATGGAAAAATAGCATTTTAAAATTTTAAAACAAGAAGCTTCTTTAAAGCGTCTTTAGAGATAAAATCTTTCCTATAGTGTGGCTCGTAACGCACTGCTAATCACCTTTTACTATTGCACCCATAGATACTGAAATCATAGACAAATATTCGCAGGCAATAAAGCTCCAGCATTTTTGCTCCCTTTTCTGACTCACTAAAGTGTCCACCTTTGCCACGCTCTTCATACCCGTCTCGCCCCTCGACCCATTCGATCTGCACCTCGTCTATCCTCGCCAACCATCGATTTGCTCGCTGCTAATTGCCCTAGTGCAGCTCCGGTCGCTCAACTGTCATTACCATTAGCCTCGTCGCCTGACATGCGTTGTCCGGCTAAAACCCCTCTCATCAGTGTCAGCCGGAATTAATAGGTCTGGGTCAGGTCACGTGTTAGCTTGGCTTCCAATGTCGACTTCCGAACTAACCCTGCATAGGAATTGCTATGGGCCTCATTGGATAAGCAGCCAGGTTCACGAGAAAATGAACTCAAAAAACAAAAACACTGGCATCAACTTCACAAAAAAAGTATGAACTCAAAATACATATTTAAAACACGCATTTCACTCAACAAACAAACAAAATAGAGTCTAAAACATCATTAAACAACCCCTTTGCATTTTCCAATTTTCAGCAAACACAACATTTATCACAATCTTTATTTAAAGTCTGTTGCATTTGAAAAAAAAAAATTTTATATATGATGTTAAATGCACAATAAAACATATCATAAAACACTGCTTTTTTGAAAATAATCTCTGTTAAAATACAGCATATAAAAAACAGGATCATAAATAGATACCACGAAATAAACAATCTTCAAGCTCAAATCAAGCCCGGGAACTAAGTGTAATATAATTTACTTTGTTTGTTAGTTTGTGTTTATTTTAAGTTTTTCTGAATACATCAAACACACAACGCCAAGTAAAGATGATGTCATGTGGGCAGCATGTTCACAGGACCATCCTGAAGAGAACTGGACTCCTTGGCATGGCATGAATAGTTTTCCAATGCACTGAGAATGGGTAGCTGGCCACAACTAGACAGGGATGACTAGAAGCAAAGCAGACGTACCCAACTGAAGAGGATCACGTGGAATCATTAGACGGGAAAGTCAGGACAATAGACACATCAAAAGAATACTGAAGGATACTAACATCCCATAGACGGGCAAGACGCAACCAAGCTAAATAAAATTGAGGAAAGATTGGCATAGTGGACTCGGAATTATGGACAGCAAGAACAGTTAATTATATAATCTATGTGCTGTCCTATATTGTATGGAAGGTGCGTGTTAATGGTTAAAGTCATAGGAAATGGACCAGCAACCCGAGTCAATCTGGAGAAGCTGTGCACTACTAGCGCAACCCGGGAAAGTAGAATCCAACTCCCCCGCAGGTACATGCAGGCAGGCAAGTACTGGGCTCTTTAACGCTTGGCAAGGTAAACCAGTCTAGGAGAAGGAACATCTCTGAATTTCAACCTGTTAACTCCGCTAAGAAATGGACGTTTTTTTTTTTTTTTTTTTTTTTTTCCGTGTCGACCCGCCGGCGAGGAGTTGGTAAATAATATATAAGTGTCTTGTGTTGTCTGTATTATACCAAACATTCTACCCAAGTGGCAGGATGTGTCCAAGCCCATTTTAAAGCAGAGTAAAACTGGGATTCAGACTCTTCTTCTTAGGATCTTAGTCTGCCCTGCAACTTTGTTTTTTGGTTTTACAGTAATCTAACTCACTTATAAATACTTATATAAATACTATATAAGTGTCTTGTGTTGTTCTGTATTTACCCAAACATTTCTACCAAAAGGGCAGGATTGTCCCCAAGCCCATTTTAAGGCAGAAGTAAATACTTGGTTTATATAGACTCTTCTCTAGACCTTTAGTCAGGGGGGGGGGGGGGGGGGGGGTGCCCGCATACTTGTTTTGTACAGACACTCATATATAATACTTAATAATATATATAAGGCGTGGTTGCGATCCAAACATTACCAGGCAGAGGCCCATAGCCCATTTTTTTTAAGCAGAGTTAAAACTGTTTGAATTCAGAACTTCCCTTCTTACTAAAGGACGCTTAGTTCTGCGCAAACCTTTGGTACAGTAATATCAACTCATCTTATATAAATCACTAATATAATACTAATAAGGTCTTGTGCTGTATTACCAACATTTCTACCAGGCAGAGTGCCAGCCCTATAAGCAGAGTAAAACTGGTTGAATTCAGACTTCCTCTTCTAGGATCCTTATCGCTGCAAACTTTTTTTGTTTACAGTATATCAACGTCATCTTATATAAATCAACTTTAATATAAATATATAATAAGGTCTTGTGTTGTCTGTATTTCCAACATTTCTAACCAATGGGCAGGATGTGTACTCAAGCCGCATTTTTAAAGCAGAGTAAAACTGGTTTGAATTCAGACTTCCTCTTCAGGATCTCTGCGCTTGCACTTTGTTTTTGTTTTACAGTATAATCAACTCATCTCTATATAAATATTATATAAATATATATAATGTCTTGTGTTGTCCTGTATTTACCAAACATCTACCAAGGCAAGGATGTGTCCCAAGCCCATTTAAGCAGAGTAAACTGGAATCTAGACCCTCTCTATGGACGTTAGTCTGCCTGCAAACTTTGGTTTTTGTTTTAACAGTATTATCAATCTCACTATATAACACTATATAAATATATATAAGTGTGCTGTGTTGTCTGGTATGTTACCAAAAAACATTTTCTACCAGGGCAAGGATGGTGTCCCAGCCCATTTTTTTAAAAGCAGAGTAAAAAACTGGTTTGAATTCAGACCCTTCCAGGACTAGCGCCTGCAAACTTGTTACAGATCACTCATCTAAAATCACTTAAATTAATAAGGTTGTGGTTGTTGTTACCAAACATTTCTACCAGGGCAGGAGGTCCAAGCCCATAGCAGAGTAAAACTGTTTGAAAATTCAGACTTCCTTCTTCTTGAGGACTTAGTCTGCCCTGCAAACTTTGTTTTGTTTACAGTATATCCAACTCTTTTCAGACATTAAATGCTGAATCAAGTCATTTTTGATAACATAAAGGACAGGTTCCTTAGCAGTACTCTGTAGTTGCTTAAGTGGACACCCAATTAAGTATTTAACATGCTCATCACTGCTAACTCAGGCTATCAGGAATCCAGTGGCCAGGGACTTGACCATAATTAAAATCCTTGACCGGTTACACAGCGCTATACTGAGAAAGGTATGATCCAATTATTCTACTCCAGCTATGGGTAATAACGGGCAGACTGGGTTCTTTAACTCTCCGTATGGATACCTAATCCAGATAGAAAACGGAATTCCATAATAATACAACTAAGAAATTGTCTTTATCTCTTAGACATTGTAAACAAATAATGTTGGTTGGTTGGTGGTTGGTTGGTTGGTTGGATTTTACCAGTATGTCAATCCTTGTTGGGTTATAATCTGAGACATGTTATTCATTCTTCAGAGGTACTCATTTTTAAAACACTTTTAATATTTCTCTGAATGTTTGAGATGAGGCTTGAGATGTTATCTGCGTTATCGGACTATGCTCCTCACTCATGAGTCAAGCAGCTGAAAAAATAACACAACCCTACCCCAGCTAAAGGGTTTAGCGGAAATGAGAACAGGATACCCCCGTGGAATAAATAAAAGTTAGGTTCAATAGTTCTGTGATGGCTTCCCGAATATGACAAGAAAGTTCCGCGAGTTCGAAAGAGGTCCGGTCCGAGTAGGCCAGTCCGAGATGTTACAGAAGTCCGACAAGAAATACCCTGAAGAAGGCGGGGGTATTACAGCCGAAACGTGTCAATAACAGAAAGAATGGGGACAATAGTCCGAAATAACGCGTAATACTAACCTTTTTTTAAACTAATTTTTTTCTCTATTTAACGCCATTATGGTGATGAAGGGGTACTCCCATTCCCCAGAGCTCCTATTATAAGGAATGCTACAGATAGGAGTTTAACATTATACCAGGAACTAAGACCCCAGCCCCTGCAGCACATAGATAAAAGGATTGGAGCTTGTCATGAGGGCATAAGGATTGATGTGATCCAAGCCTGAAGATCAGAGGGAGCATACCGACACACCGTCTAGCCAAAGTAAGGGCCAAAGTGGAGTGTTGCTTATCGCTTGGAACTGCTCAGCCAACCCAGGGTTCCATCCTTTAAGCATCATGGATCGCCTCCACAGCCAACAGGTGCCCCCCACGGGAGTGTCTACCTCCCTGCAGAGGACGGGGTACATAACCTCCAGCCAAAGGGCTTTAAATGGTTTAAATCAACTACAAGAGTGAAGTCAACCCAGGATCAAAAATATGAATGGCCTTGGCCGTATATATATTACCAACCTCCCGCATGAGCAGGATGATCCATAGGTCAATCTAGCAGAGTTATAGGTTTCAATTCAGAGTTACTTCTCTCTAGACTGGTTACATAGCAGGTTAAAAAGTTTCCAGTTGTTGCATAGCGCCTTCTTTAAACCGGCACAAAAGGTAATGATATACGTCTTTTCACTAAGCCAAATCAGCATATAACATTATTACACACCTACCTGTCTCTATTCTTCTGGCTGGCTTTGCTATTCTGATCGTCTATGCATCTATCTTGGGTCTGCGTATATTCTTTCTAAGGTCTCGTCTGGTCCTTCTAATTGAGATTCCGTGTCTGGTTCTTGTTGGGGTTTCTCGTTATCAAGAAGCCCGTGTCATTGTTAGTTTTAGTAATAAACACAAGACTTCGATTTAGTTGATGACTTACCTAAATCCCAGACCAGACAATGTGCGCGGATTCCTTACATTCTTGCAGCTGCGGCTCTAAGATATCGACATTCTAGGCTACTCCGCTTAAACCGGAAGGGCCCTTCACGGGGTCCGGTTCTCACGGACCACAAGCAAGGAGTGAGCTAGCATTGTCATCCACCCAAGGCCACAGCTGACTGATCGCATAATGATTTCTACACTACCTTAAAAATGTATTAGGGATCAATTATTATGTAACACAGTCACTACTGCTATTTACTCATCAGCTAGAGGGAGAATTGAATTCATACCTTTCCCAAGGGTATTAGTGCCATGTGAAAAGCCAACAGCTTCATCCAGGAATTGAACTCGGGTTGACAAGTCCATTTCTACAATCTTAACCATTAGACCAGGCACCTCCAATGCCTTGGCCATATATGGACATGTCAATATGATCATGATACTTTTAAAAACTTTTAAAAATTCCTGACATTATTATATCCAAGCCTGTCTCATTTCCCAAACTATTTCGAATTCACACTCTTTATGATTATGGAATGTGCCTGGGATTTTTGACTGACAGAGGACAGTGCTAGTTAGGTTTGTTACATTTTGTTGTATAACAATATTTAACGAAAATTTCCATAATTACTACCTTTCATAAAAATATGTCTGAATAGGTTTTTTTCCGAAAATATTTGGGGAAATATTTTTTACGGAGGTCTACCCCACCCCTATTTTATTTATAATCTGAAAAATGAACCGACAAAACGAATTTACTTTTTATCTATAAAGATAAGAGTCTGAATAATTATATCAGAAGTTATAAGCTATGCAAGAGTTTTTTTTGGTTTTTTAGAAAAGAACCATGAAACGAATAGATACACAAAAGTATATAGTTGATATAACTAACTGTCCAAAGTCACTCAGAGTGTTGACATTACTCATGATCAGAAAAGACTGAAATGAATCTGTATGAACAAATAAAAGCTATTGTGCTATATAATATATATAAATATATATATATATTATATATATATATAATATTGGAATTAGAAAGTCTACCTAGGTAACCAAGTCATTTACCACCCCTGTTGCCTGGGTCTTTAGACCGCCCCCTCCCCAATGAGGCCTATCTGTTGGCCGTCAGTTTGGCAACCTGTGGTGATGAACAGTCATGACATGCAACACTCCACTTTTGCCTACTTAGGCTATACGGGCGGTCAGAGAGGTCCCTCCGCCTTATGGCAAGCCCCTAACCCTTTTTATCATATATGTGGTAGAAGACGGTGGCTGAGAGTCATCATGTCCTGGGAATGAATGTAACTCTATCTGATGGTGAGGTCCAGTTCGGAGCTCTGTGAGAATGTAGAGTACCCTTTATCACCTTGTTCCAGGTCCACTCTGACCTGAGTGGTAGTAACCTGTTAGGGTCCATCAATGGTTAAATAGGAAAATGTTTTTATAAAAAGAATTGAGTATCTATTAAGAATGAGTTTATTCAAAACATTTGTTGGCATTAAATGACCCACTGAGTGTGATATGCTGTAAACAAACAAACAGCAAACAAAGTCATTACCCACTCCTTAGATGTACAATTCATTTTACATTTCCTGGATTGAAGTTTTCCGTCATATGCAGGACATGAAGATGCTCAGTTACCGCCTTCTAGCACATATATTATTAAAAGGCTTGGGGTTGCCATAAGGGCAATAGGGTTTGTTAATGTTAATATTTTTATATTTCCGTTTCTTATAGAATATTGCAAGCGAATTCCTTTTGTATTTTTTTATGTAAGTAAATGTGCCCTCTTTAAAGTTTATCTTATGAGATTCAGAAAATGGTAAGAATATTGTAGTAAAATGTTAGCTATGAAATTACCGATTTCAATTTCAAATTCTCTCAAACATTACCTTCCAATATTTGCATAATGGAAAACACTGTGTATACAACTTCAAACATATCCATATAATATCGAATTTTCACCAGACAATAATACATAAACTTTGTTTCCATCATATTTGTTTTTTGTTACATATCAGCTGATCGTCACCCGTACGTTATTCCTCATAATTATACACTTTAACAAATGGTTCTACACGTTAGAAGAACAACTCTAGAACTATTAGAATTTCATTTTTAGCGTTAAATTATTTGCGCCATTTAATAGGAAGACAGTGGAAATTCTTATTGAGGGTATAAGAATTAGCAGGGTATTAGTTCAAAGCTAACACAAAGGTTAACTCTTTGCCTACTTTAAACCACCACAGCGGCTCTCCTACCATGTGATCCCTACTGTAAACTGATGGCAACGGCTCTTATATGTGTCACATTACGAGAGCAGAAGGACTCAGATTTTAATAATAATATAATAGGACTTTATTTTGAATAGAATGAGTTATGAAGTGATAGAATAGTGAACGAAATACCCCATCATAATTTTTTCAATGGTAATGGTAATTTCCATTCTCCGTTATTTGAATTTTACCTACCTTACATACATAATTCCTAGGATACCAGAAAATATATAACAAAGATATATACAAGAAACAGAGAGGATATTCTACTACACTTACATACATAATTCCTAGGATATACCAGAAAATTATGTAACAAGAAACAGAGAGGAATTAAAATGGAGAAGAAGCAATTAAGATTTGGACCATATCCATCCTTTCAGATGATTGTCATTTGCTTAAATTTAAAAAAACGTTTTACAGAATGAGCTGGAAATTTCTTTGTCAAGAATGTTGTCTAACTACCTACGACTTACATGAATGTCTGCTGTTATTTTTTTTAGAGGAAGGGGAGATAAAAAAAAAATATACATTTCAGAATATTTCTTTAAGTCAGTTTATAACAAAAGGCGGACCATTTAGTTTGATTTGGTTTGTTTTACGGCATATAAACCTTCAGTGGATCATTAATGCCGATGAATCTTGAAATATATCCATTCTTAATGTATACTCAATTTAAAAAAAACATATTTCTGTTTAACCCATAGAAAATATTAAGAAATTGAGTTTGAAACAAAATTTGAATACCATCAAGAATGAATATTAAACAAAACATTTCAGCATAAAATAACCCAATAAGGTTGAAGCCGCAAAATCCAACCAACCTGTGATGATAATGATGATGAATGATGATATACACACAAACACGTTGTTTACAATGTTTACAAATGTTACTCAATCGGCTGGTCACGTCAAGCCCTAGCACCTATATAGTGTCCAACCTATTGCCTTATATGGCAAGCCCCAACCCTTTTTATCATATGGGCGCTAAGAAGTTGGTGGATGAAGGTCTTCTGTCCTGGGTATGACGTTAATCTCTGATGGTGAGGTTCCAGTTTCTGAGTCTGGGGAATGTGGAGCACCCTCATCACAGCCTCGGCCAATCTGACCGGAGTGTAGTACCTGTTAGAGGTTCCACATAGGGGGTTTCAATAGAAAAACATGAGTTCCCATCAAGAATAAATAAAGCAAAACAATCTTTTCGCCATAAAATGACCCAATGGGTTGACATGACGTAAAACCAATCAATGCACTAGACTTACTGAGGGTAACCTACATAAAAGAAAGAAATATCACTCGAAAAAACTCAAATAATATCTCTGTTGGTGGGTTTAGAAGTATTCTGTATCTCCGCAAGAGGGATGAGACGCCATTGCTCCTCTCCCGACCAAAAAGAAGGGGTGTTCCTAGTTAAGACACTTAACTTCAATCTGAGACTGAACTCCCAGTTCTGGAAGGCCTGTCAGTAGGCTTAGAGTTATCTGACTGTATCCTTCAAAGGGATAAGACCCCTTTGCACACACCCCCCTATAAAAGGGGGTCCTAATTAAGACACTTAACTTCATCTGGGACTGAATCCCGTTCTGGAGATCTGAGGAGCGTGGAGTTCCTGACCATTAACAGCTGCAAAATCTTAAGCAAACTGAGCTCTATTTATTGTTGCAGACACTCCTCTTGTTTCTTACTCTCCCCACTAAGCAAATCACCTTTTGCTTGCTCTCGCTTCCCTGAGCTCATAATTTAATGTTGCAGACACTCCTCTTGTTTCTTACTCTCCCTCACAAAGCAAATCACCTTTGCTTGCTCTCCCTTTCCCTGAGCTTATATTTAATTGTTGCAGACAATCTCTTGTTCTTACTCTCCCCACAAGCAATCACCTTTGCTTGCTCTCGGCTTTCCTGAGCTCATATTTAATTGTTGCAGACACTTCCTCTTGTTTCTTACTCTCCCCACAAGCAAATCACCTTTGCTTGCTCTTCCTTTCTGAGCTCATATTTATGTTGCAGACACTCCCTTCTTTTCTTACTCTCACCCACAAGCAAATCACCTTGCTTGCTCTCCTTCCCTGTGCAAATGTGCTTTCACATTCGTTCAACTTCTTTTTGTAGATCTTCATACCTTTTATTGATACTTGCCATTCATGATCCTTGAATGTCTCATTTTTGTCTGAATCCATAAAATCAAATTTGACTCACTATCATTTGTCTTGTGTTACTCTCTTTTTGTAGATCATTAAGGTCCATTTGATGTCTCCTAAACTGTATGGTATTTTTTCTGTTGTTCAGATGTGCTGATTCATTGCCGCGAGT
>CM042140.1:99746661-99750959 GCA_023376005.1 Doryteuthis pealeii | reverse complement strand
GTATGGAAAACTAAAAATCAGGAATAAAACTCTTTTATTATTTTTATATACTTTTCAATTATTATTTTTTGTTTCCATTTATCGACCTTGTTAACGCTCTGTCTTCCCTTTCGCTTCTGTGTCGAGGAAGGCGTGAAACAGAGTTTCTGTAACGGTTCAAAGAATGATAGAAATAATTGAAGCCACCAGCAGTCAGTTTCGATGAAAGTCGGCGCCAGCAGGGCGAAACTTCATTCAACTGAATGTACAGTTTCAGAACGTCTCCGATACACGTGATGTCACACCACAGATGCCTAATGCAAATAAGATGAAACGAAATACCTTCCTTGGCCCCAGGAACCTTTGGGGGGACGGTTCCCTCTCCTTTGCCTCAAAGCTATAAACACTGCAAGCCTTTTTTTCTTCTCTGCTTTCTCTCGTCTTCTTGCATCCACTAGTATTCACCCTATGAACAATCATTAACAACCGACAAACCTGATTTCACTTCTTATTTTTGTCTTTTCTCCTTTCCGACCTTCAGATCTTGAACAAACCTCCTCTGTTTCACCTCTTTTTACCCCCCTTCTCTTCTCACCTCATATCACACTCCCCTTCTCCTCCCCGGCTAATTACTTTGCTCCCACCGGACAAACGCTTTGATTTATTTGGGATGACTCGTTTTTTTCAAACACCACCCCGGATGTTAATGTCCGTCTTCGGTACTACTTTTTCTCGCTCGCCCGGAAATTCCCCTCTCCTTCCCGCCATTCGCCAATGATAGCTACCATTTTATAATTCTTGCCACCCAATGTTTATCCAGCTCCTTTGTGCGTCTGTTAATGTCAGCAAGCGGGTCTCGCTAATCGGCGTCCGCGCCGAGCTGACGCTTGGCAATTCCAACGCATCCATTGTCATCGTTTCCGTTGACACTTAAAGATCATAATAATGACAATGAATTAGGATTCAGGGCGGATGAATAAAAGAAGACGATATACAAGGCCTGGAGACATGTCAGTTATATGGGAAGAGTTTTAGATAATAAAAACAAAAATTGCTAATATAAACTAAACTGGCGATATCAAATTGCCATTAGAAACGGAACGTGGAAAATATTATAAAAATTTAAATCATAAAAATTAGAACCAATGATAAGAACTAGCAAATAATTCTTCTAAGCTTAGCCGCTGTTCAGTGCTGCACACACTGGAGTGGAATCAAACAAGGTCTGCGAGGGAAAACAGCCTAGATTGGAACTGTACAATGGATACTGCGTGATGTCTTTTGAAACCAATCCTGAAGAAACACAATAAAATTTAGCCTAAGCGAAAATCTGTTTTCTCTCATGATAAAATAAAAAACGGAGAATTATCAAGATTTAGCGGTCTCATATTTGATTGCACAAGAATGCCTGCGTCGTTATTTTGAACACGAAATTCAGCCGCAGCTGGCATACTTTCCATGACCAGAAACGGCTACAATCTATGTCATTCTAAACCATCCAAGTAGACGAACAAGACATAACTGAGTACTACTGGAAAAAGGATGCTGGGATTCGCAGTTTGAACAAATGCGTAGCAGTTATTGAAATTTAAATAATTTAAAATTAAAAAAAGCCTAGACATGGACCCGGTTGAGCCTCCAGTCCCGCTTACCCAATCGCAGGTTTCGATTTAAATCTCGTCCTTGCCATCTCAAACACATGTGTTTCACAGATGGATTTGGTGCGGTAAACCTGAGGCGCTTATGTTAGGTGTCTGCTCTTCATTTCAGAAAACAAAAATAACCTCCCCTGTTTAGCGCTAGTGAAAGGAGATAGACTCGTCGGTTCCCGGTTTATATTACCACAATAGGCACCCCCCACCAGCTTTATTAATGACGATATACAAACTAAATTTATCAAGATGTTTAGTAGACTTTTAAAATTTGTGAAGTAAAAGGTGAGTTGTTTTTTTATTATGATCAAGGTAACCCATGGACTGTTGGTTCTACCGTAGTAACATCAACCATTGTGGAGTGAAAGATTCGAATCACGATTTAAAATATCCGTTTTATCGGTATAGTCGACAATTGGAAAAACTGATATTTAGCATTGACTCACAAAACACAAATTTTATTATTTACCTTAGATAAATAAATAAAAAATTGCGCATGGACAATCGTTTAATTATAAGGATAGAGCAGTTGGTTTTTATGTTTTGTCTAATAAAATTGTTGGTTTGGTTTAGTTTGTTTTGTTTTTACGCATATCAACCCAAGTGGGTCATTTAATGCCGATAAAGTTTTTAAAATCTAAAGTCATCTTAATGGATTACTCAATTCTTTTTATAATACCTTTTTTATTTAACCCATAGATGGACCCTAACAGGTATATTACCCTTCCGGGTCAGAGTGGACCAGGAGAGCCAGAAAGTGGTGATGAAGGGGTGATCCATCATTTCCCAAACCTCCAAAACTGAAACCTCACCACTCAGATAGAGTTGTAAAACGTCATTCTCAGGACATGTAACCCACAGCCACAGCAACTTCTAGCACCGTATTTATAAAAAGGGTGGGGCTTGCCCATAAGGACAATCTAATAAAAATAATATATTAAAATAGTAACAGTTACTATTTTACTACAACATATCCTGAGCATTATCTTGTTTCAAATTTTTCCACTACTTATATTGATATTTTTCAACATATTATTTATAAGTTTCAAATTTTTTAGCAGATAAAGTCTTCATAATTAGAATACGAATATTAAGAGCCAAGTATAAATATGGCCGGGTTTGGCTCAGTCGATAGAAGCGTTTCGGATAGAATCCACAAGGTTCCTATTCGATACCCAGCACTCGCAACTCAGCGTATGGAGTAGCATAGGGATCTAATGTGGTAAAGTAAAGGAGGTTGATGGTAGTGTGGCGCTCCACGCTCAGACGCCCTTAAATAATATCCCTTGGTCTAGCGCTAGTGAAAATGGGATAAGACTCCCTTGCTGATTGGCTGATACCGACTTTAGGCGCCACCCTGACACGAATTTAATATTTATATATGTACTTCAAAATCGTTGGAAATACCATATAAAAACATATCTATTTGAATAATAGAATAGTCCATAATAGGTAGTACCACTACTGATCAGAGTGAACTTGAAAAAATTAGTAGCATTGATACTGTAACTCCACACCGACGAACATCACCAGTTCTAGAACTTCATGATTAGAGTGCAGTCCATTGTCACATCCAATAATGAACATTTTAGTTATATAACGATGATGCATTTAATTATCTAATATATTTCAAGTGTTCTACATGTGCAACAATGTAATTCAAAAAAATTATTTTTGTTTATATAGAAAAATGCTTTTTTATGTGTTAGCAATCGTCAACTTTAAGACAGACATATTGACATGTTTGTTTCAAGTTCAGTGAATGCCGAAAAACATCCTCGGGAAAAAAAAGTCGAATAAATCCGTTGAAAAATAGGCTTTCTTCAAAAACGAGTGATGACAATCTTAACTGTAAAACAAGTGAATCCAGGAAAACAAAAAAGAAAAGAAAAAGAAGAAAAAGATGGGAATATCCCTAATGCATAAAATAGGTAGGAAAAATCGGCAATAAAAAAAAAATAACTAAAGAAATACGTATTTTCCATTTATTTCAAGTAATTTCAATAGTTTCTATATATTTAGACGAAATACTCTGTACAATACCAACTTATTCTAATCTGAGAAGACCGTCACCATGTAAGATATGTGGATGACGCAGGGGAAGAAATAAAAATCCTGACCTGATGAATAGATAGAATGAACAAAGACCACGACATACGAATAATATATATATATATTATATATATATAATAATATATATATATATATATATATGTGTGTGTGTGTGTGTGTGTGTGTGTGTGGAGATGTGAGGAAATCAAGAACAAAACTCAAACAAAAAGTGCGTAGGATATATTTCGCTAGAGTGTTGAGCTCGGCATCATCAGTCGTTTTAATGCATCTTCAGGTTATATATATATATATATATATATATATATATATATATATATATATATATATATATAAGACTTATGAATATATATAGATATATGTTTGTGTATGTGTTGCGTGTGACTGTGATAACCATTCAAAAATATTTATTTTATAAAATAATGATTCTTAGACACCAATAGCCTACAGCCCTACAGACAGACCCACACGCATATATATATATATATATAATATATATATATATATATATATTATATATAATATATATATAATATATAAGAATAAAAAGCAAGTAAAGAATAACAACGTAAACGCAGATCAGCAGCACCTCCTCAA
>CM042140.1:99726661-99736661 GCA_023376005.1 Doryteuthis pealeii | reverse complement strand
AGATTTACCAAATTCCATACCCTCTTTTGAAGAATGCCAGGAATCGTTCAGTCCGTTCGATAATAATAATGATCGGGATAGTTGTTTGAATAATTCATTGAGTCTTAACAAGTCTGCATCTCAGGACTTCAGACAAAATTCTTGTTCATTCAGTAAATTTATTTCCGTGATAATTTCCAAACTTTAAAGCTCGTCTACCGTCGGTGACTATTTTGATTGCTTCTGGCCGTTTTACTATCCTCATAAAGAAAAGAGATTTGCCGAGTATATATTTTATATCAGCGTTTTTTCAACCTTTTTTTCTTTTTTTAAACCTATGGATGCCTTTGTTTCCTATTTTACTCAGGTGGCTGCACCTAGTTAATCAATGTTTAAAAGCCTAACTGTATTTTCATGATTGGATACATTTTGACTACCTGGACCCAAAAATTATATACGGTCCCCGGTAAAATATGGTACCCAGCAGAGAACCACTCTTTTATAACAGCTTAAAGTTATAGTCGCAACGAGAAACCGTATACCTACAGGCAGAGATGCGGACTGTCGTCGGTGTGCTGGGATTCCATTTATTGGGAGGATGATTATAGCGGCAGGGTACCTGTTTATAATTAGATATTGATGTAATTTGTGGTATACATTAGAAGACTATAATAGTACGATTCAAATTTATTTAAATAAAAATTAAATAAATAAAAATAATAGATTTAAATGGTGTTCTGTCTTTATTTTTTATTGGTTGGTTTAGTCTATGTTAATTTATTTGGGCCACGGTGGAAGGTATTGTATATTGTGAGTTTGCTTCAAATCTCTTTAGTCAGATCTTACTACTGAATAGCACTAATCGAAACTTTAAGTAGGTCTATCTGACCCATTAGGTTTATATATATATATATATATATATATATATATATATATATATATATATATTATATATATATATATATTTGACTAAAGCTGAGTGAATCAACATTGACTCCTAAAGGCTTTTTTACTGTTTAGGTCAGTACACGAATATTACACTAAATTAATCTTTACTTTTAGGATTGAGTTATGTTTGAAAAAAATCCATTTTAGTTGGTTCTAATTAACCATAATTTGCTATAAAGCAAAAAAAAAAACTGACCAATATCTTACTTTGAATTCTGTCTATAACTTTCTTCCCTCTATTTATATCTAGTTTACCTCCTCGTTATATATGGTCAATATCTCTGAGATAGATAGAGATAGAAAGAAGGAGAGAGAAGAGAGAGAAGAGAGAGAGAGAGAGAGAGAGAGAGAGAGAGAGAGAGGGGATATATATATATATATAGAGAGAGAGAGAGAGAGAGAGAGAGAGAGAGAGAGAAATTTGAAATGTATTCTATATTAAATTCCATAAGTAGTAACCCGTACCTTAAAGTAGGTCAAACATTACCTTTCTTAGAAATCTTACAAAATGATTTTAATGTTTTGTCCGGACGTATTTATTTTTTTCAAAATTAATTCGCTTTGCAAACTAACTTTTCCCTAATCTCAATTATCTACCCAAAGCTGAATGGGTGACCCAAAGTGTCACGTTTTTCTAGTATACGAGTCAAAAGTTATTCACATGATTGGTATAAATATTCGAACAATTTAGCATAATTTGTATCTGGTAGAATCCAGCAATCTGGTAATGATAATATAGAACTAAGATAGAAATGCAGCTTTTGAGAAAGACCACACAATCGTTGACACAAAGAAATGAAATAAGCTACATGTAGACTAACATCATTAAGTAGCATACAAGCTGTCATTAACATGTCGTTGTCGATAACAGTGTAAATCAATTACATTTTAATTAATTAAATGGAACAAGTGTCTGAAAATTAACATGGGGCATTAATATATATATAATATATATATATATATATAAATCAATCATCGGGTTAGCCTAAAGTCGGTATCAGCAGCGAGGGAGTCTATCCCCTTTTCCACTAGCGCTAGACAAGGAGATTATTTGGCGTCTGAGACGGAGCGCTGCACCTACCATCAGCTCCCCACTTTACCGCACATATCCCTCTGCTACTCATACGCTAAGTTGACATGGGCCGGTATCGAACCAGGAACGTGTTCCTAGTCGGATATATATATATATATATAACTAACTCTATATATACTTATTTATATAATATATTATATATATATATATATATTATATATATATAACTCGATATCATACTTTAAAACATAACATAGATACAAAAACAGATAGTACGAAGTTCCTTTGGAAGTGAGAAGAGTTCATGGAATAGAAAGCCATTTACTGATGTTGGGGGGGGGCAAAGTCCCCAGTTAATGGACAGAGACACCGTCTAGCAGGTTTGTAGATGCTAGACCAAGAAGAAGAGAATAAAATTCCCAGACTGCTGTTTAATACCCAGCCAATATGTTATTATTGGTTAAAACTCCTATGGTTAACCCTTTTGGACACAAGATACATCCTTTGGCAGACCTCGCTAACACTGTATTATAAAGATGTTTAAAAAAAAAAATCGTAAATATCCCTTTACAGTCTTTATAAACGAGATAATTTTAAATCAATTTAAATCCGATTCTCTCAAATGGCTCATTTTTTTCTCTTTTTTTAACGTGATTTATTTAATTGTTATAATTAAGAAATTCACATATTTTCATATCTAAGTGTAGTGTGTTCTTGCTGAAAAAAATAAAATGAAAATAAGTGACAATTTATATATTTTTTTTATTAAATGGGTAATTCCAAGTCAAATCATCCAGAGAAGAAGTAAAATGTAAAAAATATGTGAAATAATGATAGAAAAATATTTTTGTCATAGACGCATTGTTTCATCAGGATATTGATTTTGCCATTTGCTGAAAAAATCAGAAATAATCAATAACTTGAAATTGGTTAATTCTAAGACATTTTTGTTAGCATTTTTAAATTCATTGGCAAAAATGCTTTTATAAACCAATTTTTAGTAGTAGGGAAGCTCTAAAACTTATTTTACAGACAAACATAGATTACAAAAAGTCGCCATATTTCGTGACCCCCCCCCTCCCTCAGATTTGGAGTGCTAAAAATCGAAATAACTCCATCAACGTTTGGAATTGGAAGCTCACATTTTGAAGATTGTCAAAATTTATCACAATCCATATTTCAGAAAAATTGAAGGGGGGTATTTGAAATGGCCTGGATGATTTAACATGAAATTGCCCAACATGTCTAAAAAGCTGTAGAGGTCCTATCGTACCGAACTTTTGGTCATGCTTAATATATGGTCTTCTTATCTTTCCCTAAATAAATAGAATATTCTCAAACCCTCTTCTGTCAAGGGGCATTTATTCCAAGAGCATTTACATGAAAGCATTGATGTGACAGCTGAGAAAATTTAAACAGTCCTCCCACAATTCATCTCACAGTATCTTCCACGAATCGTTTGACTTCTATTTCTTTTGAAAATAATATCTGCCTAAATGTCTATTTTAGAGAATGCGTTCCATGACGTTTAATACGATTTGAAGAGAAAAGACACGCTAGAGAACAATCAATATAACTATTGAACAACTACTTATTTGTATTCTTATTCAAGTAAGAGGCTTAACGTTGAAGAAACCTTGGAACGAATTAAAATTTTTGTTCTATTATAATGTTTTGGAAAATCTGACGAAAATCTGATTTATTACATATTCAAAATAATTTTATTTAGTCATATAGTGTTATTTGATACGCTGTTATTTGTTTCCATACACAGATTTATACAAATATTAAATGTGAGGAATCTATGCCCCCCCTTTCAGTCTCTATCTGTCTCTATCTCCGTATCTGTCTGTCTCTTTTTCACTCTCTCACTCTTTTTTCTCTGCCACTATGTTCATGCAAATATATAAATAGATATGTATAAACATAGACAAACACCACACCCAGACACACACCCAGACACACACACACACACAAACACATACATACAAACACACACACATACAATACACACACAGACTCAGACACATACACACGCACACATACACACACACACACACACACACACACACATATTATATATATATATATATATATATATAATATATATATATATAAAACAAATATTTTAACATATCTCTATATATAGGTAATGGATATATATATATATATATATATATATTATTATATAATATATATATACATATATACATATATATATATGTATGTAATAGGGTCATACCATGCCCATTATCATTTTCTATACATATATACATACACACAGAGACACAAAACACATACACAAACACATCATCACACACTCACACCAGGTCCATCATGTATTCATATTGACTGATCATGCTCGTAAAACTTCACACATATGGACATTGTCTGTCATCAACTCATGAGCATATACATCTCAGGCTTTTCCAATAGATATGAACGTCAATCCATCTTAATTTACTCCTATCTGTCTCTATCTCTGTCTCTGTCTCTGTCTCTATATCTATCTATAATATATCTATATCTATCTTATCTATATATTTATATATATTATCTATCTATATATCTATATATATATATATATATATATAGAGAGAGAGAGAGGAGAGATTCAGCACGTTCATAAATGTGTGATATTTGTGCTCATGCATCAGAGTTTTCTTGCTCTCATTTATAATAATGTATCTGTGTGTAGAGGCGGTGATTCCCGATGGCCTCATTTCTTTTCAAATCTAATCAAATCTCTCCAGGAATTTTAACTTTCCAATAAATAATCATTAAATCTAAGACAGGTATTTATTTATATTATACAAACGTAATTTTAATATGCATTAGCAAAATCCATAAAGCAGGTTTATTTAAAGAAAAACTATCAACTTAAAACGCACATTTGATTAATTAAATAATTAAATGGTTCGATCGAATTGATATATATGTGTATGTAATTGTTTTCTATGCAGCGCACTGACTTGACTCACCGTATTTTCGTTCTGTATTTAAGCATGAAGTATTACATTTTCTACTTTGTCATTTAAAACTGAATATTTCTGATTCGCATTTATAAAATCGCCTTTTATTCTCGGAATTCGATTCCTTGGAAATTAAATTGCAATCTCTTTTGAAGAATTTATAATTTCAAAAATGACCTTAAAATGAATACAATTCTCAACCATTATCGATTTCCCTTGCAGGATCGAAATTTTTAAGAACAGAAGCCGTTCAAATAAGGCTTCCTTATAGCAGCTCCTGCATTTACTAAGACATCCAACTCTTTTACGTCTTTTCTGAAAAGAATGTTTTTATGCGTTTCTTCTTTGATTTATTCTATGAACTAAAGTAGATCTGAGCTTGTTCAAACGTAGTAAGAGAGTATTTAATGTAAGATATAAATATCAAATCTTGCGAACAAAAGATTTTTTTTTTTTGAGCAATGTAAAGAGATTCAAAAGGTCATGGCCAAATGTTATTCACCATGCTTTAAACGTAGAATATCATCTGATTTCGAGTAAGCGTAGTGATTAAGAAGAATTTCAGCAAAAATCCCAATGAAGATGTGAGAGAATATTAAAACACAAAAAGCGCACAAAATGGGTTAAAGAAAGAAGAAGTAAAATTGCAGATTGATTATAATTATTTCTCTGAATGTTTGAGATGAGGCTTGACGATTAGTATCATCTGCATTATTCGGACTATTGTCCTCATCTTTATTGTTATTTGTACGACGTTTCGGTCGATATCGTCCAATTTGAGACGTGGATGAGGTAGTTAGGTTAAGACAGTTCTAAGAGACAGTTATCTCTGGATTCCGGGTTCAATCGTGAATAGCGGCGGTAACATAGAAAAATAATTACCACAACTCTACCCCAGCTATAGTTAGCAGAATGAGAACAGAATACCCCCGTGGACTGAATAAAATGTTAAGTTCAATGTACCGTGATGGCTCTCGATTACGTCAAGAAAGTTCCCGAGTTCGAAAAGAAGGTTTCCGAGTCCGAAAAGAAGGTCCCTGAGTCCGACAAGTAATACCTGAAGAAGGCCGGAGGGTATATCGTCCGAAACGTTGTACGAATAACAATAAAGATGAGGACAATAGTCCGAATAACGTAGATACTACTGATTATAATTAATAGAGTAATCTCATAGGTAATGTCTTCAAAATATTTAGAAACCAAAGAAACGTTAAATGTTAAATGTTAATATTAAAGCCTAACATCTACATATAGATAAGAACAAATGCTTATTCTCCCATCTTTGAAAACTCCTATTAAACATATCACTACTATTTAAAAAGTCGTCGGGGGAGCCTAAAGTCGGTATCAGCCAGACAGCGTGTTAATATAACCCCTTTTCACAAGCGCTAGATAAATAGAATTGTTTTTGCGTCTGAGGTGGAGCGCCTCACCTAACATCAGCTCCTTATTTTACCGCACAGATCCCTGTGCTACTCATACGCTGAGTTGGCGCGGGCCGGAGTCGAACAAGGAACCTTGTCGCTCCTAGTCGGACGCTCTACCGACTGAGCTAAGCCGTGATGATCTACTTTAGTTTGCTATCGAAAATCTCATGAATTCTTTCGTTTTGATTAACCCCCGTTATTAATGGCAAATCTATCTTTGTAGAAGAACATTGGTGGTACTATTTAACCCATAGCTGGGGGGAGAAATTCATACATTACCCAGGTGTATCATTTCGAAAGTGAAAATAATAACACGACTAGCATAAAGGTTGGAACTTTCTTAATACGATGTTGCAGTCTAGCAGGTTAGCCACTACGCCACGGCGATCCACTCTTTCGTTTTATACATACATTTGTTACATAATTGTTAGTACCCTAACACTTATGTACAGTTAGTGTAGAAACAAAAATGGCTGAATGAGTACAGCCGGCGGCATTGAAGGATTGAATGACACGGGTTGACCTCACCTTCAACTCTTTTCCGGTGGATACCCTGAGAATCGGTGGAAAATGGGAAAGAAGGTCTCTTCCGTTTAGAGTAGAAATAATTAGCTTTAGTCAGTATCGGCCGAACCACAGAGGCGGTAAGTCGCGTTAATCTCACTGCCGACTCAATCTGCGCAGTATTCTGGTGGGAATTTCGGAATAAAATATGATATAAAACAAATCGAAGTCTTGGGTTATTTATCTAAAAACTACCAATGACCCAGGGCTTCTGATAAAGAGAAATACCCAATAGGAGACCAGACATGAAATTCCCAAGACATGTTCCAACACTAGAAAAAGAATATATACCAAAGACGATCGGAAGAAGATAAGAGAGTATAGAACACATTTATTTTTATATATGGGGTTAAGAGAGCAGTGTACTTGATTAAATTAGCCCCTCTACTGGCAATCAAACATTGCTGCAATATTAGTAAATTATCACATGACAAGTGTATGTAAAACCCAGTTTAAACTTATAAAAAGAAAAAAGACAAAAAAAAAAGAAAATAAAAAGAAAGAAAAAAGAGAAAGCAATTTTCTCTTATTTCAGCCGACTGTATCGTTTTGATCGAGATTGGCATCCATTTTGAATATCTCGAATTCCATTCTAATTTGCGTATTTGAATCCAGAAAATTATTTGATACGCAGAAATTTCGTCAATTACTTGATTCAACCTCAATTTGGACAAATGAAAAAAAAAATTAAGACACCGATATTTCATGTCATTTACTCACCGTTCGTCTTTATCGATCGATTACAAAAGAATCCTTTTGATCTCAGATGCAAAATGTTCAACTATCCAATTTAGATGGACGCAAAATCTTTTAGAGTAAGAAGCAATAAAATTTGGCCATACAGTTACACGATTGTATGTGGGAGGACAGGGTGTACCAATTCAGTTTTCGTGACGATTAATCAGAAGTGAAGATTACGATTATTATTAAATTCTACACAGGGCAAAGATGTCTTGACATTATATGTGTCTACGAAAACTCTTTTATTTGGGGAGATCAGCAACACAGCTGGTGTCAGGTTGTTCTTTATTATTCGTTAAACTCAGAAGGAGGCCTCTGTTAAACATCTACCACCAGTCAGTTCAAATATCAAACGGTATGAACTTACATAAAAATTACTGCTAAGGCGATATTTCTTCCATCTGATATTGGACAACATAATGACTTCTTGTAAGTCAAGTAAATATTAAACGACAAAATAACAAGAGAGTTGAGTTTTTGATACAGGGCTGATGTAGTGGAGCATTTCAAAACACCATACCAGATATAATTACTGATATATATATATATATATATATATATATATATATATATGTGTGTGTGTGTGTGTGTGTGTGTGTGTGTGTGTGTGTGTGTGTGTGTAGTATAGTGTGAAATTTGAAAAAACACAGGTTTAAATAAAATGAGTGGTAAGTTTATAAGCCGACGCTGCAGTGTTTTGATCTGTTGAGTAGATCTTCTTCAGATCTTTTGTTGTCACGAGGAAGAGTAAAAAGAAAATATCACGGAATAATGAGAGTGTGATAATCCTTGTTTATCAATCTGTTCAAAGATGTTTTGAAAGGGAGTTAACGTTCTTAGAATGATTTGAAAATTGAGAAACGCTGGAAAGATAGACGGTTTGAAATATGACATCAAGTATTCTTCTGTTATGGTGTGTGTGGGAGTGTGTGATATATCTATCTATCTATCTATCTATCTATCTATCTCTCTCTCTCTCTCTCTCTATATATATATATATATATATATATATATGTGTGTGTGTGTGTGTGTGTGTGTATGTGCGTGTGTGCGTGTGTGTGTGTGTGTGTGTGTGTGTGTAAACATGTTGTGTATATATTCTACATATACGGAGTACTATAAGTAAATACCTAATAATTAATTTTACAACTTTTGCCTCTTCCATTCTGATTATCTATAATAAATCAACTTTGAAGAGGAAACATTCCAAAATAAATTCAGTCAAACCGGGATTGAAACTCGACTGCTTTTTGTCAGTCAGAACCTCTAAGCACCAGGGTCTCAGCGCGACCAACTTGGGAAAGGTAATGTTCACTGATAAATATATACATGTTAAAAGACTCTCTCTCTCTCTCTCTATATAATATATATATATATATATATATATATATATATATATATATATATATATATAAATACAAAATTGATTTCACTTGATCCTTTGAGCCATCGTAAATATTGCATGTAATATTACGCAACGTGTTTACATGTAATTAATAATACGGCAGTTATTTTTCATGGACAATCTGCTTGTTTCATAAATTTTCACGTCCATGAGTGAAAGCTATAAACAAATTTCAATAGTTAGATTTTGAATTCGATATCACTATTACTTTTTCTACGCTGCAAATTGTATTTATCAAGTATATACTTTTTTGATAGTTGTTATTCTTTCTTTCTTTCTTTCTTTCTCATCACTTTTTTTTCTTTTCTCTACGCTGCAATCTATATCCCTAAAATACATACGTTTTTGATAGTTGTTATTCTTTTTCTTTCTTTCTTTCTTTTTCTTTCTTTTCTTTCTTTCTTACTGTTCTCTTTTTTTCTTTTCTCTACGCTGCAAGGTGTATCTTTAAAATATACACTTTTTCCATAGTTATTAATCTTTCTTTCTTTCTTTCTTTCTTTCTTTCTGTTTCTTTTTTTCTTTTCTCTACGCTGCAAGGTGTATCTCTAAAATATACACTTTTTAGATAGTTGTTATTCTTTCTTTCTTTCTTTCTTTCTTTCTTTCTGTTCTCTTTTTCTTTTCTCTACGCTGCAAGGTGTATCTCTAAAATATACACTTTTTAGATAGTTGTTATTCTTTCTTTTCTTCTTTCTTTCTTTCTTTCTTTCTGTTCTATTTTTTTCTTTTCTCTACGCTGCAATCTTTATCTCTAAAATCTATACATTTTTATAGTTATTATTTCGTTTACTTCTTTCTTTCTTTCTTTCTTTCTTTCTTTCTTCCTCCTCTTTATTTTCTCCCCTCTATTCTGCAATCTGTATCTATAAAATATATACGTTTTATTAGTTATTCTTTCTTTCTGTCTTTCTGTCTTTCTTTCTTTCTT
>CM042140.1:99716661-99724161 GCA_023376005.1 Doryteuthis pealeii | reverse complement strand
CTGGAAGAATCGCCTCTTTAGCTTGTTGGGGAGATCGGATTTCCATATGACTGATAATTTGTTGGTGGCCAACCATGCCTTTCCTATTCGAGTGTTAACATCGCTTTCTGTGGATGAGATATTACTCCCTAGGTATGTGAATTTTTCTACTGACTTAAGAGGCTTGCCGTCAAGTGTGGAGATGTCCCCTTGCTTTTTGAAGCTCATGAATTCAGTTTTATCAGAGTTCACATAAAGGCCGACGTTCTTTGCTGCCTTCTCCAGGCTGTGTAGTAGTGTCTCAGCCTGTGTCGGCGTATCGGCAAGGAGCGCGAGGTCATCAGCATAGTCTACATCTGTGACTGTTTGTGCGGGGTATCGCCTGCTAAAGCGAATAAGCAAAAAATATTGATTAAACAATAATTTAGAATTCCATGCAAGAATAGTATTAGAGTACAAAAACTCGGACCATATAACGTTTAGGCACCCCTTTTTGATCTCGATTAAAAAAGGACATGTTTTTCATTTACACCGTCAATATCCGATTGTTTTAACAGACGATGTTTAGATTTTCTCTAATTATAAAATTAACCCCTAAACCTAACCCCTAACCCCAACCCCTAACAAACTAGATATTGACGGTGTAAATGAAAAACATGTCCTTTCTTAATCGAGATCAAAAAGGGGTGCCTAAATGTAATATGGTCCAAAAACTCAAACAAATATATGAACGAAAATCGAAGGTTGATACAGTAAATAAAAAAGAGTTCTCGTTTAAAAGGAAAATGGCAACTGTAAAGAAATAAATAAGAAAGAAAAAAAGAAAGAAAGAAAGAAAGAAAGAAAACATCGAATGATGGGCAACGGATAAAAAGTAGAAAATAAAGAAGAAAATAACCGCGGGAACAAAGCAAGAGTATAATAAAAGTAGACAAAAAGAAAGAAAAAATGATATATAGAAAAAAAAAGTAAAAACCTGTCTATCTTAAATATAGAAAAATAAAATTTACAAAGAAAGGTGAAGTATAGTCAATAACGAATAAGATACAAAACTGGAAGAATAAGAAGAAAAGAACCTTAAAAAGTCATTGAGAGTTTGTGAATGCTAGACTATATAAACTCTCAATAAGTGTACCAATTATTCTAAGTAGAATAAAGCTTTCCTAATTTAATCGGTGTTATTGTTTGTTATTATAAGATCTGAGACAAGAAAGCAGTAGAATAATGAAAGCAGACGAAAAAGAAAGATTGGCGTAGAGAAAAGATCGTAATGTTATGGATTGTCAAGAAAAAAAAAAGTTTAACAAACGAGGAAATCAGAGGGAGAGAACAAAATAATATCAATGTGGGTAACTATCCTTACGTAGTGGCTTCTTACGATATTTGTCGCCATTTTCAGACAGCATGTGAGAGCACTTAACAGTGGAGATCCCTTATGATACTTAGTGAAGAAAATTTGGTTGTTCCTTGGTGTTAGCTAGAATCCTTTGGTTGCTCCTTAGTAAAGAATCCTTGTGTTAAGCAGATGCTGATCTGCTCGTCCGTGTCGAATACCAGCAAATAACAGCTTTCAAGATCGGCGATTAAATTGTTAACTTACCACGTATTCGAGCGTGTTGATTAGCTAATTGAATCCATGTGGCCACGCAGTCTATAAGTTTAAGTAGTGGATTCCATCACACCTTATATCACAAAAGATAAAAGGAAGCGCGTGGTGTAATGGTTAAACTCATGGGAAATGCACTCGACGCACCGAGTTCAAATCCTGGACGTGGTAATTGCATTTCACTTAGCGCTAATACCCTTGGGAAAGGTATGAATCCTACTCTCCCTCAAGCTATGGGTAAATAGCATGGAAGACTTGGTTATTCAACCATGGCTAGTTAACCAGTATAGGAGAAGGAAAACTCTGAATTCAAACCTGCTGAACTCCGCTTAAGAAATTGACCTTGTTTCGTATCCTGCTCGTGCGGAGGAGTTCGTAATATATATATATATATATATATATATATATATATATATATATATATCACAAAAGATTCCAAAATGGCTAACGTGCTGGACATCGTATTAAGCCAGCTCGAAATCCATTTGTTCTATTACATTCACTTTTAGATTGATACCCTTGGGAAAACTATGAAACCCCCACCTTCTACTGGCTGAATACCCCACCTCTGCTTTTCTACAAGGATGGATTTGATATTGAGTAACCCACGAAGGTTTATATGCTATTAAACAAACAAAAATAATAGTATTGTATTACTGTTAATTCCCTCTAGTGCACAGCTTCCCGCTAGATCACCGAAATAAAGCAGCATGTAATGTAAACTACCCAAGTACTTTGTTTATCAAAATAACTTAATTTGGCATTAAATATCCCAAAAAGGGTTGATAGCCCGTTATACACAATTACCAAACAAATATTAATGTGTATAGGTACAAGTGTATAGGGCATGTGTTATCAGCACCTCATATATGGAAGTGGAACATGGACCTTATACTCCCACCAAGAGCGGCGATTAAATAGCTTCTACCCTCGCTGCCTTAGACGTATACTGGGCATCACCTGGAGGGACAGGATCACTAACACAACGGTTCTAGAGAGAGCTCAACTCCCCAGCTTGTGTTCTCTACTGAGACGTCGTCTCTGGGTCATGTACTCGGATGGATAATGGACGAATCCCGAAATACATTCTTTATGCAGAGCTTACTTCTGATAAAAGACAAAAGCATGAATAAAACAAAACGTCTTCCGCATAAAATTACCCAACAAGGGTTGACATGGCATAAAATCCAACAAACCAAACAACAAAGAGGAAGAATCTGATAGAGTGAGAAAATTCAAAAAAGGGTAAAATAGTTTGGTTTGTTTTGTTTTACGGCATATCAACCTCAGTGGGTCATTTAATACTGATAAAGTTTTCAAATAAATTCATTCTTAATGTATACACAATTTTTAAAAATATTTTTTCTATTTAACCCATAGATTGGACCCAAACAGGTACTACCACTCCGGGCCAGAGTGGACCAGGGAGCAATGGTGATGAAGGGGTGCTCCACATTCCCCAAACCTCCAAAACTGGAACCTCACCAACAGATAGAGTTTAACGTCATTCCCAGGACATGTAGACCCTCAGCCACCGACTTCTAGCACCCGTATGATAAAAAGGGTTGGGGTGGCATAAGGACAATAGGGTTGGGAAAATCATATAGGTGTTAGGGCTTGACGTGACCACCGATTGATCGGAAGGGGGACTCTCCGACCGCCCGTCTAGCCTAAGTAAGGGTCTTAGTGGAGTGCTGCAGATCATGGAGTGCTCATCCACCAAGAATTCATCCTTAAGCATCACGACTCGCAACCCATGGCCAACAGGTGGCTCTATTTCGGGGAGTCTTACCCCTCTGCAGAGGTGCAGTTGGTGTATTCTAACGCCCCACCGACAGGGCGGAAGAGTAAAATAGTAAAAAATAATCAAAGAAAACAGCAGAATCGGCAATACGTGTTTGTAAGAAAAGAAAAAAAAAGAAAAGAAAAGAAAAGGAGAAAAGAAAAGAAAAGAGAAAGAACACTCAGAGAAGCAATAGAAAAGTAAGACTAATCACAGCATCGTATTTCTTGCTGAGAGGACACGGTCACTAATCAGCTTATAGCGCGTGTTTGAAATGTTTAATATGAGCAATCGTATGGAGAAAAAAAACAAATTCTTATTGTTCATAGAATTGTCTGAATGTTTGTAAAATGTGGGGAGTGTTTCCCCGCTGCTTTTGGTGTGACGCATAAGAAAATAAGAAAGTGTTTCGTTCGGTGCTGAGATGTAAACATTTCTGTGTATAGTAAGTTGTCATTGTTGTGTCTGCGCATGCGTATATGAACTTATGTATAAAATAAATGAAATATAATCTACTTATTAGAGATTTTGTGTGTTTTTCTGTCTGTAACTGAAACTATATTTCTAATCACAATTTTCTTATTTTATTAATGTTAGATTCTCCAGGATTCTATTATTATTTAAACCTCAATTATTAATAAAATTGTTTTACATTATTAATTCTGTTAACCATATCTACATACTAGGATATTTACCACGTATCCCACGTGTACGGGTTAGGTACAAGGCCCTATTAATGGGGGACCATCCACAAATTGAAGCTCATGGATGGCGGGTGAAAAAATGCGTTCATCTCTTCGGCATTCCCCCTCAAGGGGAGGGAGGGCTTCAGACACTGGGCAATAAACCCAGCCCTGCCCCTTTAAATCGAGGGATGGCACTATGGGATCAACGAAGTTAACTGAACCCCCCGGTCGAAACCTGAGTTAGATGTATTTGCCTCATACCCCACTTGTATGGGCTGTGCACAAGGCCTTGTTTTAACGTGGGCCCACCCACAAACCGAAGCTCATTGGTTGGAAAAACAAAAATTGCGTCGATCCCTTCGGCATTCACTCTCAAGGGGGGCGCCTATGGCACTGGGGAATAAATCCAGCCCTGAACCCATGGGGGCAGGTATTGCCTGGGGGATAACTCCCTGGGAATCGACGCTATTAACTTATAAGGTCCAGCGGCCGAAGCTCACTGGACCCCCGGTCGAAACCTGAAGTTTGATATGTAGAACATATCTACGTATTAATAACATGCAATTGTATTTATATATACAGCAAAATAGCAGTTTCTAGTGTGACCAGGAAGGCTTATTTGCATATTGATATTAAAAAATTGATTTTAATAAATATGTACTTTGTATTATTGATTTCTAATTGTTTCTAATATTCTTAATGAATATGAGAAAAAATCTCGGGTCTAAATTTTAAAAGAAATCCATTAACAAGAAGATATATCTGTCATTTTATTCTTTACTTCCTATTTTAACTTAATAGATGAATTAGTAAACGTTCGCATTGAAAGACGAGAATGAAGGAAGAGTAAGTTACAGTTGTTCTATTTTTTATTATACCTCTTCTGTTTCAATCTTTTTATCTGCATTCTTATTTAGTTTCATTAGCCTTTCTAATTTAATATTATATGTTATTCCATTAAAACTTAAATACACACACCCGGAGGGGGCCATATACTTGCTAGTAAATATAATAATGATTTAGGGGTTTTATAATTTGCTTGAAGCATTGTGTTTATTTTGGTTTTGTGTTTGTTTTTGAAGGCTATCACAATGCAAGCGTAAAGAAAAACGAAGGTAACTGTGGTGTTGTTTGTTAACCTGTGATTTATTCTTAATAAAATCCTTCTACAGAAGATCTCCAGAACTGAAGTTGTTGCTACTGGCTATCCATTTGTTCAGTCTCATGCTTCCAAACTCTCTGTCTCTGTTTGGGGGTGTGTGTTGTGAGTGTGTGTGTCTGTTCAGTTTTTGATTATTATTCCAGATCTGGCTCGCCCTCTTAGCATGATTTTTTTTGTTTACTAACAGGACCATCTGATTCTTCTTTTTTTGTGTGTGAGTGATTAACACTCCAGAATTTTGTTTTTTGTTTGGTTATCTATGAGTGTGTGTGTGTAAATTTTATGTCTATCAAAATCACCTGTTGTCATGTGTGTGTGTGTGTGTGTGTGTGTTCTTGTTTTTAAGTCCCAACACCATATGTATGTGTGTGTGTGTGTGTGTTATTTGCATGAGTGTGTGTGTTTGTTTGGGTGTGTGTGTTCTGTTTGTGTGCGTTGCTTGTTCATATACATTTATATGTGTGTATGTGTGTGTTGATTTGAAACTTAGAATTAAATTAATTTTAAATTTGTAATTATAGATTCTGCTATATTTTATTTTATTTTGTTTTTTCATATTTATCTTATCTTATTTTATTTATTTATTTTTATTTATTTTTTTATTTTTTTATAGACATACAAAATGACATTGAATATAAAGAGGTGATAAATTACTATATTAAAGAAATTAAAACTACCTGCAACTGAAAATAGTCAACAATTACATTCCAAGTAATAAATGCCAAACCTGTGCGTTAGCTTTTTTTAATTTAAATTTTTATCATTTTTTATTATTTATTATTCATTTTTTAAGCTCATCATTTTTTATCATTTATTACATATATTATAATTTGTATTTTCATTGCAGTTGATATACAGATGTTTCCAAACTCTCTCACGTGACCAACGGGAACGAGATGTGAGAAAACACACTTCCAAACCATTCTTACGCTACACCTGTATAGGTTTTACTGGTGTAAGAATTCCATTTTAAATCCTGCAAATGTCATTACTCTTTTACATTGATCTTAGAATAAGACTGCGTTCTAAATCTGAATGCTGGATCAGTGCATTCTAATTAGTATTCCTTTTTCTCATACACGTATTCTTAATAATTATTTTTTTTCTTTCTTGGCTTTCCTTGTTAGATAAATATTTATTTCTATTATATAGTAAAATCCAACAGATTTATACACTTAAATTCACACTTTGACATGGCCCTCGTATTTTCTTTGTTCCCTTTCCAATACTCTTCTCATGATTTATTCAATCCATCTTGTTTATGATATAACCTTTCTTGAATACTGATGTCTGCTATGTGGAATCTTGATTTTATAACATCTCTATTCTCAATTATTTCTTTTCATAGAAAACGATTTTTTTTCACATGGCACTTCGCGTTTTGTCAATCCGGAAAAGAGGCCTGGATTTCTACTTTATTTTCAACGTTATTTACATATTTCTCTCACCCTCGAAAGAAAAGGTTGGAAAGAACTTTATATTAACGGCGATGAAAAATAAAATATGTATCTAACATTGAACGTTTGGGAATTTTATCACACACTCCGATAATGAAATACGTGAAGAAAATCATATTTGCTTTTGCATATTAGCCTTGCCATTCATTTTTATTTTATTTCATGGAGAGCCAACAATAGGATCTCGTGAAAACGCTGCATGAGATTAAGGCTTACACAGAATATATATATATATATATATATATATATATATATATATATATATATATATATATATATGGGGGGGAGGGTTTACGTTCACCGTCAAAAATTATGCTGATTATTGGAAATCGACGAACAAGAGATAGCAACATTTTGTTGAAAACGAAAAAGTCGAAAGCATGAATTCGAAAGAAATACAATACAATTAAGATTCAGCCAGTTCAGAAAGGCCGAAGGTTATGACGGCTGGACCATTGTTTGAGGAATAAAGATGAATACAGGATTTTGAAATATATGTGAAATAATGAACAATTTAATCTCTAACCTTTAAACAATACGGGAAAACCAGTCTTTATCGGTTGAATTGTTGTTTTGTATACCCTTTACCCCGGTGTATTTAAGAGAGGGAGGGGAGAAAGAGAGAGAGACAGACAGACAGACAGACAGAGACAGACACAGACACAGAGACACAGAGACACAGAGACACAGAGACAGACACAGACACAGACACACAGACACACAGACAGAGACAAAGAGACAGAGACAGAGAGACAGAGACAGAGAGACACAGAGACAGACACAGAGACAGAGAGACACATACAGAGACAGAGAGACAGACACAGAGA
>CM042140.1:99694161-99706661 GCA_023376005.1 Doryteuthis pealeii | reverse complement strand
CTATTTACACGGAAACGGAATGGCAGCATCAATTTACAATTGACAATTACATACTATTCTCTCTCTCTCTCTCTCTCTCTCTCTCTCTCTCTCTCTCTCTCTCTCTCTGGATATATATCATCATCATCATGTCGCGCTATTAGCGTGGATATCCATGACAATCTCTCTCCAAACGTCCCTAACACTCATTGTTCTCGGGAGGTCCTTTGTTTAGCATCCAGTATCCGCACAGAGCTGGTCAATGTACGTCGAGCTGTACGGTTACCTGTCTCATATCACACAAACCATCCGACTAAGACGAACAAGACACGCACGAACTCATTGGTGACGTCCTCCTGTGGAAGCCAGCACATGGACACGCCAGTGTGGGCCGTCCAGCAAAGACGTACATTGACCAGGATATATATATATATATATATATATATATATATATATATGAAATCGATAAAAGTAACCTACTCGAGTTTCATCGTCTGAATCGTCAGGGTTATATCCGCTGAATTAATCGGGTTTTCGATTAATATCAGTTGGTACCATGTATGTCCGTTGAAACGGGTCTTATTTTTATCTGAAAAAAAAAATAAGACACGTTTCAACGGACATACATGGTACCAACTGATATTAATCGAAAACTCGATTAATTCAGCGGATGTAACCCTGACGATTCAGACGATGAAACTCGAGTAGGTTACTTTTATCCATTTCATAAATAAATGTTGCTCTACATTGTATTGAGCACTTTGTATTTGTTTTTTCTCGGTCTTAACCCCTGGATAATGTGCGCTTCCAACGATCGTACTCGTAACCACCGGTAAGCCACTACTCATACATTAACATATATATATATATATATATATATATACCCAACCCTTACGCACGAGCAGGATGAGACGCATATATAAATGTGTATCCTGAGGATCCTTTCGGTGAAACCTGTGTAGTTAATCTATGTCGATGATCATGCCCTCTAAACCAGCTTTACAATAAGGTATTGAGTATTTAAAATAAATTAAAATATATATTTATTATCAGAACTGGCTTTTTCCAGTTAGTATTTGGAGGTGCTCGTTGTGTAACTGATATCGTCGTAAAAAATGGACACTGTAACAAGAGTTCAAATCCTTCACGTGCCTGTTTGCACTTTACATTTTGCTAATACTCTTCAGAAAAATACGGATACAATTATCCAACTTGCAGCTCTGTAACAAACTGGGATCTTTTAGCTTCGAATGATAACGGCAAAACTCTGAATTCAAATGTAGCGTGATCACAGCGCCATAAAAGTGTCAAGGCCACGAGTAGTAGGACTGGATAGCACGTGGGTGACACACAAAGTGCAATATTCACATAGACAGTGCGTTCCCAAAAAACAACGTGCGAAAAAGTAGTTGGTCGCAGATGGCAAAAAGGGATTGGTTATTTCTCGCTCGCTTCGTGAGTTTTTTTTAGAGAAAACTTTATTTTCTTTTTTGTTCTTTTTTCTTTTTTCCTCTTTCTGTTTACTCAGAAATACGATTACTGTTTTCTTTTCAATCCAAATACTCCATATACCGTTTTAATTACGCTACAACCTGTAAAGCTTACGCATAAAGATTGACCGTGTTTCACAAACCTCCCTTGTGTGGAGGAGTTAGTAAATACATAGACTTATATTCATACCCAAGCCAATAAACCCCAAAACTCAGTTGACGACGAGTTAAGGCTCACACTTTCTTAGATTTCCGCCGAATTAAGGTTTAGCAAGAGCAAACACGCAAAGTCGGGCAAAATTAAATCTGCAATTTTTTCAATTGATACATTCTGCTAAAAAGCCTCATACTGTATGGAATACATTATCTAAAATGAACACTGGAAAATAATGAATTGAAAAAAAAAAATTTCTAAAAAAAAACAAAAAACAAAAGGAAATGCAAGACATTAGAGTTTTTAAAAATCTCATCTGTAAAATTAAAGCAAGAAATACATTATTGCTTCACTATGTCTCCAGCTTGATAGGAATCGTATCACCCAAGCCCGACTAGCCACGTTAATTTTGTTTTCATTTTTTTTTTTTTTTAGCAGGTGAATCAAATTAAGAAATTACTCCTCAATAGGATCCGTGTCCTTAACGATTGTGCATCAACACCTGTTCCATCCAACTGCTATGAATTAATCGTTATTGATTTCCTTGTATTGAAACAGTAACTAACCGTTTATCCTTTTGAATTACATAAAATTTGGGACCATATGACCTTTAGCACCCCTTTTTGATCTCGATTAAGAAAGGACATGTTTTTTATTTACACCGTCAATATCCAGTTGTTTTAACAGACGATTATCAGAGTTTTTTTTTAAATTATAAAACTAACCCCTAACCCTAACCCCTAACCCTAAGCCTTAACAAACAACCAGATATTGACGGTGTAAATGAAAGACATGTCCTTTCTTAATCGTGATCAAAAAGGGGTGCCTAAAGGTAATATGGTCCAAACATGGAATGAACGAACCCTGAAATACTGGAATTCGCATTTAAGCGACTAAATCTGGAGGATAAAAATGTCCTGACTTAGCAAAACTTTCACTTTCATCTAATACCGTGAGAGACGACGTGCCTCCACCATCAACAACAAAGCCTCAGCTCCGCTAACAGATAAGCAGTGTTTCCGATCAGTTTCCTACTTTCTCTGGATTCGAGTAATAACCGCTCCTGTAACAATTTCTGTGAGAGCACTTTACAGTGGAGATATCTGTTCCTTAATGTTAGGTAGAATCCTTTGGGTTAGAATCCTTTGGTTGTTCTTCCGTGTTCCTTAGTGTGGTTAGAATCCTTAGGTTGTTCTTGGCCATCCGTGTCGAAGACGTGCAAACGAACGGCTTTCAAGATCGGCGATTGAATAGTTAACCCACCACGTATTCGAGCTGTTCATTGGTAGGCTTTAATCCACGCGCCTTAATGTTAGGTAGAATCATTTGGTTGTTCCTCAGTGTTCCTTAGGGTTAGATAGAATCTTTGGTTGTTCTTCCGTGTTCCTTAGTGTTGGATAAAATCCTTTGGTTGGACAGAGTCCTTAGTCGTCCGTGTCGAATACGTGCAAATGAACGGCTTTCAAGATCGGCGATTAAATAGTTAACCAACCACGTATTCGAGCTGTTGGTAGGCTGGATTTACCCACGTTCCCACGCAAAGTCTATTAGTTTAAGTGGTGGATTCCAGCATACCTTATATTACCATAATATTCCAACAACTTTGAGGCCTGCTATATGATAATATTAGAACAAACCTCTGCTGCTTCTAAATTATAAGGTAAATTAAAGCTAAGAAGTTACACTAATTTATCAACTTTATTATATCTATTCTAAAGTTTAATTCGCATTTATTACATTTATTTTAATATTTACTTGCATATTTATTAAAGTTTATATAAGATTTACCTACACATCTACTCTATTTCTATATCTAAAATATGGTTTTAAACTTTAAAAAATAATGCTTCGCAGTAAAGGACTGTGGTCTGTCTTTTCCTTCCTGATATGGCCAACCTAGTCATCACCTTAGTCCCATTGGTGAATCTTACAATACGTTGACTGAAGTACCTCTAGAGGGATGAGATCCTCTCGAAAGAAAGGTGTTCTAGCTATGATATTAAATTACATCCGTTTGTGAAAGTCCAGTTCTGGAGATTTGGGGACGGTGGTGCACACATTCATTGCCATTACTCCTAGGTACATTCTGATAGTATTTGTTAGGATCCACTCTATAGGTGAAATTGATCTGTTTAAATGTTATCTGTATTTGATTTCTCTGTATTTTTGAGATCAGGTTTGATAATTAGTATTATTTGGGTTATTCAGACTATTGTTTGCATCTTTATTGTTATCTGTACAACGTTTCGACCAATGTGCCCTCCGGCCTTCTTCAGGTATTTTGTGTCGGACTCGGGAGCCTTTTCAAACTCAGTAACCTTCTTTTCAATCTCGGGAAACATCTTGTCGTAATCGGGAACCTTCTTGTCGTAATCGGGAGCTTTCACGGAGCTTTGAACCCAACCCTTTATTCAATCCATCTAGGTATCCTGATCTCATTCCGTTAACCATAGCTGGTGTACAGGTGTCAAGCTCTGTTAATTATTATTTTATGTAATCGATTTTTCTTTCTTCTTTTTTTCACTTGTATGATGGAATATTTCAAAGTTCACTATCTATTCATCTCAGAACTCATTCTATTAAAATAAAGTCTTAATTTTATTGTAATCTAAGTCCTTTAATGAATCATCAGTTTTTGTGTTTTGATTACTGTAGGATCCCAGTAATGGGCGATCTGCTGTGAGCCGCTTAAAGTAGGCAGAGAGTTAATCAAAGAAGCCAAGATCCTTAGAGACCTAGAAAATAAAATTCTTGCAATAGTAACTCTCACTCAAACTGATAGATAGAATAGCAAAATATTTTCCAGAAATTAACTAACCTATTGTTACTTTATCAAGCAATAAATCCACTTAATGCATGAGAAAATAATTATGTTATATTCTTTAGAAAATATGCAAATAAAACACAAATTCCACGGAATAATTTATAATCTAATGTCTGTTGAAGGATTAACAAATTAATCTGCGTTCAGCTTGAGGGTAGCAGACCGAATACTCTGGACAACAGCCACACCAGACCGAGCTGGATTTCTGACATTGCTGTCTGTCGTCATAAATTCTTAAGCTTTAGACAATTCTTGATTTGATGCCAAATTTGGGGAAGTAGTGCCATGCTACTGGTCAGCAGATTAAGGAAAAGCTGTCAATATATTAATTCAAGACATGAACAGAGGTCAGGTTAGACAGACAGTGGGACAGGAAAAGAGATTTTTCAATTAAAATGAAATGGACATAACAACTGTCATTTGTGATTTGTAAAAGTCTAAATTGTCCGTGCTTTCTAGTCGTAAGAGTTACGGTACCAAATGTATATACCTGTGCGTAAGTACACAGTAGAACATAAGTAAAAATGCGTATATATATATATATATATAATATATATATATATATATATATATATTTATAGATAATATGGGTGCTATACTTATGAGTAGACAGTGTCCAATATCATTGATAGAGCATTTATATTTAAGTTAAAATATCATTGATATGGTCTGAAGATAGCATAGCCGAGAAAGTTTCAGTTACTAGATGTCGTTGCCTCCAAGTCCACGCTCCCGTATACTCACACACACACACACACACACACACACACACACACACATATATATATATATATATATATATATATATATATATATATAAGTAAAGAAATAACAAAAGACTTAGAGATTTAGCACTATAGTCTATTTCAGGGAGCTTAGACTATAGATAGACTATAATGCTAAATCTCTAAGACTTTTGTTATTTCTTTACTTATATATTTGCTCTGTGACTCTAACATTAAGAGCACACATTGAGCTTTCAAACAGCGACAGGTTTTTAAATAAAACTCTTGTGTCGTAAGGAAGATTTCTTCTCTGGACTTTTGGATATATATATATATATATATATATATATATATATATATATATATATAAATGATCCTTTTTAACAAAAGTAATCACTATATTCGACTATCTATCTAAGTATTATAAGAGAGTAATTCCAAAAGTACGGTCTCAAAAGCGTCAAGGACACAAGGAAACAGTTCAGACTGTTATCGTCAAACACTATTGTGTATGATGTGAATGTGCCTGTGCGTACCCCTGCACCTGCGCACAACTAGGTGCCACGCTCTGTCTTGGCTTTGCAGACGTTTCTAATGGAGTTCCCCGACAACCGCTACCGCCAAGGGTAAGGTTCGCGCAGTTATTCGGTTTTGAAAGGCATAAGGCATTAAACCGATTGAAATTAATTGCCAATTAACGGGAGTGCATGGAAAGGGGTGCATGGATGCTGAAAACGTGGGAAAGTTTTATTTGGAATTTGAAACAATGAAGAGGTTCAACTCGTCCTCAACGACATGCCGCAGCACCTAGAAAAGTGCGTCGAGCGAAATGGCGATTATGTAAAAAATTGATACATGTTAAAGTTGAAAATGATGTAAACTTCATCGACAATAAACAATAAACGTTTCTGTGATTTCTAAATATTTTGTAGGCCTTACCATCCGGATAACCCACGTAACATGCTATTGGAATAATCAAAAGGTATTTTACAAAACTGGTCACTAAATTTATTGTTCAGTTATTTTATTTGCTATATTATTTTTCCAGGAAGTAGACTTTTTCTGTAATATATGAATGCTATTATCTTTAGTAAACTAATTATTTTTTCATTTTCATCTCTTAGGTGAGATGATTTTGCGTCAATGGAAACTTCATCTTTAGGCGGCGTCTTGTTTGTGAGAACTTCTAGGAGACTGCCGAGGAAGTGCTGTGTCTTTTCCATGTTGCCTACACAGCACGTGTTGATGCGTGGTCGAGCCCTCCTTCTTGCGCGGTGAATCTTTCTGGGTGTCATTTGCACTCTGCTGGCAACCAAGGAGTGATCCGAGTCACAGTCTGCACTATGGTACGTGAGGGTGAGAAGGATATTTAGCAAGATTCGCACACCTGGTGATGACAGAGGTGGGAGCGCGAGTGTCTCCATGACACCTGGTGATGTTCTTGCACATAAAGTAGGTTTTGGTCACGCATAGGCCTTGGTAGCAACACAACTCAAGCAATCTCAGGCTCTTATCATTTATCTTGCCCCGCCCATAAACGCCAAGGCAAGTGGGCCTAGCCACGTGGTCAGCTTCTACTCTTGCGTTAAAGTCCCCGAGAAGGTTATCACCGCACTCAGGTTCTCAAAGAAATCGACTTTTTCCTCAGGAGTAGCGGGGAGTGTTGGGGCGTATGTATTGAGGACATTTGCCGGTCCTGCAGACGTTCCCATCCGGAGGGTGATGATTCTCTCGCTACCAGTTGACGGGGATTTGATGTAAGGGATAAGACTATTTTTCACAGCGAAATCAACACCATGCCCTCGGGTTTCACGTGAGGGTTTTCCCTACCAGAAGAAGGTGATTTTTGCCTCCTTGATTTGGCCATTTTCAGATACGCCACTTCAATGTTGAACCGAGAGAGTTCTTCGTCAATGATGGCCTTCTTGCGGGCATCATCAATCTGCTGTAGATCTGTTAGTCCAGGACATCTGGTTCTGACGTTCCAGCTTGCGAGCTGAATTGCTGAATTTTTTTTTTCGGTTTCGTGTTGTTTGGTGCAGACATTTTATCCCGCCTGTTGAGACAATTACCTAAGCTCCATACACCCAGTGGAGCAAGCAGGCCATGGCGGGACAGCACCTAACTGGCGGGGGGCTTCTCAGCTTAAGGCGGGCGGTGGCTGTTCAGTGACGTGCGATGACCTAGGTACATATGTATGAGCTTAAACGTATTTGCATGTGTAAAGTTACCGGCGCCTTTGAATAAGTCCATGTGTCTTGTACTTTTCTAAACCCATGCTGGAATGTATAATTTCTAGCTACCAACAAATATATAATATATCAGCACCAAAATAGGGGGAGAGGAGGACATAACGCATATTGTCAATATATATAACAATTTAAAATAAAATAAATTATATAGAATAATTATATAGAATAAAAGGAAAAGAGAAAGAATTAAAGTTGGACTAAAAGACAGAATATTTTTTTTTCATTTTGGCCAGCATATGACACGTGAAAAAAGTTACGATATCTGGAAAGAAAATTACTTTAGTGGCAAAACATGTGTCTTATAGTTTTCTAAAACCCGTGCTGGAATGTAAGGATTCTAGCTACCTACTAATATATAATATATCAGCACCGAAGTGGTGCGGGGAGGGGAGAAACATAGCGCACATGGTCAATATATAAAACAAATTAAAATAAAATAAAATTTATAGAGGTCATATAGATACGCTCATAATCTATGGCTGCTCGTTAAACTATGAACGCGCAACGATATATATATATATATATATATATATATATATATATATATATATATATATTGATTCTCCGACAGCATCTTCGAGAAAGAGAGAGAAACAGAAACTTAAAAATGTGTTAACATTTTAAAATATTTTTAAATAACAACCATTTCGAACGAATCGCCGTTAAGAAAAAGTTCGATTTTTCATAAACACTTGTTTGTTAAGTCTTTCAGTTTTGAAATGTAAACAGCCTTCAAATAAACATCCATCTGAAGATTGCCGTGGGCCGAAACGTTCATGATTAATATATCAATCAAATTTTTACCAACGTGTGTATGTCTTCTTTTTCTTCACACATTCTTTATGTGTACGCAATAATGTGTAAATTAGCTGGTATGTTTTATTATCTAAAATTGCTATCTTATATCATTTATTGTTTGAATAATATTCTACATACAAATAACTTTACTGAAAAGATTGATTGATTGTTTTTAACGGCACGTCAACCCATCTAGGGTTATTTTTATGCCAACCGATGAATTGTGAGGGATGGTCATATTTATTTTAATGTTTTTTTTAACCATATGACCTTTAGGCACCCCTTTTGCGATCTCGATTCGTGGGTACATTTTATTCCATTTACACGGTCAAAATCCGGTTTAATTTTTAAACAAACGATTTTTAGAGTTTTTCTTAATTATAAAACTACACCCCTAACCATAAACCCTAACCATAACCCCTTACCCTAACCTAACCCCTAAAAAACAACCGGATTTTGACAGTGTAAATGGTAAAAATGTCCTCACGAATCTAGATCGCAAAAGGGGGTGCCTAAGGTCATATGGTCCGTTTTTAAAAAATGATTTTTACTCAACTATGTCTGCAGTTGTTCATCAGCCACTCCACCCACCCTGTCGGCAAGAGCAGAAGAATACATCGATTGCACATCTCCAGAGAGCAATATCCCCAAATGAGGCCACTGTTTACCTGTTGGGCCGTGTGTGGCGACCTTTGATGCTTAAGGATTGAACCCTGTTAGCTGAGCAGTCCATATCATGCAACAATTCTCTGGTCCTTACTTAGGCTAGAGGGCGGTTGGAGCGGCCCACTATGAACAATCGGCTGGTCATGTCAACCATAGCAGCTATATATTGTCCCGACCCTATTGTTCTCATGGCAAGCCCCCGATCCTTTTTATTATATATCTGATAGAAAACAATAGATTAGTGCTTAGAGTCATGGGTATGATGTTAAACTGGATCTAGAGGTGAAATTCCAATTATGGAGCTCTGAGGAGCGTAGAGTACCCCTCAGCTTCACACTTGTTATATTATTTCGGTATATAAAAGTGTGCTGAAGTCCACCATTTAACTTATATACTCTGCGTGGGTGCGTGGATTAAAACCAGCCAAACAACACGCTCGAATTACGTGGTTTAGTTCACTATTGAATCGCCGATCTTGAAAGCCGTTCATTCGACACGAATGAACGGATCTGCAACCAAGGACTCGGGCTCAACCAATGGATTTACCCAACACTAAGGATCAACCAAAGATTATTTCACTAAAGAATGAAAGATTGAATAAATCCGAAGAATGTAGTTGAGAAAAGAGTAAAATGTGAATATAACAACACAACGACTATGTTCAATTGATATTTCGCCTCATTAATGGTTGAGGCTTCCTCAGAAGTTTATTGATTTAAGTCATGTACATTCTGTTTTTATAGTGAAAGGGTAAATGGGTATGGGAGGGAGAGGAAATGCGTTTTTCCTCTACTCTCAATCACTAAGGAAATACAAGGATTTCCATTGTAAGTTGCTCTCAGCTGCAACCTAAAGATGGCGGCAAAATCGTAACAACACTGACCCCGGAATGGTAGTACTAGTTAGGGTCTTATCTCTTTGTTTAATAGGTCAATATATGACTTTAAATGTGTTTAAAAGATTTTCAAAGAATGAATAGCCAACTTTAATGAATAAAAAAAAACATCTCGGCATAAAATAACCCAAGCGCTGAGATACCGTAAAATTCTGGTATAGCCGACTACTGGACTTCAATAAAACTACATACACGTGTATATAAAAACAGGACCGTCTTATTTTCTTCGGTTGTGGGTGGTGAGCGTGCAGAGCGTTCACAATGAAAAATGCTCGAGCGCTTGGTGATGGCGGTGACGAGTGTTCACAATGAAATGCCGAGGGAGTTGAGTGGCGACGAGGTTACCTTCGCGGCATCTCGCTGGGACTAAATTCCACCCTTCATTCGCTAGCCTATATACAATAAATATGACACGCATTTTTATCTTTTGATCTGATAACGGACATTTTTTCATATATTTCTTTATATTTCTTCCCCCGCCTTTTCACCGGAAGTGGAGTCTTCCGTTTTCCTTTTTCTTTTATCTGTTTCGTCATCTTCTCCCTGCTTCTGACCGGAAGATCTCTCTTCCGTTTCTCCCCTTTTTTAAATTATATATTTCATCCTTCTCTTTGTCTTTTTGCCGGAAGCTTCCTCTTCCGTTGCACGACTTATACAACGAAAATCCACCGAACCAACATCCAATTTAATAATCGATTCTGAGAAGCAACATAAAGGGAAAAACAATACATAGATAAAAACAATTAAATATGACACGGTTTTGTTGCATATTGCGACGTTCACACTTTTCTGAGTTTATGTCGTGACAGTATCAATGAAATTCTTGTGAGGTCACAAAAGAAAAAAAAGGTTAATATCTTCAACAAAAGAAATTTGAAGACGTGATATTCTTATGCAGAATGTTTGTCATTTTAAAGTTATAAGTTAAATAGCGAGAAAAATTTCGTTTATGTTTGGTTGATTTTATATGTGTCAACCTGTGCTGTGTTATCTGATGTGATTATACACTCTTTTGTTTGGAGCGTGAACAGATTGAGTAAATCCATTCAAAATTTGGTTGAAAAAATAGAGGGAAAAAGTGGATAGGGACAACAAGCCGACTAAATTCATTTGATATTCACCTCGGTATTTAGCGAAGGTTTGTCAAAATGTATTCTGAAGACAAAATGCATTTTCACAGTCTACTTTTATACGGAAGAAGCTAATTTTGGGTGCGAGTAGAAGATGATGGGGGGGCATGACTAAGTGATAAGATTGTTGCAATATCTGTTGCAACGGAAGAGAAAGACAAAAGAGAAATCATAAAGAATATATATATATATATATATATATAATTATATATATTATATATATATATAGGGGAGATTGGAGAGAGTTCTTTCCGCGTCAAGAAGCAGAGAGAAGATGAAGAAATATATAAAAGAAAAAAGGAAACGGAAGACTCCTCTTCCGGTGAGAGGCGAGAACAAAAATATATAAAAAAAAGGAAGTATGGTCCGTCATCAGACGAAAGATAAAATGCGGGCTATTTATTGGTTGTAAAGTAGGCGAAAAGTCAGCAGTCCCACAGCGAATGCGGAAGAAGCGCCCCCAACCACCCGGAAGTTAAACACTGGCTCTTTCCACCAAACACCGCGCATTTCATTGTGAACACTCCTCGCCCCTCACCACCCACACACGAAGAAAATAAAGACGCGATCAATATTTTCATATACGGCTGTGGTATTGAAGTCCAGTAGTTCGGCACAACAACGAGAGCAAAGACATGAAAAATAGAGCGGGAGGAGAAGTCGAAAGAGGAAAGCAAAAGAAACAGGATGCAACGCAATGCGAGGGCATTGAACGGCAGCCGAGAAAGATGCGATATGTGATGACACGCATAAGACAGGAATAATTAATCTACCTCATATATTGTTCCAGACTATCTTTTATAATAATAGTCGATATCAGAGAAACGAGGGGGCATCGCTAGCCGCTAGACCAGGCTCTGGTGATTTATGGAGGAGGAGCACAAAAACTACCGCAATGCTCGACCACACTGCACAGAATTTACATTATCTTGTCTGGTTGTTACTAATGCCGCGAGGTCGGCCGTGTATAGATAAAACCATACCGCTTCAGATGCAAAATTACGTTTAATATAATATTGATTAATTCTAGTTACACTACTCAGATAGGTAATCATCAAAATAAAAAAATGTGGGAAGAATAATGTGAAGGCGCGGTAACTGGTGACGCCAAGGAAGCTGAAACGAAGGAAGAACTCACATTATTAAGCACGAGACACGCCAAGCTAATTATATAATATTTTCGAAAAAGATCGAGGCGAGCACACTTGTAATCAAAAAAAACTAGTGTAGTACCAGCGCGGTAACTATTATTTTTGAGGGAGATCATATGGCTAGTAGTATTTGAATCAATTATTTTTCTTCTGTGTACGGAGTCAAATGACTTGGGAGAAATTCTACAAATCGGTAGTTTTCCTTAGGATTCTTTCATGAGCTGTTGGAGATTCGGATATATAGGTGCTCCAGCAATTCACCACCTGAATTCATAGACCTGCGCGAGGACACGTGGTTTATTCTCCGCCAATCACCTAGCATAACATCTGCGTGCAAAAAAAACTACTTAAGAACTATCTTGAGAAGCATTATTGCATCATTGACGATGAAACAATTACAAGGAGTCATCTGCTCTCTATACTCTGGTGAGTCTCT
>CM042140.1:99654488-99694061 GCA_023376005.1 Doryteuthis pealeii | reverse complement strand
TTACTTCTTCTCCGTCTTTTCTCTATCTCTCATCACTTCATCCTCGCCGTTACGGCTCGCCCTCTCTCGTCACCACCCTCTTCCAGTCAATCCTTTAACATCACACGTGAACTAGACAACATACTATATATAGTATAGCATATAATGTATATATCGTACCTATATATATATATATATATATTTCCCTATCATTTGTAACTTCCAGCTCCTCTCTAGTTTCTCGTACTTACCCTAGTATATATATATACCTATTCATAGTATCTTATACCTATACTCTCTTTCTCTGCATATACATTCTATATGATAAGCGTTTACATGGATATTGCATGCTTAGTGTGTAGAAAGTTCTTTGTGAAAAATAACAAATGTTTGGAAAGTTTCTTTGGTCAACAATTCTTAACTATCATCTACCTCCTTTCTATCATACTATCTATATTAGACCCTATATACCCCATCTTCTCATTTATCTCTCTTATAATCATATCTCCTGTATATACTATACTATTTATTATGTTGATAAAATAGTATAAATCTTTTGCTCATTATTGTATTTTATTGAAGTAAAAATACATACCGTAGTTTAAATGGGTACAGACGTTAAATATTTTTTCCATTATTACAAAATTTTCAGGGATAAAGTCGTCAAGTAGTTTGAAATAAAAATAAGTGACGTTAATCGACAACGTTTTAAGTATGTCTTTTGTTAACATATTTTGATATCACAAAGAGTAGTGTGCAAAGAGAGGCTTGACTATTTTGTTTTAATAACGATTTTTTTTTTTAAACTAGATAGAAGGTTTTCGTATAAAACATAAAACGAACAGCTGCAACGTCGGTTATTAATCATGTGAATGAAACTTGTATTTTTTATTTTCTAAAATTATATAACAACGATATAAGTATTATATATATACTATTATATATATATATATATATTATATATTTATTATCAATTTCATTATTGTAATACATTATCTTTTCAAATCCTTTCTTTACACTATACTCTGCCCTACAATAGACATTTATACAAAATTCTTCTTGGCCAGTTTGTATCATAATGATGAGACATTTCATTACCATATCCATTTCACACCGAGAATCGTATTTTACTAATTTCTTTTACTATTGTAAATCAGAGTACTTATTCTAATAAGTGAACCTAACCATCAAGGTTTTTATCCGTAGAATCCGCCATAGGTGAGAGAGTTGCCTGCAATCGCTTAAAGTAGGTAAAGCGTGAATATTATAATAAAGCCCATATTGTTTCCAATCAATACCAAAAGTTGAATGCATAAATCATGTAATTTACCTAACATACCAGTATTTTATTATTCCTCGCAGAACTCCAATATAATACAATGGAAAAAAATTAATGAATATTGGGACTGTACCTTATTTTTGGACTGCACGACCAGTTTCGTTATCTTCTCTTTCTTATTCTTCGGTGCGTTTAATAGCCTTATCGCACACTTCTCGTTCGGTCATCACTACTTCTTCATTGCTTATTTTCTCTATCTCTCTATTACACGCGCAATACCAGCTTGTTATACTTCACAGTAATTGTTTTAATATTCAATATTACTATTCTCTACATTATCACACTCACTATATCTCTCTTCTCTATATTACTCTATTCTCTCTTCTCGTTATCTTCATCTCTCTCGCCAAGTTCTTTCTCCGCTCTGATATCTCTCACTGCTCTCTTATTCTACACATTCACTACACACAAACAGTTATGATATTATATAATTATTATTTAGACATACCTATAGTATGTATATGTAATATATATATATATATATATATAAATATATCTCGTCTATATAAAAGTAGTATATGCGAAAAGTTTAGATACATATCAATGTGTCATATGTACATATGATGGATTTTTTCAAGGGTATGTTATATAGCTATATATATTCGATTATTATATATAGTAATCATATATGATATATGTGTGTGTGTGTGGTGTTGATGTGTGTGTGTGTGTGTTGTGTGTGGTGAGGAGAGGGAGAGAGAGAGGAGGAGAGAGGAGAATTAAAGAAAAGAAGAGCCAGTTGAAATATTTTAGAAGACAACTAAAAAGTGGATTGAAGTATATGCCTAAGTCCCAGAACTTTTTTAATAATATGAGTTACATGTTGTCTTTGAATAATGAGATGTGTTTTAAAAAAACTGGGTAGAGAATAGGCGAAAGGGGTAATATAATATAAAAACAGAATTAGGGAAAAAAGAGATTTACAGGGAACCCTTAATACGTATTTCATATACCAAGTTTGTTTTAGACGGGTATGGTTTATAAATAGGTGTGGGGAGACTTGCAATCCGTTTCCTTCGCCCTCTGTCGTGCTCCCTTACACCCTACAATAGTCCACCCATGTATCTATCATAAACTTTCCACCTACCCTATACTCATATGTGTATCTCCTTTCTCTCCCTCTCTCTCGCCTCTAAAATCACTCTTGGCTCATCCAAGCGCTATACTTCTCGTTGTGCGATTACTCGCCGATTCCTTTTCGCCTCTTCTCTTAGAGCTATGTAATGCATGCGAGCATGCTACATTCTTAATGTGTCACGCATCTCGATTCTATGTCAATTTCTCTTCTTCTCTCTCTTCTCCGGCCTCCTTCCTTTTTCTTCTGCTCATTCTCCGGCTGTCCTGGTTCTTTCCCTTGTTTCTGTCTGCTGTTTATGTCTCTCTCTCCCTCTTAGAGATTCCTTCTCTTCTCATCCATACATAGTCGCGCTATTAGCGTGGTATATCGTCTCATATCTCGAAATCTTTCAAACGTGTACTCACTCCTTACTTCTTGTTTCTGCGTGGAAGGATCTATCCTTTGTCTTAGATCAGTATTTCCGAAGACCCTGGTCATCTTAGTACGTGAGCTGGTACGGGTTATTGTGCTTCGATTAGCACCATGAAATGCTTGCTGTGATGTTGTTGAGATAGATTCGAACTCTGAGTACCGGCAGATTCAGATTGGATGGTAGAACGTCTCTCCTCTGTGGATTAAGCCAGGATGAGAACCACAGCCAGATGATGGGGTTGCTTCAAGCAAGAACTGGATAGCATATTCGTTACTTAGGTCGGATTACTATTAAGTTATTATATTATATCGTTTTTTTTATTATAGATATAATAATTAAATAGCTATCATATACAAGTAGACGTTAGAGATCTTTTGTATTGAAGGTTTATACGAGAAATTCGTCAGAGAGTTATGAAGTTCAGTCTGCTGATATGTTAATCAGTGGTGATATTATTCCGAGGTATATTATCCGTTATGTTATACATAATTGTGCGTTTTATTGAGAGCAGGTCTTATTTATGATCCTGGAATAAGCATGTCAAGTATTCAGTTCAGGACCATCGTTGTAGAGACGAAAATTATGATCAGAAACCCGCTCGAATTCGCGATTACGTTGTACTATAATTGTGCATGAGATTGTGATCCTAGCACGAGTAACGAGTTCAGATAATAGTTAAGAGTGTGTTGTTTAATTTTTAAACACCAATATTTTCTTATCACATTTAAATTTCAGAAATATGCTTGGCTCATCTTCTTCTCTAGCGGTACTAATTTTTGAGGATCCGTTCTATTAGTATTATGTTTTTTCTTCGGTACTTATATTGAATCCTGGAGAATTTTTATTGCTGCGCTGAGTCACAATTGATCTTACTGTACATAACCTTAAGTGAAATTGTCATTGAATATGCTAACAGAAATCCACTATGTCTATTATCATACTAAAGCTGAGTGACATCAAATGTTTGTCTTCTTACAAGGGCTTTCTTACTATTTAGTGGTTAATGACTACGAAGTTAACTAAAATATTCCTTAGTTTTAAGATTGAATTATGTTTGACGAAAAAATTCCTTTTCAATTGATTGGTAAATGCCAAAGTCATTAATTTTGCAATTAAGTACAATAACTGACTCCGTTTCTTACACAACACTTCTGCCTTCACTTCTTCCCTCCTCCTCTGTGATATATCTCTGATTACCTCCTCCTATATATATATGTGGTGGTTGTGTGTGTGTGTGGAGAGAGAGAGAGAGAAGAGAAAAGAGAAAGATGGGAGAGTCTTGAAATGTATTTGTGGTTTAAGTTTCATAAGCAGAAACGCCAGCAACATCTGGCTTTTAATAAATTTTAAATCAGGTTTCAAATGTTCCCTTCTTTAGAAATCTTCCAAAATGGATTTTTCGAATTTTTTTATGAATTTTTTTAATAATTTAATAAGCTTTGAAACTCGGCTTTTTTCCCTAATCCAAATATCTGACCTAGACGATCTGAGATAGTGAAATGTGTATATATATTTACATTGTCATATAATATGTTTTTATTTTCATAGTATCCGAATCTGTCCTCAAAATACCATCCGCACCATCGTAGGAGTATCATTTTCAAACTTGTTTTATTTTTACTATTTCTTGTTGTAATATAGAATAGTACGAATAGCAGGAGTAAAAGAGTTTTTGAAGATCATTACAGAAAGCTTATATTGCTAATGAAAATAAAGTTGTTTAAGGAAAGGAGAGGAGAAAACAGAAACCTTTACGCAAAAGAACAATACTATTTGACAACCACACAGTTACCTTCTAACCATCACCTCAGAACATACCACCTTCATCATCCGCCACCAGCACTCAGACTAGCCTATATCTACCCCGCCTCAACGTGACAAATCTAATAACCGAAAAGAATAGGGGGGGGAAAGAAAGAGAAACAAAAATGAAGGTTAACGTGACGTACATACATCTTATTGGGAGGTACCATACTACCATAGTGTTAAGGTAGGCTAAGGTACGGTAAGTGGGTAGGTAGAGACAAGACAGACGACAGACAGACTAGAGAGACTGGTGTGTGGTTTTGTGAGAGAGAGAAGAGAGAAGAAAGAGAGGACAGAGAGGAAGAGAGAGAGGAGAGAACAGTGAGACAGACAGTGACATGAGAGGGGGAGAGGAAGAGAGAGAAAGAGAAAGAGCAGAAAGAGAGAGAACGAGTGTGTGTGGTAGTGTATGAGAGAGAGAGAGAGAGAGAAGAGGAGAGAAGAGAGAAAAGAGAGAGTAAAACAAAAGAATAGAGAGTAAAAAGAGAAGAGCAAAATAGAGTACGTGACGTATATACTTTTGGGGAGGTACCCGATACTACATAGTTAAGTAGGTAGGTAAGTAGGTAGGGAGAGAGAGAGACGACGAGAGAGAGGGAGAGAGAGAACGTGTGTATTGTAGTGTGTGTGTGTGAAAGAGAGAGGGGGTACACGTGTGTATGTGTGTGTGTGTGTGTGAGAGAGAGAGAGAGGAGAGAGAGAGAGAGAGAGAGCGAGAGAGAGACCCGAGAGAGAGAGAGTATTGAAAGTCTTTGTCAGGAAGCAGTTATTCGTGTAGGCGTACGGAGATGAATGAAGAGAGGGGTGTTTAACACTTTAGTTAACACAGTCGCTTGTTTCGACTGCCAGAGAAAGTCAGACCGTCATTTTGACAGGAAATGGTGGAAGAATCATCTTTGAGAAGTCCTTTGGACTTATTCCTGGCACTGGTCAATGTCACTTGGAAGAATTTAGTGAGCGCCAAAACGTTAAGTTGAACGGGCGTCTATGGTCCAACATGCGCCGGACATTGCATACAGCATTGTTGAGGGGTGAAAGATGTCATACGCCATTAAAGGGATATCATATTGAGTGCCCTTCAGTCAACAACTGACATATTTAATCCATTAATACAGACAACATTTTACTTTGCTCTTTTTCTCTTTTTCTTTCTTCTTTTTTTTCTAATTTTTAGAGTTAGAAATGTACTTTGTTGTTTTTGAATGGCTTATTTGCTTTCTTTCTCAAGTCAAACATTTTCTTACTATTTATTTCTTTACTTTTATCTCTCCCTTCATTTCTTTCCTTTTCTTTCTTTATCTTTCTTTCTTGCTTTTGTCTGTTTTAATTCTTTATTATATCTCTCTCTCCCTATGTCTTTCTCTTTCTTTGTCTTTCTTTTGGCGTCCCTGTTTTTATTTCTGTTATGTTTTATCTCTCCCTTTCTTTCTTATCCTTTCTGCTTTCCTTTTTGTCTGTTTGTATTTCTTTTTCTTTTAATCTCTCCCGCAGTTCGTCTTCCTCTTCTTGTCTTTCTTTCTTTCCTTTCTTTTGTCTGTTTTCATTTCTTTTTATCTCTCCCCTTATATCTTTCTTTTTCTTTCTTTCTTTTCCCTTTATCTTTGTTGTTCTCTTAATTATCTTTTTTATTTATCGCTCCATCTACTTCACCCCTTTCTTTGGCCCAAGATACTGCGTCTTGCGCATATGAAACTTTCTTCTTTTATATTTTTATCCCTAATCGTCGCTCCTCACTCCCTCTTCTCCACAGTTTCTTTCTCTTTCTTATCTTTCTTTCCTATTCTCTATTCTTTGTCTGTTTTTAATTTCTTTTTATTATCTCCTGTCTCCTTTCTCTTACTTTCTTTCTTCTATTCTTTCTTACCTTACTTTCTTTCTTTTGTCTGTAGTTTATTTTCTATCTCAGACAGTACTTCTTGTTTTAATCTCGCTCATCCGTCGCTTTGTCTTATGCCCCGTCGTCCAGTCTAATCATTCTTCTTCTTCCGTTTCTTTACTCTTCGTTGTTTCTTTTTCTTCTTTCTCTCTTAATACTTAATAAAAAGCTTTAACTTCCTTTCTTTCTGTTTGTCTGATTTATTTTTCTTGTTTTATCTCTCTCCCCATACTCCGGCGTCGATTCTTTTCTTTATCTTTCTTCTATTCTTTCTCTTCTTTCTTTCTTTCTTATCCATTTTTTTGTCTGTTTTATTACTTTTTTTATCTCTCCGCCGCTTCATGTCTTTTCTTTCTTTCTTCTTGTCTTTCTTTCTCTGTCCGCGCCCAGATTGCATGGGGTATTAGCTTATCTATTTTTTATATATTTTATTATATATTTAGAGCAGGATGAGTATATATGTTCTGGCTTTCGGTGCCTGTGTAGTTATTCATGTCGTGATTGCTTCCAGCCTTCTAGGTATTGAAGTATTTATAATTATAATATTTTATTATCAGAAATGGCTTTTCCCATTAGTATTTGACGTACTCCGTTGTGTCCTGAATGTGTAAAATGGACCCACTGGTAAAGAAGAGTTCAAATCCTTCACGTGCCTGTTTCCCTTTACATTTTGCCTAATAATCTCAGAAAAAAATACGGATACAATTATCCACATTGCAGCTTGTAACAAACTGGGATTTTTAGCTTCGAATGATAACGGCAAACTCGATTTCAAATTAGCGTGATCAAGGGGCGGCGCATAAAAGTGTCAAGGCCACGAGTAGAGGACTGGATAGCACGTGGTGACACAAAGTGCAATATTCACATAGACAGTTGGCGTTCCCAAAAAACAACGTGCGAAAAGTAGTTGGTCGCAGATGGCACAAAGGGATTGGTTATTTCTCTCGCTTCGTGAGTTTTTTTTTAGAGAAACTTTATTTCATCTTTTGTTCTTCTTTCTTTTTTTCTTTTTCCTCTTTCTGTTACTCAGAAATACGATTACTGTTTTTTTTCATCAAATACTCCATATACGTTTTAATTACGCTACAACCTGTAAAGCTTACGCCATAAAGATTGACGTGTTTCACAAACTCCCTTGTGTGGAGGAGTTAGTAAATACATAGACTTATATTCATACCCAAGCCATAAACGAAACTCAGTTGACGAACGAGTTAAGGCTCACACTTTCTTAGATTTCCGCGAATTAAGGTTTAGCAAGAGCAAACACGCAAGTCGGGCAAAATTAAATCTGAATTTTTTCAATTGATACATTCTGCTAAAGCCTCATACTGTATGGAATACTTATCTAAAATGAACACTGGACAAATAATGAATTGAAAAAAAAAAATTTCTAAAAAAACAAAAACAAAAGGAAATGCAAGACTTAGATTTTTAAAAATCTCATCTGTAAAATTAAAGCAAGAAATACATTATTGCTTCACTATGTTCCAGCTTGATAGGAATCGTATCACCCCGCCCGACTAGCACGTTAATTTTGTTTTCATTTTTTTTTTTTTTTAGCAGGTGAATCAATAAGAAATTACTCCTCAACTAGGAATCCGTGTCCTTAACGATTGTGCATAACCCTGTTCCATCAACTGCTTTTGGGAATAATCGTTATTGATTTCCTTGTATTGAAACAGTAACTAACCGTTTATCCTTTGAATTACATAAAATTTGGGACATATGATTTAGGCACCCCTTTTTGATCTCGATTAAGAAAGGACATGTTTTTTTATTTAACGTCAATATCAGTTGTTTTAACAGACGATTATCAGAGTTTTTTTTTAAATTAATAACCCCTAAGCTAACCCTAACCCTAAGCTTAAAAACAATAAGATATTGACGGTGTAAAGAAGACATGTCTTTCTTAATCGTGATCAAAAAGGGTGCCTAAGGTAATATGGTCCAAACAATGGAATGAACGACCCTGACAATACTGGAATTCGCATTAAGCGACTAAATCTGGAGGATAAAAATGTCCTGACTTAGCAAAACTTTCACTTCATCTAATACCGTGAGAGCGACGTGCCTCCCATCAACAACAAAGCCTCAGCTCCGCTAACAGATAAGCAGTGTTTCCGATCAGTTTCCTACTTTCTCTGGATTCGAGTAATAACTGCTCCTGTAACATTTCTGTGAGAGCACTTTACAGTGGAGATCTGTTTTCCTTAATGTTAGTAGAATCCTTTGGTTGTTCATCGGGGTTCCTTTAGTGTTAGGCAGAATCCTTTGTTGTTCTTCGTGTTCCTTAGTGTTGGTTAGAATCCTTAGGTTGAGCAGAGTTCTTGCCATCCGTGTCGAAGACGTGCAAACGAACGGCTTTCAGAATCGGCGATTGAATAGTTAACCCACCACGTATTCGAGCTGTTCATTGGTAAGGCTTTAATCCACGCGCCTTAATGTTAGGTAGAATCATTTGGTTGTTCCTCAGTGTTCTTAGGGTTAGATAGATCTTTTGGTTGTTCTTCCGTGTTCCTTAGTGTTGGATAAAATCCTTTGGTTGGACAGAGTCCTTAGTCGTCCGTGTGAATACGTGCAAATGACGGCTTTCAAGATCGGCGATTAAATAGTTAACCAACCACGTATTCGAGCTGTTGGTAGGCTGGATTTACCCACGTTCCCACGCAAAGTCTATTAGTTTAAGTGGTGGATTCCAGCATACCTTATATTACCATAATATTCAACAACTTTGAGGCCTGCTATATGATAATATTAGAACAAACCTCTGCTGCTTCTAAATTATAAGGTAAATTAAAGCTAAGAAGTTACACTAATTATCAACTTTATTATATCTATTCTAAAGTTTAATTCGCATTTATTACATTTATTTTAATATTTACTTGCATATTTATTAAAGTTTATATAAGATTTACCTACACATCTACTCTATTTCTATATCTAAAATATGGTTTTTAAACTTTAAAAATAATGCTTCGCAGTAAGGACTGTGGTCTGTCTTTTCCTTCCTGATATGCCAACCTAGTCATCACCTTAGTCCCATTGGTGAATCTTACAATACGTTGACTGAAGTACCTCTAGAGGGATGAGATCCTCTCGAAAGAAAGGTGTTCTAGCTAGATATTAAATTACATCCGTTTGTGAAAGTCCAGTTCTGGAGATTTGGGGACGGTGGTGCACACCATTCATTGCCATTACTCCTAGTACATCTGATAGTATTTGTTAGGATCCACTCTATAGGTGAAATTGATCTGTTTAAATGTTATCTGTATTTGATTTCTCTGTATTTTTGAGATCAGGTTTGATATTAGTATTATTTGGGTTATTCAGACTATTGTTTGCATCTTTATTGTTATCTGTACAACGTTTCGACCAATGTGCCCTCCGCCTTCTTCAGGTATTTTGTGTCGGACTCGGGAGCCTTTCAAACTCAGTAACCTTCTTTTCAATCTCGGGAAACATCTTGTCGTAATCGGGAACCTTCTTGTCGTAATCGGGAGCTTTCACGGAGCTTTGAAACCAACCCTTTATTCAATCCATCTAGGTATCCTGATCTCATTCCGTTAACCATAGCTGGTGTACAGGTGTCAAGCTCTGTTAATTATTATTTTATATAATCGATTTTTCTTTCTTCTTTTTTTCACTTGTATGATGGAATATTTCAAAGTTCACTATCTATTCATCTCAGAACTCATTCTATTAAAATAAAGGTCTTAATTTTTAATGTAATCTAAGTCCTTTAATGAATCATCAGTTTTTTGTGTTTTGATTACTGTAGGATCCCAGTAATGGGCGATCTGCTGTGAGCCGCTTAAAGTAGGCAGAGAGTTTAATCAAAGAAGCCAGATCCTTAGAGACTAGAAAATAAAATTCTTGCAATAGTAACTCTCACTCAAACTGATAGATAGAATAGCAAAATATTTTCAGAAATTAACTAACCTATTGTTACCTTATCAAGCAATGAATCCACTTAATGCATGAAGAAAATAATTGCGTTATATTCTTTAGAAAATATGCAAATAAAACCAAATTCCTCGGAATAATTTTAATCTAATGTCTGTTGAAGGATTAACAAATTAATCTGCGTTCAGCTTGAGGGTAGCAGACCGAAATACTCTGGACAACAGCCACACCAGACGAGCTGGATTTCTGACATTGCTGTCTGTCGTCATAAATTCTTAAGCTTTAGACAATTCTTGATTTGATGCCAAATTTGGGGAAGTAGTGCCATGCTACTGGTCAGCAGATTAAGGAAAAGCTGTCATATATTAAATTCAAGACATGAACAGAGGTCAGGTTTAGACAGACAGTGGGACAGGAAAGAGATTTTTCAATTAAAATGAAATGGACATAACAACTGTCATTTGTGATTTGTAAAAGTCTAAATTGTCCGTGCTTTCTAGTCATAAGAGTTAGGTACCAAATGTATATACCTGTGCGTAAGTACACACTAGAACATAAGTAAAAATGCGATATATATATATATAATATATATATATATATATATATATATATATATATTATAGATAATATGGGTGCTATAATTTATGAGTAGACAGTGTCCAATATCATTGATAGAGCATTATATTTAAGTTAAAATATCGTTGATATGGTCTGAAGATAGCATAGCCGAGAAAGTTTCAGTTACTAGATGTCGTTGCCTCCAAGTCCACGCTAACGTATACTCACACACACACACACACACACACACACACACACATATATATATATATATATTATATATATAATATATATATATATGTATGTATAAGTAAAGAAATAACAAAAGACTTAGATATTTAGCACTATAGTCTATTTCAGGGAGCTTAGACTATAGATAGACTATGATTCTAAATCTCTAAGACTTTTGTTATTTCTTTACTTATAATTTGCTCTGTGACTCTAACATTAAGAGCACACATTGAGCTTTCAAACTGCGACAGGTTTTTTTAAATAAAACTCTTGTGTCGTAAGGAAGATTTCTTCTCTGGACTTTTGGATTATATATATATATATATATATATATATAATATATATATATATATATAATGATCCTTTTTAACAAAAGTAATCACTATATTCGACTATCTATCTAAGTATTATACGAGGGTAATTCCAAAAGTATGGTCTCAAAAGCGTCAAGGACACAAGGAAACAGTTCTGACTGTTATCGTCAAACACTATTGTGTATGATGTGAATGTGCCTGTGCTTACACCTGCACCTGCGCACAACTAGGTGCCACGCTCTGTCTTGGCTTGGCAGACGTTTCTAATGGAGTTTCCCGACAACCGCTACCGCCAAGGGCGAGGTTCGCGCAGTTATTCGGTTTTGAAAGGCATAAGGCATTAAGCCGATTGAAATTAATTGTCAATTAACGGGAGTGCATGGAAAGGGGTGCATGGATGCTGAAAACGTGGGAAAGTTTTATTTGGAATTTGAAACAATGAAGAGGTTCAACTCGTCCTCAACGACATGCCGCAGCACCTAGAAAATGCGTCGAGCGAAATGGCGATTATGTAAAAAATTGATACATGTTAAAGTTGAAAATGATGTAAACTTCATCGACAATAAACAATAAACGTTTCTGTGATTTCTAAATATTTTGTAGGCCTTACCATCGGGATAACCCTCGTAACATGCTATTGGAATAATCAAAAGGTATTTTACAAAACTGGTCACTAAATTTATTGTTCAGTTATTTTATTTGCTATATTATTTTTCCAGGAAGTAGACTTTTTCTGTAATATATGAATGCTATTATCTTTAGTAAACTAATTATTTTTTCATTTTCATCTCTTAGGTGAGATGATTTTGCGTCAATGGAAACTTCATCTTTAGGCGGCGTCTTGTTTGTGAGAACTTCTAGGAGACTGCCTAGGAAGTGCTGTGTCTTTTCCATGTTGCCTACACAGCACGTGTTGATGCGTGGTCGACCCCTCCCTCTTGCGCGGTGAATCTTTCTGGGTGTCATTCGCACTCTGCTGGCAACCAAGGAGTGATCCGAGTCGCAGTCTGCACTATGGTACGTGAGGGTGAGAAGGATATTTAGCAAGATTCGCACACCTGGTGATGACAGAGGTGGGAGCGCGAGTGTCTCCATGACACCTGGTGATGTTCTTGCACATAAAGTAGGTTTTGGTCACGCATAGGCCTTGGTAGCAACACAACTCTAGCAATCTCAGGCTCTTATCATTTATCTTGCCCCGCCCATAAACGCCAAGGCAAATGGGCCTAGCCACGTGGTCAGCTTCTACTCTTGCGTTAAAGTCCCCGAGAAGGTTATCACCGCACTCAGGTTCTCAAAGAACTCGACTTTTTCCTCAGGTGTAGCGGGGAGTGTTGGGGCGTATGTATTGAGGACATTTGCCGGTCCTGCAGACGTTCCCATCCGGAGGGTGATGATTCTCTCGCTACCAGTTGACGGGGGTTTGATGTAAGAGATAATACTATTTTTACAGCGAAACCGACACCATGCCGTCGGGTTTCACTTGAGGGTTTTCCCTGCCAGAAGAAGGTGAATTTTGCCTCCTTGATTTGGCCATTTTCAGATAGGCCACTTCAATGTTGAACCGGGAGAGTTCTTCGTCAATGATGGCCGTCTTGCAGGCATCATCAATCTGCTGTAGATCTGTTAGTCCAGGACATCTGGTCCTGACGTTCCAGCTTGCGAGCTGAATTGCTGAATTTTTTTTTTCGGTTTCCTGTTGTTTGGTGTAGACATTTTAGCCCGCCTGTTGAGACAATTACCTAAGCTCCATACACCCAGTGGAGCAAGCAGACCATGGCGGGACAGCACCTAACTGGCGGGGGGCTTCTCAGCTTAAGGCGGGCGGTGGCTGTTCAGTGACGTGCGATGACCTAGGTACATATGTATGAGCTTAAACGTATTTGCATGTGTAAAGTTACCGGCACCTTTGAATAAGTCCATGTGTCTTGTACTTTTCTAAACCCATGCTGGAATGTATAATTTCTAGCTACCAACAAATATATAATATATCAGCACCAAAATAGGGGGAGGGAGGACATAACGCATATTGTCAATATATATAACAATTTAAAATAAAATAAAATTATATAGAATGAATTATATAGAATAAAAGGAAAAGAGAAAGAATTAAAGTTGGACTAAAAGACAGAATAATTTTTTTTCATTTTGGCCAGCATATGACACGTGAAAAAAGTTACGATATCTGGAAAGAAAATTACTTTAGTGGCAAAACATGTGTCTTATAGTTTTCTAAACCCGTTCTGGAATGTAAGGATTCTAGCTACCTACTAATATATAATATATCAGCACCGAGGTGGTGCGGGGAGGGAGAAACATAACGCACATGGTCAATATATAAAACAAATTAAAATAAAATAAAATTATAGAGGTCATATAGATACGCTCATAATCTATGGCTGCTCGTAAACTATGAACGCGCAACGATATATATATATATATATTATATATATATATATATATAATATATATATATATATTGATTCTCCGACAGCATCTTCGAGAAAGAGAGAGAAAACAGAACACTTAAAAATGTGTTAACATTTTAAAATATTTTTAAATAACAACCATTTCGAACGAATCGCCGTTAAGAAAAAGTTCGATTTTTCATAAACACTTGTTTGTAAGTCTTTCAGTTTTGAAATGTAAACAGCCTTCAAATAAACATCCATCTGAAGATTGCCGTGGGCCGAAACGTTCATGATTAATATATCAATCAAATTTATTTACCAACGTGTGTATGTCTTCTTTTTCTTCACACATTCTTTATGTGTACGCAATAATGTGTAAATTAGCTGGTATGTTTTATTATCTAAAATTGCTATCTTATATCATTTATTGTTTGAATAATATTCTACATACAAATAACTTTACTGAAAAGATTGATTGATTGTTTTTAACGGCACGTCAACCCATCTAGGGTTATTTTTATGCCAACCGATGAATTGTGAGGGATGGTCATATTTATTTTAATGTTTTTTTTACCATATGACCTTTAGGCACCCCTTTTGCGATCTCGATTCGTGGGTACATTTTATTCCATTTACACGGTCAAAATCCGGTTAATTTTTAACAAACGATTTTTAGAGTTTTTCTTAATTATAAAACTACCCCCTAACCATAACCCCTAACCATAACCCCTTACCCTAACCCTAACCCCTAAAAAACAACCGGATTTTGACAGTGTAAATGGTAAAAATGTCCTCACGAATCTAGATCGCAAAAGGGGTGCCTAAAGGTCATATGGTCCGTTTTTAAAAAATGATTTTTACGCAACTATGTCTGCAGTTGTTCATCAGCCACTCCACCCACCCTGTCGGCAAGAGCAGAAGAATACATCGATTGCACATCTCCAGAGAGCAATATCCCCCAAATGAGGCCACCTGTTTACCTGTTGGCCGTGTGTGGCGACCTTTGATGCTTAAGGATTGAACCTGTTAGCTGAGCAGTCCATATCATGCAACAATTCTCTGGTCCTTACTTAGGCTAGAGGGGCGGTTGGAGCGGCCCACTATGAACAATCGGCTGGTCATGTCAACCATAGCAGCTATATTATTGTCCCGACCCTATTGTTCTCATGGCAAGCCCCCGATCCTTTTTATTATATATCTGATAGAAAACAATAGATTAGTGTCTTAGAGTCATGGGTATGATGTTAAACTGGATCTAGAGGTGAAATTCCAATTATGGAGCTCTGAGGAGCGTAGAGTACCCCTCCAGCTTCACACTTGTTATATTATTTCGGTATATAAAGTGTGCTGAAGTCCACCATTTAAACTTATATACTCTGCGTGGGTGCGTGGATTAAAACCAGCCAAACAACACGCTCGAATACGTGGTTAGTTCACTATTGAATCGCCGATCTTGAAAGCCGTTCATTCGACACGAATGAACGGATCTGCAACCAAGGACTCGGCTCAACCAATGGATTCTACCCAACACTAAGGATCAACCAAAGATTATTCACTAAAGAATGAAAGATTGAATAAATCCGAAAGAATGTAGTTGAGAAAAGAGTAAAATGTGAATATAACAACACAAACGACTATGTTCAATTGATATTTCGCCTCATTAATGGTTGAGGCTTCCTCAGAAGTTTATTGATTTAAGTGCATGTACATTCTGTTTTTATAGTGAAAGGGTAAATGGGTATGGGAGGGAGAGGAAATGCGTTTTTCCTCTACTCTCAATCACTAAGGAATACAAGGGATTTCCATTGTAACGTGCTCTCAGCTGCAACCTAAAAGATGGCGGCAAAATCGTAACAACACTGACCCGGAATGGTAGTACTAGTTAGGGTCTTATCTCTTTGTTTAATAGGTCAATATATGACTTTAAATGTGTTTAAAAGATTTTCAAAGAATGAATAGCCAACTTTAATGAATAAAACAAAAACATCTTCGGCATAAAATAACCCAAGCGCTGAGATACCGTAAAATCTGTTGTATAGCCGACTACTGGACTTCAATAAAACCACACACACGTGTATATAAAAAAGGACCCGTCTTTATTTTCTTCGGTGTGTGGGTGGTGAGGAGTGCAGAGCGTTCACAATGAAAATGCTCGAGCGCTTGGTGATGGCGGTGACGAGTGTTCACAATAGAAATGCCCGAGGGAGTTGAGTGGCGACGAGGTTACCTTCGCGGCTGCTCGCTGGGGACTAAATTCCACCCTTCATTCACTAGCCTTTATATACAATAATATGACCACGCATTTTTATCTTTTGATCTGATAACGGACATTTTTCATATATTTCTTTATATTTCTCCCCGCCTTTTCACCGGAAGTGGAGTCTTCCGTTTTTCCTTTTTCTTTTATCTGTTTCGTCATCTTCTCCCTGCTTCTTGACCGGAAGATCTCTCTTCCGTTCTCCCCTTTTTAAAATATATATTTCTATCCTTCTCTTTGTCTTTTTGCCGGAAGCTTCCTCTTCCGTTGCACGATATACAACGAAATCCACCGAACCAACATCCAATTTAATAATCGATTCTGAGAAGCAACATAAAGAAAAACAATACATAGAAAAAACAATAAATATGACACGGTTTTGTTGCATATTGCGACGTTCACACTTTTCTGAGTTTATGTCGTGACAGTATCAATGAAATTTCTTGTGAGGTCACAAAAGAAAAAAAGGTTAATATCTTCAACAAAGAAATTTGAAGACGTGATATTCTTATGCAGAATGTTTGTCATTTTAAAGTTATTAAATAGGAGAAAATATTCGTTTGATGTTTGGTTGATTTTATGATGTGTCAACCTGTGCTGTGTTATCTGATGTGTTATACACTCTTTTGTTGGGAGTGAAAGATTGAGTAAATCCATCAAAATGTGGTTGAAAATAGAGGGAAAAAGTGGATAGGACAACACAGCGACTAAATTCATTTGATATTTCACCTCGGTATTTAGCGAAGGTTTGTCAAAATGTATTCTGAAGACAAAATGCATTTCACAGTCTACTTTTATACGGAAGAGCTAATTTTTGGGGCGAGTAGAAGATGAGGGGGGGGAGTACTAAGTGATAAGATTGTTGCATATCGTGCAACGGAAGAGGAAAGACAAAAGAGAAATATAAAGAAATATATATATATATATATATATATAATATATATATATATATATATATAGGGGAGAATGGAAGAGAGATCTTCCGGTCAAGAAGCAGAGAGAAGATGAAGAAATATATAAAAGAAAAAAGGAAAACGGAAGACTCCTCTTCCGGTGAGGAGGCGGAGTGAACAATAAAGAATTATATATATAAAAAAGGAAGTATGTCCGTCATCAGATCGAAAGATAAAAATGCGTGGGCATATTTATTGTGTGTAAAGGTTAGTGGTTCTGGAAAGAGTCAGTCAGTCCACAGCGAGATGCCGTGAACGTAATTTCGTCGCCTCCCGTCATCAACCACCCTCGGGAAGTTCATTGTGAACACTGTGCTCTTCACCAAATCACCCGCGCATTTTCATTGTGAACACTCGTCGCCCCTCACCACCCACACACCGAAGAAAATAAAGACGGATCATATTTTCATATATACGTGTCTGTGGTTTTATTGAAGTCCAGTAGTCGGCTATACAACAAGATGATTGGCAAAAGGACAGGAAAGAGGGGAAGGTTTGGATGTGTGGTATAGAGAGGAAGCAATATAAGAAGGGATGAGTTTAATTTGTAGGCTATTGTATTTTTATCGGGTCATTTATTGCCTTTGAAGAAATTTGATTGTCTGGTTGTAAGTTAGTATGTGATGACTACTGTCATTGAAGATTCGTGAATAATTATACATATTCAGCCTTTTTGATAATATTGTCGATATCAGATTGAGAACGAGGGGGTTTGTCTTTATTTCGCTAGCGCTAGACCAGGCTGGTTATTTTGATGAGGAGGAGCACAAAAACTACCTTCAACTGCTCACTTTACTGCACAGATTACATTATCTTGTCTGTGTTACTAATGCCGCGAGTCGGGTGTATAGAAACGAAACCATACGATTCCAAAGCGAATAATAGTTTATTAATATTGATAATCTAGTTTACTATATTCTTCAGTAAAGGTAACTCAATGTCATTAATATATATAAAAGATGTGGTAGTGAAGACATAATGTGAATGGCGCTTGGTAACTGTGAATCTTTTGCCAATGTGAATGCTTGAATATCGCATAGGGGAGAAACTCACATTTATTAAGCACCGTAGACTTTATTTCTGCACTAGCCTAATTTATATATATAGTTTGTCAAAAAAGTATCGAGATTTGTTGTGTTCTTTGGCACACCTTGTATTCTGAAAAATAATAACGTGTAGTGTTTTGTAGAGCATAGTTTTCGCGGTAACTATTATTTTGAGGGAGATCATATGCTAGTAGTATTTGATCATTTTTTTCTCTCTGTGTACGGAGTCAAATGACTTGGAGAAATCTACAAACGGTAGTTTTCCTAGAGATTCTTTGCTCGAGCTGTTGGAAGATTCGGATATATAAGGTGTCCAGCAATTCACCACCTGAATTCATAGACTGCGCGAGGACACGTGGTTTATTCCTCCGCCAATCACCAGCCATAATGCGTGGCTGGTTGACTACTTAAGAACTGATTCTGAGAAGCATCTATTTGCAATCATTGACGAAGGAAACTTACAATACTAAGGAGCACCAAGGATTCTGTACCAAGGATTTCTGTTGGACAAGCGCTCTTGCTTGAAGCCTAAAGAATGGCCTATGAAAACGTAACATAATCCGACGAATATTTGTGGACCTATTTCTTCAAAAAAACAGTTTTATTTTTCCCATGGATTTTCTCTTTTTCAGGTCGGACGCGATTAAGAAGGGCAATATATGGTTGTAAGAGATATGTCTCTATAGTAAGTGATAATCAACTGCATTGCATAATCTAAGAAATATGTCATTAAATTTTCTTATATTCCATATATCAAGTGGTACTTCGTCAAGGCCTGTGGAATTGAGACATTTTTATTGTTTAGAACTTAAGTTTTTCCATGGTAAAATATCCTAGAGTGATGTTTAGCTGTCTATAAACTATTTTTTGGTATTATTTTCTAGGGGCTTTAGGGGGCTCCCTAGTAGTTTCTGTAAATGGTATTTCCATTTCAGAATTCAATTTTTTCGATTGAGTGCTTTTAACTTTGGTCCCGATCTGCTTTCCACTAATTTCACTTACCGCTGGCCAAAACTAATCGCAATTGTCTGTCTTCTACCGAATTCCTGATTTTGTTTATTTGCCCCCAGATGTACTCTATTTGTTCTGTTTTGTACGTTTAGTTAGTTCTCTCTGTGCTTTCTTAAGCTGTTGTATATTGGCGTTAGTTGGGTTTGTTTTGTTAAATAGGGAGGTTTTTTAATATAATTTCTCTTTTAAATATATATATATATATATATATATATATATATATATATATAAATACGCACATATATGTACACACACACACGTATATATATATATATATATATATATATATATATATATATATATATATATATATATTCTCTGATGAGGATCCAAAACGCAGTAAAATATTGCAATATAAGCAGCTAATATATATATAAATACGCACATATATGTACACACACACACACACACACGTATATATATATATATATATATATATATATATATATATATATATATATATATATATATATTCTCTGATGAGGATCCAAACATAAACTAATTAAAAACTTAAATAGAAAGATCCACTGATAATTTCTACACAGATAATTTTTTACTTATTATCTTGCGAATAATTTCCGTATTAGTTTATTATATGTGTACAGACACACACACACACACACACACACACATATTATATATATATATATATATGTAAACACACACACACACACATATATATATATATAAACACACACACACACACACACACACATATATATATATATATATATATATATATATATATATATATATATATATATATATATATATATATATATATTGCGATATTCGAGGAGGGGTATTTTTCTCTGCAAGTCCCATATTGTGCGTGTTCTTAGAATTATGGCCAGAGCAGCTGTTATTGTACAGTAAGTATAATCGAGTAGATACAATTCAGTAGATATAATCATATGTACGTTTTAGATACTTCAGGCACCATATATTTTGATTAATTTCTAACATATATATATATATATATTTATGTATATATCTATGTAAAGTGCCCAATTGTTATGTTCGTCATTTTCAACCTCAATTTGTAGTCGCCAGAAGCAAAGTTGATTTGCTAATTAAATTGCTTTGCTTAAAGAGTTTTACTTTTGAGGTTTGGATAATAAAATTGTATTTATTAATGAAATTAGTTACCTAGATAAATATTATAGGTTGCTCATGAACAAACCTGTTTACCTTTGTACCTTTTTTATATATATGTCTATAATAAATATTGTATTTCCCCAGGTAATTTGTGATTGCCCTGTCGGTGGGTCTGTAGAATATACCAACTGCACCTGTGCAGAGAGGTAAGACCTCTCCACAATGGGACCAACTCTCTAACAATCTATCCGATCTCTCGATTAATCCCATCAAGCCCTAACACCTATAGGATTTATCCCGATCCTATGTATGTTATTCCAAACCCAAATCCTTATTTATCATATATCAGCTAGAAATATGGAGGCATGTGGCGTAAGAGTCGTAGAAATGGACACGTCGAACGGATTTCAATTCCTGGACGAAGATATTTGCATTTCACATGTCGTCAATACTCTTGGGAAAGGTATGAATTCAATTCCCCCTCCAGCTGTGAATAAATAGTAGAGTAGACTGAGCTTTTAACCATGGCTAGAAGTCTAGGAGAAGGAAAACTTTGAATTCAAACCTGTTAAACTCCGCGTAAAAAATTGACCTTGTGTCGCATCCTGCTCGTGTGGATCGGTTGCTAAATGTATATATGAGTTAAAAGTCGGTGACTGAGTGTCATAGCACCTTGGATATGACGGTAAATTGCATCTAGTGATAAGGTCCCCTTTCTGGCGCTCTGAGGAGATTTATTTTTAGCATAGTCTGCGTACAAGTCTACGCGCTTTGCTGTTACAGTACCTGGATCCCATAGTCAAAAAAGTATATGACATCATCATATAAAATGTTCAGCCTATGAACATTTCAGGCCACCCTTGTATATAATGATGTTTAAAATAATGATAATATTCTTTTGTGTTATATATATGCTTCTCATATGCATTTGATGACAATGGCATGGTCTACATATCATCTAATGTTAATAACTAAAAGAAAGTGATGAAAAATATTATCTACATACAGTTGAAGGTTATTGGAAATGGAGCATAATAGAAAATGATTTGTTATATTTAAGAAAATCCAATCCTTTTCAAATAAAACTCTCTCTCTCCCTCTCCCCCTCTCTCTCTCTAATATATATAATAATATAATAATATATATATATATATATATATATATATATATATATAGAGAGAGAGAGAGAGAGAGAGAGAGAGAGCGTTAATAAATAAATAAATAATGAATATATATTTTTAGTATATATTCATGTGTATGGAAACAAGTCTGCTACCACTGGTTTCATGCTATCCAAACTTAATTGTTTAAGCGGAGCAATCGTTGCAAGCGAAAGAATTTTTGAAAATGATAAAAATATGTTCTAATTTATTATGGCTTTGTTTAACTGTATGCGTGCATATATTTATATATATATATATATATATATATATATATATATATATAATTACATTTTTTAAATTTTCCTTATGCTCGAGAAGTCATTGCATTCTCTTTCGTTCAAGTATTTCTTTTTTCTTTTCCGTTATTTATCCACGTATTTATCTATTTTTATTTCTTAATTTTTGGGTGAGATTAGAGATGTTTTGGACATCTGTTTTCTTTCATTTTTATCGCTACTTTCGCAACGATTTTTGTTTTTCATTTCTGTTCCTTTTTCTTTTTAAGCCCCACTTACTTTTAAGGTCTACCTCAGTTTTTTTTCCAAGAAATTATTCGCTCTTTCTTCTGAACTTTTGAACTCTTTGCTTCTTTCATTTTTATTTTTTCTGTTTTCAACATTTCTTATATCTCAATTTGTCTCCAAATTCTTTCTTCATTATTATCGACCCCATTTTGATTCTTTCATTAAATATCTTTTTATGATTAAATTTCTTCTTAGCTTTATTTTTTCCCCTTCAGACAACTACATTAAGTTTTCTTTTATTGTCTTTTTTTTTCATACCTGACTTTTCATTTTTTTTATAATGCCCTCTTTTACAACATCATTCTCCTTCTTTTTTCCCCTTTTTTTTCTTGTTTTTTTTTTTCTTGTTACTTTAAGCTTAAAATCTGACCTGGCCGCGGGCCAGTTGGCGATCTTGTTATGCCTCGTCTGGTCGTCACTTAGTTCCAAGCCGATTTTTAGAGAATTGGTACTTAAGAGATTCCACCTGACCCGGTCATGAATGACTAGTGAAGTTGGCGGGACACTTAACACTGGTGCTGATCCAGTTGTCAATATCGCTGTCGGCCCGGCACGCGACCATATCCCAAAGTATAACAATCACACTCCTTTTACTGTGTAGACATCTTAATCCACATCGAACGGCCTGACGAAATAGCTCAGAGCTATTTTTATCTTGACATATAAGAAGGTTTCTCAGTCGATAAGCAAAAGAAACGCGCTGTAGTGACATCGGCTCTAACCTCATTTGTCAAGAGATGCTCTGATTGGCTAATTGCATTCTCCGTTTTTAGGCGCTTAAATATGGAGGCCTCCAGCTGCCATCTACTTAGGGTGGCCTAAGTAGATATATGTAATATTCAGTTAGAGGTAATAACAACAAAAATTACTGATAAGAACAGAGCTTTTTTTTCTTTTTTTTTTTTTAGAAAAAAAACTATTTGTAGCAGCTAAATGAATCGATTTAAAAATTGTAATACTCTTTTTTCTAAGATTCCAACTTCAAACACTTTAAACCAAATTTTGCCTTTTAGCAATATCTTATTATAATGGAGATTGTGTGTTTTTCTATCTGTAACCGAAACTATATTCCTACTCAAGTCACAATTCTCTTAGTTATTGACATCACATTCTCCATGATTTTATTTTTATCTAAACCTCAATTATTAATAAAATTGTCTTACATTATTAATACTGTTAACTATGTCTCCATACTGACAACATGCAATTATATTTTATATACAACAAAATAGCGGTTTACAGTGTGAACGGGAAGGCTAATTTGCATATTAATATTAAAAATCGAATTTAATAAATATGTGCTTAGTATTATTGATTTCTAACTGTTTGGTTTTATTTTAATGAATATAAGCAAAAATCTCTTCAATGAATCTTAAATGAAATCCATTAACAAGATAAAATAACTGTCATTTTATTATTTACTTCCTCTTATAACTAAATACTTAAATTAGAAAAAATAACAATGAAAGACGAGAGTGATGGAAGAGTAATTTTCAGTTGTTCCATTTTTATTATACTCCCTCTGTTTCAAATCTTTATTTACTCCCTCTGTTTCAAATCTTTTTATCTGTATTCTTATTTAGTTTCATTAGCCTTTCTAATTTAATACAATACTTTATTACATTAAAACTTAAATACTTGCACCGGAGGGTGCATATATTTGCTAGTATATATATATATATATATATATATATATATATATATAACTAGGAGTATTAACGAAATATTTCCAGGTATTCTTTATTTAATTAAAAACAAAACAAACAAATCAGTCAACTAGATTATTTAGTAAATGTATTCTTTTCGAGGGTATGTATTTACCCAATCCACCCGCCAAGAGAAGAATACAACACAAGGTCAAATGTTAAACATTTTTAAGACGTTAACGGGTCTCAATATAAAGTTTTCCTCGTCCTCGACCCGTTGTTATACCAAAGTTAAATAGCCCAGTGTGAAGATAGAATACATGGATGCATACCTTTAGCAAAGATGCAATATGCAATACTACCAGCCTCGTCCAAGACTTGAACGTGTGTCTCCGTGTAGATTTCCTACAACGATATTCATTACACGAGGGGCGAAAGTCTTCGTTTAATATAAAAATTCAGGTAACCTGATTGTTTTGAAAATACTGAATTTCATTCAAGGTTATGTAGTTTTGTTAAATAAATATTAGATTCCTAATATTTATGTACAGTACTTTAGAAATCAAAATGGCTGTTATAAGTTGCAGCCGATGGCCTTGAAGGATGAGTGACAAGGCTTGACCTAATCCTGCTCTTTCCGGTGGATACTGTGAGAATCGGTGGAGAAGGCCCTTTTCCGGTTTAGATTAGAAATAGATTTTTAGTCAGATCGGCCAAAGCCACCACGGTGGTAAGTCGTGTTATGCACGCAGTCGACTCAATCTGCGCAGGTAGTCTGGTGGGGATTTCAGAATAAAATATGATCTAAGTTAAATCGAAGTCTTGTGTTATTATCTAAAAATTACCAATGACACAGGGCTTCTGATAAAGAGAAATCCCCAATGGAAGACCAGACACGAAGTCCCGAAGACGAAGTCCAGACGCTAGAAGAGACGCTAGAAAGTAAAGAAAGAGGTATACAACAGTTTTCCAAGCTATCCGGCTCGAGCAGCATGTAACACAAAGTCAATATATAAGCGTTTTAAAGAGTTTAACAGGTTTTGATTATATTTTCCTCGATCGGTTTCCATACCACGTTTAAAGAATCCTGTCTGTCCAACAATTTACCCATAGCCGGAGAGGTAATAGATAAATGCATACCGTTATCCATATGATTAGAGCTTTGTAAAATGCAAATGCTCGCCGATTACATTTTCTATGATGTTAACCATTATTCGAGAGTGTGAATGTTGACAAATTCTGCTTTCTTTCGTAAAAAAAATATAGCTTTGTATTGTAGCAGAAGAGTCTATCCACACTGTGGAGACGTGATACGTCGAAACACGGTGTCTATGGATGACTATATATATATATATATATATATATATATATATATGAGTATAGATAAAAGGATATGAAAACAACACAATATGCCGTTAAAGTGAAAAGATTTTATATCATATTCATAGCTAATATTGAGCAATATTTCGATTTATAAAAATCATCTTCAGAGCTTCGGACTTATCAATTGCGGAGACGAAAATAAGAAAAGTCCGGAGTATAAACAAGTTCTGAAGATGATTTTTATAAATTAAAATATTGTTCAATATTAGCTATGAATATGATATAATATCTTTTCACTTTAATAGCATATTTTGTTGTTTTCCTATCCTTTAATATATACTCATACCGTCGGATTCATTTCCTTTCTCTTAACTTATATATATATATATATATATATATATATATATATATATATATATATATATACACATATATATATATATGTGTGTGTGTGTGTGTGTGTGTGTGTGTGAGGGAATATGTATTCATCTTATCTTCATATTAAAAAAGATAATATATCGCAACTTGTGGTTGGGTAAATACATACTCTGTTATATCACCTCACAATTTCCAAGGCAGAATTTGGCCAGATAACAGCAGATTTCAACCAGTACCGCCGCAAGCTATAGGGAAACAGTAGGATGTATGGGTCTGTTGAGCCATCTCGTAGTAGAAAAATATGTTTCTGTTGGAATATTTTGAAATATACTTATTTACTAAGCTTATCTTAGATATGGCACACGGCCAGATTATGGAGTGCCCAGTGAGAATCGAACTCACTAACAATGGTCTGCGAATCTAACTTGCTAACCATTACACCACATGAGGTGCCCTAATATTTTGAAATATAAGGTATGCTCTAATTCCCCACCTGGATTTATAGACTAGCCAAAGTCACGTGGTTTACTCCTCCGGCCAATCAACAAGCCATACTGCGTGGCTGATTTACTACTTAAACATTGATACTTGCCAAAGTTCACCTGCAATAATTGAGGAGGAACTTACGAATATTGACGAAGGAACTGAGGACTCTTTACCAGAGAATCAAAGGATTCATTATCAGAGGACTACCAATGATCCAATTCCACTGGACAAGCGCTCTACCGGATGGCCCATGAGATTGTAACAGTTTCGTCATCATCATATCACACTAGTAGCACGGATATCCATAGCAATCTTTCGACAACCGTACATATCGGCCATCTCGGTCGGACGGTCCTCCGCGCAGCATCCAGTATCAATGTAGAGCTGGTCAATAGAGGTATTTGCTGGACGACCCGCACTAGCGTATCTATGTAGTGGCTCCAATAGAAGAACATCGCTTATGAGTTCGTCCTTGCTTCTCCATTAGTGTTCCGCATATTTTCATCAACGGATGGTTTGTCTGATACGGGCCAAGTGGCTGTACACCTGCTTCCTTTAGGGGTGTTGTCTCCACTATTAGTTTACGATCGCACGCAACTCCCATGTAGCTTATTCACTCGGGTCTTCGTTAGTTACAAAGTGGTGCTGTCATACAGTAGAACTGATACAGAGTCCACTTTAAAAAAAAACAAACTAGTATTCTCGAGGTAGAGAGGCTGGATAAAAATCATACACTGTTATGTTGTCTGACCTTGTCACGTCGGATTTTCGTGATATGGCAGTAAACACTACCACCGTACGGCAATAAACACTACTCAACATGACCACCAGTAACATTTTTGGCATAAATAACAAAAAAAGCCAGCTGAGCGATTTACACACACACACACACACACACACATATATATATATATATATATATATATATATATATATATATATATACTTATTCAATAAGGTAATTACTTAATCTAGCTCAGGGGTTCTCAAACTTTTAAATCTGTTGAACCCTACAAAAATGTGATTGACCTATCATCGATCCCCTATTTATATACTCCTGTCAACCTTGCAGTTGTTTTGTTGCAATCAATTATGTAATAAATGAATTCTTCACAAATGTTTATGTAAAACTGTTAATTGTAAAATAACCTTGAAATAAACAGTAAAGTAATCATAACATGTAAAATTGAGCAGCAAGTATTTAATACAAACTTAATAACTTACCAAAGAAACACATTTTCTTATGTGATGGGTGGAACTGATGACTTTTGATAAGTTCTTGAATATTGGGCTTAAACTTTTGAAAATATATCAACATAGGCATATTCTCCAGGATTTTGTGGAATTAATTTCTTTAATGACTAAGAAGGCTTAGTAGTCTCCCAAGAGCCCTTGTAGACCCTGGATACTTACAAACCCCTGAGTTATTGTAGACACCAGGGTGTTTATTTAGACCACTTTGAGAAACCCTGGTCTAGCTCATAATCTTCAAGTTGCTTACAGCTTTCTGCCGTTTCATAAGTAGTCACCATCTATGAATGAACCCACTCATTGTCCTCACTTTCCTCACGGGGACCGGTGCTTTGAGGGTGACTTGAGTAAGTGTAACGCACTGAAATATCTGCGCTGCCTGCTTAGGTTATGGTAACAAATCACTATTTATTTAAAGCATTTACTTATTTTCATCCACTATTTCGCCTTGCCTGTGTAATTCCCCCGCTCACTGATTTCAATCTCCGTCAATTTCTTCTGTATTCACCTGAACCGTTACTGAAGGTCAGTATCTATTTAAATGACTGACCGATCGCATAATACACGGTAATTTATATTTCTGCTGTTAACCAACCCAGCGACTAAATGTCAAGTGTCTGAGTTTGTCAAAACACACGTTTAGCGGAAGTGTTCTATTCTCTCGACGAAATCCTGGTGGCCTATATAGCATTCTGGAATGTGGGTCAGTCTGAGACCTAGAGTAAGTAAAGTTTTTCTGTATTATGACACTGCTTTATTGGAGAAGTTCGATTTAGCTCATTCAGGAGAGCATCCGCCTAGGAACCGCAAGTTTCCGGGTTCGATAACGGCCCTCACAAACTCAGAGTATGAGTAGCAAAGAGATCTGTGCGGTAAGGTGAGGGGCTGATGGTAAGTGTGGTGCTCTACCTCAGACACCAAAAAAATCTCTGTGGGCTAGCGCTAGTGAAAAGTGGATAGACTCCCTCGCTGTCTGGCTGATATCGACTTTAGGCCACCCAGACGACTTAGTTGTAGCTGTTTCTTCTTTATGTTACACGATTAAACAAGCTGTTCATTTATGGTATTCACAAATAAAACGAATATATTCGACTAAATTTAATGACTAATTTTGAAATCTTAATTTATAAATGCAGACCTAAAAAAATTCAGTCATATGAAAAGAAGCGTATTTTTTGTCAGAAGGAGGTCGATTGAAAAAGTTCATACACACAAACATTCGCGCATATATATATAATATATAATATATATATATATATATATATATATATATATATATATATAGAGAGAGAGAGAGAGAGAGAGAGATAGATAGATAGATAGATAGATAGATATAAAGTTAAAACTAATGAGTCAGATATACCTACTGGAAGTTTGGCTTTGTGGTCTTCAGGGCAAAGATCTGACTAAAGAGGCTTGGAGGAAAAGCACTATCATAAAACACATCCCACCGTGATTCAAATAAATCAGCATAAACTAAACTAAACAAAGACAGAACACCATTAAAATCTATAATTTTAATTTTATTTTTATTATTTCATATATATATACATATAAAGTGTTTTTTTTTCTTTTGCCCAAGTATTTTAGTATCAACCGATTATTTTCGGTTAGTACGACTATCTTCGTCTTTTCTTTTTTAATTTTTTTTCCCTGGGTGATGTTTGGTAGTATATTTTTACAATCAAACCATTTGCAGGTTTTTTTTTCTTACTGCAAGTGTTTTACCAACAAGTTTGATATATATATATATATATATATATATATATATATATTATATATATATATATCTGTGTGTGTGCGTGTGTGTGTGTGTGTGTGTGTGAGTGAAAGGATAAACAAATAAAGGAAAGAAAAGGCTGAATGGATAAAAATGATTTAATGAAATGCCAACACGTGTTTCGAGCGAGAGTTTGGCCATGTACACATTGTATTCTATTTATTACTGTATTATGACGCTATGTATAGGAGGAAGCCTTTCGCTTAACGGCCATCTAGCACATAACATACGAGGGAACATAAAAATACCTGGATTGGTATCCTGGCGTGTAGCAAAACCACCGGAAGAGACATATCCCTCAGACTTGTCAAGGCAAGCATCTAGGAAAAGGAAAATATAACCTACGGTGGCTGCTGCATCCAATGATGTCGAGTTCTTCTTCTTTTTCGATGTGTAGCAGTCGGTCAGGGAGTGGGATCGGTTCTGTGCAAAGCCTTTCTTCACTTAAAGAATCTTCTACATTCAATGGAGGCTGATAAAGATATAAACGTCAATGGCAATAAGAGTTCTGGAACTATCAGGGTCTGGCCTGGTAGGTGTCACAGGGCGCCGCAGCCTGTGCCCGTTATCAAGCAATGGCAATTCTCGAACACGAGTTTGCTGCCATCATGTGTAAGACAATTTCTTCAAAACGTGCGAGATTTTACTACAACTGATTTGAATTCAGAGTTTACTTTCTTCTAGACCATTTCTCTGTCGAGACCCAAATAATACATTTTCCTCTTCTAGTTGAGTGTTGGAGAAAGATATATGGATTCGTGAGAGCTTTAGTACGAAGTGAAAGATGAACAATCTTAATCAGGAGTTTCCACCAAAGATAACCGTTACCCCCTGCGCGCCTCTCTTACCACGTTTTTAAGCATAGACACTTGATTGTCACTCTCTTGTTCTAAATAACACAAATGGAAACATGATTGTTCAGGACTAAATTTAAATTCTAAGATTATATCCGATAATGCTGACTCACGTCTTACTTTTATAAGTCGATGACCGAAGAGAGCAAAGATTGAAATACGCAATATCTATTATAATCGATATAATGAGCGCCTCTGTGCACCATACGATTGTGCAGTGAAGACTTTTAAATTATGTTCTTGTTCCAGCAACAGACATATTTATTGCAGTTCACTAATTTTTCTGTTGGTGGAAAGCCTGGTGTAATAAGACGATGAGCAGGTTAAACTCGTGTGATTTTGCTGGGATAGCGATTTTGATCCATATGAGTGCCCAACGATTATGACTCTACAACATATGATAAGATGAGATTAGTAAATCCCTCGGACACCGAGTGAAAAACCTTTTTATTAAGTTGTTCTCATCGATAATTCATTCTCCACAATTCAATAATCGTGTTTAGTCTAAACTAAGAAATGCATCCAACCTATTCCCCCCCTCTCTCTCTCTCTCTCTCTCTCTCTCTCTCTCTGTCTATAAATATATATATATATATATATATATATATATTATATATATATATATATATCCTCTCTTTCTCTCGTCTCTCTACCCCTCTCTTTTCCTCTGTCTTTGTCTGTCTGTCTGTCTGTCTGTCTGCCCATCTGTCTCTGTCGTCTGTCTCTGTCTGTCTGTCTGTCTGTCTCTCTCTCTCTCTCTGTATATATATGTGTATATATATATATATATATATATATATATATATATATATATATGTGGTGTGGGTATTTATCATTTCCATGAAGTTATGGTTATTTCTGTTCTTACTAAATGGTATTCAAGAGAAAATTCTTTATTTTAGGAAAACAAATACTTAGTAAGCCAAGTAGTAAGTTTGATATAAATGATGGAATCCGATCAGGAGGTTATAACTTAGATATATATATGCTCTATCAATAATTCTGAGCCCTTTTCTCATAAATATAGCAAACTATATTATAAATAATAATAATGATATTATATATATATATTGGTTAGGAGGTTGATTTAGAAGGCTATCACAATGCAGATGTAAAGAAAAAGAAATAATACGGTAACAATGGTGCTGTGTGTTAACCTGTATTTTATTCTTGAATCGAGATAAAATCTCTTTTTCAAAATATCACTGGAACTGCAGTAGTCTAGTTATGGCATTTCTATTTAAATGAATTTTTTTTTTTGAAAATGATGGTATTTTAAATATAACTGTATTCTCGTGTTGCATGTTTACGTGTATGCGTTGTTTGTACGTGTGCGTATGTTGTCATGCGCGTGTCCATGAAAATGCGTGTTGGTTGTGACGTATGACTGTATCCTAGCGCGGGTGTGCACGTCTGTATTCGCGTATGAAAGAGCGTATTTGTGTTTGATGGCCATGCTGATGCATAATATTTCGTGTTGTATGTAATATAAATCAATTTAATCAGTTATGATTATTATGATTATTATTATTATTAACGTATCATCAATATCATTATTATATTATATTATATATTATATAATATATATATATATATATATATATATATATATAACTAATATAATGTCCATGAATTATTGTTAAATAACTAATGATAAAATAGAAATATATTTAAAATATGCATGGCCTATAGTCTGTTTACCTTATTGATTAAATGCTACACTTCCCACCAACTATAGGTAACTAATAGAGCAGATATGATTATATATAATATATATATATATATATATATATATATATATATTATATATATATGTATGTATATATATATATATATATATATATATATATATATATATAGGATCTTGTTATGGCGTCTACGTTTGCTTATTTGTAGTTATATGTTATGAATGTTGTGAAAAAATGTAAAGTATATGTAGAAGATTAAAACGCACAATACAAATCTAAGTGAAGAACACTGTGTCCTTATTCTTATTTATTTTCCTAATATTTCGCTTTTGTCAAAAGTTTATTTTAGAAATATAAGGAAAGTAAATAAAATTTAAAAAAAAACAATATTCATCACTTTGATTTTTTTTCTGTTTTAAACTATTTTACATATATCTTTCCATGCTGCTAAGACAACCAAATTTTCCACAGCATTCATCATACAAACACACACTCACACATACACACCCACACACGCACACACACACTCAAACATACACCCCCCATATATATATATATATATATATATATATATATATATATATATATATATATATATATAGATAGATAGATAGATAGATAGATAGATAGACAGAGACAGAGACAGAGAGACAGAGATAATTTGTGTCAAAAATGTATCGAGATCTTTTTGTAATTCTTGACACCCCTTGTATTTTAAAAATATTACTTTTCATTCATTGTTTCATTTTTATCTTCAAACTCAGCACTTTCAGGACACACCTTGTATTTTGAAAAAAAATTAAGTTCTATTCATATTTATCTTGGTAATTATAGCTTTTACGATGATCAAACAAGATTAAAAAAAAAACACGGCTCACACTTTGAAATTGTCTATCCTCTCGAAAATTTGTATTCATCAAATTCAAACTTGATGAATACTATGTCACTGAGGATCTAAATGACAACCAGTCAAGATGAAGTAAAACCAGCTTTACTCCGTTTAAGCTGTGGCCTTGTGTTGCATCCTATCCGTGGCGGAGGGTTTTGAGTAGATGCATACACATACTTGAATTTGCAACTGGATTTAACTGGCATTAAAATTCAACATCTATCTAGCTAATGCATACAGCGTTTACAATATTGTGAGCGAGTGTAATTCTGCCTGTCGCATGGTTTTAATTTCCACACAACTTTTTCTATTGCACTTTTAACAGGTGCTCGGTTTCCTATATTTGCTTGATTTCATTATACGTGCCAAGAATTGGTGAAGAGAAGAAGCCCGACATTCAGCTCGACATTCAGCGTTGATTTTGTAATTTTGCTCACATAATCTGATGTGGTTTTTCGCCGCTTCCTCTACCAGCAATCGTTGTGTCAGCTAAAATCTTGCACTCTGCCTGCGCCTTGATTATGATTGCGTTTGAGGAGAGTTAAATCGGACAGCGATCAGCTATGATTCAATTAAGATCAATCTGCTTCGACTCACTCTTGTATCATTATTTCCCGCAGCTCACACTGAATTCTCTGACCTATTCGATCTTTTGTTTATGGGAGAAATTGAATTACCGTCCAATTAGCTTGGCGACAATTCATCATGATCGCAATCAACACGACCAAGTGCAAGTCAATATATATATAATATATATATATATATATATATATATACACACACACACATATATATATATATATATATATGTATACGTGTGTATGTATGTGTGTGAGTGAGTTTGTGTGTATGTGTATATCAATATGCATCTGTATACGTGTCTCAGACACACTCATTCAAAAACACACGGATACAGATACAGAGAGACAGGCACATACATACACACACACACACTCACTATATATATATATATATATATATATATATATATATATATATATATATATATATATATGAGTTTGTGAGTGCGTACGTGTCTTTCTGTCTGTGTCTGTACCTGTGTCTCTATGCGTGAGTGTGTCTGAGTACGGAGGTGTTGAAAGCAAAAGTTGAATATCATTAACATGAGAGTTCGGTAGGCCATACATCTGCATTGCCATCACTTCAAAACTTTCAACGCGTTAATAATTTCCTGACGAAAATTTTGTGAATTATTCACTGTTTTCAACGCTGATCTTAAAGTCCTTGGTTCCATAAACAGTGCTTTTTTAAGGATACTTATTTATACTACCGGACGCAAGTTCCTGTTTTTTTTATCAGTCCGAGAATTACTGAAACTGAAAGTTCCATGGACTGTGGTATATTATTATTATTATTATTATTATTATTATTATTATTTGCTCTTTTGGAGTTTTCACATCAGCATTAGCTGATGGTCTTTCACTGTAGTCTGAGTGACAGCGAGTCTCCTCAGGTCTCCAGGACTCTTCTGAGTATTCTGGCAGATTACAGCAGTGCAGTGTTCTGAATGGTTTCAATCCTTCTTCTGATTTCCAAACATTCCAGACCCTTTTCCAATCCTTTTGGGACTGTTCCAAGTGCACCAACTACAATTGGTATCACTTTGACTTTCATATTCCATAACTTTTTCTGTTCTCTGGCAAGGTCCAGATATTTGTCCATTTTTTCATTTTCCTTTAGCTTCACCCTGTGATCTGCTGGCACTGCAAAATCCACCAGTTGACAAGTTCTTTCTTTTTTTAATCAACACTAGGTCTGGTCTTCTTGCTGGGATAAGGTGATCCGTTTTTTTTTCAAAGACCCATAGAATTTTATGCGTTTCGTTCTCAAGAACAGATTCTGGTTTATGCATATACCATTTTGTTGTATGGTCAAAATTTAATTTTTTGCATAATTCCCAGTGGATCACCTTCCCAACCCAGTCGTGTCTAGTTTTGTATTCTCGTTGTGCTAGTTTGCTACATTCGCAGAGTTTATGATATTATTATTATTATTATTATTATTGTTATTATTATTATTATTATTATTATTAGGGAGCATGACTTCAGTCTACCCCTCCAACTGATAAGAATATTCAGGAAGCACGATGGAGAGTAGTGGTGAACCGGTTAGTTATTCTATATGAGGTAGCTTGTTATCTGCAGATTAGTCATGGTTCTACCTATCAAATCATCCATGATGAACTGGGCTTCATGAGTGTGGATACCTTTTTCATCTTCCTCGTATCTTTTATTACTGCGTTCATACAAATGTGATATTTCTAACTCATTTAACTCATAGATTTGATCTAAACAGGTACTACATTTTCGGGTCAGAGTGGAACTGTGATTAATGTCAATGAAGGAGTACTCAACATTCCCGTGACCATACAGAATATACATATTTGTGGGGTACTATTCCTCTACTGTGTATACAGTCGGATTATCCTAAAATCCTCGTACAATGTAAGCGTTTCAGTGATGAATAAGTTCCAATAACAGACCAAATGCGGAAAATATCCATATATATGTGTATGGAAGCGCGTGGTGTAATGGTTAATGTCGTGGGAAAAGGACTCGTCGAGTTCAAATCCTGTATGTGGTAATTGCATTTCACTTGGCGCTAATACCCTTGGGAAAGGTATGAACCCTACTCTCCCTCCAGTTATGGATAAATAGCAGGGCAGCCTGGGCTCTTGAATCTTGGTTAGGCAACCGGTCTAGGAAAAGGAAAATTCTGAATTCAAACCTGTTAAACTCCGCTTAAGAAACTGACCTTGTGTCACATCCTGCTCGTGCGGAGGGGTTGGTAAATATATATATATATATATGTGTGTATATCGTCTAAAATGAATTTAAAAAAAAATTAGAATGTTTTGTTTTTTTTCCCTTTTAACTGAAAAGTTAAAATATAAATATGGTTATACCTAAAAAGCAATCTTTTTAAAAGTCAAAATAATTTAAGAAAATAAGTAAGTAGTTGTAACATTTTGACACCAAAATGAACACTGACCCTTCTCTCTCGTCATACTAGTTTTTACAGTTATGTTCAACTAACTTATGCATAAAGAAACCCACACAGATTGTTTGAATCCTGCAGCAGCTGGTACAACACATTGGATATATGATTTGTTCAGCTCTTTGTAATAAATGCACTGTGAATAACTGGTTATTAAGTGCATGGCTACAACATTTTCAGATAATGATATAAAAAAGAGTTTGCAATGCATAACCCAATATCATCATCATCATCATCATCATCATCATGTCACGCAGGCAGCACGGATATCCATGACAATCTTTCGCCAACCTTCCCTATCATCCATTGCCCCTGGGTTGTCTTCCATGCAGCAACCAGCATCCTCGCATAGTTGGTCAATGTAGGTCCTTGCTGGGCGGCCGACATTAGCATATCCATGTGTTGGCCCTTCCCTATCATCCATTGCCCCTGGGATGTATTCCATGCAGCAACAGCATCCTCGCATAGTTGGTCAATGTAGGTCCTTGCTGGGCGGCCGACTAGCATATCCATGTGTTGGCCCTTCCCTATCATCCATTGCCCCTGGATGTCTTCCATGCAGCAACCAGCATCCTCGCATTGGTCAATGTAGGTCCTTGCTGGGCGGCCGACATTAGCATATCCATGTGTTGGCCCTTCCCTATCATCCATTGCCCCTGGGATGTCTTCCATGCAGCAACCAGCATCCTCGCATAGTTGGTCAATGTAGGTCCTTGCTGGGCGGCCGACATTAGCATATCCATGTGTTGGCCCTTCCCTATATCCATTGCCCCTGGGAGGTCTTCCATGCAGCAACCAGCATCCTCGCATAGTTGGTCAATGTAGGTCCTTGCTGGCGGCCGACATTAGCATATCCATGTTGGCCCTTCCCTATCATCCATTGCCCCTGGGATGTCTTCCATGCAGCAACCAGCATCCTCGCATAGTTGGTCAATGTAGGTCCTTGCGGGCGGCCGACATTAGCATATCCATGTGTTGGCCCTTCCCTATCATCCATTGCCCCAGGATGTCTTCCATGCAGCAACCAGCATCCTCGCATAGTTGGTCAATGTAGGTCCTTGCTGGGCGGCCGACATTAGCATATCCATGTGTTGGCCCTTCCCTATCATCCATTGCCCCTGGGAGGTCTTCCATGCAGCAACCAGCATCCTCGCATAGTTGGTCAATGTAGGTCCTTGCTGGGCGGCCGACATTAGCATATCATGTGTTGGCCCTTCCCTATCCATTGCCCCTGGGAGGTCTTCCATGCAGCAACCAGCATCCTCGCATAGTTGGTCAATGTAGGTCCTTGCTGGGCTGCCGACATTAGCATATCCATGTGTTGGCCCTTCCCTATCATCCATTCCTGGATGTCTTCCATGCAGCAACCAGTGTCAATGTAGTCCTTGCTGGCGGCCGACATTGCATATCCACGTGTTGGCTTCCACAGGAGAATGTCACTTACGAGTTCATCCTTGCTTCTCCAACAGTGTCCTGCATGTCTAGTCCGTCTCACTCGGTTGGTCTGTGAGATGGGAGGTAGGTGGCTATATAGCTACTTTCTTGTGGAGTGAATATATCTTTCATTAATGCATTCATAAAAAGGTGATATTTCTAACTCATTCTTCTAAATATAATTTTGACCAAGCGCAATATATTTCAGCAGATGGATAACATAGATTAAGAATAAATGCCTCGTATTGGCCAACAGAGAACATACGCCCGTGAAAAATCTCCCTACACACGTAGGCACGTTTTCTTTATACAGACAGCCTTTTCAGGGTATCTTTTGTATGGAACTTGTTCCTGTTTCCTCCTTTCCACTCGTTGGCCGCTTCTTATAAAGCTTTTCCAAATTGCTTGCTATGCGAGGTGAATCGATTTGTAAGCGATCAGCGTGATACACTCAGATGTGGAGCAACGAAAAAAGCAGGAATTAGACATTCACGACTCGAACGAACATGTGTTGTAAATGGAAAATGGAATCGCGTTGTCAGTTCAACAAACAGAATAAATCCATTAAGAATATGTAGAATTGATGCAAGTCAACATCTTTTTGCTTCAATTTCTTCATTTTCCTTTTACTTCCCTCTTATTATTTCAGCGACAATCAAGTTTGTCTTTTTTTTTATCTCTCGCAATTTACATATTACCAGGTTTTCTTTCTTTGCTTTCTCCTTGCCATTTTTTTCCTTTTTGGGCATCTAATTCTTTTCTTTCTTTCTTTCTTTCTTTCTTTCTACGGGATCGGTTTCTCTTTCTTTCTTTCTTTCTTTTTTTCTGAGGAATCGGTTTCGGTCTATTTGTTTCTTTGTTTCTTTCAGCCTTCCTTTCTTTCTACGCAATCGGTTTCTCTTTCTTCTTTCTTTTTTCTTTCTTTCTTTCTCTCTGAGGAATCGGTTTTTTCTTTCTTTCTTTCTTTCTTTCTTCTTTTCTTTCTTTCTTTCTTTCTTCTTTCTGGAATCGGTTCGGTCTCTTTCTTTCTTTCTTTCTTTCTCTCTTTCTTTCTTTCTTCGGCTTTCTTTCTTTCTTTTCTTTCTGAGGATCGGTTTCGTCTCTTTCTTTCTTTCTTTCTTTTCTTTCTTTCTTCTTTTCTTTCTTTCTTTCTTTCTACGGAATCGGTTTCTTTCTTTCTTTCTTTCTTTCTTTCATAGGAATCGGTTTCGGTCACTTTCTTTTTTTTCTTTCTTTCTTTCGTTCTTTCTGTCTGTCTTTCTTTTTTCTTTCTACTGAATCGGTTTCTCTTTCTTTCTTTGAATCTGTTTCGGTCTCTTTCTATGGAACGGTTTCTCTCTCCTTTTTTCCTTCTTACTTTCCTTCTTTCTTTCTATGTATGCATTTACTTTTCAAATGTGTTTTCTTTCTTTCTTTCTTTATTTATTTATTTCATTCTTTCTTTCTTTCTTTTAAATTATCTATGCTTCTTTGTTTCTTTCAGCCTTTCTTTCAGCCTTTCTTTCTTTCTACGGAATCGGTTTCTCTTTCTTTCTTTTTCTTTCTTTTTTTTCTTTCTTTCTTTCTTTCTCTCTGAGGAATCGGTTTCGGTCTCTTTCTTTCTTTCTTCTTTTCTCTTTTTTTTCAGTCTTTCTTTCTTCTCTTCTTTCTCTCTTTCTTTCTTTTCTTTCTTTTTTCTTTCTTTTCTTTCTTTCTCTGGAATCGGTTTCGGTCACTTTCTTTCTTCTTTCTTTCTCTTTCTTTCTTTCTTTCTTCTGTCTTTCTTTCTTTCTTTCTACGGAATCGGTTTCTCTTTCTTTCTTTCTTTCTTTTTCTTCGAGGAATCGGTTTCGGTCTCTTTCTTTCTTTCTTTTTTCTTTCTTTCTTTCTTTCTGTCTTTCTTTCGTTCTTTCTTTCTGTCTTTCTTTTTCTTTCTACTGAATCGGTTTCTCTTTCTTTCTTTGAATCTGTTTCGGTCTCTTTCTATGGAACGGTTTCTCTCTCCTTTTTTCCTTCTTACTTTCCTTCTTTCTTTCTATGTATGCATTTACTTTTCAAATGTGTTTTCTTTCTTTCTTTATTTATTTCTTTCATTCTTTCTTTCTTTCTTTTAAATTATCTATGTTCCCTCAAATTCCTTATTTCTATATATTCATTTTCTGGCCTATGCTTTCTTTCTTTCTTTTTTCTTTCTTCCTTTCTTTATTTCTTTCTTTCTTCTTCCGTTCTTTCTTTATATTATTCTTTCTCTCTTTATTGCTTTATTTATTAGATTATTATTTCTCCTTCATATTTTATAAAGCAATCATTTATTTCATTCTTTCTTTATTTATTCATTTTTCCTCTTTTATTATTTCTAAATATTCATTTTTATGTCCATTCTTTCTTTCTTTCTTTTTTCTTCTTTCTTTCTTTCTTTCTTTCTTTCTTTATTAATTTATTTATTTATTTATTTATTCATTGATTTCTTTCTTCGATTATTGTTTCTACTTTAGTTTTTATTCAATCTTTTACTTTCTTTCTTCTTTCTTTCCTTCCTTCTTTCTTAATTGATTCCTTTATTTCGAGGCATGTGTTTTTCTTCTCCAAAATCTATTTTCCCTCATAGTATTTCTTTTTACTTTTTCGTTTTATATGTGCGTGACTTATACTTTCATTTTTCTTCTAAATATATTTTTCTTCTTTTCATTATTCATTTAATTCGTCTATTTTCTCTCTTATTTCCTTTCATTTGTTATCGCTCCTTTAATATTTTTTATATGTAGTCATATTCATCTTTCAAATCTTAATTTATTATTCCTTTTATTTAACGCCACGTTTTTCTTTGTTTTAATCCATCTCGAACATTTCTATTGTAAATCTTTTCTAGTAATTCTTATTTGTTGATA